>CM017477.2:14502523-15702523 GCA_007827005.2 Populus simonii
ACGAATAAAGACTGCCACAATCAGTAAATCAGTCCTTCGAAGAAGAAAGGCTAATTAAGTAATCATTCGAATTTGAAAGATAGCCCCGACGCCCAAGCATGAATAGCGGACGGGGAGGGAGAAGTCCTCACTGAGACTCACTTCTCTTCTTTCTACACTCTCTGATCACCGGCCCCCCGCCTTTTCACTTCTAAGCCGATGGAAGGTAGAGGGAAGCCGTCGCCTTCCCCCTCTCCCCACCACAGGTTTCTCCTGCGATTTAGATTTACTGAACCTGGCATGAGGATTAGTTTTCCAATGTATATGTCTTAGTTGACAAAGCTGTTTACGTAATAGGCTGCTGGCTAGAAACATAGGAATTTGGAATGTTGAGATGACTGGTACGTTTCTCGATACACTCGAGTAGATGCTTTCAACAAGCCCCACTCACAGATAGCTAATGAGCTAGCTCTTTTAAAAAGAAACCAGCAATACTGGATGCGATGTTTGGAACAAAAAGACAACCAAAGGTTCCCGAAATGTTCGCAAATGACTTGTCATATGGCCGTACAGAAGAACAAGCAGACATGGACCATTTCCAAAAAAATGATTTATTAGACTCCAAAAATGGAAGAGCTTAGCAAAGAAAGAAGAAAAAGGGTGACCCGAAGCTGGTAATGAAAAATAGATCCTGTTCTGACATGTGATTAACCGAATCAGCTGCGTAGCCCTCTTTCACAGGGGAGGTGTGGCGGCCTGCTTCCAGAAAGTAATTCATGTTGAAGGTGGTCGCCCATTAACTTAGTTTTTTTGAACTTCTTCTTATATGCTCACTTCGATGCTCGATTTTTGCCTTGCTTCGGGGCGAGGGCCCGAGAACGCTGGAGACGTAGCAGACATGTCCCAAGCAGAACGACCATGCCCGGAAACCACAGGTGGCGTGGAAGACTGGTTCCCGAACAGAATTAGTCGAAAGCGAAAATAGAGAGTCCCAGAAAGAGAAAGTCAAGGGTGAGGAAGGAAAAAGGGTGCCGGTCATGGGCAAGGTAGACAATCGATATATAGGAGTGGTGAATCCCATGCTTAATACACTATACTCCTTAACAAGGGAAGCTGTCCAAAACGCTACATGGCCCCAAGATCGTCTTCGTCTTCCAACTCAATTCGAAGACCTGATAACGGCATCATCTACATGCTGACCTTTCATATTCTCACTACTTGGTTGGAAGATTAGCCAACTTCGGAGAAGAATGGCAAAGGGAACTCAAAACCACAGAATGAAGGAAGCAGTAAGGAAAGGATAAATGTATGAAAAAAACCACACCTCCCTGCACTCGGCTTGCCCTACCGTGTCCTTATAGGGTCTGAGTGACTGTCAAATGGGTAGCCCCGAACCTATCCATATAGAGTCCTTTCGGAACCAGGGTCCGTAGGAGTCGCAACTCCGTGAGTGAAAGCCTCTCCCTCACTTCCCGATTTTGCAATAAAGCGAAACGTGGTTAGCAGCCGGGACCGTTCCAACCATTTCCATTTTCGGCTCGAGTTCCAGTTTCAGCTATCAAGCTATATATTTTCTTTTTTAACTGGATTTTTTAACTTCACATATAGCTCATCAGCTTGTGACTTCGCACTCTCAGTTTCGAGATTGGGAATCGACAGAACTGCCCTTTCTTAATTAGAAAGGTTATTTAGGTAGCTTAGCTGGTTAGATTTACTGAAGGCAATTCAATCGCTGAACGTTCCTATCTAAGAGTTTCCACTACTTGCCCGCCTCTTTCTTTGTCTTTTGCCTTTGTCTGGTCCGGTAGAGCTACTAAAGTGAGTAGGAGCCTTCTCCTTTCGCTAGCGACTGAACCAATCTTAGCAGCATTAGATTGGCACCACCAGCAGCAGGGGAGGGGGAGGGAACGGAAACGAACTCCTTGCATGCGAGCTACTTTAATAGATATAGGCTTTCTGTTGATCTTTTCGCTTTTGTTGAGGATTCCCCCCTAAGACTGTATGTTCCTTTTAGGCTGGAGTAGTCTTCCATCTGCGGTTGATCTCTCACTGTCTAAGGTTGAAACTGACCCCTGATCATTGCTCGACTCGATGGGTACTTATACTGGTTTGCCGGATAAGCTCTTGTTTTTCTTTCAGGAGTTGGTTGGTGGCATGGACACCTAGCCTTTTTTTATTTTATTTAAAGTCTTTTTTTTTTGTTTGCTGGCACAGGTAGTAGAGTCATTATCCACTCCAGCAGTAGCAGATGTAGAATCTGAAAGGCGGGATTCCCGAGGGTGCTTCCGTTAGAGCTTCTTCCCCTCTTGTAAGGGCACCTAGCTTTCAATCACTAGTGAAAGAGTGACTAAACTGATATGTCATGCTTCCTTTACTTGCTCAATGCTCCTCCTTCTCTTCCCGCCCCACCCAGTCTTGTTCACAGAATATAGGGCACCCCTGCCCGCAAAGAAAGGGAAAATACTGGAGTAGAGTAGCCACCCTACGCTCGGCTTTAGGGAGACCAACCTTAGCCAGCATGTTACCAAGCCACCTTTGAGCATTTCTTTTTTTTTCTTTCAGTTGCTTAGCGAATCCGCGAAAGCAGTGAGTTAACTGGGCGTAATGGAATTCTGAGCCGATAGGTGGAAGTATTCCAGGTGAGTGAATGTTAGCGAACTACGAATTACCTTCAAATCTTGAGCTAGTTGACAAGGTAGAAGTTCTTGCTTCTGATGAGCCCCTAGACGGCACATACGAGTAGGCGAACCAGTGGAGAAGAGTTGAAAGCATCGATACTCGACAGAGTTCCAAGTTCACAGGAGCCACGTGCCCAAGACAAATTTTTATCAAACTCTGCCCATAGCAAGGGGCTCGGTGTGCTGATCTATGAAGTTGGGGCCAATCGAGAAAGATTTTCGAAAAATGCTTGAAAAAAACTAAATTAGTAGATAGGATGGAAATAAGGAGATCCATAGCTAGACTTCCGCTGATCATTGAAATGAAATCTCACAAAAGACCTGTTTTCTCGCTGGTAGCTTTGTTGGGAAATGCTAATCCTGGTGGAGGGTTGGAAAAAAGAGGCGACGAGAGGTGCTAACCCGGCCACCAACAGGGTAGGATGGACGGTACGGTTATAGGGTCGAATCCTTGCACCATTCTTGTGGATCATCTGGTGTGCTTAGCGCATGATGGGAATAAGAAGAATAAAGAAATATCAACGGGATATGGAAATCGTTGAATTCGGGCCCTTCGGTTGAGATCTGAAAGACCTCGAGATTCACCGAACAAAGACCGGAACCTTATTACAAAACTCAATGAGCAGAACGCTTCGGAATGGGATCAAAGCCCGACGAACCCATCATAGCTTAACTATTGACCTGTAACGTTTTTTCCATAAGATAAATTGGGTTATGGTGCTGACTTAGATGAGTGGAAAGACTACGACATCCAACCGGCGGTAGATCGAGATTGGGGGTGCAATATTCCCTTGTTGACTCCCTGTCAGCTCCCTTCAACCATACATATATCTTAAATCTAGCTGGGTGCATGCAGACGTTTGCGGACATCACCTATGGTGAATTTCCCGAAGCACATCTCGTTGGATGGATGTCGTTGCCGCGAAGTGAGCTGGGCCACCTTCTGAGCGGAAGTGCCTTTGTAGCCTAGATCGTGCTCAGCTGGATAGGTTCTTACTCTTACTTACGGATCGAAATAACAAAAGAAAGAACTAGAGCCCTGCTGTTCTAAAGCACAAGTAAGGGCTTTTTTGTTCTACCAGAGAGAGTCTATTCTCACACTGAATCAATCATTCGAAGGGTCGGGGAAGGAAGCGATGATCGGTCTATCCCATTAAGCGTAATCCCGTTAGCCAATGAAAGGACTACCTTTCTTGGACTGTGAGCGACGACACCAGATCAGAGCTAAGCGAGAAACGAGAAGCTGCGGTGAATCAATCAGTATTAGCTAAGGCAAGCATTCTAATTCTGGGGAAGAAAGGAAATCTGTCTTTATAGGAAATTTATATTTATAGGGAATCTGTGCTTACTAAGCCTTTGTTTGAAGGACCGGTCTGAAAGTGCAAGACTAGCTGGACCCGGACTGACTAATCGCTAAGAGCTCGTCCCGAGAGAACTCTCAGTACGGCATTCAGTAAGAAGTTAGCCAAGTTCTGTTAGCCGTTACGTTAGGGTGACTCGAGAAAGTTTGAAAGGGAATTCCGATAGCCCTTAAGCTTCAAGCTATCCGGCTTCAAGCCGTGAAGGAGGAATCCGAGTTACATCCTCTTAAAATAAGGAAGATCGTTCATCAGCGCTTTCAGTAACTAAGAGTCAATCAGGTGCGTAATCAAGCTCATCTCATTACTTAGGATCTCACTCTCTCAATCTCCTATCTGGATTCTTTGCTTAGTCAGAGTTGAATCTTATAATAAGGACAAGAAAGACTGGCATTCAGGTAAGGCATGATTCGGAAGATAGTGAATCTCTCCTTACTTGACTCTAGAAAGCTCTTTCTTTGCAAGTGGCAAGCAAGACTATGGTTAGAGGGAAGGAATAAGCAAGAAGGCAAGCATTAGTCTATGCAGTCTAGAATAGCTGTCTGTATAGCGCCAGTCTGCTATGCTAGTGAGTATCCTTAAATAATCTAGGGCCAAGCGTGCCAAGTAGCTCCCATAAGCTATTAGAGTAGCTCCTCTATCTAAGGTAAGCAGAGATCTTCCGATACCCCTTCTACGCTTGGGAAAGGGATCGAACGAGAAGCTTTGGCATGAAGTACGCGTGGGAGGCATTCAATAAGCATGGCATTGAACTAAATCCGCTGCATCTACAACCGCTGTTTTCAACATCTGCTGTGCAAGTGCAATATCCACTCCTATCTTTAGCTGGATTCTAACCTGTCAAGCAAGTGAAGTGAGCCGAGGAAAGGCAGTGAAGGTTCGACTCCGTTCGGGTGGGTGAAAGCCCTGGGTTGCGTAGAGAAAGGATAATAGAATTTTTTAACCAAAAAGACCGACTTTCCTCAAAGGAAGCCGCTTAACTGATTTAGTTTAGGCTCTCATCGAGACCAGGCGATCTAATATACTTTTAATCCTTCTGATAACAGAACAGGGAAGAATAAACATGGAACACCAGTATACTTGGATGGAAAAGAGAACGTATTTGATCAATTATAGACATATACAAGAGAAACTAAAGTCCATAACTTAATTTTGGAGAGAATTCACTCCAAAAAAGGAAATCAATCACTATATGTCAGTCTAGTAGAGACCAATGGGACTCCTAGTTACCTGACTGGTAGAGAACTCATCCTGAAACCCAAAAGAGTATGCAAAACGACCCCAAACTCATCATCGATTATTGACAAGAAAACATGGCTTTTATCTGGATTTTTAACAAGTTTAGATTACCCAACAAAATCATCTAAAGCCTTCCTTACAATCCTAGCTGAGTCCAGATATGCTCGATAGAAAATTATAAGGTCATTTGCAAAACACAAGTGAGTAATGACAGTTTGCTGACACCACTAGTGGTATCGAAACCTCTGGTTCTGTAAATCCTCTTGAAGAATGCCTTTTAAACCTTATATGACCAAGATAAAAAAAATAAAAAGATAAAGGGTCACCTTGTTGAAGGCCCCTAAAAGATGGGAAAAAGTTGTGACTTTCCCCATTCATGACCACTGAGAAATGAGCTATAGACATGCATATTTCAATCCATCTAACCATGACATCAGACACTCCAATACCCTTTTGCCCTATTAAGATAACATCCTAACTAACTGTATTAAAAGCTTTTCTAATGCTTTTTTTCAAAGCATATCTAGGCATAAGACTAATTATGTGATAATTATGCATAAGCTATTGAGTCAACAAGATGGCATCAGATATTTGTCTACCCAGAACAAAGGTAGTCTCAGCAGGACCAGTAACATACAAAAAAATCCCTTTCAATATACTCACAATGACTTTAGATATGCATTAGCATGTTAAGATCTAGGTAGAGTAGAGATATCAAAAAAGTACCTCATAGTAGCAATGAAGTCCCTACCAATAATGTCACAACTTTTCTAAAGGAACGAGGAAGTCTAACCATCTAAACCAAGAGTCTTATCATATAGGATAAAGAATAAAGCTTCCTTGATCTCATGATCTGCAATGTATAACTCTAAAATAGGCATAATGTCAGGAGGAATCCTACCAGAGAAGTATCGGGAAGCACCCTTTGAAGTATTGGCTATGTGTGTAGAAAATAGCCCTTGGAAGTAACAAACTACTAACTGACCCAGACCTTGCTGATCCTAAACCCGAGACCCTGTTTCATCAGTCAATCAATAGATCTTGTTCCTGACCTATCTATAAAGTAGTGATAAGTGAAAGAACTTGGTGTTTCTATCTCCAAATTTTAGCCACTAAATCTAAGACCTCTGCTTGTAAAAAACCTCCTTATCTTTACTCAATTATAAGAACTCCCTAACAAGCTCTCTTTTTATGCCTTTTGATACTCTTTAGAGTGAGGAGAACCATAAAGAAGTATCTATGCTATAACCCAATTAGTCTTTGCCTTAATGACTCAATTATAGATGTGGCTAGTGTATTGCTAATGCAAAGACTTCAACTTAGGCTTTAGCAAAACTAGTCTCTTGGTAAGCCTATAAATACAGTTACCATCCATGGTAATTTGTTATGTATCTGCAACTAAACCCAAGAAATCATCCATATAAGCCCATAGATTCAAGAACTTAAAAGTTGTTTTTACCTTAGTAAGAGAACAACTGAAGTGGATAACCATATCATTATAATCTAAGGAGTTCTTAGGTAAAAACTCAGAACAAATAGCCGGCCAAGTAGAGAACCCATATGAGTTACCAAATATCCAATCTAGTTTCTCATGAATAGTACCCCTGCCATGCTAACCATTATGTCAAGTGTATCTTAAGTAAGGAACTTTAACTAGTTTCGATGTCTGTACATAATTGCCGAAGTCATTCATGTTTTCATGCCAGATAAACCCCCCACATATTTATCAAAAGCGTTCATAATAGCATTAAAGTCTTCCAAAATAAGCCACGATCTAGACTAAATTACGAGTATGACATGACAAATAATCCCATAAGGCTTAACGCCTTGCAAATGTATTAAGGCCAAAAATAAAAGTGACACCAAAAGAGCACCTATGAACCAAATTAGACACCTCACAAGTTACTCATTAACAAGAAGAATGCATCAAAAAGACATTATATACCATCAGGTCACAACCAACAGGAATACGACAATTAATTGTATCTAAGACATTAGATAGAGATTGCTATAATGAAGGATTACTAGTTGTTTCAACTCCCCTCATCTTATTAGAAGTAATCTTAGCCTAAAAAAGACCAACAAAACTCGGTTTATACTTATTAATTCAATCCTTTATCATTTTGTGTTTTAATGGGCCATTTAGACCCTAAATATTTTGACAACCTAACATAGATAATAGATAGTTGGGAGATATTAAGAAACAAAATCAACGATCCTTAGACCCTTTCACCATATTCTTTTCATCAATAGTTTTAGAAGGTGGGTTTGATTATTCTAGTCGGAGCTTATTTTTAACACTCGTGTTCACACCCAAAGTCATAACAGCACCTGGGGTATCCATAGTCTCATTACTTCTTGGAAAGTTTAGAGTTTTGCTAGCTGTTTGAAGAAAGCCAACTTGGTTCTTTCCAAGTTGTGAATAGTTCCCATTTGAGTCTTAATCCAACCCAACATCATCATTCATTGTAGTTTGGGCATAAAATTCAGCAAAATTGAGCCAGTTGACTAATTTCTGGAGAATTTTAATTGGTTGACTAGTTCCTTCAATAGGAGCTCCCGAGGCTTTTGTCTTATCCAATTGATCGTTTGGTTCCTAGCAAGTTTGAACCAGTCAACTAAATTTAAAGGGGATGCAACCTCATAAGCAATATTAATTGGGGAGCTACATACATGCAAAACATCACCCCCATTTTGGATCTTCAACATGTCCTTAACGAAAAGATTTGGGGCCTCAACCGAGGCATTGTTAGAGTGCTTAAGTACTTTTCAAGTGTCACAAGCTTGTGGCTTTCATTCATACTCAACCATAACTTTGATATAAAGATAACCTGCATTTCATTTGGAAACTATGAACTATGGGCAATAAGGTATCTAGTTCAACACAAACACAAGCATAGTCAAGTCGATTGTTGTTAAATGTTTTTCATCATAAGTCAGAGGTCTTCCAACCATGTTAGGCCCGTTTCATTCCAAAAAGAAAAAAAGGCAACTCTTGAAGGCGAATCCATGCAGACACTTTTGAGATTTTATTCTTGTCAAGAACAAAGTGAGGGTGCCATGGTTAGAGGATAATGATCTTTCCCCCAAACATCCACAACCTTTTTTCCTAACTAAGTAAGCATCATCCTCAGTTTTGAAATCATAAATCAAGAAACCCTGTTGTGTTATTATGACACTCTTAAGGCCATAATTCTTCCAAACCTAAAAGGCAATAAAGTTGGTCGCGTGGTAGGGCATCCTATAATCAAGGAAAAATCTCACTAAACATCGGTTCCATTTTGATATACTCTTATCAATGACATTATTTGGGATTTCCAAAATAGTGCCAATCTCTTGTCATGGAAAGAGGCTATCTTAGCTCTGGTTGTTAAGTTTGACACTTTTACTCTATCAACCCATGAGGTGTTAGGGTAGAGTTGATGGTATTGGTGTTCTTTAGTGTCATAGTGTTAATGTGGGTGGGGGTAGGGTTTTTTTTCTTAAGGGTTGTTTTGATTTAGAGTTAAGGAGGTTGAGGGATGTTTAAGGTCTTAGTGTTATATGGGTTGGTGATGTTGGAGGTTTTTTTGGTGTTTGTGGTGGTGGTAGAAGTTTGTGTCGTTAACTAGTTGATCGGTTCCTAGGCTTGCTAAATTGATCGACTAATTTCTAGGTAACTAGTAGCCATGTCTTATACTGAAATAGTCTGATGAGAACATAAAATTTTAGGGTTTTTCAAATCTGATTTCCATTGTTCAGAGCAAAAAGAACACCTAGGTGAACCCCCTAAGAAATTTGAAGTAGATCCAAGGTGAAAGGAGGAGAACCAAGCTAGAGGCTATAGCTGTTTGGAACTCAATTTTTCAGAAATAATACGATGGCGAGATCTCTCAAACAACAAATCAACAAAATTCAAACAATTAGTTTGTAGGGTATAATCTGGTGTAAAACATACTAAAAACCCAAACGAATCCAATGGTGGATGGCGTAATTATGGCTTTGTCAACTTGTTTCTCTCACTAATCTCTCTTCAGACCTCCTCCATCGAAAAGTTTTTCCTTTCTACTAATAAAGATCATACAACTATAACGCCGTTTAATTTTAACAATACACGCCCCAAATTACAAGTGATTTATTGTCATGTTTATAAAAGGAAAAGAGAATTAAATATCGAACTGCTACTTTATATGGCCTTTTCAAATGTTAGTATTTTTGTGTTATAACCACATAATCTTTAGGATAACCAAGTAACCATGGAGATGATGGTCCTAAAGATGATTGTCACCATTATTTTTTCTATCTAGTTTCAACTAGTTATCCATTTCAATATTATTCTAAGTTTAAGAAATTATAGTAAGAAAAAAGACTAAATATTAGTCCCATAATGGAACTTTGAAATACTCCATCAAAATTTATTATTCCAATAAGAAAAATAGAATGCCAACTATAAGGGAATTGATAACCTGGGTACAAAGTCCTTTCCTTTAATAATTGTCACTCTCAACAAAATGGTTAGGACCTTCAAATTTAATGAAAAACTAGAAGAAATAGAGTCGCCACCTAGTAGTTAAAGAAAACTAGGAATCCTAAAATGAGCATTGGTTTCAGATATTCAAATAAAGGGTTGATTATGGTTAAGAGAAGATAGACATCACCTTTCTTGCATCCTTTCAAACAAAAGGTTACAATTGCTATATGTTTTCTTCTATATTACATGCCATTAACTATCTAAATTATTTTTTTGAGTTTATTCATGATTTCTTTTAATTTATTTATAATTTTTTTAAAAAAAATTGATGTTTGTCCTTAAAAATAGGAGACTAGTTAATCAGGCTATTCAAAAAATTTGATTTTTGTCCTTAAAAATTAGAGACTTGTTAATTAGGTCATTCACAAAATTCAATCATCCATCCCTATAAATAAGGGACTCTTTGATTAAGTTATTTGTGAAAATTGATGTTCATCCCTAAAAATAGAAAACTCGTTGATTAGACTATTTCAAAAATAGGAGTTGGACTCGTATAGATGGTAAAAATCAGGTTTTGACCCTACTCTTTTGAATATGTTCAAAATAGGTCTTAAAGGAACCACTTGTACTCATTATGCCTATATAGGATCACTATGACCCAACCTGGGTCCACACATATCAACAAAAGATAATATATTGTAACACATAAAATTATCAACAATTAATTTACAAAAAAAATGACAAAAAAATATATGATAGGATATAAAAATCATACATTGTAAGTTTGAGAGTGACCTTGACGGTAGGATAATAGTTTATTGTAGGATATAAAAATGAATTGAAAGGGTATCACCAAAGATGCTCTTTAACTCATCGATTCATGTTCATGCTTGACAAAAAAAATTCTTTTGAAAAATAATTGCAATTCATCAAAATAGCATGCAATTTTTATTTTTATTTTTTTATGTTTTTGTTTTTTTCATACAAAAATGCTCCAACCATATTTTAAAAAAAAACATATTGAACACATTCATAATGCACATTCATATGAAAAATATCATAATCCAATTTTGGGTCCTGACACGATTAAAAGATTGATATCTTATCCCAAGTGCAGGAGTGTCGAAGTAATAAATAACTCGGCAAGACCGGGGTCAAACTACAGGGAGGTGAACTATATAAATTACAAATAATAAAATGATATTGATATTAAAGAGAACTTTGAGATGTGATAATGATGAAAAGATTAAACAATGATAAAATAATTGTCAAGGTTAGAGGATCCAGTAATGGTAATTGAAATAATCACAGTATAAATTTCTTTTTATTACTCAACTGGAAACCACATACAAAGGAGGTTTCAATTGGATGATTTATCATTAATGACTCATTATAAAGTATTAACATGATAATATTAATTATTTTATTTAAGTAACACCAATACTTTTAAATATTGTCAGGTATTCATGATGCTAACTTATGTTAACAATAAATCAAGTTCCTCTCATAACAAAGATGTTGGCCGAAGACTATTAAGGATCAAGCATTTATTGTACCAAGTGTTATACAACACAAATCTAGATTAATCATTTAACAAGTAAGGTATTAATAATTAGTAAGATAAAAAGATAAGACATTAATAGCAAACTTTCTTGGATATAAACATTGAAATCCATGTTGAGTTTATAATATACCTATTCTAACATCATTAGTGAAACCTTTTCACCTTAACATAATAAACTTAGCTAAACATTATGAAGAAGATAAACATAAATAAACTAGATAAGAACATAGTTATGATGAAAAGCATAAACAAGAGATTAATGAAAGCAAAACTTAAACATTACAAAGAAAGCAAGAATATGATCTTGATCTGAAAATCAAGATGCCTAAATACATGGCAAATACCTCCTTTTATAGGCTAAAATTCAGAACTATTGATTAGATGACTAACTATTTAGTTGGTGGCCAACCATTGACTTGGTGGCTGGTTATTGACATTGTTGGCTGACCAAAACGTCATTTCTAACATTTGAATTTGAGCACATAGTCTTCATGAAAGTTGTGGGCAATTGTCTCAGCTTTTCAACAAAAAAAATCAGAGCTTGTTTGGACTTCTAGAACTTGAGATATGGGCTGAATACTGAATAGTGTCTTGGCTGTAGGATAGATTTAGACGTCTTTTTTTATGCTAAGATTTGAACTTGAAAACGAAAGATTTGAATCTTGAACTTTTCATGAAAGTTTTAGGCCTATGTCTTAGCTTTCCATCAAGATAAACTAGACCTAAATCCAAGGTCTAGAACTCCAGTAATGATCCAATGACCGAATATTGTTCTAGTTTGAATTGAACCACCATCTCTTCTCTAAGTTTAGTCTTCTCTTTATCTCTTCACTTTCAATAGTTAATCACATCAATTAATCCTTTGAGTTATAGGATAAACCTGTATTTAAAATGAGCATTTACCATAAACTAAAGCTATCTTAAATTGTAAGACTTGTTACTATAAAACATGCTTAAGTTAGGGAATTTAATGATAACTTTAGGTGTAATATGATGATATAAAACCTTAATAAGAATGCACTTTTAAGTACTAATCAAGTCCTGTAAAGTTCTTTTGGGTAAAAAATATTATCCCTTTTTGAAATATTAAAAAATCCAAAAAAAATTAAAAATTAAAAATAAATATTTTAGGGTAACAAATGGACAAATAATTTGAAAGAGGAATAAATAAGCTAAAGTGGGATTTAATTGCATAAATTGGAACAAATAGCAAAGGTTAAGAACTCAAATGTAACAATGAGGGGCCTAATTGAAGAAAACAATAAGAATTTTTGACCAAATTGAAAAGTAGATTAGGGTTGACTTGGAAAATTATTAAGTTTAGGGATTTCATTGAACTTTTGATAGGTATAATTGATTTAATCAAGGGCTTAATTGAAAGCAAAATTAAGTTTGAAACTTAATTTGGCCAAAATTGAAAAAATTAATTAAGTTCAAGGACTTCATTAAACTTTTAATGAGTTTAATTAACATAATTAATGACTTAATTGAAGGAAAAATAAGTTTGGAAGCCTAATTCAGGCCAAATTGCAAGAATTGGAAGTTTTAGGGACCAATTTTGGATTTTAATAAGTTAATTGCCCAATGCAGGGGTTTAATTACGAAGAAAAGAAAGTTTGAAGGTCAATTAAAGGCTTAATTGAATAAATTCAAAACCAAGGACCAAGGTGTGAAAGATGTGTACATTTAGGGATCGAAATTGATTGAATCAGCAATCACATTGAAACAAATTGAAAGTTTAATGGTCAACTAGAGACCGAATTGCATAATATGAAAATCAAGGATCAATTTATAAAAGGCAAGCGTTTAAGAGGATTCCAATTACCAGGGGTTCAATTGCATGAATTGAATTTTTTTTAGGTTAATTAAAGGTGTATGTACCAAGATTTAAAGTCCAGGGACTAGAACGAGAATTTAGAAATACCTAATGAAAACCTTATTTTTTAGGGATTTAAAACGGGAGACATATCGTTTGGGTTTTAATGAAAAGAAGGGATGGTTTAACTTAATATGGTGTCTTTGACAACCTCTTGAGCTTTAATCGGCACCATACATATAAGAAATACTTTTTCTACAAGGATCAGTTATCCTCATAATTTATACCCTATTTGTCTCAAAGAACTCAACAACTTTTTGTCCCCAGTCAGCCTCCCCTGCATTGATAGATTAAAGTTGATCGAGGGCCAATTTTCTAATCAATGAGCGTGGTGTTCTAGATCTCTAAATTTAGTGTGGTTTGTTCCTAGTGATAGACATGCAACTCATCTATATATTTCAGGTCCTTTGATGAAACATTTATAGCCTAATCTTCATGATTAATTCATCAAAGTATCCTACTAAGTCAGCCTTGACTACAAAAGAGGATCAACCATAAAAGAGCCAACTTTAAGGCTATTTTCTCTTGGTAAGGTTCATTGCATAAAAGATAAAAGAAAACTAGACATCATAACTTTCCGGAAAGGTTACAAGAGAGAGAGAGAGAGAGGGAGAGAGTGAATCTTTCATAACAACCTATCTTCAAAAAACTACGATAGAATTTTTGGGTGGTTTTTTAACTTCGTGGTTCTGCTTCAGCTTATAAAAGGAGTTCCTTTCCACAAAGAGAGGAGGAAAATAAAAGGAAAATGTTAAAAAAAGAAAAAAAAAGAAGCAAAAGTGCGAGAGAAGAAGAGTAGAGGAATAAAGGCTGAAAAGAGCAAGAAACAAAAAGAAAAAGAGTAAGAACATCTAGAATAGAAGGTTGAGTTTTGACTAAAAGGTATATCATTTACCATTGATGAGATTGTGTAGCTCAATAGGCACACCCCTCCTTAATTCCTTTTAAATCATTACTTGAATGTTTAATGTTTAATGTTTATACATCATAATAAATTGTTGGTTTGATGAACAACATATGTGTTTTGATGTGTTAATCATCTTTTAAAGTAATATTCTTGTTTGATGAATGTATGTTCAATATGGTAGTAGATGTATAGCTTGTGATTTTAAGATATTTTAGACTGTTAATGTAAGGTTAAAAATAATAGCAAAGTCAGTTTTGATGGTTAGGTTAGTCCTGGGTTTATGCTTGAGGTTGTTAGGTTTGATTCTTGGATTATCTAGCATATTGTTCCCTTTGAATGAGTCTTTGAGCTTTAATTTTACATGATTTAGCTCTATGTGTTGATTCGAAACAATTGGGTCTCTAGCTTTGATTTGATTTGGTTTCTGGGTTCTTATGATGTTCTTTATGTTCAACAAAAAACTACCATGTGATCTTCATAAACTCTATTATGATCATGGGTTGTGTTTCTAGGTCTTGGGCTAGGTTGGGAAGCCTAGTCTACGTGATTAGGCTAAGCCTTTAAGGTCTAAGATCGTATTTTTGGGTCTTTAAGGCACATTTGACAAATACGCCCTTAAAGCAATATTTAAACATGTATTTTTCAGTTAAGAGCATGTTTGCCAAACACGCCAAAACACATTTTTTTCACAACCATATTTTTTTTTTGTCTTTTGCCAAACACATCTTTGTTTAATTTTAATTATTTTTTAGATTTTTAGAGGACCATTTTGCAATTAATTTTGAGTCTTTTATACCATTTTTACCTTTTATATTTAATATTTGTGATTGTGAACTTACACGTAAGACCATTTTTTTCGATATCAAAGTTCTAATAATAGGAAAACAATAAAAACCTTTCTTTTTTAAAAAATATATTTATGATTTAAGTTGCATATGGTCACATTCTAAGACATTTTTCATATTCTAAGACATTTTTAATGCATATTTTTGTAAAATAAAACATTTTTTTTATTTTTAAAGAAAAAGTAATTAATGGATTTTACAACTAGTTTGTAAATATCCATTAGAATTTGGCATAAATTTTAAAAATACTAAAAAAACTAATTTTTTAATATTAGAATTTATTAACTTATACGTAAGATGTATTCCTAATAATAAGAAAAATAAAAATATAAAATATAATAAAATATATTTCAGTTTTAGATGGCTAAGTTTAACCCATAAAGCCATGATCCACCTTAAAAAGGTGGGTCTGCTTTAACCAATAGACATACCAATGGTTTGAAAAACTCAACAGAGCCTTAGTAATAATCAAACAACTGAACAATACATCTTACCTAGGGTAGGATGTATTAGGGGTGATATTGTCTTTCCAATACATGATCAGTCCATTTATGTAGACTCTATAGACCAGTTAGGGTTCCTAGTGACCAAAACTCTAGGTGACAACTCCAAACCATTAAACCATAAAAGAAAAAGAATTCTTTGTACTTCTTACACCCAAATCTAATCTAAAAGGTTGATCACTGTGACATCATATACATACAACATAATAACAACTCCACTAGGAACTTACTTGTGGACTAAGCTTTGTTGTATGTCTGATTATTGTATTTTATTTTGTTTGGTCTACGCATTTATTGTCAACATCAATTTTATACATATTACTCATGCATTGTATATTGGATATAGATTAATGCCTTCATCCATCACATGCTTTAAGTTTTTAGAAAACACACAAACTTTTATGTTAGGTAGGGGATTAAGGATTTGTCTTATTATGACTATTGGTAAGTGTTCAAGTTTTTCAAACACTCAACTCAGATTTAAGTGCTTGCTTGGTAATGGTGGGTATACATGACTTAATTGTTTCTTGAAATGCCCCTATACTGTCTTTACAAGGACCATTACTGGGCAAATCTGAAACCTTTTGAGACAAGGTAGAAAACCTACTCATGATTCATTTAATGATTAAAACTTGCCTATAGGTAAATATTCCTATATATTCATATTGCATTGAAGGCAAACTTGACCATAAAAATCATGTATTGCAAGATTTTAAGTTGAAACTATGGCTTCTATAAAATGCATATCTTTTCAAGAATTTAGGCAAGAATATGAGCTAGTCAAGTTGACTGAGGGAAACCATCCAAGATTCAATGCCGATGAATTACCACATATTACCAAGGTGGGAAAATGCTATGAATGACATGGATGAATTTATGTAATGAAAGGGTTACAACCAATCTTCTATCATATAATGTGTTTGGAACTCAACCATGATAAGAACTTAAGAAAAAACTCTTTTACAGTGATTGGCCAAACTAAAATTCTTGCCCAAATAATAAAATATAGAAGCCATGTATCAACTCCAAAGGGCTAATCCATATCCAATATACATCCTCAAAAGAATACATAAAATCATTCATACATAAACATTTTTTTAAGTTTTAAACGTCATGTGTGCTTGAAAAGATTGAAATATAGGTTCCCATTTGAAGCGAACTTATAATATCAAATCCAAAAAAAAACTAATGAAAAACAAAGAACAAGCTTGTTAGGAGGCTAATGGAAAGCCTTACAGGGGACATAGTAAGGCTCATCAGCCTACTTGAGCAAGCGTTAAGGGAAAAATATGTAGAAGCCTCAAATAATTAACCAATAGTAGCAACTCATCTAAAAGCTATGACTCATTTTCATTAACAAAGTTTGAGCCCTAGTGGTACATCTCTAGAATCCCATTTCATGGGCCACTATTGATATATCTAACTTGCTTGTTCGATAAGACGCTTTGGTAGACATTATTGGAGAAGAAGTTCTAAAAGAGAAGCCAGTGGAAGAATAGGCTTATGAATAGATAGCTTTAATAGAAAGGATGAGGGTGATAGAAGGGTCTAACTATACGATCCAGTAAAATCAGTATAAATGTTCCTAAGCCCCATTGTCGTAGTATTGGCTAAATGCCTAAGTTTATCAAGTATATAGGAACTCAATGCCCATTGACTCATTTAAAACCCTATTGTAATAAGATGGAAAAAGTTGACCACGATGAGAAATTGGTCATCCACTTGTTTTAAGACAACCTTAACTACACCACCTTTGTAAAACCCCATTAAAACTTTTCTTGAGTGAAATAAAAAAACTAATTAATTAATTCAAAAATAAAATGGGTTAAATTAAATAAAATAAATTTAATTAATATGAAAGGGGTGAAATTGGATAAAGGAAAAAAGTGATATGGTATAATTAATTAAGAAGGAAAAGTAGTAGGGACAAAATGGGATATATGAGATAAATAGGGTCAATATGCAAATAATATAAATTTAGACTATAAATACCCTTTTTTTTCTCTTGTGGCAAGCAGTTTTTGCTTCTAAGAGAGGGTGAGAATCGTTTTATTCTTTTTCTTGTTTCTTCATATATCAATAATAAAAAAAAAGGTTAAAGTAGAGTTAGTAAAGGATAAATAAGTAACCAAAAGAGGAGATTGGGTGTTTTGGTGGGTTCTTTGAAGAAGAAAAAAATTATGAGCTAGGGTTTTTTTTTTTTTTTTTTTTTTGGGGGGGGGGTTGAGGAGAAGGAAAAGAAAAATGGAAGGAACTTTGATTTTCTTGCATTCATCACTTGAATCATTATCCAATTAAGGTAATAGACTCACCCAAAGAGATTAATTTGAATTATTTTGTGATTTTGTTGAAGAATTGAAAATGCTAATGTTATGTGACAATTGATTTGTGAAGCTTGATTGTTAAAATGTTGCTATTATGATTGAATAAGGTTTGTTATCATGAAATAAGGGTGGGTAATGATTTAATTTAAAGAATGGAAGAGAAGAAAAAAGAAGGAAAATTCCTCCCTCATCAATTATTGCTTTCGACTAAGGAAAAAAATTAAGAGATTGGAAACTTTTGCTATAATTGTGTAGAGTTGTGTTGATTTGAGTTTTTTTTTTAAAAGAAAGAAACAGACAATTATGCATAGCAAGAATTTGAGATTGTCAATGTGATTAAATTGAGAATTTGAAATATAAATGGAGAATAAAATTGATCTTTATGGTAATGAATGACAAATGATATATTGATTTTGTTGGTACAGGAGAGGTCGTAGGCATAGTGATCTTCATTCAATTCCCTATTCTTGGAAGTGTGATAACCAAAAAGAGAATGAGATATACAAAAATATCAGAACTTGAAAAGGAGAGACATCACTCTATATGTTTCTAAATAGTATAAACTAGTTAGGTGGCCCGCGCTACGCTGTGGGCTCACCTTTAACTTCAGAAAAAAATTGGGAGCAGAACCCAAACTTATTTGGGTCCTGCCAAGCTAGGTCCCAAGCATATTTGGGTCCTGCTACGGCCAGGACCTAAAGCTATTTTGGGTCCTGCCCAACCTGAACCAAGTCTAGCCTTGAGGTAGCCTTGGGCCAGGCCGTGCAGGGTCCAAGGTTATTTGGGTTGTGTACATGGCAGGACCCAAGTTTATTTTTGGGTCCTGATTAGTACTTGAAAGTGCATTTTTATCAAGGTTTTATATCATCATTTTGCACTTGAAGTATCAATAACTCCTTAACTAAAGCATGTTTTATAATAACATATCTAATTATATAAGATACCTTTATTTATGGTAAATGTTCATCTTAAATGCAGGCCTATCACATAAATGAAAGAATTGATTGATGAATTGAAGTACTGAAATTGAAAGGACGAAGAGATGGCCAAACTTAGAAAAGAGATGCTGGTGCAGTTCAAACTGGAACACTGTTCGGTAATTGGGTCATATCTGGAGCTGTAGATCTTGGATTTAGGTCCATTTTATATGGATGGAAATATAAAACATAGGCCTACAACTTTCATGTGGAGCCCAAGATTTAACAAGGCTGTTTTCAAGTCCAAATTGTAGCAACAAAGAAGAAGTCCGAATCTGTCCTGCAGCCCAGACACTGTTCAGTGTTCAGCCCATATCTCAAGTTCTAGAAGTCCAAATGATTTGATGAATTGAAGTACTGAAATTGAAAGGACAAAGAGATGGCCAAACTTAGAAAAGAGATGCTGGTGCAGTTCAAACTGGAACACTGTTCGGTAATTGGGTCATATCTGGAGCTGTAGATCTTGGATTTAGGTCCATTTTATATGGATGGAAATATAAGACATAGGCCTACAACTTTCATGTGGAGCCCAAGATTTAACAAGGTTGTTTTCAAGTCCAAATTGTAGCAACAAAGAAGAAGTCCGAATCTGTCCTGCAGCCCAGACACTGTTCAGTGTTCAGCCCATATCTCAAGTTCTAGAAGTCCAAATGATCTCAAATTTTTACCCTGGAAAGATGAGACAATTGCCTAGAACTTTCATGAATTAAGTTTGTTCAAATTATGACGTCATCAATGACGTTTTTGGCAGACAAAAAGATAAGAATTGTCACCAAGTCAAGATGTGGCCACCCACTCATCAATTAGTAAACTAATCAATAGTTCCGAATTTTGGCCTATAAAAGGAGGCATTTGCCATGTATTTAGGCATCTTGGTGTTCAGATCAAGATCATGGTCTTGCTTTCTCTCTTTGTATTGTTTATGCTTTGCTTTCATTAATATCAAGTTTATGCCTTTCATTTCATTTCCTTTACTTAGTTAACTTTTATCTTACTTATGTTCTTATCTTGTTTATTTATGTTTCTTTCTTTCATTATGTCTAACTAAGTTAATTATGTCAAGGTGAAAGGTTACACTAATGGTGTAAGGATAAGTATAATATAAACTCAATATGGACTTTAATGTTGGATACTAACATGCTTTATATTTGTTATCTTGTTCACTTTTAATACTTTGCTTGTTAAATGGTTAATCTAGATTTATGTTGTATAACACTTGGTACAACAAATACTTGGCACTTTCATAGCCCATACTGTATGGTATAACCGACACCTGAGCTATGAAAGGAACTTGATTTGTTGTTAACATAAGTTATAATCATGAATGCCTGAAAACATTTACAAGTATTAGCATTATTCGAATAAGATAACTAATGTAATCATGTTAACAATTTATAACCCGATTGTAACCTCCTTTGTGTGTGGTTTCCAGTTGAGTAGAGTTTATACTATACTTGTTTGAAATACCATTAGTAGATCCTCTAACCTTGACATTTGTTGTTATCATTGTTTAATCCTTACGTTAATCTTCCATCTCAAAGTTCTCATCAACTTCTTCTTCTTCATCATCTTTATTATTATCATTATTAATAGTATTATTGGTATTATTATCATTACTACTACTATTACTATTATTAGTATTACTACTACTACTACTAGTATTATTATTATTATTATTATTATTATTATTGTTATTGTTATTGTTATTGTTGTTACTATTGTTGTTACTATTGTTGTTGTATTATTGTTGTTTATAATTTATACAAGTAACCTCCCTGTGGTTCGACCCCGGTCTTGCCGGATTATTTATTACTTCGACACTCCTGCACTTGGGAAAAGACATCAATCTTTTGGTCGTGTCAAGTTTTTGGCGCCGTTGCCGGGGAGGTAAATTCTTGTACAAATTATAGTATTTATTTTATTCTCTCTTTTTACTTTTCTTGTATTTAACTTTGTTTCTTTTGTTTCTCTTTCTTTTATTTTCTTCTTTCTTTTATTCTCTTCTTACACGTGCATGAGAGTGTGGTCACGTACATTAAGTGGTAGACTTTGTAGGGTATCCTCATCATTTTCAGAAAATATGGCTGAAGAAGATAACCAATCGCTTCATAATGAGAATAATGAGAATATTCGGGTTAGAACTCTTAGAGACCACATGAATCCCACAAGAACAAGTGCACCCTCATGCATAGTTTTTCCACCAGATGCATCTCATTTTAATTTTAAGACAGGCATTATTCAACTTTTACCATCTTTTCATGGCTTAGATTTCGAAAATCCATACTTGCATTTAAGAGAATTTGAGGAGGTTTGCAACACGTATAATGACTCAAATTGTAGCATGAACACCATTAGATTGAAGCTTTTTCCTTTTTCATTAAAAGATAAAGCTAAAACATGGCTACAAAATTTGAGACCTGGATCCATTCGTGCTTGGGATGAAATGCAACAACAATTTTTAAAGAAGTTTTTTCCATCCCATAGAACAAACTCTTTCAAAAGACAAATCATTACTTTTTCTCAAAAACCAGGAGAAACATTTTATCAATGTTGGGATAGGTATCGAGACTTACTTAATACTTGCCCCCATCATGGTTTTGAAACATGGAGATTAGTTTCACATTTTTATGAAGGGTTAACTCCTAGAGATAGACAAATGGTTGAATTGATGTGCAATGGAACTTTTGAGGATAAAGACCCTAATGAAGCGATGGAGTACTTAGATTTGCTAGCTGAAAATGCACAAAATTGGGACACCACAGGTACTTATGAGGCACCAAGTAAAACCCAACCTCATACATCTAGTGGGGGTATGTACAACCTTAGGGAAGATCATGACCTCCAAGCCAAGTTTGCATCTTTAGCTAAAAAAGTCGAAGCGCTAGAATTGAAAAAGGAGTGGTCAATTAAAATCTGTTCAAGACATTGCATGTCAAATATGTGAAACCAACGAACATTCAACCAATGACTGTCCAACCTTGCCTTCTTTTAAAGAATGTCTCCATGAACAAGCCCATGCATTAAACAGTTTCAAAGGCCCAACCATAACCCATCTTCACAAACATATAACCCTGGTTGGAGAAATCATCCAAATTTCAGTTGGAAGAGTGAGAAAAATAATGCTCAAACTTCACAGCCATCGTTTCAAGCACACTATAATTTCCAAAATTCTCACGGATATGCACCTCCTTATGCTCCCCCTCCTAGAAGAAATCTTGAGGAAACATTGCATGCATTTATGGAAAAGCAAGAGGCAATTAACACTCAACTTGCTCAAAGCATGACAGATTTTAAAGATACTCTTGCAAAATTGACATCTGCTCTCAGTTTCCAAGAGAAAGGTAAGTTTCCATCTCAACCACAACAAAATCCCAAGGGGCAATACAATGCGAATGCAAGTAGTTCTGGAAGCCAACACATGGATCACGTAAAATCAGTCATCACTCTTCACAGTGGTAAGGTTATTGAAAAACCCATTCTTGAACCTTGTGAGAATGATGATGAGTCAATCTCTGAGGGTAAGGAAGGGGTTGAATCTGATCATTGTAAAGAAAAGACTGATTCTCCGCCAGCACTTCCATTTCCTCATGCCATGACCAAACAAAGGAAAGTCAATCACAACTCTGAAATCTTTGAAACCTTCAAACAGGTAAGGATCAATATACCTTTGCTGGATGCTATTAAACAGGTTCCTTCTTATGCTAAATTTTTAAAAGATCTGTGCACTGTGAAGAGAAAACTGAATGTGAAAAAGAAAGCCTTTTTAGCCGAACAAGTAAGTGCCATTCTTCAGAACAATAATGCTTTGAAATATAAAGACCCTGGTTGTCCTACAATTTCTTGCTTTATTGGAGAACATAAAATTGAAAGAGCTTTACTTGATCTTGGAGCTAGTGTGAATTTACTTCCATATTCAGTTTTTCAAAGTCTCAATCTAGGTGAGTTAAAACCAACTTCTGTAACTCTTTTACTTGCCGATAGATCTGTAAAAGTGCCTAGAGGAATCGTTGAAGATGTGTTAGTACAAGTCGATAAATTCATTTATCCTGTGGATTTTATTGTTTTGGACACACAACCTGTTGAAGCATGTAATTCATTTCCTGTTATTTTAGGGCGTCCATTTCTTGCAACTTCTAATGCATTGATTAATTGTAGGAATGGACTGATGAAGCTATCATTTGGGAACATGACATTGGAGATGAATATTTTCAACATTTGCAAGCAACCTCGAGATGATAATGATTTACAAGAAGTAGATTTTATTGAAGAATTGGTTTATGATCAATTTGAATCTACTTTGAGTAATACTGAGTTTGATGATTTGCAAATGACTTGTTCTTAGGAAGAAATCACGGATGAAAAAGACACCGAAAATGTTGATGCGAATCTTTTGTCAAGAGTGACAACAGATTCGATATCTGACATCACATCAACCGATGATTACTTTCCTGACAAATCCTTACTTTCTCTTAGTTCAATGCCTTGGTTTGCTAAAAATATCAATTTCCTTGCCTCAGGAGATTTGCCAACTCATTGGAGTACCGAAGACAAAGGTGAGTTTCTGAACGAAGTGAAGAAATTTTATTGGGATGACCCTTACTTATTCGAATATTGTCCTGATCAAATATTTCAAAGATGCATTCTTGACAATGAGGTAAGTAATGTCATTAAATTTTATCATTCTGAAGCATGTGGGAGTCATTTCTCGTCAAAAAAGACCATTGCAAAAATCTTTCAAAATGGATTTTATTGGCCCACCATGTTCAAGGACACGCATGCATTCTGCAAAGCTTGTGGAAATTGTCAAAAGTCAGGATTTATTTCAAAACATAAGGAATCTTTAAATAATCTTTTATTGACTTTGGAGACATATCCTGGTGGAGATGTGCATTGTGCATTTCAAGACTTATGACCCCATTTCCATAAAGAACGTGATCGACTTAGTCTTGGGAATCTGACTGTAAAAGACCCTGTTTGCCAGTTTTCAAGAAAACTGGATGGGAAGCCTATCCCCGACCCATAGAGGGCGTTTAAGCCGTTCTTGGACGTAAAACCAAGGGAAGATGTGAGCCACAATCACAACTATGATTTGAGTCTGAGTTTGTAAAAATTTATGTCTTTCAGTTTTATTAATAGCATAATATTTTTTTTCTGTTTTGTTATCTCTTATATTTGTTTAAGTGTTTCAGGATTGTCAGTGTTCGTTGTTTCAGGTGATGTCTTCTATACTCTATCTTTCTATCTTATGATATTGAGGACAATGTCTCGTTTTGGTTGGGGGGAGAGGGTAGTAGTTGACATTAAAAAAAAAAAAAAAACTAACCAACTAACTGTTTTTGTTTTTAAAAATCATTTGGCAAAACTGTTATTACTAGGATGGTAGAGTAAGGGGGAATTTTATTGACTCTTGAGACGCATCTTAGTAAACATTTTCCAATGGTTATTTGCAATATACATAACAAGGCCTATTAGAATACTTCTTGAAATATTCAGGTTTACAAACTCTCGCATTATTATCACTTGATTCTGCTCATATACTCATTTAACAAGTATTCTTAAACCTTTATTTTCACACACACACTTTGACATATGATTATGGGTTGCACATTGGATTATTACATTATTTATGTTCTTTTGTTAAAGGTAACAACTAAGGGATAGGGATAGTATATAATTTTCAAAAACAAAAAATAAACAAAAAATAAACAAAAAATAAAAAAACAAAAAAATAAAAAAATAAAAAAATAAAAAAAAATAAAAAAATGATGATAATAAAAACGTAGATAAGTTGGTTTCGTAGCCTCCCTAACCTAAGCAATTAAGCCCGAAGGGGTGTTTTAACACCTAATACCCTAAAGTCAACTGACTTGGGAGCTATTGACCCAAAGCTTGTTACATGGGTTAAGGAGAAAAGCTTAAGGGAATCAAACGTTGCACTATCTACGTATCAGTATCTGCAACCCGAGTTACTAAGCTCGTAGGGGTGTCTCAACACCTAATGCCCTAAGATCAACTGGTCTGGGAGTCATTAGCCGAAAGCTCGTTACATGGGTTAAAGATGCATTGTGTTTTAAGTTATATGTATAGATATTAAAAAAAAAAAGTAAAATAAAATAAAATAATCCCAACCCAAGGAAGTTAACCTTAAACATTAGAACAAAATATTGTTTTCTTCCAATAAAAGCCCCATCATCTATGTTTCATACATTGAGCACATAATAAGGAAGGTTTATTAATATTTTGTTTAAGAGGTATTGAGCAGATATATAAAATTTAATGAGAGTTTGTTTATCTGGATAGATTAATGGAAGTTGAATGATGAATGCCTTGCTTTGTGGAAATTGCAAATTGTTTTTCTATTTTAACGCCTTAATTACTAGGGACTAGTAATAAGCTGGTTGGGGGGTGTGATTAGTACTTGAAAGTGCATTTTTATCAAGGTTTTATATCATCATTTTGCACTTGAAGTATCAATAACTCCTTAACTAAAGCATGTTTTATAATAACATATCTAATTATATAAGATACCTTTATTTATGGTAAATGTTCATCTTAAATGCAGGCCTATCACATAAATGAAAGAATTGATTGATGAATTGAAGTACTGAAATTGAAAGGACAAAGAGATGGCCAAACTTAGAAAAGAGATGCTGGTGCAGTTCAAACTGGAACACTGTTCGGTAATTGGGTCATATCTGGAGCTGTAGATCTTGGATTTAGGACCATTTTATATGGATGGAAATATAAGACATAGGCCTACAACTTTCATGTGGAGCCCAAGATTTAACAAGGCTGTTTTCAAGTCCAAATTGTAGCAACAAAGAAGAAGTCCGAATCTGTCCTGCAGCCCAGACACTGTTCAGTGTTCAGCCCATATCTCAAGTTCTAGAAGTCCAAATGATCTCAAATTTTTACCCTAGAAAGATGAGACAATTGCCTAGAACTTTCATGAATTAAGTTTGTTCAAATTATGACGTCATCAATGACGTTTTTGGCAGACAAAAAGATAAGAATTGTCACCAAGTCAAGATGTGGCCACCCACTCATCAATTAGTAAACTAATCAATAGTTCCGAATTTTGGCCTATAAAAGGAGGCATTTGCCATGTATTTAGGCATCTTGGTGTTCAGATCAAGATCATGGTCTTGCTTTCTCTCTTTGTATTGTTTATGCTTTGCTTTCATTAATATCAAGTTTATGCCTTTCATTTCATTTCCTTTACTTAGTTAACTTTATCTTACTTATGTTCTTATCTTGTTTATTTATGTTTCTTTCTTTCATTATGTCTAGCTAAGTTAATTATGTCAAGGTGAAAAGGTTACACTAATGGTGTAAGGATAAGTATAATATAAACTCAATATGGACTTTAATGTTGGATACTAACATGCTTTATATTTGTTATCTTGTTCACTTTTAATACTTTGCTTGTTAAATGGTTAATCTAGATTTATGTTGTATAACACTTGGTACAACAAATACTTGGCACTTTCATAGCCCATACTGTATGGTATAACCGACACCTGAGCTATGAAAGGAACTTGATTTGTTGTTAACATAAGTTATAATCATGAATGCCTGAAAACATTTACAAGTATTAGCATTATTCGAATAAGATAACTAATGTAATCATGTTAACAATTTATAACCCGATTGTAACCTCCTTTGTGTGTGGTTTCCAGTTGAGTAGAGTTTATACTATACTTGTTTGAAATACCATTAGTAGATCCTCTAACCTTGACATTTGTTGTTATCATTGTTTAATCCTTACGTTAATCTTCCATCTCAAAGTTCTCATCAACTTCTTCTTCTTCATCATCTTTATTATTATCATTACTACTACTATTACTATTATTAGTATTACTACTACTACTACTAGTATTATTATTATTATTATTATTATTATTATTATTATTATTATTATTATTATTGTTATTGTTATTGTTATTGTTATTGTTGTTGTTGTTACTATTGTTGTTGTATTATTGTTGTTTATAATTTATACAAGTAACCTCCCTGTGGTTCGACCCCGGTCTTGCCGGGTTATTTATTACTTCGACACTCCTGCACTTGGGAAAAGACATCAATCTTTTGGTCGTGTCAGGTCCTCCAACTAATAATTTGTATGTAATTTGTAAATAATAGTAAATGTAAAATTAAGTGTAATTTGATAAAATTATTATTACAATATATTTGGTAAAAATAGTAAATGATATAACATTTTCTTTCAAATTCATCAATTATTTTATTAATAAAATTAATTACAATAAAATATACTCTTATAAATTTTACTGAAAATAATAATATTTATAATACAAATCATAATATTTTTAGTATTAATATTATTAATTATTATAAAAATAATATTATTTATAACTCCAAAAATAATAACATTTTTTAGATTAATACTGTTCATTATACTAAAATAATATATTAAGAAAAAAATATAATAATTCTTTTAATATTAATTATACTAAAAAAATAATATCAATAAAACAAACAATAATATTTTTACTATTAATACTCTAAAAATTAATTATACCAAAAAAAGAATATTAAGAAAACTTATAATAATATTTTTAATACTAATACTTGTAATTAAACTAAAAGTGTAGGCAGCCCATGCACCACATGACGCTTGGGCTGCACCCAAGAGGAAACAGACCAAGCACCAGGTGGCGGTGTGCCGCCGGCCTGGGGTGGTGTTGCCCAAGTGCCACGTGGCGCTTGGTTTGCCCACGGCCAGCACCCATTGCTATTTTAGGTCCTGCCCTGCCAGGCCCACGGCTAGCGTTGAGCCATGCCTGGCAGTGCCCAAGCCAAAGCGCCATCTGGTGCTTGGACTGCAGCGCAAAGGAAGTAGGCTAAGCGCCACGTGGTGCTTGGGTTGTCCGTCCTCAGGAGGAACCCAAGTGCCATGTGTCCCAACTTGGTTTTTTTCATAGTAATAGTAGTTTTAAAATTTATTAATGATGATAATAATATTTATACTCTTATAAATTTTAATGAAAATAATAATATTTATAAAACAAATAATAATATTTTGAGTAGCAATAATATGAACTATTATAAAAATAATAATAATAGAACAAATAATAATAGTTTTGAGATCAATACTATTAATTAGACTAAAACAATAATAATATTTTTAATACCAACACTATCAAGAATACTAAAAAAATATATTAAGAAATAATATAATAATTCTTTTAATATTAATTATACTAAAAAAATAATATCAACAAAACAAACAATAATATTTTTACCATTAATACTCTAAACATTAATTATACTTAAAAAAGAATATTTTTAATACAATTATACAAAAAGTATAGGTAGCCCAAGCGCGGCGTGGCGCTTGGACTGCACCCAAGAGAAGGGAAAGCAAGCGCCACGCGGCGCTGGTTGGATTATAGTGATTTTAAGGTAAATAAGATAGAGGATAGACTAGAATGATACTTTGATAAGTCGATCTGGACGCCACAAAGATCAATCTAGGATTTCGACGCCACACTCTTTGTGATTGAAAAGTTATAAGTCAGGCAGGGTTCTTCACGAAATCAATTTGGAAGAACAACTCTTAATTCTCTGAATTAAGTTTCAAATCATGGCCAAAAGTGTCTTATTACATATTCTGATACTATATTTATAATTGGAACATCTGTCCAAAGTTAGAAAAAATTCAACATGGTAGAAAACAGACTTTGACAAACTAACTTAGACAAATTAACTAGCACACATTTTTTGACCTTTCTGAAACATAAACAGACCAAATTTAAAACAACTATAACTTTTTGCATAAAAGTCCAATGCAATCATGGTCGGACAATCTAGAAAGATTACGTTCTAAACTTGAAATCCACCTAGATTAGTCTTGTTTTCACATGCAATGGTTGACTTCAAATTCGGGTTCAAATTCATTTATTGTTCTGACCGTAAACAGCATCAATTCCTTCACTTATTTCATTATCAACTCAAATTCAAGTAGCCCAGCATCAAGAGAACCATTAAGGGCTTTTCCCATCTCCAACTTCCAATTGTAGGCAAGTAAACATCCTTGAACCAATTTCAAACTGATTGCTAATTTTTAACTTCGACGTAGCTTCAATCATTCCAATTTGACTCGTCAAGGCCCTTTGTAGTTGTTTCGCTCTCGCTCTTGTCATTGGACCACCTGAATCCTCTTGCATATTAGATTTAGCTTTACAAGATGGATTATAATTCCCATTATGCACATCATCAGCCTTGGGTTGAAAATGATTTGTCCTCAAATCAAAATCATCATCATCATCCAAGTATGGAGTCAAGTCTTTCACATTAACAGTAGCTGATATGTTGTAATCACCAGGAAGATCTACCTTATACGCATTGTCATTCACCTTCTCTATAATCCGAAATGGACCATCAGCTCTTGGCATCAACTTGGACTTACGTTTGCTTGGGAATCTGCCCTTGCTAATATGAATCCAAATAAGATCTCTAGGTTCAAACCTAACCATTTTCCGCCTCTTATTAGCTTGTTTAGCATACTTTGTTGTTTTCTCCTCAATATGTAATCGAACTTGCTCATGTAATTTCTTCATCAATTCTGCCTTTCTAATTCCATCCATAGATGTCCTCTCATGAATTGGAATATGAACAAGATCAATATGAACACACGGATTAAAGCCATACACAACCTCAAATGGTGAAAATTTTTTAGCCCCATGCACACTACGATTATTTGCAAACTCCACAATAGGCAAACAAGTATCTCAACTCTTCAAATTCTTATGTATAACAGCTTGTAACAAAGAAGATAAAGTTCGGTTTACTACCTCAGTTTGTCCATCAATTTGTGGATGACATGCCGTACTGAAAAGTAACTTTGTTCCAAGCTTCCTCCAAAGAGTATTCCAAAAGTGGCTTAAGAACTTTGTATCACGATCAGAGACAATGCTTTTAGGAACTCCATGCAAACGAACAATCTCTTGAAAGAACAAATCAGTAACATGTACTGCATCGTCAGTTTTGTTGCAAGGAATGAAATGAGGCATTTTGGAGAATCGATCAACCACGACCATTATTGAATCCTTTCCATGCTGTGTTCTTGGTAACCCAAGTACAAAGTCCATGCTAACATCCATCCATGGTTGCTCTGGAATAGGTAATGGCATATACAACCCATATGCATTCTCTTTACCCTTAGCTTTCTTGTAAATAGCACATCTCTCAATCACCTTGTGCACATCCCGTAACATGCTAGGCCCAAAAAAATGTTCTTTCAGCAGCTCATAAGTCTTCTTCTCCCCAAAATGACCACTAAGACCACTACCATGATCCTCTCGCACAAGCAACTCCCGTAACGAACCTGAAGGAATACACATTCTGCCTATTTTGAACAAGTAACCTTCATGCATAAAGAACCCATCACAAGCTCCTTTTGCACATTCGGCAACCACATTAGCAAAGTAGGAATCATTAGCATATTGTTCCTTCACTTGTTCAAAACCCATCAGCCTTGCATTCAACATAGAGATAAGTGCAAACCTCCTAGAAAGAGCATTAACAACCACATTAACTTGCCCTTTCTTGTACTTTATGACATAAGAAAATGACTCTATAAACTCCACCCATTTAGCATGTCTGCGATTCATCTTGTTTTGCCCCTTAAGATACTTTAAGGATTCATGATCAGTATGAATAATAAATTCTTTAGGTAACAAGTAGTGTTGCCATACCTCTAGAGCCCGAATCAAAGCATAGAACTCTTTGTCGTAAATAGAGTAGTTCAAACATGCTCCATTTAACTTTTCACTGAAGAATGCAATCGGCCTCTTTTCTTGCAGCAAAATAGCCCCAATTCCAACTCCGGAAGCATCGCACTCTATTTCGAATGTTTTAGCAAAGTTTGGAAGTGCTAAAACTGGAGTAGTACACAACTTTTCCTTAATTAGCTCAAAAGCTTTCTGCGCATCTTCACTCCATCTAAACTCGTTCCCTTTTTTCAAGCATTCTGTCATAGGAGCAACAATAAAGCTGAAGTCTTTCACAAATCGCCTGTAGAAAGAAGCTAAACCATGGAAACTCCTCACATCAACGATACTAGCAAGTTTTGGCCAGCCCCGAATTGCCTTAATTTTCTCCTCATCAACCTTAACTCCCCTGCTAGAGAAATATATCCAAGAAACACGACACTTTCTTTACAAAAGTAACACTTTGTGAGTTTCCCATACAACTTAGAATCTCGCAAAGTTTCAAACACAACTCTAAGATGCTTCACATGATCATCAAAGGTCTTGCTATACACCAGGATATTGTCAAAATATACTACAACAAACAACCCAATATACTTCCTCAAAACATGATTCATAAGCCTCATAAATGTACTAGGCACATTAGATAAACCAAACGACATTACCATCCATTCATATAACCCCTGTTTAGTTTTAAATGTTGTTTTCCATTCATCTCCCTCTTTCATTCTAATTTGGTGATAACCACTCATCAAATCGACTTTAGAAAACAATGCAGCATCATGCAACTCATCTAGCACATCATCAAGTCTAGGTATAGGAAATCGATACTTAACTATTATTTTGTTGATAGTGCGGCTGTCCATACACATCCTCATGGTACCATCTTTCTTCGGTACAAACAAAGTAGGTACAGAACATGGACTAAGTGATTCTCGCACATAGCCCTTCTCTAAGAGCTCACCAACCTGCCTTTGAATCTCTTTTGCTTCCTCTAGATTACATCTGTATGCTGGTCTATTAGGAAGTGAAGCTCCCGGCACCAAATCAATTTGATGCTCAATTCCATGAATAGGTGGTAACCCTTTAGGTAATTCATCTGGAAATACATCTTTAAATTCTTCAAGCAATTCCTTAATCTGTCTTGGTAAGTCCAATCCTTCTACTTGTAGTAATTGCTTTGCCCAGATCATGAAAACAGCCCCCGCCGAAGCTAATGCTTATTTGATGTCTCATTTTTGGCTAACAACAGCCCCTTACGTGATTTCACCTCCTTTTATTGGCTTCATAACTGATCCTCTATAACCTGTTGAGAACTCAATGGTAACAAGTTCACCTTCTTTCCATTCATCATAAAAGAATAAGTGTTCTTTTATCCATTATAGGTCATATCCTTATCAAACTGCCATGGACGACCCAGCAACAAATGGCTAGCTGACATCGGCGCAACGTCACACAAAACCTCGTCATGATAGGTTTTAATGGAAAAAGGTACACGGACTTGCTTCGTCACTCGAATCTCCCCATTCTCATTCAACCATCGCAAACTATACGGCCTGGGATGTGGAAGGGTAGTTAAACCCAATTTCTCTACTAAGGTAGTTGACGCAACATTAGTGCAACTTTCATTATCAATGATCATCCCACACACCTTATCTCGAATCTAACATCGAGTATGAAAGATGTTCTCGCGTTGTTCATCACTAACATCAATTTGTGCATTTAGAACCCGTTGCACAACCAACAAATCTCCAGCCATAATTAAGTTTATCAACCTCAATTCCAGCAAGCCTTTCTTTTGTTCTTGGCTCCTGCCTTAGATCGCAACTGATGCTCTAATACCAGATGATGTGCCGTGAATGATTCAAAAATTAGCAACAATGAATCTGACAAAAATGGATGAAGGATGGGTCTGGTTGTGTTGTCTTTCTTTTGGTGTTTAGGTTGGATTATAGTGATTTTAAGGTAAATAAGATGGAGGATAGACTAGAATGATACTTTGATAAGTCGATCTGGATGCCACAAAGATCAATCTAGGATTTCGACGCCACACTCTTTGTGATTAAAGAGTGATAAATCAGGTAGGGTTCTTCATAAAATCAATTTAGAAGAACAACTCTTAATTCTCTAAATTAAGTTTCAAATCTTGGCCAAAAGTGTCTTATTACATATTCTGATACAATATTTATAATTGGAACATCCGTCCAAAGTTAGGAAAAACTCAACATGGCAGAAGTCAAGCCCAAAAAACAGACTTTGACAAACTAACCTAGACAAATTAACTAGCACACGTTTTTTGACCTTTCTGAAACATAAACAGACCAAATTTAAAACAGCTATAACTTCTTGCACAAAAGTCCAATGCAATCATGGTTGGACAATCTAGAAAGATCACGTTTTGAACTTGAAATCCACCTAGATTAGTCTTGTTTTCACATGCAATGGATGACTTCAAATTCGGGTTCAAATTCATTTATTATTCTGACCGTAAACAACATCAATTCCTTCAATTATTTCATTATCAACCCAAATTCAAGTAGCCCAGCATCAAGAGAACCATTAAGGGCTTTTCCCATCTCCAACTTCCAATTGTAGGCAAATAGACATCCTTGAACCAATTTCAAATTGATTGCTAATTTTTAACTTCGACGCAGCTTCAATCATTCCAATTTGACTCGTCAAGGCCCTTTGTAGTTGTTTCGCTCTCGCTCTTGTCATTGGACCATCTGAATCCTCTTGCATATTTGATTTAGCTTTACAAGATGGATTATAATTCCCATGATGCACATCACCAACACTATCAATTATACTTAAAATGTTTTTTAGAAATAATATAATAACACTTTTAATATGAATTATACTAAAAAAATAATATTAACAAAACAAACAATAATATTTTTACCTTTAATACTCTAAACGTTAATTATACTAAAAAAAGAATATTTTTAATACAATTATACTAAAAGTATAGGCAGCTCAAGCGCCACGCGGCGTGTGCGAAGGGGTATACCCAGTTCAGAGGCAATAGCCCAAGCGTCACGTGCGCGCTGTGGAGTGCCCAACCCAAAGGCATGAGCTCAAGCACCATGTGTGCGTTGGGGAGTGCCAACCCAAAGATAGGAGCCCAACGCCATGTGTGTGCAGGGTGTGCCTAGCACATGGGTATAGCCCAAGCGTCACGTGTCCCACATGGTTTTTCTTCGATAGTAATAACAATTTTTTAAAATTTATTAATGATGATAATAATAATACTAATACTAATTTTTAATTTCCCCTTTCAAATCAAATCTTTGGTTGTTTTCAATATTAAGAATAAATATTTTCTAATTTAGTAATTATTTTATTAATAATATTGATTATTATAAAAATAATAATATTTATAACATAAAAAAGTAATATTTTTAATATTAAAACTTTTGATTCTAGTAAAAATAATAATATTCATAATCCAAATAATACTACTTTTTAATGCCAAGAATATTTAGAACATAAATAATAATGTGTTTTTATATTAAAACTTTGAATTATTATAAAAATAATAATATTAGAACATTGAGTGTTGATGAAGGACCCAATAGAATTGGGTCCTTACGCTAGACCCATTGATCATAGGTCCTGACGCCCAACCCACTCCCTTTATGTCCGGAGCCAGACCCAAGCGCCACTTGTCCCCAACCCAATGCAGCCCAAGCGCCACGTGTGCGTTGGGGAGTGCCCAACCCATAAGCAGTAGCCCAAGCAGTAGCCCAAGCGCCACCTGTGCGTAGGCCGTGCTTAGCACTGAGGCAATAGCCCAAGCGCTACGTATGCACAAGTTGTGCCCAACACTGAGGCAGGAGTCCAAGCACCACGTATGCGCTGGGATGTTATTATAAAAATAATAATATCTATAACACAAAAAAGTAATATTTTTAATGTTAACACTTTTGATTCTAGTAAAAATAATAACATTCATAACCCAAATAATACTATTTTTAATACCAAGATTATTTAGAACATAAATAATAACATTTTTTTATATTAGAACTTTGAATTATTATAAAAATAATAATATTAGAATTGGGTCCTTACGCTAGATCCATTGATCATGGGTCCTAACGCCCGACCCACTTCCCTTGAATCCGGAGCCAGGGTCCTGCAAGCTGGCCCCTCCAGCCTGACGCTTGGGTCCTACAAGCTGCAGCCTCCCCACATGCCCCCACCAACAATACAATCCACAGTAAAAGCACTCACAGTCTACAGTATCCGCACTATAATACAATCCACAGTAAATTCACTCACGGTGAACAGTATTCCGCACTACAGTGAAATACTGATTAGTTTTAGTTATAATTAATCTACCTAAGAATGTCATTGCTTGGGATCTGATACGCCAATAATATAATCTACCATGGATGACTACAAAACCAATAGTCACTAAGAAACAAGACCATAGATTTAAAAAAATTTAAAGAAAGATGAAGCATAAAGAAACAAATCAATAGAATTGGAAAAATAAAAACCAAAACCTTGTCGTTATTATTTGGATGGAGAGATGAGCCATAGACGCAACAAAATCCAACCGGGGGGAGAACCTTGAGAAAACTCTTCAGCTCGGCAATTTTGTCAGTCTCCCTAATGATTCTAGCGTTAACTGAACAAGTTTACAATAAGTACAAAATTGAAGAGTAAGCCCCATATCCATAATATGACGATGTTTCCTCTCATTGAGGCCATTTTGTTGAGAAGTGTGAGGACATGATAGTTGATGAAAAATTCCATTATCCCTTAAAAAATGTTTAAAGATGGTAGAACAATATTCACCACCATTATGACTTTGAAATTGTCGAATGGTGAATTTAAATTGTTTCTCCACTAAAAGCTTGAATTTAACAAATGTAGAATAAACATCAGACTTATTTGAAATAGGAAACATCCAACAAAAACAAGAAAAGTCATCAATAAAAATAATATAATAACGACAACCTCTCAAGGAAGGTGTGGAAGTGGACCAGACATCAGAGTGAATTATTTTTAGGGTAGCAGTGGATTCTCTTGATGAATCAAAAAAGGGCAATTGTTTAGACTTGCCTAGTTGGCAAGGTACACAAACTGATGTTTTATTTATGGAATCACTAACTGGAAGAGAAAAATTGGAAATGACACGACGAAGAGTTTCTGGGGAAGGATGGCCCATGCGACAGTGCCAATTGGAAGTAGGAGCCTTGATGCCAACAGTCATTGTGAGAGCATGATATGGTGAAGAAGATAGTTGACGAAGGTTGATCGGATACAATCCATTATCACTTGGTCCCGTCAGGAGCGTGTTCCCCGTCAGGATGTCCTTAATAGAAAAATCAGAACCAGTGAGTTAAAAAAGGACATTATTATCCTGACATAATTTATTGATAGAGAGGAGATGAACAAATGCTTGAGGACAATAAGTAACATTATTTAAAGCAAGAGTAGTAGAAGAGAGGGTTTTGATAGAAGCATTGCTAGTATAAGATATGAGCAAACCTGTACCATTACCTATGCCCACGGAAGCATCACCTTCCTAAGTGTGAGAAGTTGAAAGATTAGCAATATCTGAGGTAACATGAAGATTAGCACCACTATCCGCATACCATTGATATTGATTTAAATCACTCGTAATAGCTTCTGCAACCATGGCAGCTAAGTCGGTGGGAGGATGACGTCCTTGAAAAGAGTAATTCATGCGGTTAAAACAATCCAAGGCTTGATGTCCCTCTCGTTTGCAGATTTGGCATGGAGATCGGGAACGAGAGTCGGAAGGAGCAGATGAAGATGGGCGTGAGAGGTGAGGTAGTGGCTGCCGAAACTGAGAGAAAGCACTACCCGAGCCTTTAGATGCCCTTGAGAAGCGAGATTTATTATTGATGTGGCGAGAACCTATTTTGGGGTCAGGTTTATGTGAGTAAATAGAATAGGAACCTGCCTCATGGTGAAGAGACTGACTATGAAATTGTTGTCTAAGGTCATAGTTCAGTAATTTTGCATGAAAATCTGAAAATGGCATGGATTTCTCTTTGGAGAGGAGCATATCCATAGTGACAAAGGAATGAAATGAAGAGTTGAGACCGTTGAGAATAGATAAGATTAAATCAGAATCATCAATAGGTTTCCCAACAACAGAGAGTTCATCAGCAAGAGATTTAACTTCATACAGAAATTTCTAACAAGACAAGGAGTCTTGCTGCAAAGACTGCAACTTTCGCTTGATATGAGAAATGCGAGAAGTTGATGGCGCAGCAAAACGTGCACCAAGGGCTTGCTAAGCAAGATGAAAAGTCACAAGGCCATAAATAGTGGAGACCACCGTAGGAGATAATCCAGCCAAGTATTGTTTGGTCCTTATACTGCCAAACCATATAAGCAGAATTAGTAATACCTTGGACCTTGTGTTCTTTACTGGAAAATTGAGGAGGACAAAAACCAGAACCATTAACAATTCCCATGAGTCCATAACTCTGAAACAGATGAAGCAATTGAGCACTCCAAGCAAGAAAGTTAGTTCCATCGAGTTTGATGGAAATAACTTGAGCTGGAAGATGAAATGTAGCGGAAGATAATGAAGAATCTGAAGCAGTAGCCATAGGATCATTAGAAGTGTTAGCTAGGAGAAGCTCTGATACCATGAAAGAATTATTATACAACTGAAATTCCTTGAGTAAAACTTTGTTTTCTCAGCGATATATATATATATATACACGTTAAGTCTATTACAAAGGAAACTCTTTATAAGAGTTTTAGTTATAGAAGAGTTCGTTTGCAGAGAGAGAGCCTAAGGAGAAACAGAGACATGAACAAACAGAGAACTAGAAGTGGAACACAGTACTAGGCAATAGATCTCAGTGTTTATCGTTAATCTTAGTATTGTAAACTTTATCCTTATCACTCTTTTGCTCAGGTTTTTTTACTTGTAATTTGACACATTGATTGATGTTCCTAAATTGCGATTCTCATTTATGGCCTTTTCTTTTCTTTTGAGAATAAAAATTAGCTATAGAGAATGGGAGGGAACCAAATTTAACTCAACGTTTCAATTATTTTAAAAAAATATATTAATGAATTACAAATCAGATAATAAAATTTACTTCATTTTCATGATTCATTATATTACGATTATGTTGTTAGACTTGAATTTAATATTCTTGTAATTTAAGCTAATATAAGTTATTTAAATCCTTACTTTAAAATATTAATAACAATGAATTTTGTATGTTATAGTGTTAGAATGATTTGTAATAAAATTGGTTGAAAAAATGGTTTTGTTATGGTATTTATATATTGTATAAAACCATTCATAGTGAATTTGAAATTTATTGATCATTCTTGCTAATTTATTCTACAACTGTAATAAATTGTTAAGAATTAATTCTTGAATTAATTGTATTTCATTTAATCTTCTCAAACTCATTATTTTTGTAATTTAATAAATTATGAGTAATTAATTCTTATTAATCTTGAATTAATTTTTTTTTCATTAAAATTAAAATTTAATGAATTATCAGCAATTAATTATATTTAAAAATAAAAAGTGAAGGAACTTCTTAGAAGTTGGATAGAAGTTTAGAAGAAGAAAAGGAAAAAAAAAACAAATAGAAAAATTATGGGCTCTCACTCTTTTGTTTGCTCTTGTTCTCTCTATCCTCCCGTTTTAGGTTCCATTATTATAGAGGAAATATTTAAGTGAGTTTTATAGTTCATAAACCTAATTAATGCATTCTTTAGATGTATTATTATTAAAATCTTGTTTCACTGATATCATTTGCACATACTGATAGACAATTTTGCTTTAATAATAATAGGTATAATCCGCAATACTTTCTTTTCTATCTTGGTTTTGATCCACAATTTATAATTCTACAAATAAGAGAAAAAATAACGAGGTTTAATATAAATTAAAATCTTTAAAATTTAAAAATATCATAACTATAAAGATATATTAAAATTTTTATTCATACACATTTTAATTTCACTTGATAAAGGGATGTGGTACATTCCTTTATATAGAAAATCTAAAAAACCCTATTATCAACTAATAAAAAAATAAACTAGAAAATATTATTCCCTTCAAATTGAAAAACTAGAATAATAACATTGAATTGAAAAGGAAAAAAACAAAAAATAAAATTCTAAACTTGAAAAATAATAATTAAAAAATATTTATTTTTCAAAAAACCCTTGTAATAGTTTTTCTAGGTTGGAAAGAACTCGTACTCGAATTCAAGTTCTTCGTAAAGCAAAACTTTATTAATCAAAAACTGTAATTCACTATGAAAACACCTAACATAACATTCTTCAAGCAAAACCGCTTTATTGAAAAACTCAATGATCTTTTTATGTACGGGCTATCTTGTCGTGAGCTCTTAACATCTTAATTTATGTAGCTTGTCTCATCATGAGTTTCAAACATCTTTCTTTTCAATGAAAACATAAAATAATTAACCATTAGGAATTGTATTGTTGGGTTTTGATACCACCTAACACAACTCCAATACCAATTGAAATATCAAGAAACGAGGGATAACAGGGTTTATTACAAGTCAAAACCTTCAACAATTAAGAACCACATGACTATCGAGAGACATCTAAAATATTTAATTTTATTCATTAAAGTTTCACACGTCAAAAGACTAGTATAACCCTCTATATAGAAAAAAAAAACTAGAAAACATTATTAATATTTAATATATATATAAAAAATTCTTCTTCTTGAATAGTAAAACTAGGAAAACCTAATAATATTAAATAAATAAAAATCTAAACTAAAGAGGAAGAAATAAAATACTAAAAAAAAAAATTTCTAAAAAAACCCCTCCATCAAATTAATACTTTATACTTATCTTTTGTTTAATATATTAATTATGAAAATACATTTTATTGATTTTACTAAACAATTTGCGAACAAAATTGATCTTATAAAATAATACTACAAAAAATACAGTGTTTAATGTTGAACCCTCGAGAATTACGAGAGAAAAATGTGAAAGCTCGTTCCCATATAATTATTTAAATGCATCGTGATGAGTTTTCGATAAGAAAATTGAATCAAACAACTTTATTTAATTGATAGTGTCATGAACAAAAAACTAGAACGACAACCACCATGGTGTCTAAAACTGTAAATACAAATCATCTAGGTGGTGGCCCAGTGATAAGAGCTTGGGACCAAGACGTTTGCTCCCTCTGTGGTCTCAGGTTCGAGCCCTGTGGTTGCTCATATGATGGTCATTGAAGGCTTACATAGTCGTTAACTTCAGGGCCCGTGGGATTAGTCGAGGTGCGTGCAAGCTGACCCGGACACTCACGTTAAACTAAAAAAAAAAAAACTGTAAATACACAAAAAACTGAGGATCTACAAATAACAAAATGTGTCACCGAAAACCATGGATGGTTGTCCTGGTATTGTTAAAATAATATTTTATTTTTATTTTTTAAAATTTATTTTTAATAGCAAAACCATACAAACTCATAATTTTACAATAAAAAAAATTCAAATATTTTTAAAATACAAAAACAAACATACTCATAACAAATTAACTACAAAACATAATCAACCATGAAAAAATAGTAATAATAAAAAATTACCAACCATAGGTTGTAATTAATTTACACAACTAATTAAACAAATGAGGTGAGTTACACTGTAAATTCTTTTACACGTGTCCACTACTAGAAAATGGAGTAATTAGCAACAGACTATTCTGTTGCAAATAATATTAAAATCTGTTGCTAAAACAATTTAGCAACGGCAAAAATCGGATGCAGATTTGTCGTTGCTGATTTTTTAGCAACGGATTTATCCGTTGCTGATTTGGCAGCAACAGAAAATCCGTTGCTGACAATTAGCAACGGCTAATCCGTTGCTAATTGTTAGCAACGGATTATCCGTTGCAAAACTAGCAACGGATTATCCGTTGCTCATTTTAGCAACGGATTTATCCGTTGCTAGTTTTGTGAATCAGCAACGGATTCTCCGTTGCTGATTCATGCATCAGTTGCAATCACCAACGGAGAATCCTTTGGTGATTGCATTTGTTTTTATTAAATTAAATTTTATTTATTTATTAAAATGACTTTTAATTTATTTATTTAATTATTTATGGATATTTTAAAAGTTGTAGAATATATATAACCAACATAAATTAATTAATATTAAAAATAATGATATCATTAATAAAAACAAAATAAAAATAATATTCATATTATAAAAATTTAGTTAAACTTGCATTAATACAATTAAGTTCAAATACAATAATAAAAAAAAACAACAAAAGATACAATCATGGTGCTGGTTGCGAAGACGAACCATGATATTGTAGATCAACACAAGATTGATCAGGATATAAAGTTCGAGGTGTAGGTCGAAAAATTGGTTGAGATGCAGGACTCATAGGTGTCATTATCTGAGGAGCCATAGGTGGCGGTATTGATGGAGTCAAAGGTGGTGGCATACGGATCAATATTTGATGTCCCACCATGGTATCCAAGATTATTCACAAGATATTCTTTCATGGAATCCATTTGCCGTTTCATTTCAAGAATAAAATCATCTTTTTTCTTTATCTCCTCTTCTTTATCCTTTATCTCCTTTTGCAATGCTCGATACGATGAACTGGGATATGATGACTCCACCGAGTAGGAATGTGATGAAGAGCTTGTACTAACTTTTGATTTTGGCATACGAGTTGCACCATATACCCTACCCTTTGTAACTCCTCCTGAAGCCACACACCAAGCTGCTCCATCAAATGAAGGATGATTTTCCCGATCAGTTCCATACTTTGAAATCATCTCCATTTTATAATTTTCCTACAAATAAAATACATGCAACAATAAATTAATTTGAATGTTGAATAATACTTAAGTTATATTAAGAAATAATCAAATAAAAATACATACAACCACTTTTTAGACTTGTTGTCGACGAAGCTACCAGATTGCTTAGTACTTTGATGCAAAGCTGAAAAGACATCATCCCATGGAGGTTCTTTTCCACCAGCTTCCTCTTGCTTTCAAGATTAATAAATATTATAAAAGATAAATATACAAATTTTAATTTATTATCTTAAGCATAAAAAAAAATCCTTACCATATTAGCTCGATATGATGCAAATGACATTGTTCCTCCAGAATGAGTGCTTATTTTGCCATCTGTTTTGGTTAATCGATTTCTCCTAGCAGATTCAGATCTCCTTTAAAATTCAGGGGTGGACCAAACATCTTTGATCATTTGATTCCAGTCATCATTGTTTATCCAGGCAGGATGTTTATCCAGGCAGGACCTTTATCAAAACAATCTATAATATTTGTAGTGTTTTCTTTTGACATGGCTTTCTTGCGAGCTCGTGTCAATTGTTGATTCAAAGCTATCCTAGCCTTATCTTCCCAAATATTACGAACAATCGACTCATCTTCCTCAGGAAAGGAATATTTTTTCTACCAAATAATATATATACCAAGTAAAAAGAGTGCACAAAATTTCAAATTATATAAATAATTAATCATATTGTGTTATCTTGTTCAGAATTTGCAAGATGATGTAATAACTAAAGAAATTAAATGATATTAAAGAGTAGACAAGAAATAAGAACAAATTATAACACAAATAAGTCATAGTTATTCAGTTGATAATTTTCATAATTCTACATTAAAGTGATCAAAATTGAAAAGAATATTATGGCAATTAGTGTTGGTTCTTACCTTAAACTCTTTAAAGAGTTCATCCCTGCACATTGGATCTACTTTTTCCCAAGAGTGCCATGCTCCCTTAAAATTGGACCTCAAAATATCTCCGATTGCACGGCCACACGATGGGTTATTGAACCTGAAAATATATAATAACAAACTTATATTAAACAAATAATTACACAAGAATAAGTAATTTTTTTCATACTTGAAAATATAACCTTAATAAGTTAGTTATTAAAAGTTTGAACTTACTCTGTTGTTCCATACAAACAAAGCTCTTTTTTTCTTGTTATTGGATCTATTGGCGTGTCAAAACCCTTCCTTTTAACACTTTGATCATAATTGTATGGAGAAGATGTTGAACCGTGATATGATGGAACACCATTTTGATCCTCATCACATACATCTCTCTTATCACATACACCTCTCTCATTACTACCGTCTCCCTCATCTTCATTTCTAATGTTCACATCATCATCATTACCATCAACTCTCCCATTACTCCCATCTAAATTATGTCCTCCATAAACAAGTTGGTTATCTCGAGAGAAACCTCCTTGAGTTTGAAGCAAATCTTGAAAACGAAAGCCCTCACACTATTGATATGCATCAACCCTCCCATAATCATGTTGAGGAGGATGTGTACTCCCCAAAGTAGGTATATAATACTCATTTGCATTCTGATACACAGGTTGATGAAATGTGGATCCTTTATTATTATGCTTTGATGTAGTTTGAAATGACTTGGATGAAGTGGACCTGTCACTCCTTGATGTGGACCTGTCACTCCTAGAATCTAATATGGATCCTTGTCGAGGCATGCTAAAAACCAGAAAAAATAACTAACATTTAATATGAATATATACAACATACCAATAAATTAGCTCATAGTTAAACTATCAGGAACAAAAAATTCACAGATATTTTCCCAAGACTGCCATAACTAGAATGAAACAAACTGTTAAATCTCATTTTTTTCCCAATTCATTACAAACAATATCTAGTTTATGATGTTCAAAATCAGTATGGATTGTCCACTTAATAGTCATTACTCCGAAAAATGTTAAATAATTACTGTAACAAAACCAAATATATAAATAACATCAAGACAATTTCATTAAGCATTCCTTGCAATGACAAAACTCAGCCATGAAGTTTAAATTGTCAAAAGCCAATTAACACAAACAATAATAAAAATAAAAATCTAAATAATTAATTAAGCAGAAATCAAAATTTATGAGTATGCTTACCTTAATGTTTGGTCCTATAAATCAAAACATTTAGTAGGAAGAACCCTTTCTTTCATGCTTCAGCATCTGTAAGCAAGAAAACGAATCACAAAATAAAATATAACATCAAAATCACAATTTAAAGATTGATACTTGAAAGGTTATAAATGGTTTCAAAGGTGAATGAAAATGATTTATGTAATGTGATGCATAACACACACTTGAATAAAATAAAATAAAAAAAAACATTGAAAGCCTAAATATTGTCAAATAATATGAAATCATTCATACATATAATAAAGATAATTCATTACATATACTACAAAATATAATTAACTTGTGCTACTCATTATTATCATCATTCCTAACCATCACCACCATAACAATCATCCTCATCATCATCATCTTCTTCTTCACCTTCACCATCACCATCACCATCACCATCATCTTCTTCTTCTTCTTCTTCATCTTCATCATCTTTGTTTCCCCAATTCATGTCAAGTTGAATCAATTCATGTTGCCTGATTTCTTCATAATAAGATGATTCAACAAGTATATTTGGATCATCAAGTGTTTGAGTAGGAAGGACACGACATGGTTGAGAAATCTCATGTGATTGATCAACATCAAATGATCTCACATTGTTGGCATCTTCAATAAATTCACCCATGTCAACATTATAACGACTTCTAGCAGTTGTCTTAATAACCGTCCACCATTCAGATGATTTATTACCAGGTGGATATGTATAGTAGACTTGTTGACATTGTTGTGCTAACACAAAATCTTCATTTCCGTGTAGTCGAGATGTATGCTTGATTTCAACCAAACCATTCGAAGGATGCACTCTAATCCCTCGTTTTGTATCATACCAATTACATTTAAACATAAATAACTTGCACTTACTCCCCAAGTATTTTAGCCGAACAACTTCTTTAAGCATTCCATAATAATCACGTTCATTATCATCATAGCAACTTCCTTTCACACAAACTCCACTATTCATTGTCTTTTTAAAACGGCCATAACGTTGAGTATGAAATTTAAAACCATTCACATAATACCCATTATAACATTTCACTGAAGTTGAAGGGCCCATAGCAAGTCCAAAGAGCTGATTTTCAATTTCGTTAGATTGGTATTCCACCTAGCATAATAGTTAACACCATAAAAAATAATGATTTAAAAGAGATTAATAATATTTTTAAAGTAGCTAATTGACATAAAATATAAATTAATTTTATTAAAATACTTACATTATTTTTTAACCAATTTGGAAAGATCGCTTCGTATAATTTTTCAATTTCACCATCACTCGCATGTGGTTGTTGTGACTTTAGCTCTTGTCGACATTGCCTTAAATTTTAAAATGTAAAAGTTAATAATAAATTATTATAAATTTAGTACAAAAAAATATTTCATACTTACTCTAAATAAGGCTTCAGTTCTTGACAATTGAATATCACATAGTTATGCGCAATTTGCATTTCAGCATGTGAAAACTGCCTTTTATAAAATCTTTTGGATAATTTTTTCCCTGGATAGGAAAAAATAGAGAGACATCCATCTACACTTCTAAGGCCACCATCATCATTCCGTGGAACTCGATTCCAAATTGTTTGCACGTCATCACCAAAATAACGAGATGCAAAATTGGTAATTTCATCAATCAAGTATGCTTCACATATGGAACCCTCAACTTTAGCTTTATTGGCCACTTTCTTCTTCAAATAAAACATATACCTATATCATTTCTGTCAATTAGTTTATTTTTAAAAAATAAAAAGTGAATAAAATTAACATAGTATGAAAACATACCGTTCAAATGGATACATCCATTGATATTGAACTGGTCCACCAACTTTTGCCTCGTAAGGTAGATGTATCGTCAAGTGTTCCATGGAGTCAAAGAAGGATGGAGGAAAAATCCTTTCAAGTTTGCAAATTATTTTAATTATATTCATCTGCATTAACTCCATGTGCTGGGCATTTAAATTTGTTGAACAAATATCTCGAAAAAATACGGATAGTTCAGTTAATGCCTCCCACAGTGGCCTAGGTAAGTAAGGTCGGAAAGCGGTTAGAAGAAGTTTTTGAATGAAAACATGACAATCATGGCTCTTCATCCCCGAAACATTACATTGTGCCTCTTTCACACATCGTGAAATGCTTGAAGCATAACCATAAGGAAATGATAATTCCTTCATCCATGACAAAACTTCTTGTTGTTGTTTCTTGTGCAGACAATAAGTGCCTTTAGGTTTGTAAAGCCGACCACTCATATCTTGTTGCAAATGTAAATTTGGCTTCTGACAATACAATTGAATATCCAACCTAGCCTTTAAATTGTCCTTGCTTCTATTCGGACAATCCATTACTGTATAAAAAATATTGTCAAAGACATTTTTCTCAATATGCATGACATCAAGATTATGACGAATCAAATTTGTATGCCAATATGGAAGCTCCCAGAAAATGCTCTTCTTCACCCAATTGTGCTTAACACCAAAGCCAGGAATTTTATCATTATATGATGAACCTCCATTATGTCCCTCAGTATACTTGGACACTTCGTTTAACATTTCCAAACCAGATGGACGAGGTAAAGAAGGAAGCCTTTCAATTACTCCTTTCAAAAACTTATCAGATTGAAATCTATATGGGTGGTTCATGGGTAGGAATCGTCGATGACAATCAAAAAATGTAGTTTCCCCCCCCCCCCCATTTTTAATCTAAAAGCCTTATTATGCTCCATACAATAAGGACAAGATAAATTTCCATGAGTACTCCACCCCGATAACATGCCATATGCTGGAAAGTCACTAATGGTCCACATCAAAGCTGCCCTTAATTGAAATTTTCCTTTCTGTATACATCATATGTTTCAACACCAAAAAACCACAAATTCTTTAACTCATCAATCAAAGGTCTTAGAAAAACATCAAGCTTTTTACCTGGATTCTTTGGCCCAGGAATCATCATTGTCAAAAACATGAATGGTCTAGTCATGCACTTCTACGGAGGCAAATTATAAACAGTCACAATTACTGGCCAACAAGAGTATGTATTTGAAGACATGTCAAATGGACAAAACCCATCAGTGCACAACCCTAACCGAATATTTCTCGGATCTGATGCAAAGCTTAAGTGGACACGATTAAACTCCTTCCATGCCTCCCCATCAGATGGGTGCTCCATAACCCTATTATCAGACTTATAAAAATGATGCCATGTCATATCTTTGGCATGATATGGAGACATGAATAGTCTCTAAAGCCTTGGTGTTAGAGGAAAGTATCGGAGTTGCTTCTCCGCCTTATTGGAACCTTTACTAGTTGGATTTCTAGGTTTGTATCGTGAACTTCCACAAAAATCACAATTTATTTTCATTGCATCTGCCCCATAGTACAGCATACAGTAATTAGGACACACATCATATTTCTCATAACCAAGTCCAAGTGGCCGCATAAATTTCTTGGCATCATAAAAATTTGAAATCAAATTTTCATCATTAGGCATGCAACTTTTTGTAAAGTCAATAAAACTGTTGAAGGCATTCCGAGTCAAATTTAAAGTTGACTTCATATTAAGCAATTGCACACAAGCAGATAATTTGGATTGCTTGGTACACCCATCCCACAACGGCTCCTCCGCAGCTTTCAAAAGCTTAAAAAATTTAGTTGCCTCCGGATTTGGAATTTCCCCTGCTACCATAGGACTAGACACATTATCATTATAGAATGCATCACCAACCCCCATTGCATCCATAACCAGATTTCTATATGGATTCTCTAGACAAACATCATTCACATCATGACTCATTATAATCGATGAAGGTCCAGCCAATATTGGTTCTGAGACATAAGGCTCCCCATGTACAGTCCAATTTTCATAACAAGGTAAAAAACCTTTTGTCAATAGATGTTTACAAACATCATCTTCCTTTAAAAACTTTTGATTTTTGCACCTCACACAAGGACATCTAATTTTTCCCCCAGATATAATTTTATCAATTGAAAATGCAAAATTGATAAATCTTCTAACACCAGTAATGTATTCATAAGACGACAATACATCCACGATCGATCATCCATGTTAATCTAATTAACATGACAACACCAATAAGCATTTTTTTGAAATAAGCATACTTCTTTAACTACTAGTACTTAAACAATCCTTTAAAATAAAATATGTACCACATGAATAAACTTTAATTATTTGTCCAGCTCAAACATATATGAAGCTAAAAAATGGATAACTGTTTTTCTTCTACTTTTTCTTATTGAGTTTTTAATTATATGGGTTGTTTAGTGTGACAATATGAGTGTGTGAGGAATTCCCACACACTCATATTGTCATTTATATTTTATAACTAGTGACAAAAATATACTTTTTAGATTATGTTCGGTTAGTATTTTATACAGAATGAATGGATAAAGAAAAAAAAATATTTAGTTGAACAAATATTAAATAAATTTATCTTTATAATAGTTTTGGAGTTCATTTTTTTTATTGGTCCTTCTAACTTTTGTTACCACCTGAAATAGTTTTTTTTATTTTATTTGGATCCTTTTATTTTTATTGGATCCATCAAACTTTTTATTTTTATTCGGATCTTTTTTTGCTCAACTAAGAAATGGTAAATGAAATCAGAAACATGCGAGGTAATACAAGATTAAAGAATTTTTTTTATTTTTTTAAAAAGATGAAAATGCAATATAAAAAAAAACATAATTTATTATGGGTTATAATAGTTACTCACATTTGTATCTTTGTCTCTTATCATATACATTGTATCTATCTTTTATGTCGTAGTGAAATAATAATTAGATAATAATTATAATACTGGTTGATGAAAATATAAATACATTTGTTTTATAAATTCTTTAAGCACAATCCAAATTAGTTAATTTCATGTACTAGTAGATTTGTTGTCTTCTTTCTTCTCTTAATACGTATGGAGCATAATATTATTGTTAATTAATTGACATGAGCAGACCGTAAGAGAAATGTTGTCTTCTCAATCTCAACGTCACAATATGTTTCAAGACTTGACAAATAGTACGACATTTAAATTTGCAATTAATTGATATATTATTCAGCCACCTCTAGGTTTCATTTTAGTCTCATAATTTCCATCCAAAATAAACTCAATATCAGATTTAATAAAAGAAAATCATTCAATTAGTTTTCTCGTACAAACTATCAATATTGTCCCAATGAAAGGCAGAGTCCAACTACTTGAAAAGATTACAATAGGCATGCCCAACAAAAAAATTATGCACGATATAATTAAGCAACCATGTAAAAATGGAGCAAAATAGACTTACCTAAGCCCCAAGAATCAATGACACAAGGTGGAGGTTTTCTTATTGCAACCCAATCAGATTTAGCCAACTCTATTGGATTATATTGTGATCCAATAAGCCATTCATATTGCTGGAAAAATAAAAAACATAAACAGTATGTTACACCTATCAAGTTATAACAATTGCTAGTCTTTAAAACAAATCCAAGTTAAATTGATTCCAAGGATGCGTCTGAGAGGGTGGAAAGACATGAAGGGAAATAAAATGCACAGAGGGATCGGATGCTTGCTTTGTGTAAAAAGCTTGAAATGATCTAGAAGACAAGGTCTTCCAGATATGTGCTAGCTAATTGGAATATGTTGGAATTTAGCAGGAGAAAAAAGCAGACATCTCCTTTTCAAATGGGAAATCATTACTTGCAATAAAACTTCACTAGTTAGTAACTCCTGAATGGGGAACTTTTTTTTTTCTTCCTTTTTCTTCAGTTTACCCTTTTGATTTTATATGGAGTACTCAAGTTCAGTTTTTACTTTTTATTTGAAGCAGTCCTATACTAGGTCTGATGTGGATGTCTGATATCCATTTGACCAATTAATTTCGCACAGGAGTGTTCATTGATGATTCTACCATTTGGGGTTGCTAATTATAGAGTCTGACCCTGTTATCAATCTGGTTGTTGTTCACATTTTTGTTAGCTAATTTTGTTCTTTTATATTTCTATATTGTTAGACTTAAGTGGTTACAGGTCTGATGCCCAAACAACTTCTGTATGCTTTAGTCTGTCAACAGAAGAAATGGCCGAGACATTCTTTTGGTTATAGGTCTGACGAGATAGATTTTTAACATAGAAAAGAATGTGTACATCAGACTAGGAGTGACACTGAAATGTCTGGCAAAGGGGGGCTTAGTTTTGGTCATCCAATGGATAAAATTGGGAAACTCCCAGTTAAATTTCTTTCCTTTTCCATCAGCAAACAAGAGGAAGGTGAGAATATCATATATGAGAAATGAGAATTACTTAATCTTGAGGAAATTATGATGGTGAATATAATTGAAACACTGAATATTCACCCACAGCTAGTGTCATTTGATGGCTCAACAAATAAAGCAAAAGATACTGGTGCTATTAATTGTTGCATGTGCATCAATAAATCAAGAATCTTGTTTGGTCTTATTTCTTCCATCACAAGCATTCAAACTCCTACCTTTTCTTTCAGAAGCAAGAATAATATGTAACCTAGATGCTTGGCAAACTGCTTCACCTCAGGAAAAAGCGTTGCTTTAGGTCTCTTTTATCTTGGAATTATTCAATCCAATTCTTATTTATTACTACATGAAATGGAAGGAAAAACAATTGACGTTTGTGCTTTAATTTACAGCAATACTTTCATTTATGATGATGTCATATGAGGCCCGTGTAACATAAGAGATTTACTTTCCAGTTGATATACAACTTAATTTGAAAATAAATATCTTTACAGTGGAGAATAAATAAATAAATCAATGTAGCATTATGACAGTCCAAAACATCTCCTCATTCCTCCACCATCCATTCACAGCGCAACAGCTTGCTGTCAACCAATAATTTTATTTTCTTTCCCAGTAATTATAAATCCAATTTTACCTCAAAGCTACAAAACACCACGACTTTACAGACAAATTAAGGAATCCTTAAACAGTCACCACACCCTCCACTAGCAAAAATAAAGTTTCCCCATAAGATTCCGCCCTTAAATATGTCCTTATCACCTCTTATCCCATTCTTTTTACTCTTGTAATGTTCCCCCCCACAGCTTATTGTAAAAAGCATTAATTATTCTTCTTAAGAGGAAAAACACCAAAAACATGAACTTCAGGAAGCAATATGTAAAAGCAGAAATAAAAAAGACAGTACTATGCCCAGAAAAGTTAATTGAATATAATCCCAGCATCATGTTCACATAAACCTCCAAAACTAGGATCTACAAGGACAATAAATTTAAATATGAATAATCTTATCCCAATGAAAAGCAGAGTTCCAATTAATTGAAAAGATTACAATAGGCATGCCCAACAGACAAATTAAGCATAATCTAATTAAGCAACCATCAAAAAATGGAGCAAAATTGACTTACCGAAGCCCCAATAATCAATGGCCCAAGGTGGAGATTTCCTTGTTGCAACCCAATCAGACTTAGCCAACTTTATTGATTTATATTGTGATCCAATAAGCCATTCATATTGCTGGAAAAATAAAAAACATAAACAGTATGTTAAACCCATCCAGCTTTATCAATTGCTAGTCTTTAAAACAAATCTAAGTTAAACTATGAAAAACAGAAAGAATATCCAAGTTAAAGTACTGTTTAGTTTTCATATTTTCATGGCAATTGTCTTCTCATAACAATTTTTTTTCTGAATTGAATAAGGAAAGAAAAAAAACAGTCTCATGCCTTCACAGGCATAGACGTGACATTCCAGCTGATCGACTGGCTAGCTCCTTGGGATATGATGTGTTCAGCATGCTAAAAAGGGGAACTGACTACTCCCATGCCTTGTGTTTGCATATATGTGATGGGTCATCGCAATTTCATGTTTACTCCAAGAAAGGCTGGGTGTCTTTCTGCCCAGATAAAGATGCATTGATTGTCACAGTTGGAGATCAAACACAGGAATTACAAAAATTGCTTAAAAAAAGCAGAATAATCACCCTAGGCTTTTTGTTCAGTACTACATCAATTTGTTTAACCTAAAAAGATTCATAGTATATGATATCAAAAGCATCTATGCCCTCTTTACAACTGTGATAGTAATGATAAGGTATGTGTGGAAATTAAACTCAACATCATGAACATAAACATAAACAACCTCTAATCAAAAATTAATTCCTGTACCTTAACTTATCATTATGTTCCTTTTATATCCAGTGACAGCTATTTTGATGTGGTAAGTGCGTATAAGCTTTGCAACTAAAACTAATAATTGCATATTTTGAAATAATATCTACATGAATCAGCAACCACCACATCCTAGTAAGTTGGATTGGCTATGACTAAAAGGCAGCACTAAAACTCTGCAAGCATGCTCAATCAAATCACAGCAAGAAAAAAAGAAAAAAAGAAACACTTGGACTGCTACAGAAGAAGAAAATGCATCACAGGTTAACCAGTTGCTAGACTCTCTAGATTTTAACAGCATCCATACGCTGCTGTAACACTTCAAAATTATAGAAGTAGAGCATTACAATGTAAAAAGTTGAAGCAACAGGGTAGCAAGTTACAACAGGGTATAATATTCAGAGCCAATTTCAGTGGGGCAAAGAAGGAGTTATTTAGCCAAAAAGTCTTGCTTTGTTTAAAGACAATTACATGCCTGAGGAGATGAGAAAATGTGGAGATATAACATTGGATCTTACAAAACAGTAATTTGAAGAGAAAAATGCATCCCACTTACACGATGATATGAAGGTATCTCATAGGGGGAAAACAAACTATCTACTGGCAAAAAGAAACCAAAGGGAAGCAAAAATGATTATAGCTCAACTGCTGGGACATCAAAAAATTAAATTGGGGGTTTTGATAAATTTTCAATTACACATGCATAATTAGGTTATAGATCATGGTAAAAACATTTCATAAACCCCTATATTATCGAATTAATAGCCTAAAACCATTATTCAAAGTATTGAAAAAAAAAAAAGTTACATGTGTTCTTGAGTTACAGGTGACCGAGATCGTTCTACAGGACAGAAAGAAACCTAGATTGGGAAAGTTAGGTGAAAAATTTTTAGTGCAAGTTAAATTGCAACAAACAAAAACAAAAACCCTTAATTACTTACCTGAACTATTGAAGAAAACCGTGAAACACCCAACCCGTTTACAAGGAGATACCTTAAATCAGCATGTTCGATGGTGATAATGATGGGTCTGGTTCGATTTTGTTCAGATGAAGGAGAAGAAGATGAAGAAAAGAAATTAGGGATGCTGAAGACGCGAAGAAGATGAAATGTTTGGGATAAAGGAAAATCAAATCGATGAAGAGAGGGTGATTTTTCTACAGTTCTGGTTCGATTTTGTTAGGGACGAAGGAGACTGGAAGAGTGGTAGATCATTAATTTTGATTTGTTGGTTTTGTTCATTTCGTCTCTGTTTGCATTTTGGTGTGGGGGGAGAGCACTGGTGTAGATTTACCAAAGCCAGCGAAAAATAAACGGTTGAGATTTAATCCTTGTAAATGTAATAAACGGTTGAGATTTAATCTTTGTAAATGTAATCAACAGTGTTCGTAATTTTTGTTTTATATTAAAATTTAAATAATTATTTTTTTAATTAGCAACGGAAAATCCGTTGCTAAATTAAACGTCAATTTTGCAACGGATTATTCGTTGCTAAAGTCCGTTGTTGATATATATAAAAAAATATATGTGTAATCCGTTGCAAATCCGTTACTGAATTTAGCAACGGAATTATCCGTTACTAAATTCAGATGCTAATACCCCATTTTTTTAGTAGTGGTCTAATCAATCAATTAATCTCATGTAATCAATATTTATGGAGGTATTTGAAAGAGTAATAATAATTGTTTTTTAAAGTATTTTTATTTAAAAATATATTAAAATAATATATTTTTTATTTTAAAAAAATTATTTTCTATATCAACGTATTAAAAGATCCAAATATATATATAAATATTAATCTTAAGCAAAGAAAATTTTTTTAAAAAAAAACACCATTTAAAATGTAATTTTAAATAGTTTTGTGTTTTTTATTTAAAAATATATTAAAATAATATTTTTTTAATAATATTTTTTTATTTTTAAAAATTTATTTTTTATATCATCACATCAAAATATATATTTATATATATAATAAGATGTGATATGAATAATATATCAAGTTAACTATTTAACCTTTGTTCCGTGAATATCTTTCCTATGCGCAAAAGGAGTACTATCTTAAATGATATTGGTTGGTGTGCTTTGTCCTTGTCATCTGGATTCTAGAGCTATTTTCTTGAGAGAGAAAAAAACATGTATGCGGGGATGACATACAACAGTCTTTGATCTAGCAGCTTCTCCAATAGTGTTTGCAGAACTCAAGCATTATGTATGTTTCATTCTCAGAATAGCCCTCATATGATCGATTTCCAAAATCAACAATCCTGATCCCAAAGATGTCAGCATATTAGAAACCTCGCTCCAGATAGCCTTTTGATTGATGATTAACACCAACCAAGAACATAGTCAAAATTGTTGAGATTGCTACAGGACTGGAGCTGAACACAGTCAAAAACTTTGAGCACCCTTCAATGATCTAATATTCATCATCCCAAATTCTGTCGTGGTTTCTCATCACCACCATATAGGATGATACTTGTAATTTCTACCAAATCTCCAAATCCATATCAGAATACGGGATCAGCTCTCTGTATCAGTTCTTCCACTATTGCCAAAGCTCGAACCCTTTTTATACGACTAAATATACTCCAAAAAACGTATTGAATTTACCATTACTCCCGCCATTCGCACAACAGTACCGATCAACCTGATCCCTCTTTTCTATATGCATAGATCACAAGTATATATGCTACTCAGGGCAGCTTTTTAATCAAAACAAACAACATACAACTTATTAAAATCCCAATTTAAAGATACCAAACAAACTTCCAAACTGTCAGTGCAAAAGCAATTTAAACATATGTATGTTTGACATAGTGATCCGATCAAAGGCAGCCATGCATTTTGTTTCATATCAACCACTTCATTGTCCTTGACCAGTCAACATGATCACTGATAAATCACCAGCAAGGCTGCAATTTTCAGATGATAAACCTGTATTAGTGCATTGATTTTTCCTTGAAGCAAATAGATTGTTTTTCTTTTGAGGCATGGTAATACAGACTTCAGTAAGACCAAATCTAAACTAAATCCATTAGCCCTCACAGTAAAAAAGATAAGAAGTACAGGCAGATTCAGAAAAACAAATCAAGCAAACCAATCGATTAATTTTCGTTATCTAATTTTTGATTTATCGTAAATTTACCATTTTTGGCCTCATAACAACTAAATATTTAAAGTAAGATTGTCAATTCCATTCTAGTTGGCATTCTATTTTTTTAATTAAAATAATATATTTTGGTTTTGAAGCATTTCAGCATATTCTTTCATGGCTATATTGTCCATATATATATAGTAATTTAACACATATATTTTCAATTCAAATCCAAAAATAAATTAACTTGAAATTATGCAAATTAAATTTTAAACACATTTTAGTCTTTTTTTTTATATATCTCACATTAATAAGAGAGGTGGATCTAGTTTTAGAAAGCTAAAGCTAGATCGATATATATCAAGATGAATGGAGGAACGTGAAAAAATGAGAGGAAGAAGAAAGAAGAGTAAGATGTTGTAGATGAAGTTACCAAAATATCAATTCATTCTTCTGCCACTAACCTATATTACATGCATGTATAAGAAAAAAAACAAATAATTATTTTACTACCCTTAACTCCACATTATAATTAATTAATACTCCTAACAACATTTAATTAAAGAAAGAGTAATAAAAATGTTGTTAAAACTCATTCCATATCTTATTATTCAAGAAAACATTAAATAGGTTTTATATATGTACCTTAAATTTTGGCCTGATCCAGTTCATGGTCGTTTTCCTTGCTCACCTCATCACGTGCATTACTTTCATTCTCTAGCTTAGCATTTCTTTCCCACAGCTGTGCATTGCTTGCTTCTAGTTCCTTAATTCTTTCTTGAAGCTGAGCATAGCAGGACTCCATCTGCAAAAAAAATATTTATATAGTGTAAATATGAGTTCAACAAGCCTTCTAATGGGCAAATGTCTTTGGCTTTTGCAAGTGGAGTACTGAGACAATAAACCCAAGTTGTTGTTCTGGAGCAAATAACATGACCAAACATAAAAGGGAGAAAAGAAAAAAGAAAACACAATAGAAAAGAGAGTGAGCAGATCTAAATCCGTTGATAGAATACAATGGCTTGCAATAAGGATGCTATGTACTTTATTATATGGCGCATGGTGTACATAAGAAGGGAAAAATTCTCCACGAGCGCATGGTAGATGTGATCAATCACAGATACCCCAGCTGTTTGTTGTGATATGGTAGAAATTTAGACTAGACAAATTGATAAATTGATGTTATAAGTTTAGGATTGCATGCTAGTGGTTTGATGAAGAGAAGAAAATACTTACCAGTAGCGTGGAAAGGCCTGTGGTCTTGTCAGTCAGTTCATTGTACTTGTCCTTCAAGTGGACCAAGGTTCTCTTCTGACGCTTATGAGATTTTGTCATCGAAGCTTGTCGGTTCCTCAGATAGACAATTTCCTTCACCAGGGAGGTGTTTGTATTCTGCACAATAGTTGCGAAAAATGATCAATTACGTATCAATACAGGGAGGCACATAATATTTAAATCACCACGTACCTTATATTTTGCAATATGCTTGTTCATGCCAGCCATTCTTTTCCTCATCTTGTTTATCACAGCAGCATTCAAGGACTGAGATTTTTTCATCCAAGCTTGTCTGTTCCTCAGATAGAGATTTTCCTTCACCAGGGAGGTGTTTGCATTCTGCACAATAGTTGCGAAAAATGATCAATTACGTATCAATACAGGGAGGCACATAATATTTAAATCATCACGTACCTTATATTTTGCAGTATGCTTGTTCATGCCAGCCATTCTTTTCCTCATCTTGTTTATCACAGCAGCATTCATGGACGTGTCCTCGTTAATGACAGCATGCATGCAGTTTCCAAGGTCAGCTGTGTTCAGAATCAAGAAGAATAAATAAAATTAAAAGATCGAGCCTAGTACAATCACTTGGCCTCGTAACCCAAAAGGTCCAACAAAAGTGATTGGACTCTTTTCTACCCAGATAGTGGATTTGTGTATAGATCCAAGGTGGATTTGTGTACTTAGTTGTTCTTGCAAGGCTGTTGAAGAAAAATGTGAACCCTAAGTGGAAACCCTAAAAAAGGTAATAATTGATATAGAATATTGAGTGCTAGAAAATCATAATTAATATCTAGCAGAGATCAGTGAAAGAGAGAGAGAGAGAGAGAGAGAGATTTATCCTGAAAAATACAGGCACAAAAACAAAAACAAAAAAAAGTGCTGGCCGTAGAGGTTGATCTACTGATTCGCATATATTATTCCTGGAAAGAACTTAAATTAAGAAAGTGCTTAACAATGAAAGCTCCAATCTTTTCCCTCCCTTTATTTTATTTCTCGTATGAGAAGATTAAGAAAAGAAAAAACAAAAGCTTACCCTTAGAATCAGAGAACGTTGAGTTAGACATCAAATGCGTTTTGATGTGATCTGAAGAAAATCGATAACATAGGTAAAGATCAACTTAAAAAACAGTAAAAGTAGGAACGGAACATGATGATCAAACAGGTGAGAGCACCACAATTATTGTGTTTGTTTTCACATACACTACCTGAGCAGGGATGGATGGGTCGGTTCCGGAAACCGGCGGCGTCTGAGGATGAAATAGCTGGCCGGTGTTCTAACCTGAGAGTACAGAAAAAATAGCCCGCATAGGCCAAGTAAAGAACAGGTATAAAATGGAAAATTTATAGGCCAGACTTATCGCAAGAAACCAGGAGACGACGAAATAAAACGCAGGGAACCGCTCGACACCGCACCATTACATGTCGTGAAGGTAATAAATGTTTTCTTACTATTTACTAGTGGGTGTTTCTTAGTTTACTGATGCTCAACATTCATTAAAGAAGGGGGGGCCGTCATTGCTGACTAAGAACATGGAAAAATAATCAGAAAAGAGGGCAAAAAATAGGTGTGCTTTTGTTTTGTTTTTTTTGTTTTTTTACCTCAATAAAAGAAGGGTACTCGTTGGCCGTCCCATGTTGGTTATGTAATCTTCAATAATGCTATTACCATCATGCTTTAAGATATTGGGAATGATGCTTAGCCGCCTCCGAACTCATGGCGTGGCTGTGATAACATGGAGGACACAAGTGAGGCCAGCTCACTGGGGATATTCTAATCTAGACATTAAAGACACATTCCTATGATTTGAAGGGGAACTCAAAGATTTGGAAGATCCACCCCCACAATTAAAAAGGGATTGATGTCGGTTCAAGGGAGGCTAAGCCCGACAGAATCGACCACCTAAGTATCAAACGTGACTAAGCTTAAGAAATTTGTTTCCATCATTAGCATTTGAAATTAAAACGTCAAATTTCAAGGAAAAAAAGCTGAAAAATGACTTAAAACCTCAATGGTTAATTAAAATTAGAACCTACTATCCCAAATTTTAAGGAGAGAAATTGTAATCAACCTGAGAAAAAATTAACTTCATCCGCATAAAAAAGAAGAAGTTGATAAATGGTTAAAAAAACATATAGATATATATCGAGAGTAAAATGATATCAACAAATATTTTACTTAAAAAAAAAAGCCTCCTAACTAAAGGGAGGACAAATTTTAGCTTACCCATTTAATTTTGCTTCTCATCACAGCTGACGTTTCTCTCCCCCGCAGCAATTCCATCTCTGAGTTCTTGAGTTCACGAAACTTCTAGCTATGCGGATCATGCAGTACCACGTCATGCATGCTCCCTCTTGGTTTTTTGATTTGCATACTTTTCCTTTCTTTGCCTTCCTGCGCTTTGTCGAAGCTAGAGTAATTAATAGAGAAAGTTAAAAGAAAAAAAAAATGAGATCTGTAATTTAACTATGGGCAGGAAATGTGCTGCTGCTTACAGGTATGTTCAGAGGCGAGGCTTCCTGGATGAACTACCATCCTGTCTGCGGACTCAACTTTAAGCCAGACATAGTACAGTGAGTCTGTGGTGTTGTTTGAAGTGGAAGAAAAGCACGTTAGAAACGTACAGGGAGTGGTACTGAGATGACATGATATCCAAGAGAACAGCCCAATTATTAGGAATTGGGAATTTCGCTTCAAGCTTCCATATTTAAACTCCTGGGAGAGGTTAGGGATTCCAAGAGGACAGGGCAGCTGTAAGAAATTGAAGATTTTTTAGTTTCTGACAAAAAAATTTATTTATCTATTTTAAATTAATTTATTTATTTTTTAAATTATCATGCAAGCACCACTACAGTACATATGATACTTTACTGTCCAATCCCTTGGCGGGATTAAAGAATCATTGGCTAAGACGTGATATAATAAGACAAATACTGTCCAATCCCTTGGCGGGATTAAAAGAGGAAGTGTGATATTTTTGTTGTGGTCATCTTAATTTTGATAAATTAAAAATTCTATATCAAAAGAATATGGTGACGGCCTGTCATTTTCAAATTTGTGAAGAATATATAGAAAGTCATTGCAGATTATTTATTCTAGTACTTATGGGTCATAGTAAAGATAAAAAAAAATATATAATCACCTTTTATTGAATATTGTAGTTAAAAAATATTGCTTTTTTAAGGCTTGGTGACCACCTCAAACTTGTGCGTTTTGAATTACAATTTTTTATTCATTTTAAAGTGCTTAAAAATATGACAATAATTGTTTTATAAAGTGTTTTTCATTCAGAAATATATTAAATTAATACTTTTTTATTTTTTAAAATTATTTTTGACATCAGCATATCAAAATGATCTGGAAATATAAAAAAACTTAATTTGAAATAAAAAAATTTTAATTTTTTAAAAAAACACTTTTAAAAACACAAAAATAAATAGATTCGAAACTTACTACACATACAACACATAAGAAATTAAGCATACCACAATGACACGTAGGGGTGTTTGAGAATATGATAGCTAATTGATTTTTAAAATATTTTTTGTTTATAAATATATTAAAATAATATTTTTTTTATTTTTAATATCATCGTATCAAAATAATTTAAAAATATCAAAATAATATTAATTAAAAAAATTTACGTGTGCCATAAATTGCCAATATCATCTTAAGAGTATATATAATGATTAATTTGTTATCAAGCATCAATCATACTTTTTCTGCTTCTCCTTCTTTCTCTTCCAGCTAGCACAATACAAATAATTGATATTTTATTTTTCAATTTATATTTTATTAACCTGTACTACGAATGGTAAAAACATCATTAAAGTATAGTAATGATCCATAATATTATTCTATATATATTAATGTTTTTGATGAGCGAGCAACCATTCATGGAGATACATATTTTTAATATTTTTTTTAAAAAAAAAAATCATTGAGGGAGACTTTACCATGAAATTACTTTTATATGACGGGTCCACCATGGTGAACTGTTAAGCACTTTTGTTTTCATGAACTCAACAGTTTGTCGACATAAACACTAATTATTTCTTTTGCTTTCGCACTGGCTAAAACAATTACAATTTGGAAGCTATTTTCAGGTCCGCCAGAATCAGTGGATAAATCAAGCTAAAGGTGAAAAATAGTTTTCTTCTGGTTTATTTGGATTGGGATTCATTCTTACGAGATGGTATGTAGGCATGCTATGAAATAAATTTATTTGATGGTATTATAATTATGAATTAATGTTAAATAAATAATAAAAACTAAAGGTGTGATAAAATCAATATTCCACGATAAAAAAAAATTGTGCTAATGATCAAAAATTTAGAGATTGAATAGAATGATTTGTAGCAATCCACAGTATTTTGTAAGGAAAGATACAGTGTTTTTCGCCACATGATTTAACCTTTTGTTACATAATTTAGCTTTTCTGTTAATAAAAAGAAAAAAATTACAAAACTAAATTCTCTACCAGCTCAAAATTAAAAAAAAAATCATGAGAAGAAACATTGTAGCAATCCACAGTGTTTTGTGAGGAAAGTTACAACGTTTTTCCTGGTAAAATCGACAAAGATAATTTTAGAAAAAATCATAACAACAAAAAACCATATAGTGAAACACCGTAGCAATCCACAGTATTTTGTGAGGAAAGCTACAGTGCTTTCCCCACATGATTTAGCTTTATTATACAAAGATAATTTTGGAAAAAATCATAATAATAAAAAAAACCCAAGTGGGGAAATACTGCAGCATTTCATAATATTTTAAAGAAAAAAAAATTATAAAGCTAAATTCTTAACCAGCTCAATATTAAAAAAATAAAATCGATAAAGAAAATTTAAAAACAAACATAAAAAAATACAAAAAAATATAAAAAAAAAAAAAACTATGTTGGAAACACTGTAGTAATAGATAGTGTTTTGTGAGAAAAGCTACAAAGCTTCCCCACATGATTTAGCCTTACTTGTAATTGTAATTCTCAACCAGCTCAATATTAAAAAAAAAAATCAACAAAGGTAATTTTAAAAAAGTCACAAGAAAAAAAAACCATGTAAGGAGACACTGTAGCAATCCACAGTGTTTTGTGAGGAAAATTACGGAGCTTTTTCCACATGATTTAGCTTTATTGTAATTATAATTCTCAACCAACTCAATATTAAAAAAATATAATTTTAAAAAAATCATATAAAAAAACCATGTGGGGAAATACTATAGCAATCCATGGTGTTTTAAGAGAAAAAAATTACAGAGCTAAATTTTTAATCAGCTCAATATTAAAAAAATAAAATCAACAAAGATAATTTTGGAAACAATCATACAAAAAAGAAAACATGTGAGAAAACACCGTAACAATCCATAATGTTTTAAAGGAAAAAAATAACAAAGCTAAATTCTCAACCAGCTCAATATTAAAAAAATAAAATTGACAAATAAAATTTTGAAAAAATTCATAAAAAAACAAAAAAAAACATGTGGCGAAACACTGTAGCAATCCACAATGTTTTGTGAGGAAAACCACAATTGTAATTATCGACCAGCTTAATATTAAAAAATAAAATCGACAAATAATTTTGAAAAAAACCATAACAAAAAAAAATAAGTGGGCAAACATTGTAGCAATTCATAGTATTTTAAAGGAAAAAAATTACAAAACTAAATTTTTAATAAGCTCAATATTAAAAAAATAAAATTGACAAAGATAATTTTGCAAGAAAAAAAATTAAAAATCCAAAAAAAAACCAAAAAACCAAAAAAGAAAAAAGGAAAACACTATAACAATCCACAGTTACATGTGATGAAAGCTACAGTGCTTTCCCCACATGTTTTAGGTATATTTAATGTTTTGTGAGAAAAGTCGTAGTTATAATTCTCAATCAGCTTAATATTAAAAAAATAAAATCGACTAACAATTTTGAAAAAAAATCGTAAAAAAAAACCAAGTGGGAAAACACTGTAACAATTCACAGTGTTTTAAAGAAAAAAATTACAAAGCTAAATTTTTAATCAGCTCAATATTAAAAAAAATAAAATCAACAAAGATAATTTTAGAAAAAATCATACAAAAAAGAAAAAAAAAAAACAGGTGAAGAAACACCGTAGCAATCCACAATGTTTTAAAGAAAAAAATAACAAAGCTAAATTCCCAACCGGCTTAATATTAAAAAAATAAAATCGACAAATAAAATTTTGGAAAAATTCATAAAAAAATAAAAAAAACATGTGGGGAAACACTGTAGCAATCCACAATGTTTTGTGAGAAAAACCACAATTGTAATTATCAACCAGCTCAATATTAAAATTGACAAACAATTTTGAAAAAAATCATAACAATAAAAAACTATGTGGGGAAACATTGTAGCAATTCACAATGTTTTAAAAAAAATTACAAAACTAAATTTTTAATCAGTTCAGTATTAAAAAATAAAATCGACAAAAACAATTTTGAAACAAAAAAACCAAAAATAAAAAAAACCAAAGAACCAAAAAAAAAAAAGCACTGTCGCAATCCATAGTAACATGTGAGGAAAGATACAGTGCTTTCCCCATATGTTTTAGGTATATTTAATGTTTTGTGAGAAAAGTCGTCGTTATAATTCTCAACCAGCATAATATTAAAAAAATAAAATCGACTAACAATTTTGAAAAAAATCATAACAAAAAACAACCGTGTGGAGAAACACTGTAATAATTCACAGTGTTTTAAAGAAAAAATTACAAATCTAAATTTTAATCAGCTCAATATTAAAAAAAAATCAATAAAGATAATTTTGGAAAAAATCATACAAAAAAAAATAACATGTGAGGAAACATCGTAGCAATCCACAATGTTTAAAGAAAAAAAAAAACAAAGCTAAATTCTCAACTAGCTCAATATTAAAAAAATAAAATCGACAAATAAAATTTTAAAAAAAAATCATAAAAAAAACAAAAAAAAATATGTGGGGAAACACTGTAGCAATCCACAATGTTTTGTGAGAAAAACCACAATTGAAATTATCATCCAGCTCAATTTTAAAAAATAAAATCGACAAATAATTTTGAAAAAAAACTATAACAAAAAAAAACTATGTGGGGAAATACTATAGCAATTCACAGTATTTTAAAGAAAAAATTACAAAACTAAATTTTTAATCAGCTCAATATTAAAAAAAAAAATTGCAAAGACAATTTTGAAAAAAAAAAACTAAAAATCCAAAAAAAAAACCAAAATAGAAAAAAGAAAAGCACTATAGCAATCTACAGTATCATGTGAGGAAAGCTACAGTGCTTTCCCCACATGTTTTAGGTATATTTAATGTTTTGTGAGAAAAGTCATAATTCTCAACCAGCTTAATATTAAAAAAATAAAATCGACTAACAATTTTGAAAAAAATCATAACAAAAAAAAACTATATGGGGAAATACTGTAACAATTCACAGTGTTTTAAAGAAAAAAAATTATAAAGCTAAATTTTTAACCAACTTAAAATTAAAAAAATAAAATTGATAAAGATAATTTTGAAAAAAAAATTAAAAAACCACAAAAAAAAGCGTTGTAGCAATCCACAGTATAATGTGAGGAAAGCTATAGTGATTTTCCCACATGTGTTAGGTATATTGTATGTTTTGTGAGAAAAGTCACAGCTGTAATTCTCAGTTAGCTTAATATTAAAAAAATAAAATCAATAAATAATTTTGAAAAAAATCATAAAAAAAACTATGTGGGGAAACACTATATCAATTCACAATGTTTTAAAGAAAAAAAAAATTATAAAAATTTTTTTTTAACCAGCTCAATATTAAAAAAATATAATCGACAAAGACAATTTTGAAAAAAAAACAAAAAAAACAAAAAGAAATGAAAAAAGAAAAAGAAAAGCACTCTAGCAATCCATTATAGTGCTTTCCCTACATGTTTTATATATATATATATATTGTAATTCCTTAGAATATGATATATTATGTTTGATTACCAGGGGTTCGATTGCATGAATTGAAATTTTTTTAGGTTAATTGAAGGTGTATATACCAAGATTTGAAGTCCAAGGACTAGAACGAGAATTTACGAAAACCTAATGAAAACCCTATTTTTTTGGGATTTAAAACAGGAGACATATCATTTGAGTTTTAATGAAAAGAAGGGATGGTTTAACTTAATATGGTGTCTTTGACAACCTCTTGAGCTTTAATTGGCACCATACATATAAGAAACACTTTTTCTACAAGGATCAGTTATCCTCATAATTTATACCTCATTTGTCTTAAAGAACTCACCAACTTTTTATTCCTAATCAGCCTCCCTTGCATTGATAAATTAAAGTTGATCGAGGGCCAATCTTCTAATCAATGAGCGTGGTGTTCTAGATCTCTAAATTGGTTGTGGTTTGTTCCTAGTGATAGATATGCAACTCATCTATATATTTCAGGTCCTTTGATGAAACATTTATAGCCTAATCTTCATGATTAATTCATCAAAGTACCCTCCTAAGTCATCCTTGACTGAAAAAGAGGGTCAACCATAAAAGAGCCAACTTTAAGGCTATTTTCTCTTGGTAAGGTTCATTGCATAGAAGATAAAAGAAAACTAGACAACATAGCTTTCCGAAAAGGTTACAGAAGAGGGAGAGAGCGAATCTTTCATAACAACTTATCTTCAAAAAGCTAAGATAGAATTTTTGGGTGGTTTTTTAACTTCTTGGTTTTGCTTCAACCTATAAAAGGAGTTCCTTTCCACAAAGAGAGGAGGAAAAATAAAAGGAAAATGTTAAAAAGAAAAAGAAATAAAAGTGCGAGAGAAGAAGAAGAGTAGAGGAATAACGGCTGAAAAGAGCAAGAAACAAGAAGAAAAAGAGTAAGAACATCTAGAATAGAAGGTTGCATTTTGACTGAAAGGTATATCATTTACCATTGATGAGATGGTGTAGCTCAATAGGCACACCCCTCCTTAATTCTTTTTAAATCATTACTTGAATGCTTAATGTTTATACATCATAATTAATTGTTGGTTTGATGAACAATAGATGTGTTTTGATGTGTTAATCATCTTTTAAAGTAATATTCTTGTTTTGATGAATGTATGTTCAATATGGTAGTAGATGCATAGCTTGTGATTTTAAGATATTGTAGACTGTTAATGTAAGGTTAAAAATAATGGCAAAGTCAGTTTTGATGGTTAGGCTAGTCTTGGGTTTATGCTTGAGGTTGTTGGGTTTGATTCTTGGATTATCTAGCATATTGTTCCCTTTCAATGAGTCTTTGAGCTTTAATTTTACATGATCTAGCTCTATGTGCTGATTCGAAACAATTTGATCTCTAGCTTTGATTTGATTTGATTTCTGGGTTCTTATGATGTTCTTCATGTTCAACAAAAAACTACAATGTGATCTTCACAAACTCTAATGTGATCATGGGTTGTGTTCCTAGGTCTACGTGATTAGGCTAAGCCTTTAAGGTCTAAGATCGTATTTTTGGGTCTTTAAGACACATTTGGCAAATACGCCTTTAAAGCAATATTTAAACATGTATTTTTCAGTTAAGAGCATGTTTGCCAAACATGCCCTAACACATTTTTTTCATAACCTTATTATTTTTTTGTCTTTTGCCAAACACATCTTTGTTTAATTTTAATTATTTTTTACATTTCTAGAGGACCATTTGCAATTAATTTTGAGTTTTTTATACCATTTTTACCCTTTTATTTTTAATATTTGTGATTGTGAACTTACATGTAAGACCCTTTTTTTTTATATTCAAGTTTTAAAAATAGAAAAACAATAAAAACCTTTCTTTAAAAAAATATATATATTTATGATTTAAGTTGCATATGGTCACATTCTAAGACATTTTTAATGCATATTTTTGTAAAATAAAACAATTTTTTATTTTTAAGAAAAAAGTAATTAATGGATTTTACAACTAGTTTGTAAATATCTATTAGAATTTGGCATAAATTTTAAAAACACTAAAAAAACTATTTTTTTAAATATTAGAATTTATTAGTTTATATGTAAGACATATTCCTAGTATAAAGAAAAATAAAATATATAATATAATAAAATATATTTCGATTTGAGATGGCTAAGTTTGACCCATAAAGCCTTGATCCACCTTAAAAAGGTGGATTCGCTTTAACCAATAGACATATCAATGGTTTGGAAAACACAATAGAGCCTTAGTATTAATCAGACAACTGAACAAAACATCTTACCTAGGGTAGGATGTATTAGGGGTGATATTGTCTTCCCAATACATGATCAGTCCCTTTATGTAGACTCTATAAACCAGTTAGGGTTCCTAGTGACCAAAACTGTAGGTGACAACTCCAAACCATTAAACCATAAAAGAAAAAGAATTCTTTGTACTTCTTACACCCACATCTAATCTAAAAGGTTGATCACTGTGACATCATATACATACAACATAATAACAACTCCACTAGGAACTTACTTGTGGACTAAGCTTTGTTGTATGTCTGATTATTGTATTTTATTTTGTTTGGTCTATGCATTTATTGTCAACATCAATTTTATACATATTACTCATGCATTGTATATTGGATATAGATTAATGCCTTCATGCATCAAACTTTTATGTTAGGTGGGGGATTAAGGATTTGTCTTATTATGACTATTGGTAAGTGTTCAAGTTTTTCAAACACTCAACTCAGATTTAAGTGCTTGCTTGGTAATGGTGGGTATACATAACTTAATTATTTCTTGGAATGCCCCTATATTGTCCTTACAAGGACCATTACTAGGCAAATCTGAAACCTTTTGAGACTAGGTAGAAAACCTACTCATGCTTCACTTAATGATTAAAACTTTCCTATAGGTAAATGTTCCTAAATATTCATATTGCATTGAAGGCAAACTTGACCATAAAAATCATGTATTGCAAGGTTTTGAGTTGAAACTATGACTTCTGTAAAATGCATATCTTTTCAAGAATATGAGCTAGCCAAGTTGACTGAGGGAAGCCATCTAAGATTCAATGCTGGTGAATTGCCACACATTACCAAAAATGGAAAAATGCTATGAATGACATGGATTAATTTATGTAATGAAAGGGTTACAACCCATCTTCTGTCATATAATGTGTTTGGAACTCAACCATGATTAGAACTCGAGAAAAAACTCTTTTACAGTGATTGGTCAGACCAAATATTCTTGCCTAAATAATAAAATATAGAAGCCATGTATCAACTCGAAAGGGCTAATCCATATCCAATATACATCCTCAAAAGAATACATAAAATCATTCATACATAAACATTTTTTAAGTCTTAAATGTCATGTGTGCTTGAAAAGATTGAAATATAGGTTCCATTTGAAGTGAACTTATAATATCAAATCCAAAAAGAAACTAATGAAAAACAAGGAAAAAGCTTGTTAGGAGGCTAATGGAAAGCCTTACAGGGGACATAGTAAAGCTCATCAGCCCACTTGAGCAGGCGTTAAGGGAAAAATATGTAGAAGCCTCAAATAATTAACCAATAGTAGCAACTCATCTAATAACTATGACTCCTTTTCATCAACAAAGTTTGAGCCCTAGTGTAACAACTCTAGAATCCCATTTCATAAGCCACTATCTATATATCTAACTTACTTGTTAGATATGATGCTTTGGTAGACTTGATTGGAGAAAAAGTTCTAAAATAGAAGCTAGTGGAGGAATAGGTTTATGAAAAATAGACAGTTTTAACAGAAACAATGAGGGTGATAGAAGGGTCTAACTATACGATCCAGTAAAATCAATATAAATGTTCCTAAGCCCCATTGTCATAGTATTGAAGAAATTCTGAATGCCTAAGGTTATCAAGTATATAGGAACTCAATGCCTATTGACTCATTTAAAAGCCTATTGTAATAAGATGGCAAAAGTTGACCACGATGAGAAATTGGTCATCCACTTGTTTTAAGACAACCTTAGCTACACCACCCTTGTAAAACCCAATTAAAACTTTTCTTAAGTGAAATAAAAAATCAATTAATTAATTCAGAAATAAAATGGGTTAAATTAAATAAATAAAATGAATTAATATGAGAGGGGTGAAATTGGATAAAGGAAAAAAGTGATATGGTATAATTAATTAAGAAGGAAAAGTAGGGGGGGCAAAATGGGATATATGAGATAAATAGGGTCAATATGCAGATAATAGAAATTTAGACTATAAATACCCTTTTTTCTGTTGTGGCTGGCAGTTTTTGCTTCTATGAGAGGGTGAGAATCGTTTTATTTTTTTCTTTTTTCTTTATAAATCAATAAAAAAAAGGTTAAAGTAGAGTTAGTAAAGGATAAATAAGTAATCAAAAGAGGAGATTGGATGTTTTGGTGGGTTCTTTGAAGAAGAAAAAAAATTATGAGTTGGTATTTTTTAGGGGGGTTGAGGAGAAGGAAAAGAAAAATGGAAGGAACTTTGATATTCTTGCATTCATCACTTGAATCATTATCCAATTAACGTCCAAAGAGATTAATTTGAATTATTTTGTGATTTTGTTGAAGAATTGAAAATGCTAGTGTTATGTGACGATTGATTTGTGAAGCTTGATTGTTGAAATGTTGCTATTATGATTGAATAAGGTTTGTTATCATGAAAAAAAGGGTGGGTAATGATTTAATTTAAAGAATGGAAGAGAACAAAAAAGAAGGAAAATTCCTCCCTCATCAATTATTGCTTTCGATCAAGGAAAAAAATTAAGAGATTGGAAACTTTTGCTATAATTGTGTAGAGTTGTGTTGACTTGAGTTTTTTTTTTAAAGAAAGAAAGAAAGAAATGGACAATTATGCATCGCATGAATTTGGGATTGTCAGTGTGATTAAATTGAGAATTTGAAATATAAATGGAGAATGAAATTGACCTTTATGGTATTGAATGACAAATGATATCTTGATTCTGTTGGTAAAGGAGAGGTCGTAGGACCTACCTAGTAGCAGGGGATCATTTCACGCTCTCAAACATCATATGGGTGCTCGACACCTTAAAACTATAATGCTGGTTAAATTGTTGTTGCAATCTTCTTTAAATGTATTTTGATTTTTATTTGGAAAACGTTAAACTATTATAGAAACTAGTTACCTTAGTTAATGAGACTAATACCCTAGTTAATGGGCATTCAAAGAAACTTGTTACCTTGGTTAATGAGATTAGTGCTCTAATTAAAGAGCAATAAGAGAATCTAGTTACCCTAATTTATGAAACTAGTGCTCTAGTAAATGGACGATGAAAGTAATTAACTAGCAATTAGAAATTATGTCTGATAATGGCTAGCGATAACAATACAGAAATGATGAGGAAAAATATATGTTTAGAGAGATGATTCAACAAGACTATGAGATGATTGAAAGATAAAAATAAGTCATAATATATCATGAGAATTACTTTATTTCTTACGTGTTGACTTCATGGTTAATTTATGCTTATTGTTAAATTAATTTCAGGTCCTTCGTAGCCTCATATAGGATGATAGATGTTTAGTATTTATTTTGTTAATTAGTGAGGGTGTAATTTTGGTACACTAATTTTTTTATAATGTAAATGGTGTTGTAATTAATGATAAGATTTATGCTACTTGTATAACTTTTGATAAGATTTTCTTAGTAGACTTTTATAATATTATGTCTTCTTCAGTACTTTAAGATTTAAAATGCATAAAACCTCATTCATAATGTTCTTTATAAATATGCATAAAGATAGTTGTTTGTAATTGTTTATTAGCTATTTATTAACTATATAAAAAAATTAGATTGCAAAATATGATAACGTTAAATAAAGTCCGGGATAGTTGGTTTATAATTTGTGATATGGATTTTCGCATGATAGAAGTTATGAGTAACTTGGTATAATCCAAAGGTAAAAGTAGAATCTACCAACAATTTGGTAGAAATATTGTAATGATAAGTAACTAAGTGCTACACTATAAGTTAATAAAGGAATAAATAATAAATAATAAAAATGCATGATTTCGCTTAAACTGGTTGACTAACTTGATTTATAAATGGAACCGGTCGACTAATTGTTGAAATTAAACTGTTATTTTCACTACTATCTTAGTTGATTGATGGAATTAGTCAACTTATTGATCAACTAGTAAAGGAAATGTCATGCTATCGGATGAACTAGTCAACTGAGTGGATTTACAAATTGAATTGGTTGACTAATTGGTGAATTGATCTAGTTGATTGAAATCTTAGACATAATTGATTCGATCGACCGTTATTATCAATAGTTGTTTGATAAAAAAAAATCTTGTACTTTAAATGAAAATTAAAATATATCTATAATAATGTTGTGAAATTTCTGGGGATGTTACAACCTTAACTTTGTATATAAATGCAACATGCTTCATAATTACAAGCAATCGCTACTTGGTATCTTATGATTATTATGATTGCTTAATTGGGAAATCTGCTGAAATTTTAGCAAAATCTTCCATATACCGAGAGGTCCCAAGTTATCGACTGAAACTTGTTACACTTCATTACTTAACCATTTCACATCCATTCATTGTTCGATAATCCTGGACTCATCACTTCATAAAATCAGAACATTTCATCCATTACATTTCATTATAGTTCACTTTGTGTGTTTGTATGTGTATGTGTGTGTAAGTTATGCAAATACTCAAATTATTTAACAATAGTGAAACATAATCATAACACTAACATATATGACATAATAAAAGAAAATTAATAAGACATCATAAGTTTACATAAAAGATCAAACTCAAATTACATATTCTTCAAGGTAAATTAAAATTTAATTATAGAACTCATTACAATACAAAAAAGGCATCTATTACATGTTCATTCAAAATTATCAAAAGTTGTCCTAATTATCTATCATTCGGATCATGACTATGAGGTACCTGTAATTAATTTATAAATAACATTTAATTTTACAACATATAGATTATGAAACATATATAACATACATCAAAATGCATTTAGATTGTAAACTCAACATTATCAATAATTTCTTATTAATAGTCAATATAATTCATTCATTAATCTACAATATTCATTCACCACATCAAAATTACTTGACTATCATCAATTTACTATAATTATCCCATATGCAATTACCCCTCATTAGATATCAATTTTTCAAAACCTAACCTTTCCAGATAATACCCAACACTAGGTAATTCTTTCCTTCACCCATGTTCAAGCGGGCATTATTCCCTTTTCTAGAAGTTTAAATTTATCGTCCATTATCGGGTATTATTTCCTCTTCTAAGAATCTAATTTCATCACCTATTATCGGGAAACTAATTTCCTTGCCCCTTTACCAAGAATTAGTCTCATTATCAGGAATCAACATTTCCATGAAGTTGTGAGGATTGCTAAAAAAATTGAACAAGATATCAAAAAAAAAATAAAAATAGAGTTCCTATCATAGATTCCAAAACCATAATGAGAGATGTATCTGAAGATGGCTCTCAACTGGGAAACCTTAGCTGGGTGGTTTAGCCAGGTCTTGTTGTAACATCTACTCAAATGCCTTTGTCAAAGATCAACATATCTCTACCACTCGAGTTTGTCTACTAACATCTGTTAGACTCTGGACTTATTGCCCCATCTTCGTCAAATTCCATGCAACCACTTTCCTAAGTGGTATAATCTAGACAAGTGATGTGGATATCATGGTGGGTGACACGATCAAAGAGTTGATGTTTTATCTCAAGACCGGGGTATTAAAGTAATAAATAATTCGGCAAGACTGGGATCGAACCATATGGAGGTCAACTATATATATATATATATATATATATATATATATATATATATATATATAACATATGTCAAGGTTAGAAGATTCACTAATGGTATTAGAAATAAGTATAGTATAAATTCTTTTTATTACTCAACTAGAAACCAAACACACAGGAGGTTCCAATCAGATGATTTATCCTTAATAGTTCATTATAAATTTTTAACATGATCATATGAATTATCTTATTTTAGTAACACCTTGCTTTTAAATATTGTTAGGAATTCATGATGCTAACTTATGTTAACAACAAATCTAGCTCCTCTTATAACAACGATGTCGGTCGAAGATTATGAAGGATCAAACATTTATTGTACCAAGTGTTATACAACACAAATCTAGATTAATCATTTAACAAGTAAGGTATTAAGAATTAGTAAGATAAAAAGATAAGACATATTAATAACAAACTTTCTTGGATATAAATATCGAAGTCCATGTTGAGTTTATATTATACATATTTTAACAACATTAGTGAAACCTTTTCACCTTGATATAATTAACTTAACTAGACATAATGAAGAAGAAGAACATAAATAAACAAGATAAAACATAATTATGATATAAGTTAACTAAGTATAGTAAAGGAAATGAAAAGCATAAACAAGAGATTAATATAACATGAAAGAAAACTTGAACATTACAAAGAAAAAAATGCAAGAAAATGATCTTAATATGAAAAACAAGATGCCTAAATGTATGGCAAATGCCTCTTTTTATAGGAAAAAAAAACTATTCATTTGGTAATTAACTATTGAATTAGTGGCCAACTAATGACTTAGTGGACTTGGTGGTTAGGTATGGATTTGTTTTCTAGATGAAATGACATTGTCACAGTCAAAATTTGGCAAAGTGGTCTTCATGAAAGTTGTAGGAATCTGTATCAAATTTCCACCAAAACAAGAATGAGCTCATTTAGACTTCTAGAACCTGAGATGTGAACTGAACACTGAACAGCGTCTAGGCTGTAGGACAGATTCAGACTTCTCTTTTGATGCTAAGATTTGGACTCCAAAACTGCAGAATTGAGTATGGGATTCTTCATAAATGTTTTAGGTCTATGTCTTAGCTTTCTATCCATATAAACCATATAGAAATCCAAGTTCTAAAGCTCCAGATATGACCCAATGATTAAATGGTGTTCTAGTTTGAATTGAACCAACATTTCTTTTCTAAGCTTAGCCCTTTCTTTGTCCTTTCACTTTCAATAGTTACTCACATCAATCAATCCTTTGAATTGTGATATATGTCTGCATTTAAAATAAGCATTTACCATAAATTAAAGCTATTTTATATTATTAGACTTGTTATTATAAAACATGCTTAAGTTAAGGAATTTAATGATACTTTAAGTGCAATATGATGATAGAAAGCCTTAATGAGAATGCACTTTTAAGTACTAATTAGTGAGGTCCTAAGCCATTCGATTAAAAATTGTAAAAAATTCAAGTATCAAGTTCGAAAGTTAGTAAGTAAGGGACGAATTGAGTTTGTGAAGAATGGTGATATCAAGACATATATAATATGCAATTATCCATAGAATGAGCATTGTATTTTGCTACAATATTCTTTCATATATCATGAATGCATCATATATTTTCAATGAATTGTTCTTTGTTCTTTGTCTTATTATTGTCTTGAAATAAAGAGATGTTTCTTTTAAAGGTTATTTTGACAAAAAATTTCAATCGAACTCCAATATGCAAAACTAAAGGTAATCAATCCGAAAAGATTAAAAATATTTTGATTGCAGAAATGACTAATATTTGTTAAAATGATATCATAAACAATATGAGGTGACCAAGCAAATTTTGAACTCACACAATGAAATTGAACCACACATCATGTAGCTAAGTTTTAGCAGTATGCATAATGACATGTAGTGGATTCAGTAGTTATGGACTCGCGAATCATGATTCATTGCAAGTCCAAATCATTATGCTGGACGAGGTCAAAATTTATCAGTTCTAACCAACCTTCCTTGAAATGAGAAAAGACCATCTTTGTTTACTCCTTTTATAATTCTTGAAATATATATCCATTATAATCCTATTTTAAGCCTGGTATAATATTTCTTTTAAAAAAAACCCTGACATGGATCACACCTCACACTAGGGGTAAATGAGAGATTTTTTGGAAAAGATGAAGACAATAGTAGAATCAATAGTAAAAAGAAGGCTAAGAACAAAAGCCCAATGATTGAGAAAGAGCTAAAAAAAGTCTATAAACCAGGGGGATCCAAGAAAACTTTGAGGAAAGCTATTGAGAGATTTTTTTGGAAAGATGAAAACAATAGTAAAAAGAAGTCTAGAACATAAGCCCAATGATTGAGAAAGAGCTAGAAAAAGGCCATAATCTGGGGGGGGATCCAAGAAAACTTTGAGGAAGGCTATTGAAAGCCAAAAAGTGGAAATTGTTTGCTCTTAAAAGGCAAGTCAAGGTTAAAGGTAGTAAAATGCCTATCAAGTTTAGGAAGGGCAAATAAGGTTTTTAATTAAGGAAATGCATAACAGATGCCAAAAGTCTATATTAAAAAATATCGGGCTACATGTCTTTTGGTATCTATGCTAAAGCCTTTAGTATCTTCAAATGATTACAATGATTATTCATCAAATCAAAAGTTGGATTTGCATTATGGCCTATGTTAAGAGAATTTTGATATTTTGAAGTTAACATGGTCAAATGTCATTTTCTCTAAAAAGACACAATAGAAAAAGAGTTAATGAATAGTTGATGTTGATCTTAGGTCTTTGAAACCCTTAAACACCTTTTGAGCCTGTGAATTTCCTTTTCTTTCATAGCCTTGAACCATAGCCTGCATTATGTGCTTTTAAAAGCCCTTTTTAATCAAGTAAGCAATTTGAATTGATACATGAAACTCTCAAAACTTAAAAGAGCTTTTCCACAAAGGTTGTAGACTTATGAATTAAGTTACTAGTTATTATGCATGCTGATAAAATAGGTGCTTAAAAGAAATAATTTTTCTTGATAAAACCTTGAGTTTTGACTTAAGCATCTTATTTTAAAAAAAATTTACAGAAGGTCACCTTATCACATACCATCAAATGATATACCTAAGATCAGAGATTAAAATTGACATAGAGAACCATAGAAAAAACTATTTGAATCTTACGATGAGTCAATTTCTATTTTCAAAAATACAAGACAATCAAAGGATTGCATGTATTGAATGGCGTATGCTGGGTCTTTGACCAAAGAAGCTTGATTTTCAAAAATACTTTTAAAAAAATTGACATATCTCTGATTTCATTTCAACAATTAGACTTGAACATACATGATCTTTAAAATATGAGAGTTGATTCTAGAATAGGAAAGATTTTCAAATAAAAAAGTACATCGACCAAGTTTGCAAATTCCTCAATAGAAATGACATTGACACTTCTTCATCATCCTTGAAAAGTTGACATCTGGGGACAATACAATGGATCTTGGGAAGGAAAACAAATAATATTCAGATTAACTGGTAGATAACATCAAATGATGATTCAATAAAGTCCATCAAAGTTATGATGATAAATGCCTTTTGATGATAAATAGAAGAACGAGCACATTCAGATTAATTGAGGGCAATGATGTTTAAAGACAATCTATGATCTAGTGAACTCGAACAACAATTGAGAGTAACGCTGTACTTGAAGGACATCTTTATATCTTCTTCTTAGTTTATCCTCTCAAACATGGCTATGATTCATGAAAGATGTTATTGCATAGGTGCATTTGAATGAATGTCAGAAGGATGCACACCACCAAGACCTACTATAAGACAATCTGCTTTGAAGCCTATTGATTCAAGGTGCATTTCACCAACATGAGCGTGGGTAATGAGAAGGAACATCATTGATGATGGCAATGCATTTCTTTTCACAATCTGATTAGACACGCTAAGTGGAATTCATTAAGAAGTATATTGAACATGCAACAATGAGCCTTTTACTGCAAGTTATGAGATTCATGTTTGGACGACTTGATAGTTCCATAAAGGTTGATGATAACATATACTTGAAAGGTAAGTTTCAACTGGAGGCAAGTTCATGTCTGATTGACAATCTAGGATGAGATCGATATTAGAAAACCTCTTGATAGGTGTTGGAAAGATGCACACAACCAATAAGAGAACAATTCTTAAAAGAATCCAGGAAATGAATGATTTGTTAAGCTCTTTCATGATGAATCAAACAACACCACACTTGGGGGCATTGTCAAGCTTGATAAATAATGAGAGTAGTAATCGTCACGGACAGCCTAGGATGGGCACTGCACTTACATTTGAGTGCAAGACTGGTACATGGTAAACTCAAATGAGTTAGTGAATCAAAAGAATATAGAAGGCTTTGGATAGCAAACGACGACACCCTATGACGATAGAGCATCAAAGAGGGGGGCTTATATTTCAAACTAGGTAAGGATGCATGCATGTCATATAACCTCAAAGCATTGCACAAAATTTTTTAAATTGTCACAGGAAAAATCCTTAATGGAATTCGATAAGATTGTAATGAATCTAAGTAGACAAAAAAAGAATCATTGAGTTAATGATAGCAAAGAATCATAATTTTAACCCTGGAATGAAGAAAAATGAGATAAACCCTATCATTAGGAAATTCTCAAGGAAATGAGAAGATCAACCCTGTTATCAAGAAGAGTTTTCAAGGAAACCCTGCAATTAAAAAGCACAAAGTTTTCAAACCCCACGATCAGAAATTATCGTGTTAACACTGCAATCAGGAAGCACAAGGTTTTCAACCATATCATCAAGAAATCCAGTTAAATTCAGTCATTATGAAAGTCAGTTGTCAACCCTGCAATCATGAATCACCAGGAAAGTTCAAGGAGAACTTAATCAAACCTTATCATCAAAAAGAAAGAAAAAAAGAACCCTGCCATCAGGAATCCTAGTTTTAACCCTACAATCAGGAAGAAAACTGAGAAGAAACCTACTATTAGAAAATTCTCAAAGAAAGAAGAAAGTTCAAACCCTATCATAAGAAAAAACATAGATTTTGGTTCTAGTTAAAGGGAATTTCAAGATTGAGATTTCAAGTTAACCCAACCGAAGATAAAGATTTTGGTTTTGGTTAAAAGGGATTGCCAGATGGGATCTTAGGTTGACCAAGCCGCAAGCATAAATTTTAGTTCTGGTTAAAGGGAATTTTCTGATTGATTTTAAGTTAACCTAACCGAAGACAGAGATTTTAGTTTTGGTTAAAGGGGACCACCAGATTGGATCTCAGGTTGACCAAGCCACAAACATAGATTTTGGTTATAATTAAAGGAAATTGCCAGGTTGGGATTTCATGTTAACCCAACTGAAGACAAATATTTGGGTTTTGGTTAAAGGCAATTGCCAGATTGAGATTTCAGGTTAACCGAACCGAAGACAGAGATTTTGGTTCTGGTAAAAAGGAATCACCAGATGAGATTTTAGGTTGACCGAGCTACAGGCAGAAATTTTAGTTATGGTTAATGGGGATTGCTAGATGGGATCTCAGGTTGACCGAGCTGCAAATATAGATTTTGGTTTTGGTAAAAAGGAATCGTCAGATTAGGATTTCATATTAACTCAATCGAAGATAGAGATTTTAGTTTTAGTTAAAGGGAATCGCCAGAAAGGATTTCAGGTTAACTGAGCTACATGCATAAATTTTGGTTATGGTTAAAAGAGATCGCCAAATGAGGTCTTAGGTTAACTGATTAATACTTAAAAGTGCATTTTTATTAAGGTTTTATATCATCATTTTGCATTGGAAGTATCGATAACTCCTTAACTAGAGCATGTTTTATAATATCATATCTAATAATATAAGATACCTTTAATTTATGGTAAATATTCATCTTAAATGCAGGCCTATCATATAAATGAAAAGATTGATTGATGAGTTTAACTACTAAAATTGAGAAGACAAAGAGAGGGCTAAGCTTAGAAAAGAGATGCTGGTTCAGTCCAAACTGGAACATCATTCAGTTACTGGATCATAATTGGAGCTGTAGAACTTGGATTTAGGTCTGATCTATATGGATGGAAAGCTAAGACATAGGCCTAAAACTTTCATGAGAGTCCAAGATTCAAAAAGGCCGTTTTCAAGTTCAAATTGTAGCAATAATGGAGAAGTCTGAATCTGTCCTCCAGCCCAAACACTGTTAAGTGTTCAGCCCATATCTCGAGTTCTAGAACTCCAAATGTACCGATTTGTTTTTTGTTGGAAAGCTAAGACAATTTACCATTACTTTCATCGGACAATCTGTTAAATTCTAACGTTAGCAATGATATTTTGTTCAGACAATAAGATAAGGACTGTCACCAAGTCAAGATGTGGCCACCCACTCAACAATTAGTCATCAAATCAATAGTTTCAAATTTTGGCCTATATAAGAAGGCATTTGTCATGCATTTAAGCATCTTGGTTTTCAAATCAAGATCATGTTCTTGCTCTCTCTCTCTTTATATTTTTGTAATGCTTAAGTTTTGCTTTCATTAATCTCTTATGCTTTTCATTTCCTTTCTTTACTTAGTTAACTTATATCTTATTTATGTTCTTATCTTGTTTATTTATGTTTCTCTCTTTCATTATGTTTAGTTAAGTTTATTATGTCAAGGTGAAAAGGTTACACTAATGGTGTAAGAATAAGTATAGTATAAACTCAACACGGACCTTAATGTTTGATACTAACATGTTTTGTATTTGTTATCTTATTCACTCTTAATACTTTGCTTGTTAAATGGTTAATCTAGATTTGTGTTGTATAACAATTGGTACAATAAATACTTGGCACTTTCATAGCCTAACCGTATGGTATAACTGACACCTGTGCTATGAAAGGAACTTGATTTGTTGTTAACATAAGTTATAATCATGAATACCTGACAATATTTACAAGTATTAACATTATTCGAAGAAGATAACTAATGTAATTATGTTAACAATTTATAATCTGATTGGAACCTCTGTATGTGGTTTCCAGTTGAGTAATAAAAAGAGTTTATACTATACTTGTTTGAAATACCATTAATGGATCCTCTAACCTTGACATTTGTTTTTATCATTGTTTAATCCTCACATTAATCTTATATCTCAAATTCATCTTTAACTTATTATTATTGTTATTGTTGTTGTTGTTGTTGTTGTTGTTATTGTTTATAATTTATAACTTGCCTGTGGTTCGACCCCGGTCTTTCTAGATTAATTGTTACTTTGACACTCCTAAACTTAAGAGAAGACATCAATCTTTTGGTTGTGTCCTTAACCCATCCGAAGACAAAGATTTTACTTCTGGTTAAAAGAAATCGTCAGATGGAGATTTCAAGTTAGCTGAGTTGTTGTTCACATTTTTGTTCTCATTAAAAGGAATCATCAGAATGAGATTTCAACTTAACCCAACCAAAAACAAAGATTTAGGTTTTGGTTCAAGGAGGTCTCTAGATTGAAATTTTAGGTTAACCCAACCGAAGACAGAGATTTAGTTTTTAATTAAAAGGGATTGCCAGATTGTGGTCTCAGAATAACTAAGTTGAACATAGTTTTAATTGTGGTTCTAGTTGAAGGGGATTGCTGCAAAGATAGAGTTTTAGATCAATTGAACTAAAAGTTTTGAGAAAGATTAGTTTTGGAAGAACTGTTTGTTTTTCTTTTCAAACTTACTACTCGAAGCACTTAGCAAGTCTTTGCTCCGTAAGTATTATAAACAAGGAGCATCTGTTGCTACCTAATTTTCAACTCTATTTTTGAAGTATTTTGAAAAAGAAATAAAAATAGCAAAAACCAATGCAAGCCTAAAAAATACGTTCTTTATATATTTCTGTCATTTTCAGTATTTTCAGTGTTGTCTTAAAAGGATTCAAATTTCAAATGTCTTTTCAATGCGTTGGGCTTTTAATGCATCATTTTCAAAATCATTAATTTTTCTCATTGAGTCAACGTTGATATTGCTTGTTTTAAAAAAAAAATCAAAATACATATGTTTGACCAAGCAATTGGGAAAAAAGACAAAATTTCTCACCTATATATAGGTGTTCACACAACACACACAAGTGGGGAAGCTATATAAAAAAAAAAAACAAACCTGAAGAAAATACCTACAAAAAAAAACCCTAGACCTGCTGCCCCTAAAAAAAGAAAGAAGGTACTAATGTGCCAAACAACACTCCCTCTGGTCCCTCCATCTTCTCCAGACCACCTTCCCACACTAGCCTCTAGCAACCCCACATAACCCATTCAGCATAACCCACATCAACACCTATGTATTTTTCTAACCTTCCATGTGATCTATCACTCTCTCTCAATACATGCCTCCATCATCTTCATCAACGTCGTCCTTCACCCATCACCGGACTGGCCGTCAGGCATAAAAATAGAAACCCCCCCAGCCAAAACACCAATACCCAGCCTCTCCCCTTTATTACCAACCATCGATCCACAACTAAAACACTAGCCCTTGATCCCTCATCCATCTCTCAGCTTCAACACCACCACTGATAGTGAGTTTCCCCAAGAAAACACCAGCTTTTTCATCACCTTTAACTAGCCTCTAGCAACAGCCCATACACGGCAACACCCATAGATCCAACAACCTTCACCCACCACCATCTCCAAGTAAAAGCCACCATTGATAGTCGTGTTTTCCCCTTTCCTTTAATACCAATCGTGGTCATCAACACCACAAACCGTTGCTACCGCTAACGACAACAGAAACACAGTCATGCTAGCGGCCTCTTGGTCTTACCACCAGCTACCTAAAAAAAAAGAAAAGAAAGTGGAACAAAAAAAAGAAAGTAGATCTGTTTGGAGGATATAAAGAAAGGAAAGGGAGATCGGAGCTTTGGAAGGCCAGATCTCATTCCTTGGAGGGCATGGAGAAACACTGTCGCTGTATGAGTGAAGAGCAGACCATGCGGCTTCAGATCCAGTAGCCCACCATCCTCTAGCAAAGACGATGCATGAATTCACGCGCCGGCAGTAGTGGGGGCGCGTGGTACAAGCACTGCCAGCCACTATTCCAACAGCTCTTTTAACTGATTTCAGTATACTTTGGACATGCTAAACGCCTCAAAAGGTTGATTCATGAGCACAAATTATTTTTTGACAAATTACTATAATGATATGGAAGTTGAATCATGTTTACTCTTTTGTATAATATTTGGATTATTTAGACTATTAATTTGTTTTGATGTATGTTATTGATTTTGAAACAATTTGATTATTTGTGTTGAATTATATTTTATTTTCTAGGTTGTGTTTGCTTTGTCAACATTGAATTTTAGCACATAAGTTATGTTGGGTCAGTGTTTTGTTTATTTTGATTACAATGATGTTTGAAAATCTGTATGGATGTTTGGTGTTTGCTTGCTTTTGAGTTGGTGTCAAATAAAAAATAATTTGTTTTTAAATTGATATCTTATTCAATTTAAAACACATTATTTTGTTTCACTAAATGTGGCTTTAGTTAAATTTTCAAAGGTTTGATGACGATCTTGCAATCAATTTTGATTTTCTTCACTTTTGTTTTTACCATTTCATAATTAGTATTTGGAATAGTGACCTACACATAAGGCGCTTTTCGGTATTAAATGAGTCGGTTTTCCTTCCACAAAAAACAACAAAAATATATTTCCTTAAAAAAATACAACTTTGATTTTAATTTGTATATGGTCAAGTCTCTCAAAAATATAAAAACATCATATCGTATTTCCATGTGAAAATTCAACAATATCTATTTTCATTGTATTTAGGATTTAATAACCAGTTTATTAAAGCCATGAGAATTTGGCCTATATTTCAAAAATATAAAAAAATATTTTGTTTTCAATTAGTATCTAGAATTATAAACTTATAAGTAAGACGTATTCCCGATATTAAATGAAAAGGTTATTCATTTTGTTTTTATATTGACATTAGAATGGTTAGGTTTTTTATCTGATAAAATAAGGATCTTTTTACTGAGAAGAACTTTTCTTCAACCATAGACAAACCAACGATTAGAAAACATAACAATACTTTAGTTTATACAAGTCAAATGAATAATGCAGCTTACCTCAGGTAAGACATATTGGGGGTGCTAATACATTCCATTTATGCAATTAGTCCCTTTTCTTAGATTTTGAGACCAGTTAGGGTTTCCAGTGACCAAAATACTAGGTGACGACTCTCATTCCCTCTTTCCACTAATAAAGGACAAGAATTCCTTGTCCTTTCCATTCCCGACCATTCCCGATCCAAAAAGATGTTCACCGCGACACCACACACATGCGATAGTAACCACAAGCTAGTCGCCTTAATAGAGATCATTTGTGAAAAATCCCAGATATTTTTCACACCATAGACAGGTTACTCGATCACGAACCACAAGCTGGTTCCCAAACAAAGACCACAGGCAGGTTACCCGATCACGAACCACAGGCTGGTCACCTGAATAGAGACCATTTGTAAAATTTCTTTCCTTTTCACAAACACGGGTAGGTCACTCAACCAAAGATCATGGGCAGGTCACCCGATCACGAACCATAGGTTGGTCGCTCGAACAAAGACCATTTGTGAGAGATCTTAGTTATTTTTCACACTACGGGCAAGTCACCCGAACAAAAGGCCATTCTATCTTCCAGCTTGTCACTTTTTAAAAATGACTAAATTCTGAGTTTAAATACCCAACACCCTTTTCTTTTCTTTACAAACTTAGTTTTTAAAGCCCCTTACAAAACTTTGTATCGTAATTATTGTAAAGAGAAGGGACAATTGTTGTAACCCAATTTTTTGCCTTCATTTTTTATTTTTTTTCAAAAAAATCCAACAAATAGCAACAAATTACAAATAATAATAATAAAAATATATTTTGACATATTTGTGTCTTTTTTGGTATTTTCAACATCTTTTCAAAAGGAATTAAAAATTCAAAAATTTACTTTCGACGCATTTGGTTTTTAACGCACTCTTTTCAAAATCATTGATTAATTTTATTGAGTTAATGTTCATGTTATCTTTTTAAAAAAATTATAAAAATACAAAAAATGAAAAACTATAAATATATTAGGAAAAAAGGACCAAAAGTGTAAATAGAAAAAAAATGAATTACCAAAGTGATTTTGTGTTGCTTGAGCATCAAACAATTTAGAGGAAATAACAAACTTTTTTTACCTATAAAAAGGTAGTTACACACACAAAGGGGAGAGACCATTAAAAATATCAAAAGAAAAATACCAAAAAAAAAAACAACTCTCTCTACTCACACACAAAAATACATATCATAAAAAACTCTAAACCCATTATACTCATCTAGTCGCCACGCACAAAAAAAGAGAGGATAATTGACCTTCATCATCTCCACTCACTCATTCTAGTCTTGACAGCCCCTTTTAAAACCACCACAAACCATCCCAACAACCGAAGGAGACCACATCTCTTTATCTTCATCACTGTACCCATAACACCCTCATACAATAAAGGAATTTTCACCCCCTCTCTCGTCTGCCATCAGCTATTTACCTCAAGATGGTCAAGACATACCAAAACCTCCTCTGTAATGGTCACCACTTTCCAACATCAGCCCCATGCCAATAATAGCAGCATCGCCATCAACGACCACTACATCAGCAACTCCACTAGCCTTTCCTCAGCCTTAAAATCCAGCCTCACCAGGATCAACCCTCTCCATCGTTAACCCAACATTGGTTCGCTTTTCTCCACCAAGACAAACCAACAGCTAAAAAAAAACAATGCATGACCTATAGCACCATCAACCACTATAGGTAGGTTGCCCACCCCCAAATCTCATGCCACTGTCACCCCCTTCAGATTTTCATTCCTTTTCTTGCCACCATTAATATTTTTTTCCCAAAAATTGGTGCCTCAACCATTAACCTCTTTGCCACCCTTCCATAATAACCGACACCCCTAGTTGTGACAAAACCAGGTCTTAATAGATCTGAGAGAAAATGGAAGAGAGAAAATGGAAGGAGAACATGGCACTAGGTGACCTAATATGCGATGGCCCTTGTAAGGGAAGGCCATTTTTGTGTGCATGTACTATTCGCTTATTCCACCCTTCCATAATATTTGACACCCTTAGTTGTGACAAAACCATGTCTTAGTAGATCTAAGAGAAAATGGAAGGAGAAAGACCCAAAACTAGTCGTGTTTGTTTCTTTTTGTCTGTGTTACTTTTTGTTATATAGCCAGTGCAGATAGAAAGAGGAAGGATAGATGCTTTAGATCTCGTGGTTTCTACCTTCTCTTGTGATGGCGGTGCATTGTTCCATGCGCCAACATAAATGGTGGCGCATGGAGCAAACATGCTGCCAAATGTGCCACCATTGTTCAGCTATGTTTCCTTTATGTCCAATACTATTTCTTGGTTGTAGCAGCCTTTATAACCAATTCTCAACCCTCGAAAGGTGGATTCATGACCTTAAATATTTTTTGGACAAATTGCTATAATGTTGTGAAATTTTAGGACAAATGCTTATTATTATGTATATTGTTTTGGATTGTTAGACATTTTAAATTTGGTTTAATGTGTGTTATTGATTTTGAAATGATTTAAATATTTGTGGTGAATTATGAGTTTATTTTTAGATTGTGATTGCTTCTTTTTTATATATATTAAATATTAATGCATGAACTATGTTTGGGTTTATGTTGATTCGTTTGAATTAATATGCAATTTGAACAAAGTTTGCAAAATTAATAAGATTCATGTGGATTTTTGGTATTGTTCAATTTCAAGTTGACGAACATTAAATCATCTTTAATTAATATCATGTTTAAAAATAGCTTGATAAAAACATGTTATTTGTGTTTTGTCAAACAAGACCTTAATTTAGTTTCAATAAATTATTTTGCAATTAATTTTGATTTCTCCATATTTTCACCATTTCATATTTAATATTTGGAATTATGACATACACGCGAGGTGTTTTTTTTGTATTGAATGAGTCGGTTTCCTTTAAAAAAATAACAAACAAAAAAATCTTTCTTTTAAAAACACAATTTTTATTTTAATTTGTACATGGTCAAGTCTCTCAAAAATAGATTATATTAGTATATTTTCTTATATAAAAAATGATAAAACATAATTACTTTGCATGCATTTTGGATTTAATAACTAGTTTATTAAAGTCAAGCGAATTTGACTTATATTTTAAAAACATTAAAAAAATTATTTTGTTTCTTTCAATAACTAGGATTATGAACTTATACATAAGATGTATTTCTAGTATTAAATAAAAGGACAGTTCCTTTTATTTTCATATGTTTTAACTTTAGAATAACTAAGTTTTACATCTGATAAGATAAAGACCTCCTTATTAAAGAGAGCTTTTCTTAAATCTTAGACAAACTAATAGTTAGAAAACACAATAAAATCTTAGTTTATTTTAGACAAATAGCAATGCAGCTTATCTTAAATAAGGTGTTTTAGGGGTGATACATCCTTTCTATTCATAACTTGTCCTCTTATCTAGATTCTCGCAGACCAATAGGATTTCTAGTGACCAAAATACAAGATGGTGACTTGTATTTCCTTTTACTGATAAGAAATAAGAATTTCTTATTCTTTTCCTTTTCATGCTAAATTGCGCTCCGGGAGGACAATTGTCGCAACACCGCACATGTGTGACAATGCTTATCAAGAAACAGATTTTTAAAAAAATACAGGTCAAAACCCTTTTCATTAATAAGACTTACAAGTCCATTAAATTGTTTTTTTTTTTTGGAAAAAAATACTACAAAAAGGAGAAGTACATCAATCTTTTTCTTCAACCACCTTTAGGTAGGGTACCTATGTTTCAGAACATGTAATGCATATGCCAATTTATATGTGAATGCAGATCTTGATGCATATGCCAACATATATTGGATATGGATTTATCCTTTCCATAAACGATTAATGGGCATCACTTTGCTTGCATAACGGGCATGGATTATTTTGTCACATTCTTTGTCAGAGGTAATTCTACTTAAGTTGTTTCTTTGAATCATGCTTATCAAGAAACAAATTTTACACAAAATACAGGTCAAAACCCTTTTGATTAATAAGACTAATAAGTCCATTTCATTGTTTTTTGGAAAAGAAAATACAAGAAAAAAAAAGTGCATTGGTCCTTTTCTTCAACTACGTCTCTAGCCAAAGGTAAGAAGGCAAGCCATGATTCTCAATCTTTGCCAGAAAAGCATTGGTCTCACTAAGCTCTGATGGTAGCGAAAGATGTCCCCTCCAACCCTTTGAGCATTAGTTCTAACAATCTAGGCATATCTGGAAGCTTTGTCCATTTGCTCAATCATTTTGGTCATCCTCTCTATAAGCAACATGTTGCTTCAGTTCAAGGCATTATTGTTAGCGTCAATCTAGTCTTTATGTTTTTCCAATGCTATTAACTTTTCTTCCAAACACTTCACCTTTTCTCGTTCTTTATTGAACTTCACTCTCAGCACCTTGATTTCATTTCCTCTAATCATTAGATCCGTTTCAACAACCTCAATTGCCTTTCTTTTTCCTCTAACCCTTGCTGCTTCTTGTGCTTCGACTAATTATCTTTCCATCATCACATATCTTTTGTCTAGCTCATTATATCTCTTAACACTATTCACCAATTCTGCATAAACTCATGCAAATTTATCCTAATAATATTTAGCAGTTCCTTGATAGTTATTGAAGTCAAACTTCATTGCTTCAAGTTCTCAGCTGCTTTGCATCCAGTTCAAACCTAGTTCTCCTCTCTCTTTCTCATATTATTCCTTTGCCTTCTCTTTGCCTAATTGCAGTTTTAACGTTGTTATTCTTGCATCTCTAGATTGAACATGCTCATTTAGAGATGCCCTCTCATTATCTCCTTCCAGCACCATTGTTTCTAAAGTAGCTTTGTCTCTTTTGCTCTTACTAAACTCTATTTAGAGCTTTTCTAGTTATTATCTCATCTCTTCCTTATCATTGACCCTTTTTCTTTTGGCGTGGACTTCCATAACTTGGGAAGGTCCATCTTCAGAATGTGGCCTAGGAACAATAGCTAGGGTCAAATTCCTTCATCTTGTATACTCCTCACTTGTTCTAGGGTCCCTTAAACTTCCAGACTCTTTTTTTTAATCAAAACCAAGTGATTCCAATCTTTCTTGATAATCTCCAAGACTTCATGTGCAAATAGATCTTTGAATAAACTAGAAAATTAGGTAAATCCAACAATTCTTGGGAAGTATTGTATGCCCCCTAGATGTCTTACTATAAGGGATAGAACATAAATTACATAACCTATAATCCTGACTAAAGGTACCTGGTGACATCTACTGTTATGACCCATGAGGCTCTCCAATTGAAATTGTTACTCGAAAACTCTTATAAATTCTTTATCCAATCTTGATTGCCCAAGTTTCCTCTTTCTTCTTCTTCCATAAACTTCAAAAGTCTTTGGTTAAATAACCAAAAATTATTGAAGACCAATTTCTTTGTTTTCAATATGACTCACCATCCATATATATAATAAATGTGCAACATCTCATTGCCTATTTTCTAGTTTTTCTACTATGGTTGAGGGTTAGGATGGTTTCAACTAATATAGCAGTAACAGGGTTAATTTGGGTGCTTTCATACTCCAAAAATGCAGTGGCAACTTCTAAACTTATTACACATGTTAAGCTTGAAAACAACACAGGGCCAACTATACCTAAAGCAACCAGTTTGTCACTTTCTATCAGGGATCCACGTAGTAAATTTTTCCTTTCTAACCCAACTTCTAATAGTTTCCACTTCAACTCAATAGCATCCTTCTCTAAAAATTTAGTTAGATTAGGAATTTTGAGCAATTTTGACAATTCATGAATTACTTTGTCATCTCTCAAAGGGAAATAAACCATATATAGATGGTTGGGAAACTCCAATAACATTCTGATTTTACCATAATTGCACACAAATCTACATTCTCAAAAGAGAAACACCCGGAATCAGGGTTCTAAAAGTGAATAAGAGCTCTAATTGATGAGTTCGGTACTTTTACCGTTATGATTTCTATAAATCACCTATACTTCCTAAAAAATGGAACCTCGTCAATATTTTAAACATGGGCCATCAATTTCTTCACCTCATTCATAATGCAATTCAGGGTCTTGATCAGTGGCAATTTTCTTAAATTATATATAGGGCAGTCTTCTTCTGATAGTTGTGACAATTCAAAATTTTGCTCATATTCTATAGTGGCAAATTTAGTAGTTGTGGTTATCTTATCATTCACAAGTGCTGTAATGCAAAATGCTTCATGGTCCCTCAAACTTTCAGACTTTTTTTTTATTAGAACCAAGTGATTCCAATCTTACTTTATAATCTCCAAGACTTCACGAGCCAATAGATCTTTGAATAAACTAGAAAATTGGGCAAGCCTAACAATTCTCGGGATGTGCTATATGCCCCATAGATGTCTTACCACAAGGGACAAGGTATAACTTACATAACCTGTAATACTAACTAAAGGTACCTAGCATCTTTGTCCTCAAATCATCAAGACATCTACCGTTGTGACCAACAAGGCTCTCCAATTGAAATTGCTACTAGGCAACTCTTGCAACTTGTCTATCCAATCTTGATCGCCTAAGTTTCCCTATTCTTCTTCATTTTAATGCTCAAACTTGATGCAAAACAGTTATTATGGAGCATTCACTCTAAAGGGAGGTTCTAACTCTTTTACGTGAGATAAAAAGTAGGTTTACTATTTGGTCTCTTATTGTCCCAATGATCACTCCCGTGAAGGCAATATGGAGGCTCATTAGGCAATGAGATGGTACAATTACTAATCATTATTAGTTTAAGCACTCAGCGAAGAGTTGGGGTTTGCATAAACTTAAACCTTAACTAATAGTCATAAGGTAAGCCGGTAGTCCCTCACCTAACCTAAAGCTTTTTAGTGTGTGCTCTCACAAATAATGTTAGTGATGCATGAATATCTTTGCATGATAGGATGTAAAGAGAATGCATGTTAAAGCTCTTTAAATAAAGTAAACTAGTCATAGCTAAAATATAAACAAATATGAGTTTTCATATAGCATAAACAAATAAAACAAAACTTAGTCCAATGGCCCCTAGTGGAGTCGTCATTCTGCCGTACCCTCCTCGTGCGAGGCACGACATTGCGACCACCCTTCTCGGGCATGTTCTGGATGGTTTTTGGTTGGATAAGAGAGTTACCACCTAGTATTATGGTTACTACATGGTATTGTTTTTTCTCTTTATTTGCTATAGTCTGATGATATTTCTATTTCTATCAACCTACTATGGCATGTTTGCTACAATGAACAAACCCTAGTTTTCTAGGTCAAGAACTTGGTCTGGAATGGTGAAATATCCTTAATTGTTATTGAGGTTTTTTTTTGGGATGAACTTGGAATTTTTGGCTATTGTGTCATTCTAAATAATATTTCAGATAAAATTCCTTACAGTTTTTATCCTATATTATGAGTGAATGAGTTGTATTACTCTTAATAATATTTTGGATATTAACTCATACAGATTTTTTATCCTTATATTAAACATAAGCAATAATAAATCATTATACCTAATAATATTTTCAATATTAACCCTTTTTAGGTATTTTTATCCTTATATTAAAAGTGAATAATATTTTCTTGCCAAAATAAGTTTTAAATATTTTTAGAAATATAGGCCAAAATCCTTTAGAATTCTACAAACTTGTAAAATCCATACAATATTTTTTTTTAAAAAAAAAAGCATGCCATAATATTTTAGATTTAAAAATGATGTTCAAATAATTTTTAGGATGCATGGAAAAAAGAAAAAAAATTATTATTTTCTTAATTATTTTTTAGGATTTGTTTGGCAAAAACCTATTACTTTAATAAAAAATTCATTTTTATCAAAACAGTGGTAAACAAAATTGGGCCTTAAACTATTTGACCTGAAATCTTTGGTTCGACCATAAACGGAACCAAAGACTCTGGTTTGACCTAAAAACAAAAACTAAAGCCAAAAAAATAGATTAAACTTAAGAGAAATATAAAAACACAAAAAATTAAAAGAAAATAGATCAAACACAAAAAAAAAAAAAAACATGATTAATGTTATTCATGAACCTATAAAACATGAATTGAAAAACAGACCAGATATGAACAAACCAAGGACACAAACATGTTGAAAATCATGCAAGAGTCAATAATCTAGCATCCATCAACTTCGATGATTAAATAATCATCACAATGTGGTCAAAATAGGTTTCGGTTAAAAAACAAAAGCCTAGGATTAAAACCCATTAAAATAGTTATTGACGCAAATAAACCTTAGATTATTGACTAATAAAGTCTAACGAAGTGTCTTGTGCAAAGAAATAGATCAAAATTGATCCAAATCATAGAGCTAAGGCAATGTTCTTTTCAAAAACACAACATTGTCCAACAACCAAGCATGATTAGGACCCAAACAATGATCAGGAACCAAGAACATGCACTGACAAACCACAAAAGCATCAATAACCTTATTGTCATATCTAAAAGATTTCAAAACCACTTTATTTCATTTAATCTAAATATCCAAACATCTTCTAAATATCCAGTAACATTAACAAACAACTCAAAGTAGGATTAAACAAAGAAAAAAAATTATATTTTATGCATTTATCAAAATCAAAGCTAAAAGCAATACAATGCAAAAATGTTCACCATAAAACATGCAAGAACAGGCTAGAGATGTTCCTCATGGACATCAACTACTAGGCTAATGAGGGTTTATACCTTTAAAGCACAACCAATAGCTATTGCCCTTTAGCTTTTCTTTTCTGAAGTTTAACTTTTCCATACTTAAAGCTTAAGAGATCCTTATGTTAGGCTCTTAAACCTTCACACTTAACATTATTATCAAGATTTTCCTCCCCTTCTCCCTTGTTTTTTCAGGGTATTTATAAGGTTTTGCTAGGGTTTTTGTGTGGATTCAATTAAAGTTTTATCATGCTTCATCAATGCATGGCCTTATGATTAAAATGGTAGAGTTTTGGGTATGTTTTTATAGTTGTAAGCTTTGTACCTTACTAATTTTACAATGGTGGTTTTGCAATAAGCTTGGTTTTAGAGAATTTGATGATTTTACTAAACTTGGCTAAGAAGTTGTTTCTAGCCTTTTGATTATGAGAGAAACATGGTCAATCTTTTATGAGAACTCATTGAGAACGCTTAAAGTGTGAACATATAAAAAAAAGAATGATTTTTTTCATAATGAGTATCACAATCATCGATGACTGAGTTACCCATTTTCAAAGCCTTATCGAAGAAACTCCAATGTCATTGTTGTTGACTACCACCTGAAGTTGGTAGAAGGGGTGCACACCTTTCGTTTAGATCCAACCATGCTCAATTTGAAAGTCTGTAGCTTCACATTTATTCATTTGAAGGTGTCAACTCGATCAGCCTATTATTTATCAATATAGTGATGATTGATCAAGGATAAGATGTTGTTAGGTTCATTGTTGAAGAAAATGAGATGTAAATGTTGAATGGAAGTAACTGATCTTTGTAAAAGAGGTGTTTCTCAATCAAATAGCGGTAGTTACAGCCTTAGAGGTCGTCGAAGATATCATATTCATTCGCTTGAAGATGCATACTTTATCAGCTAAAAATGCCACACAAAAAAAGATAAACAGTGACTAAACGATGTGTCATCTAAGTTAAACCCTAAAAATGAAAGTTTTTAATTTGGGATTTGACAAACTTTAATTCAGCCCTTATTCTTTCAATTGCTTTTAATTGCACTTATAATTGGCTCCTAACTTTTAATTTCATGCAATTTTACCCCTCTCAAAGTCAATAGTCAACCTCATAGTTCAACGCCTTTTACAATTAGGTCCTCGGTTCCTAATTTATACAAATTGACCCGCAAATAACCATCAAACTTTCTAGTATCTTCAACTTGGCCTCTGATTTTGTTGATTTAAATCCATGAAGTCTCGCGCCTTTTACGATTTAGTATTTGGTTTTGAATTTCTTCAATCAAGTCTCTAATTGCCTATTAAAATTTAATATTTATGAATTAAGCCTCTGATTTAACCAAATTAGCTTTTCAAAATTTCAATTCAACCTTAGACTTCAATTCGTTCCAATTAAATTCCAGATTGAATTCAAAAACCAATTTTCCTTGAAATTAAGTCCGCAATAAATTCAATTAAACTCTGAAAAATCCCAATTGAGTTATTAAACATTCAATTTTGAATTTTTCTTTTCAACTTGAATTTTTCTTGTTAATGGAGCCTTTATCAATCAAAATTGAACCGTCAATTTTTCAACTTTGGATATTTTGATTCTTCTCAACTAGTCTTTGGAAATGTTTTGAACATTCTTCATATTTTTCCTACCAATGTACATATTTTTTATTTTTTCAACTTTTTTTATTTTGTAGTTTGTATATTTGTGCGGGGTCCCAAAATGGGTAACAATAGACATCATAAATTGATGATGTTCCAAAATCTAATATGCTTAGGAATAAGGTTTTTGAGTGTTTGTATAGTGGTTAATCACACATTCATGTCAATATTCCTTTCTTTAGAGTTCACAAAGTTGATGGTTGGTGGTAGAAGAGCTTACACCTGCAAAACAGTCCATTTTGGTGGGGTTTAGGGACCCTCTGATAATAAAGATAGTGACTTTTAATGAGGGATTGCAATAAATGAGAGAATGAGCTTTAAATTCTAAGAAAATAGAGTGTTTGTTCTTGTTTGTATATGATAAATGCTCTAAGAATAAGATTATAAATACTTAGAGAATAAAAAAAAATATGAACCTTTACCTAGATGGTTTAGGTGGTATATATAGCCTTTGAACCTTATCATGTTGCTTGAATGGAGGGGTTAGAGTTTCATTTTTTTTTTTCTGATAACATTAATAAGAGATAAATATCTCTTACACAAAATTAATGAGAGATATATATCCCTTACATAATATTAATGTTGATGGAAATATGTTAGGCTCTTAGGAGACTTTATACACCTAGAAATGTTGGGAGATGATTATTCTTGAATTTTAAAGTTTACGTTAAGAGAAATAAAAATAAACAAACAAAGCCTCGTGACTCAACAATAAAAAAATATTATTACCGACGGATTTACTGACAGAATAGACGCGTAAAAAAAATACTCGGATCATTCCGTCGGTATATCTCTTGAAAAATACCATCGGTAATTATTTAAAAACATTTTAAAAAAATCCATTTTATAAAATTATAAAATAATTAAATTAACATAAATCAACCTTTATAATATATACTCAAAATGCTTGGAAAAAAGAAGAAGAAAATCAACTCAAACAAATTTGCAAAAAATAAATAAAATGAAAAAATAAATTCAACTAAAAAAAATTCATATTAAAAAAATGAAGTTGTGATTGCTAAAAATTTAAAATATAAATAAATCAACTAAAAATTGATCTCATATGAAAGAAAAATCTCACAACAACATTCATACAATTATGAAGAACAAAAACAATTAAAAATAAAATAAAAAACAAATATAGTGAAAAAATCATGAAACAAGAAGAAAAAAAAATCTTACCTTAATGTAGTTGCAAGTGAAGCTAAGGAGAGAGAGAAATTCGTAAAGCATATTAATTAAAAAAAAACTAAGAGGATAAAAGAAGAAAAAAGAAGAAGACATATCCGAGCATGCAGAAGAAGAGAAGGAGATGAGGAGAGGAGAGGAGAGGAGAGGAGAGAAGAGAAGAGAAGATAAAAAAATAGATATTGATGTTTTTTACATATAGGAAAAAGAAGAAGTAGTAATAGAAGAAGAAGAATAAGAAATGAGTATGTCTCTTGTGAAATAAGGGGATTCAGGCTTTTTATTGAGGCGGGTTAGCGATGGTTTTACCGACGGATAATTAAATATTAATATTTTTTAATTATTCCGTCGGAAATTCCATTTGTAATATTTAATTTAAATTTTCAATTTCATAAAAAGTTTTAGAAACCGCAAACAATCACCGACGATTTTTCAATCCGTCGGTGATTCCGTTTGTAATATTTAAATGAAAATTTTACATTAATTGATTTTTTTCAGAAAATAGCCAAATAACACCGACGACTTTTCAATCCGTCGGTGATTTTGTCCGTAAAGAACAACAATTAACAGTGCAATTGGAAAGTGAACAGTTCTGGAGCTCTCTGGAAAATACCAACGGATTTTTCCGTCAGTAATTCCCTTTGTAATTGACATGATGAATAGTGTTCACAATTTACCAACGAATTTACGAACAAAATTTTTTTTTTTACGGTATATACCAAGGGAATATTTCCGTCGGTAAAATCTCTCGAAAATTTACCGATGAAAATATTCTCTCTATATTTCTGTTTGTATATATCAATTTTCTGGTAGTGCTTTAGACCATGGAAATAATGAAAAACAAGATCAATGAGCATCGTAAATTAGTATTTACGCATGCAATCACGAATCTTATGAAAGTTCAATTATATGGAACACCAAAAGCGTTAGTGACTTGAGAATAAATTCCATTCTTTCTTAAGGCGTTGTTTATAGGCTAACAAGCATCCTCCTTCTCTTCACCTTTTCCCTTTTCTTATGTTCTAAAGGCAAGGCCAGCAATTTTACCAAACCATAAATATGGTATTAGAAGATCAGCAGCATCAATATCTAAGCAAGTCATGGATGAGTATGTGATCTCTAGTTATCTCTTTTCTATACTTTGTTTTATCATAATTTAACTTGCAATTTATGTATATATGTTAATTGTTTTTCCTTGTTAATTTGATCAGGTCTGGAGAAAAAGGAGAAACACCAAATAAAAGGCTTGACACCACAGAAATATACCAAAAAGCGTTGGACGACCTTGTCAATGTGAACTCTCTCTTCACAATAGCTGTGTTTGTGGGCTTATCCCTAGCACACCGTGGCGAGCGCAGCCTCGAAGACCGCACCGAGTGTGACGCGGACCCAGACGTAGCCAAACGTCTTGTCGTGTTCGAAGTCATATCATTTGCATTCTTCCTCTTGTCCAGCCTTGTAGCCAAGACCCTAAAGGTCCATCTCAACGTATACCGCCAAAAAAACCCCAGGACAATTAAACTCAAGATTATTAGAGGCAGCATGTTGTTACTGTCAGCATGGGGATCGATCTTTGGGTGTGTATTCTTGACGATGTCAATGGTAGATGTGATACAAATAAAGGTAGGGAAACTGTCATGTGGGAGTGTTTACGCTTTTCGTGCTGCAGGATCGCTTATCGCTATAGTTCTACTGGCATTAGGTATTTACGTGCCCTTTATGATGCATGCTATATATTTCTCCATGACACATAGGGAGTGATGCATGCATGCATAACTAAGAGCAAATTTGGGCTGTACAACTATAATAGAATTAGAATTGAATCCAAACTATTTTTCTTAATTCGGTAGGTTACAATGCATGTTTGAATCCAATGTACGTGCCATTGTTTTTCTTTGTTCTATCATTTTTATTTTTATGAAGAAATTACAAATTAATCATCCAATTATTAATTCTCAATGTAGATAAAGCTTTTTAGACTTGTATCGCAATATGGGAATTGTTCTCAAGTTAAAAAGAAAGTTACGTATTTTTTAAGTCTAATTCCTCTTATCCCTAATGAGGATCCCGATGACGAAGTTAAGACTAAATGTCAACGTTATATTAATGACAATAAATAAGCTATATATATAATGTTAGCCAGTATGTCACCTAAACATCAAAGGTAGTATGAGATTATGGATATTCATATTGTAATTATTCATCTCAAAAAATTGTTTGATGTTAGTAGGACTAAAAGATATGAGATCTCTAGGGAATTATCTTACTACAAGATGACAAAATATTCGTCTATTAACATGCAAATTCTATTTATAATTGAAAATTATCTTTCTACTTAACATAGTAATTCTTAGGTATTAGATATTGGATGTGATTTTCATATTTGAAATAATGTGCATGGATTAAAAAAAATGTAGAAGATTGTATAAAGAAGAAGTGGACTTGCATTTTGGTAATGGAGTAAGAGTTGATGCTCTAGCTAAAGGAACTTATTATTTAACTTTTTAACATGGGATGATACTATAGGTTGATTTTGATGGAACCTTCTCATTGATTAGATATGTTAAAATCCACAAGAACCCTGCTTGTTCTAGTTGTATACCATAATTATTAGATTTGGCAAAGGGAATTCAAAATTGCATTGCTAAATAGAAATCTTCATGAAGATGTGTATATGACATAACATGAAGTTGTTGAATCTAAGAAATTTTTCAATAAAGTATGAAAGCTACAAAAAATTATTTATCACTACAACATTATCCAGTGTTACTGACGGACTCATTCCGTCGGTGACAGCAATGAAGTCCGTCGGTGAAAATAATACCGACGGACTCACCGACGCAACACGTCCGTCGGTAAAACAGTCGTCGGTAAATCCCATTTCCGTCACTAATTCTGTCGCAAATAAAAAAAACCACCCACCGACGGAAACGCCGACGGGTTACAGACGGATACGTGCGCGCCCAAAAAAAAGTTTCCCGCGGGAACATTACCGACGGATTTATTCCGTCGGTCATATCAAGGGTAATTACCGACGGCATCACCGACGCAATTTCCGTCGGTAAATGTGGCATGGCTGGTAATTTTTGTGCAACTCTCTGTGTAATACCGACGGATATTATCCATCGGTGAGTCCGTCGGTAATTATGGCATGGATGGTAATTGTTCGCCAACTCTCTGTTAAATACCGACGGATACTATCCGTCGGTATATCCGTCGGTAGCTATTTAAAATATATATATAAAAAATTTATTAATTGTAAAAAACCTTAATAAACAAATAGAAATGCATTAAACATTAATAATGTAAAAGTAATGTTAAATAATATTCATTACAAATTTAATGTGTTTAAAAAGCAAAATGAAACTAAAATAGCGGCGGAGCTGGAGGAGGAGGCGGAGGAGGAGGAGGAGGCTGGTTGTTCCCTGGACCATACGGCCAAAAAGAAGCTACACAAGTATCGTCACCCATCTTTGATCTCATCTCCATGACTATTTGACGGAGCTCATCATAATTCGTCGAGAGTTGTTGATATTGTTGTTTCAACGCAATGAACTCCTCAGACTGGGTGTTCGATACTGATGGAGAGCTTCCAACAGTTGAGACACTACGAGTCGAACGCAAGTTGTCAGCCGTAGTGTTCGAGAGCCCGTAGACCCGATTTTTATCGGGTCCACCAGACGATCCCGCCTCCATCCACAAATCTGGATCAAAATCTGGATGGGTCGACGGATTGTCCCCATATCTCTCCCTCAACCGGCTATTATAGGTCTCCTGAAAATTCCATCGGTAAAAAAATCATCAAATGCAATTCAAGATGCAATTCAAGAAAATAATAACTTACAAAATAAAATGAATGAACGAACATACCACGAAGTGCTGAGCATGGTTGTCCACGAACTGCTGCACCCCCTTTTGGCGGTCTTGACTCCGCACATGCGTCTCTAGAAACAGCTCCATTGGACTCGGTTCACGTCCAAGAGACGCAGCCTGTAAGGAAAAAAATAGGTTGAAAGTTAAATATATTATAAGGAACGACAAATTAATTAACGATATATTTCATTAAAATTAATCTTACCATCCGCTTTGCATGTGCGCTGAATGGGACGGATCCGCCAGTGTGCGTGGTCACCGAACCATGAATTTGCCGGTTCCGGTTGTCGATGCTAGACTGTGAGCGCCGTGAGAACCGCTCTGAGGTCACGTGCTCAATATATGCCGTCCATATTTCCCCCGAGATGAATGGCGGTCTAAATTCCTGCCAAACCGCCACCTCATTCCATCCTTCAAGACCGTTATCCCTCACATGTCTTTTTGATTTTTTTTGGGTGTCATACCAAAAATCACGCAACCTACTTCCATAGTAACAAATTAGAATTTAAAACATAAACTTATAAAACAAAAATAAATATTATTTTCGATGTTACCTAGTTGCCGCGTGATTCTCCCATACCCTCCTCACAACATTGTTGTCCGCCCTATCCCACTCAAATTTGTTCTGTGTATATAAATAATTCATATAAAATAAAAATAGTACAAGATATAAAATTATAAAAATCATTTAGTAAAAATAAGCTGGAAATTAAAAATTTACACCGACCTGAAATCGCTTAAACCATGCATCGATATTAGGTTTCCACTCAGGATGTCTGGAAACCTGGCTCCATTGAAACAATGGAATCTCCATCGACGATTTAAACGCCAATGTTATAGTCCTTGCAGCCTCAATGTTTGTGAACCTGAAATTAAATAAAAGTAGTAATTAATATTAATTAGTTGTTCATAAATTATGTTATAAGTATATAAAAAAAACTAAAACCTAAACAAACTTACATTGAGAGGTCGTCCTTCCATTGTGCCTGGTACTTGCGGGTGAATTGACCCCGCTGTGAAGGCACACCGTTTCTGCGCTGTGAAACCGTGCTAGAAGAGGCAGCATCACAAGTTGGCGTAGATTCCTCGCCATGATCAACACCTAAGGATACGTCCTCCTCGCTGCTAGAAGAACTAGCTGCAACCGTCTTCTGACGACGTGCTGTAGATTTCATTCTACGCATCTACACAAATGTACACGAATAATTACATAATTAACTTCGATTATTTAAAAAAAATTCGACAGAGTCTCCCCTGTATTGGGGGGTCCCAAGTTGTCGACAAAATTATATTACACTTTCAATTTTGTTTCATATCCCGATCCAATCATCCTGGATCTCAACCCAACTCATCATCATCAACACAACATTTTATTCAATAAACATCATATAGAATTACAACTATCAACATTCATTGTTAAATTGATACTAACATTAGAATTAAGTCATACAAATATCCTAAATTAAGATAAACTAATTAAATGCAATTCTATATATATAAATTAACATTTTTAACATAAATTCAACAATAACAATTATAGCAATACAAACAATAATATCCTAAATTAAGATAAACTAATTAAATGCAATTCTATATATATAAATTAACATTTTTAAAACAAATCAACAATAACAATTATCTTTATAAATTAACATTTTTAACATAAATTCAACAATAACAATTATAGCAATACAAACAATAATATCCTAAATTAAGATAAACTAATTAAATGCAATTCTATATATATAAATTAACATTTTTAAAATAAATCAACAATAACAATTATATTTACAAATTAATATTTTTAACATAAAATTCAACAATAACAATTATAGCAATACAAACAATAATATCAAAACTAAAAAACTAAAATTAATAATAAAATTAAAAAACTAAAAAGACATCAATTCAAAATAAATTTGGGAATAAAAAATGCTTACCTTAATAATGTGTTGAATTTAAGATTTTATCTACAAACAATATACAAAACAAAGAACACCAAAAAAAATAATCATAATTAAAATAAAAAAAATAAAAAGACAAAGAAAAAGGGATACATACCTTTTAAAACTGCCACTAAAACAATAAAATCCTTCTAAAAGCTAAATATAAATCAAAGAAGAAGAGTAAGGGAGAAGAGGAGAAGAGAAAGTGAGAAGAGGAGAAGAGAAGAAAATGAACAAAGTGGGGGGGATGGGCGGTATATATAGCAATATTTCCGACGGAATTTCCGACGGAAATTATTTGTTGTCGGTGCAATTAATGTCCGTCGGTAATTCCATCGGAAATTAATTGAAATGCGCACCAAAAAGTTTGGAAATCCCGCCAAACTTTTCGATCCGTCGGCCAGTCCGTCGGTAATTGCGCAGACGAACACGTGTCAGACATGCGTGATCCGTCGGTAATACCGTCGGTATTTTGACGTCGGAAAGTCCGTCGGTAATGGTGCAGATGGACACGTGTCACCCATGCGTGCGTGATCCGTCGGTAACTCCGTCGGTCTAAATGTCGGTAATACTGTCGGTAAATCCGTCGGTGAAAATGGCAAAATCCCGTAATTTGTTTTGCAACTCTCTGTGAAATACCGACGGATATAATCCGTCGGTGATTCCGTCGGTGAAAATGGCAAAATCCCGTAATTTGTTTTGCAACTCTCTGTGAAATACCGACAGATATAATCCGTCGGTGATGCTGTCGGTGAAAATGGCAAAATCCCGTAATTTGTTTTGCAACTCTCTGTGAAATACCGACGGTTTATAGTCCGCCAGTAAATCCGTCGGTGAAAAGGTAAATTTTTCTTATTTTTTTTTATGTAACACTCTCGAAAAATCTTGAATTGCAATCTTACACACACACAACACAATAACAAAGGCTAACCCTTAAAGAAGAATAAATATTTCATGTTTCAAATTATTACATTATAAAAATAAGGCTTTATAACATGTTTAGTTAGTCGGAATTTTCATCTTCGTCCTCTATTGAATTGTTATCATCAGCTTCATCGCACTCTTCAATTTCGTTATCATCTTCTTCAACAACATTCTTTTTTCCACTAGTAGATCTCAGAACAACATTCAACTCCTCTGCGTCAACATCAACAAGACTATCGTTGAAAACACGAAAATTTGAATTTTCTTCTAAGTCAATCGACGGAGCAACTCGGTATGGTTCAACCAACTCACTAGCTTGAAAGACTTCATCTATCACACTTGTGTCTTCGTTCTCATCCTGAACAACCTCGACACGACCTTTGGGTTTTGTTTTTAAAACGGATAACCAATCAACTCTTGATCGGTCCTTTCTAAAGGTAGGGGTGTATGTGTAATAAACTTGTTGGCATTGCTTTGCGAAAACAAAGACGTTGTTTACGTTGCGGTGTCTAGCTTTTGAATTGATTTCAACGAGACCATAGTGAGGATCTACTCTGATTCCTCTGTCAGTTGTGTCATACCAATAGCATTTGAATAAAAACACTCTATTTTGCTCGCTATGATATTGCAGTTCGATGACCTCTTCCAATCTACCGTAGTAGTCAACTTCAAACTCACTAGAAGTCGATCCCTTAATACAAACACCGCTGTTGTATGTCTTTCTTCCATGCCCGTATTCTTCAGTATGAAAGACATATCCATTGATAAAATAACCATTATAGCACTTGACTTTTCTTTCAGGGCCCAGACATAGTAAAGACAGTGAAACAGCAGCACTACCTCCCATTTGATAAACCTAGCTTGTAAATTAAATAAAACAATAATCAATAAACGGATATTATGTAACATTGACTACAATTAATTACATTGCAAGAGATAATGAGTTTGTGATAGGACTTACATGTGTTCTAAACCATGTGGCAAATTGTTCATCTTGTAATTTAAAGATCTGGGATTCGGTCAGCTGTGAGTTATTGGACAGTAAGTATCATCGATGTTGCCTGCAAGGTACGTTGTTCCAAAGTATATGAGTGTATGGTATCACAAAACATAAATAGTACACTCTTGACAAAGTTTAAGTCGAACATCCACTTACTTAATAAAAGGTCTAAGCTCATCACAGTTAAATAGGACATAATTGTGTGCTTGTCTGAACTCTATTTCAGACAAATATCTTCCCCTCACGGCATTTTTAGGTGTGGGTCGTCCAGGATTGGAGAATATTGACAAGTTCCCACTTGAATGCACTTCACCACCATCATCATGCCGTGGAACACGGTTTATCCTCGTTCTCAAATGAGGTTCGAAATAGTATGAGATAAATGTTGAGATCTCCTCAACAATATACGCCTCACATATTGACGCCTCAACATGCGCCTTGTTCTTAACCTTTTTTTTAAGATTGAACAAGTACCTGCATATATATATATATATATATATATATATATATATATATATATATATATATATATATATATATATAAAATTATCAATTAAAAACATTAAAATAAAAATAAAAACATTTAATTATAAATGTCATAGCAACTGTAATATCTAACCTCTCGAATGGATACATCCATCTGTACTGGACCGGTCCTCCAACTTTTACCTCAAACGGTAAATGTACGGGTAGATGCTCCATTGAGTCAAAAAATGATGGAGGGAATATCATCTCAAGTTTGCATATTGTCTCGATGATATTCTTTTCAAGCCTTTCAATGTGATCAACATTCAACTTGCTGGAGCATATGTCTCTGAAGAAATGACTAATCTTCGTTAGTGCATCCCATATCCCCTTTGGCAATAAATCACGAAAAGCTAATGGGATGAGTGTTTGCATAAACACATGGCAGTCATGACTCTTCATTCCATATAATCTGCATTCCTCCGTATTGACCAGCCTTGATATGTTCGAGGCATGTCCATCGGGGAAACGCAGACTCTTAAGCCATTTGTAGACTAGTAGTTGTGCGTTTTTCTCTAGCACGAAGCTTGCTCTTGGTTTTGCGACCCGTGACCCATCACAAACCAACTCCATATTTTTTCGGTTATAGAACAGCGCTACATCCAATCTAGCTTTGATGTTGTCCTTTGTCTTCCCCTTCACATCCATGACGGTGTTGAAAATGTTCTCAAACACGTTCTTTTCAATGTGCATGACGTCAAGGTTATGGCGGAGAAGATTGGTCTTCCAATAAGGAAGCTCCCAAAATATACTTCGCTTCACCCACTTATGGGTCAAACCAAAACCAGGAAACTTCTGCCTACCTGATTGGAGACCAAACACAATTTCACCGTACTCTGACACAACATCAAACAATTCTTCACCGGAAAGACGCGGGGGTGCAACATCATTTTCAACTCTGCCAACAAAGAAATCCTTTTTGTTCTTTCTGTACCTGTGGTTATGTGGCAAGAACCCACGGTGACAGTCAAAAAAAGAAGCTTTACCCCCGTTTGTTAGCGTGAATGCCTTGTTGTTCTCCATACAATATGGACATGTTAGCTTTCCATGCGTGCTCCAACCAGAAACCATTTCATAAGCTGGGAAATCATTGATAGTCCACATCAAAGCCGCTCTCATAACAAAATTTTGTTTCCTCGAGATGTCATAAGTCAAAGCTCCAGAGGACCACAACTGCGTCAACTCATCAATCAACGGACGAAGACAAACATCTATATTCCTCCCCGGACTGCTCGGACCTGGTATGACCATAGATAAAAACATGAACTCCGGCCTCATACACATCCCCGGTGGCAAGTTATAAACCGTCAGTATGACCGGCCAACAAGAATAAGGAGCAGCAAATGACCCAAATGGGTTGAATCCGTCTGTACACAACCCAAGACGCACGTTCCTTGATTCAGCTGAAAAGTGAGGATGCATACTGTTAAAGTGTTTCCAGGCTTCACCGTCAGAAGGATGAACCATCACTCCATTAACCGCATGATGTGATTGGTGCCATGTCATGTGCTCAGCAGTCCTTGGTGACATGAATAACCTCTGCAGTCTAGGTGTGATTGGGAAGTATCTAAGTTTTTTATATGCCACGAGAGTCTTCCCTCTACCAGTTCTGGGTTTGTAACGGGAATGCCCGCATGTCATGCACTCGGTCATCTCAGCATTTTCAAGGTAGTATAACATGCAGAAGTTAGGGCATATATCAATTTTTTGGTATCCTAAACCGAGGGGTTTCATCATGGACTTGGCAGCATAGAAGTTCTCTTTCAGCCTGTTCCCTTCAGGTAAAATGCTTCTCGCCCATTCAATAATCTTGTCATAACCGGCCTCACTCAACCCGTGATCTGACTTGATGGTGAACACCTGTGCTACGGCTGATAATTTACTGTGGTTCGTGCAGCCATCCCATAATGGTTCGTCAGAATCTCTCAACAGATCAAAAAACCTTGCTGCATCTGCATTAGGTTCTTCTTCTACGATTGGACATTCCCTGACATTACCTTCACTCATTCTCATTGCATCCATAACCATATTCCTGTAAGGATTACTGTTCTCATTTCCAACTTCATGCATGTTGCTAGCACTAGAAGTTGACCCAACCACCTGTTCTTCCATGCTCTCATCAGGAACAAATAGTTCTCCGTGAGCATACCAACACAGGTAATCTTCCATGAACCCTTTGGTTAGAAGATGCATCGTTACAACATCTTGATGCAGAAACTTTAAATTTTTACACTTCCTGCATGGACACCTAATACCACCATCAGTAAAATTCCTCGGAATAGATGTTGCGAAATTAATAAAACCCTGGACACCGTTACAATAATCCATCCTCCGCAATCCTTGAGGTGAGTCCCGATACATCCATGAACGATCATCCATGACTTCTATTGAACCTCTATAAAACATAACAAAAATATTGGTTTTCCCCGACATTATCCAACAAACTAAAACAACACTTATGTTAAATATTCATTATCAATTATCAACGTTCATACATACAAATTTATACATATATAAATTTACAGAAATCACAACTTCGAAATATAATTGATAACAATTAAACAAGACACTTAAACAAGCTATTAATTATTTATTTCATCACAACGACACATTTAATTCGGTGTAATTCAAACAAAATTTCAACAATTTACAAACAAATATAATTTGACAAAATCTAAAACAAACTATAACAACTACAAAATTATACATTCATACTACAAGTTTCTCTGACAAATAACAATTAAACAAGTACAAACGTTAACAAAATACATATACTAAAATAATAAAATTCACAATTAAATATTAAAACTAAAAAGGATAGATTTACTTACAAAAAAATGATAAAATCTACAAGAAACGGATATTGTGACCACGTACAAGATATAAGAAACTTGAGTGCTCGTGTTGAGAATAGTGGAGAGTTTGGGATGGGTGTTTGGCTGCAGTTTGGGAGGGGAGCTGCAGTTTGGGAGGGGAGAGGTGGGATGGGAAAGAAGAAGAAGGAGAAACAGAGGAAGAGAGTGTCGGCAGAGGGGTGGATATAATGGTTTTTTCCGACGGAATCACCGACGGATTACTTCCATCGGTGATTCCGTCGGTGACGCCGTCGGTGAAAGCGCCACGTCACTGTATGGCTACCTCAGTTTGAATCCCTCGGTAATGTCCGTCGGTAAAATTTCCTGACGTCACCACGCCGTTGCATGTTTTCAGACGAACTGTATACCCCGTCGGTGAAACCGTCGCTATATACCGACGGATAGATTCCATCGGTACATACCGACGGACTTACCGACGGAAATATGCCGTCGGTATATACCGACAGATTTTGAGATGGAATTATTTTCGTCGGTATTAATTACCGACGGAAATATTCCGTTGGTAATTCCGTTGCTTTTCTCCGGTTTTCTGATAGTGTATGGACTTAAGCAAGATTCGAGGAGCTAGAATATTTGTTTTGATAAGATAATTAAATTGTTTTATTTCATTACAAATATGAAAGACACTTGTGTTTATAAAATAGTTAATGAAAGTGAAGTCATTTTTCTAGTATTATATGCAAATAACATATTATTGATAGAAAATGACATTCATTTACTCCAGTCGGTAAAGATTTGGTTGTTGATTAAATTTCGCATGAAAAATATGAGATAGACAGTCTATATACTGGGAATGAAGATCTATAAAGATATATCTAAAAGGTTGATTGAATTATCTCAATCCATGTATATAGATAAAATATTAAAGTGGTTTAGCATGGAAGAATATAAAAGAGGATACTTACATATTTTGCATTGGATATGTCTCTCCAAGAACATGTGCCCAAAGATACAAATTGAGAGAGATAAGACGGAAAGAATTCTATGTGTTTTGGCTATAAGATCCATCATATATGCGACGTTATATACAAGACCAGATGCATCTTATGCCTTACGCATGGCGAGTAGGGACCAATTTAATCAAGGTAAGGGTCATTGGAAGATAGTTTTTTAAAAAAATTGAAGTGCTTAAGAAGAATTAAGAATGTCTTTTTAGTCTATAGAGAAAATGAACTTGTGGTTCAGGGTTATTTGAATGCTAGTTTTTAATTAGATATTGATGATATCAAATCTTAATCAATATATGTTTTTACTATAAATAATGGTGTTGTGAGTTGGACGAATTCCAAACAAGAGACCATAAAGATTCTACAACTAAAATTGAATATATATCTACGTCTATTGTGGTAAAAGAGGATGTTTGGATTAAAACATTTATCACTAAATAAGATGTGGTTCCTAATATTGTTGATTCAGTGGTCTTGTATTTAGGTTTTGCACAACAAAATGAACCAAAGTCTTGTCAATGATCCAAACATGTACTTAAATGATTTTATTTGATTAGAGAAATCATAGAAATGAAATATATAAAAATAGATATAATGATAAAATGAGTACCCACTAAAAAGAAGCTTACAAATCCTCTCACTAAGGCATTATTTTGACATAAGCATGATTGTCATATAGAGCATAAAAGCCTTAGATACATGAACTATATATTAGCTTTAGTACAAGTGGAGATTATTAGTGTACATGTCATATAGTCAATTGGTTGGCTACATATGACACTGAATTTGTTCATGTTAAAAAATATATATTTATTATTAATAAAGATATTCTTTATCTTTAATATTAATTTATGTTTGATTAATGAATCTATAAGAAATATAAAGTTTTAGGAACAAAAATGATTTGTAAAAGAAATTATAAAGTGGTGAAATTATAATATTTCTATTGCATCAAAACTTTGTTCCTAAATATTCTTTATCGATTCTTTATAAAACTAGACATTAATTAAGGTTATTGAGACATGTATATATTTTGTTATGTTCTATATGAAAGAAAACAATTATTCTTATAAGCTAAAGTATAAGAGATATCTAAAACTAATATGTAGGTGATTGTGTAATAATGTAAGAACCTTGAAAATAAAATAAAATAAATATTAAGAGTGATGCAAGATAATTAAAAGTTGGGTTCCAAAGGCTAAAACTTTTTAGTATGGTTAGTTATCAAAATAGATCGAAACGGGATACCCGAGGAAACAAGAAACTTTTGAAATAAACTATAATGACATTGTAGTAATTTTATAGACTTTTCCCATGATATAAATAGCCAATTGGTTCCTAATGAAGCCAAGTGCAGCTGGCAGCAACAAAAAGAGAGGGGGACGGGAGGGATTTTCATGTTTTTCTTCAAATTTGTTCCACAAAATCTCACCAAAACAACTAGATTAAGAGGTGAAAAGGAGAATTGAAAGATTTGGGAGGGGTGTGTATACAAATTGAGAGGAATTAAACTTAAGAGAAGGAGAGGAATTTGGGGAAAACAAGGGCAAAGGAAAGGAGGGGAGAAAAACCAAGCAATTCTTCCCATTCTTTTCCACTTGAAAGTTTGATATTAAGAGGTAATGAGCTTTGTCTTGGTTCAATTAATATATATAATTCATTTTTTAATTTATGAGCGTATTTGTGCATGGAAGAAATTATAGATTTAAGCAATTCTTGCTTAAATTGTTTAAATTACATTGAAATCATGTTAATAAGCATAATTAATTGTTGGGACAAGTTACAATTGAAGCATAATTATGTTTTCTTCTGGATTATGAAAGCTAAAAATATAAACAAAGTTATGTTGATATTAGTATTTTCAACTTAAGGATACAAAATAATGTAATGAAAAAGTAAGGCATTGTATTTTACTTATTAAGTTTTAGAATTATCATTAGAGAGGTAATTTAAATTTATATATTTAATTACAAGTATATCTCAGTCACGATAAGAATAATAATTATTAGCTAGAGATATGACTATTTTGTTATAGATAACTAGATATTGGTTAAGTGTAACTTTTTTATGTAACTATTGACTAAAATTTCTATGTTAAACTTTTAGAATGCTATGTAATGAATTAGATTTCTTAAAGTGAATTTGGTGATTATTCTATATTTTATAGTTAGGTATATTAGTTCTTTTGTTCTTCTAATGAATTTTACTTTTCTTGTTCAATTAGTATTAGATAATGCATTTTGCTTTTTATGGATTGGAATACACTTAGGAAATTCTTTAATGTTTTTAATTATTAATGATAATTTTATTTACTCTAAAGTTCTTCTTACTTTATGAATGAATATTTATATGACTAGGTTATTCTTTACTTTTAACTTGTAAATATGAGAAAGGGAAAAAGAATTGAAAAAAAATGACTTAGTGTTATGGATGTGATGATTTTGATCCGGGGAGATCGAATCGAGTTTGAGAAATAATTTTTGGAATTGTACAGATTTAGTCGATAACTTGGGATATGATAAATATAGAGGAAATTCTGTCAAAATTTTGATAGATTAAAAAAATATTGTTTTTTTACCGATGTGATTGACAAATGTTTTGCTAAAATACAATACTATCCTTAAAATCAGGGCTATTACAAATAACATGTACATTGAACTGATCGATATGAGAATTCTATATTGAGAGCTCACTTATGTTTATAAAAAGAATCACGAGATAGTTATGTAAGTGATCCTTAGACTTGAGATCATTGAGTTGTCTTATATAATGAGTGTTATGCTCTAATCCTGACTACACATCGCCTTATTCAATGGTAACAAACAAAAAGATATTAGGCATAGCATGAATTGTATAAAGGTATTTCAGTGATTGTGACACTTGTTATTGGATAGTATTGATTATAAAATCATTTCCCAAGGTGAAATGAGATTTAAAAAGAGTTTCAAATCTTATTAAAAAAATCAATGACTGTAATCTTGAAAATAAATATGATTTGATAAAGCAAGCACACTTCATCCTTAAACATCCAAATCATAATATTTTTTATGGATGAATTATAATTACACTCAGAAACTAATCACCCTTATCGCATCCTTTCAAATGAAAAGTTATATTTACTATGTATTTTCCTAAATTCATTCTAGACCTATTATTAATTGTATAAATCTATTTCTAAGCTTATATTTTTTATGGTATTCATTTTAAAAGGGAGGTTGAAAATTCATTGAGCAATTTTATGTTAATCCCTAAAAAAGAGATTCTGTCGAGTTTTGACCTTAAAGAAATTTAGACAATAATTCCTAAAAGTAAGAGATTTCATCGATTCGAGAATTTTAACAAAACTTTTCATGTTAATTCCTAAAATAGAAAATTTCATCGATTTAGGGATTTTAACAAAAATAAGAGATTTCGTCGATTTTAGAATTTTGTTGTTAATCCCTCAAAATAGAAGATTTTGTCAATTTGAGAATTTTAACAAAATCTTTAACGTTAATCCCTAAAAATAAGATATTCATCAATTTGGAAATTTTACAAAAAAATCTTAATTTTAATCCTTTAAAATAACAAATTTCATCAATTAGGAATTTGAATGAAAATTTTGACTCTAATCCCTAAAAATAGAATATTTTATTAATTAAAATTGCCTTGATTTCTTTCAAAAAAAAGTTATTTTCGATAACAATTAAGATTAACCTAAAAACACTAAATTTGAATTAAGCTAATCATTTAATTAACAAACTAAACCCTAGAAAAAAGGACTTCAAGCCTCATATTATTCATTCATTCATATATTATTCATTCATTCTTTAAAGAATTCAAGAACATGTCTTAGTCCATAATTTTTCATATTTATTATAATAAAAAAGATCTAACATAAACCATAATAAACTAAATAAAAAAAAGCATGCACCAACTAAATTGAAGCACAAATAAGCCTTAAATAAATGAATTGAAAACCTTAGATTATAAGAACCCTAAGCTACAAACATGCCTCTTAATTAAAACATGGATTGAAAACCTAAAGGGTTGATTTTCCTAGGATCAAAGGGTATTCCCACACCAAATCATGCCACTCAACTTTTTATATCTAAGCATTATACATGAAAAAAAAAACTTACCCATACATATTTTCATGGATTTCACAATCTAAATAAACATAAAGTTCAATTTCAGTAGGTCTTAACTTCTTACACTTAACACCAAATATCATTTCTATATAACAAACAATTCAAAGAGATTGATTGGCTTGAAATAAATCCTAGTACAGATTTTTCATTGATCTTTGTAGCAAGGATAACAAGAAATGACTTTGATTATGAACCTTTAATGACCAAACTTGACTTTTATTTAGCAAACAAACCAAACATCAAAACCCTAACTATATTTTTTATAGAATTCATAACAAGCATAGCCAAAGATACTCCATACCTTGTGATAATCCATTCCTAACACTCGAATCCAAAATGTTATTTGCATATATTAACATAAAAACATTGATAAAAAAAAAACATCAAACTTTTGCAACCACATATCATACTTCAAACTAAGCTTATTTAGTAGGTTTTCGACCTAGGCGAGTTCATATTTTCCATCTCATACATCTAGGTTCCAATAACCCAAGTTACCTTGACAAGTAATGGGTAGAGAAGGATATTCAAATATAGATCATTTAACACTAGAAAGAGGTCGGAAACTCATATGGGTAGTGTTGTGGTTGTTGCAGCTATTTTTCCAAAGATTATTCTTACGAATCAAGTTATTGTCGATGTTTTGAAGTATTGTTAACACCTTTCAAAATCCCTATTCCTTTCTAAGGATACTACTACTATCTTAGATATAACACTCCCAACTTTTGAAATAATATACACATGGATTCCAAGATAAAAAGAAGAAAATCCAAGGAATGCTTTTTAAAGAAAAACAAATTATGAATTGCTCGCATCAATGGGTTCACATTATATAATTTAAGTAATAAATAATCTATTACGCAAAAGTTAAACAAAATAAACTATTATATAAATTTACACATACAAGTTAGAATGTTTTTATCCGAGAGTTTACATTAGAACTCCACCAACTTCACCAACAAGCCCAGAAGATCCTTAACCAAGTGTGTTTGCTACCGCAACTTCATTTTTACTGCCTCTAGAATGTTATTGGTCTGTTTCTTTGATTCTTTTAGGATTATCCTAAAAATAAGTTGTTTTAGCTGTTAGGAAGCATTATTTATACTCCTCAAAGCCTCCCATACTATCTATAGATGTTGTTCATCTTAGGTCCCTTAAACTCCATAAGTAGATCTAGAATAGTGGAAGCCAAGGTAAGTTATTGTTAAGACACAACTATTGCCTTCTCCCTATTAGTTTATGTCTCTCTTATTTTTCATTTTTAGAACTCTCTCATGTACTCTCTCTTTACAATCAAAATTTATTCTCCCCTCCTTTTTTTCTATTCTTCTCTTTGCCACTAATCTTTATTTTTTATTATTTTTTTCTCTATTCTTTCTTTTTCCTTTTTTTTTTCTTTTTGTACTATTATTCCCTTTATTTCCCCTTTTTCTATCTTTTACAAGTATGGTTTGAGGGAGGTATTTATAGGCAAAGATGTGAGTTTTGGGTTTCTTAATTTGGCAAGATCAAGACCATTGATCATTAAGTACGCATATGAGCCTCTAATCCCAATCAGACCTCTTCCTATCCTCTACTACAAAATTAGTTTAAATAGTAATGTTTTTGTTTTTGTTTTGTAGATTTTTAGTGGTAGCTTTTACAATGGTTTTGGCTGGTGTGGGTAAGGCATTTAAGGATAAAAAGATTTAAAAAAATTGTTATGGGTAAGGTACAAAGTCAAGAGTGAGGGAGAGCATGTTTCTTGTCTTGAATGAGGGGTAAATTATTAGTTTCATATGCCTTGTAGTCAATCGGTTGATTACACGTGACATTATTATATTTATATAAATACATATTTATTATTAATAAAGGCTTAATATACCTTTAATATTTATATAATATTAGATTAATGAATCTAGAGTAATGATAAAGTTCATGGGACAAAAATGCTTTGTAAAGAAAATTATAAAATTGTTATAATTATGAGATTCCTATTACATCAAAGCATTGTTCCTAAATTGTTCCTGGTCGATGCTCTCTTAAATATTGGACATTCATTAAAGCCGTAAAGACTGGTACATACTATGTTCTTTCTTTTATGAAAGGAAGCAGTTGTTCTCATAAGTTGAGGTATAAGGGATACTTAAAACTAATGTGGAGATGATTGTCATAAGACATGTACACTGAACTGACCCGCATGAGAATTCCATATAGAAAGATCACTATGTCTATGGAAAGGCTCATATGACGGTTGTGTAAGTAATCCTTAGACTTGAGATCATTAAGTTATCTTATATAGATAATGTTATGCTTTAATCCTGTTACATGTTGTCTTAATCGAGGTAACAAAAGAGCAGACATTGGGTATAACATGAACTATATATAGGTACTTAAGTGATCAAGAGAGGATTCATCACCCTAGGTGAGTTAGGAAATATGTTTCATTTGTTCTCAAATAGTATTGATTGAGAAATCCATGGCCAAGGTAGAATGAGATTTGAAAAGAGTTTCAAATCTTATTCAAACGATCAATGACTACTATATAGAGAACAAGCACGATTTAACATGGAAGATATACTCTATGCTTTAATGTTAAATCAAAATATTATTGATGAAAGGATATTAATTACACTGAGAAACTGGTTAAAGAAAGGTTAAGTCAAACCAGTAATGGTTTTTCTAATATTTGAAGGATCATGACACATTGCTAGACGATACACCTGATCTTCAAATATAAATTAATCAATTATTTAATTGATAATAAATTAAATTTTAGACAAGAAAATTACAAACATACAGAATTAGAGCTAGCACTCTAGACATAGCAATCCCTCTCTCTGAAATAGAAATTTAGGAGATTTTTCACGGGTGGTTCATATGGATAACTGTTGGAGGCCAGACAATGAACAACTTGTGGTTTGCGACAACCCAACCTTTAAAGAATTATTCAAAGCCGAAAAAGATCAGATCTTAGGTAATAAATCCCTAAACAACTCTAGAATCCTAAGAACTCCCGAATAAAAAAAATTTATAGTTTATGCTATGTGTATGATATTTAGGAAACCCAACAGTGGCATTATAGTCATCGTTAGATAATTAGAGTTGTTGATTGTTTGTTTTAATTGTTATTGGTGTTAATTTTGAATTAATGTTATGTGCAAAAATTATTTTTCCCAAAAGTAATTTTTCTCTCATGATTTTTCGAAAAGAAAGAATGGTTATTGTTACGACTAGATTATTAAAGTCTGGTTGGAATCTAGTATTTGAGCCGAAATCCACCATTCAATTTATAAAAAAAAAAATGGTTTTAGGTGGCTGTTATAGCCACCAATGATAGCACCAGCAGCGACGCCAGTGTGACCGGCGTACCTGGCTATGCTACACACACAGCCAATCGCTGCTGGCAGAAGGCCACGGCAGCGTACTGTACGCAATGTTAGACGAGGGAAGCACAAGGCTGAAGGGGCCTTTAAGAAGAAAAAGGTCCAATTCTTCTAGTTTAGTCTTTTAGAATGTCTAAGAAGAAAGATAAGAAGAATAAAGGTGTTGTCTCTTAAACAAATAAACCTACTAGGAGCATCAAGAAACACAAGGACATTTGTCATCATTGTGGCAAGAAAGGACATTAGAGGTTTTCTGTTAGACCAAAAACCATAAAAAAAAAACACATAATTAAAGTTAGCATTCTAAGCATAGCAATCTTTCTCTTTTAAATAGTGATTTAGGAGATTTCTCACGGGTGGTTCGTGTGGATTACCATTAGAGATCGTACAAATAGACAGCTTGTAGTTTGCGATAACCTAGCCTTTAAAGAATTATTCAAAGTAAAAAAAGATAAGACCTTCAAGTAATAAATCTCTAAACAACTCTAGATCTATTTAACAGGATCCTAGGGAGTCATGAATAATTTTTTATATAGTTTATGCTATATATATGATATTCGAGAAACCCAACAAAAATCACAAAGAAAGATAAAGCTAAAAGTACTATAGTGCTGGCAAGAAACCAAGGTATTGGGGTTGAAGGAGTTGGACAACACATTGTTTCTTTTTTAAAGGATAGGTTAAACAATGTGTTATTCACCTATTAAATTAAGGCTTCTTATTAAGATGAAACGAAGTCATTTTGGACCTTCATTCCAACGCCTTTTTCATTCTAACCCTTGGTTTTGGAAGTTCTAAATTTGGCTCCCAATTACACTTTTAACTTAAAACTTATTTTAACTTTGTCCTGAATCCACTATGATTTGGTCTTTAACTTTGGTAGTTTTTCATTTTGGTCCTTGGCCCTCTGATATGTGCAATTTTAGTCAATTTTGTCCGCAATTCCAATCTTTCTCTTCAATTAGGCCCTTAATTGAGTGAATCAGACTTTCAAACTTTGCCATCTTTTTTTATTTTGATCTATGGTCTTCCAATTACTTTAATTTTGACCAATTTTAACCCTTTCTCCCTAATTTATCTTCAATTAAACCCTTAATTACAATCTTGTTTTATCTTTTAACCAATTGTAAATTGAACTTTTACCTGATTGTAATCTAAACTGTATTTTATTTTTTAAACCTTTTTATTTAAAGTTTTTTTCTGAAAAAAGTGTATATAAACCATGAGGCATGACTCTAGACTTAGTTTTTTTACATGTTATGTATCTATCATATATTCTTTGAACATTGTAATCTAAACTGTATTTTATTTTTTAAACCTTTTTATTTAAAGTTTTTTTTGAAAAGGTATATATAATCCATGAGGCATGACTCTAGACTTAACTTTTTTTACATGTTATGTATCTATCATATATTCTTTGAACATGCATTTTCATGTTAGGCTAGTAAAAATGCTTATGTAACATATCCAAACTCTTAGCTACCCCCAAAATGTCCCATTAAACCACCCTCATAAGCTTCCCTCACAAGCAATTCACGCAACAAACATTTAGACACACACAATCTCTTACCTTTAAATAAAAATTCATCATGTCTAAAATACTTATCAAAAGTCGAATGCTCACATTGTTCATACACTTAACCAAAGTTATCATCATCCACATTTAACTATTTCACATATTCAAATCCTAAAAGTCTAGTGTTTAAGGTATTAAGAAGAACATATCTTCAAGACAATGTATCTATAACAATGTTTTTCTTACCTTGCTTGTAATTGATGACATATACGAATGTCTCAATGAATTCAATATATATGGCATGTTATCTATTCAACTTACCTTGGTTTTTTAAGTGTTTTAAAGATTAATTGTCTGTATGTATCAAAAACTCCTTAGGCTAAAGATAATGTTGTCAACTCTTCAAAGTCCTCACCAGTGCATACAACTCTTTATAATATGTTGGATAATTAAAAGTTGCTTCATTAAGCTTCTCATTAAAATAGGTTATGGATTGTTTTTTTTTTACATTAAAATTGCTCCAATATTTATACCTGAGGCATCACACTCAATCTTAAAAGTTTTTGTAAAGTTAGGTGAAGCAAGCAATGGGATCGAAATCAAGTGAAAAGCATTTTCTTGATCATTATTGTGATGTGCATGACATCGAATGATGGAGCTGCCTCCTAGAATTAAAGGGTGTTTTGGTTTAATCAAAAAGTTATGATTAAAGGGAGTCACCACCTAGTTTTATGGTCACTAGAAAACCTATGGTCTGCAAGAGTCTAGGTAATGGGACTAGTTGTGGAAGGGAAAGATGCATCACCCCTAGTACAACTTACCTAAGGTAAGTTGTATTGTTGATTGATTGTCAATCTAAGTCATGTTTTTATCCGTTGATCTTAACTAAGGTTCAAGGTAGATCTCCCTTCATGAGAAAGTTTCTACATTATCAAGTTAAATCTTAATTGTTCTAAGAAGAAAAATCAGGAAGTTTTACTATCGGATTTGTATCGTACAGTGTAAGTCTATAGTCTGATATTAGGCAAAAACTGTTAGAAAACACGCAATAAACCTACAAATAATTTCAAAATGGCCCTATATTTTTTCAATTTTTTAAAAAATTTTAAAGGTCTGTTTCGCTAGACCCCGAACTAGGTATAAATTAAAACTAAAGAAAAGGCTTAGGGTGTGTTTTTCAAATGCACCCTTAGCCTAAAATCAAAGGCATTAAAAATTCTTTAAGGTTGTGTTTGTCTTAAGAACCCAAACAAGGCCTTATTTCCTTAACAAAATTGGCATGATCCAAATGCACCTTTAGCTTGTGGGTTGGGCTTGGCCTGACTGCATGGGTCTGATCTATTGGGCCTAAGGCTAAACACATTGGTTGGGTTGAGGCCCAACCCAACTTGGTTTTTGTTAGGCTGGTAATTATCCCAACAAACTTCTCTTTTATTTTTTATTAAATATGGGTTGAGTTGACTTAAGGGTCCAACCCTTTCTTCTATCACTAGCCCAGGAAACTTGCCAAAAAATTGAGTTGCACTCTCACTTTAATCTATGTAAAACATCTTGTAATGAACTAAGGGGAGGAACAAAAGGCTTATCTGGGGGAGAGATGATTGTTGATTGTCTAGTGGTGGCACTTTCAGGGCTGTTGATGGCTCATGGTGGCCGCTGAAGGGGGACAGAGGTTGTTATTTGGGCAACTAAAAATGATGGTGTGTAAAGGCTAGTTTTTTGGCTCCCTTTCCACCTGATTTTCTTATTCTTTACTACACGAAATTCACCCTTATTTATAGGGGTGAAAGAGGGGTATGAGGTGTTTATATGACATGAATCTTGGCCCTTTATTCAAACGAGAAGTATCCTAATTGAAGTCACCATCATGGGTTATAAAGGCTAGTCAAGTCAGTCTCTTTAAGTCAACTTTGCAGCAGGTTCGGGGATTCCAAGGGATTGCTTTTTTTCATAGGTTCAGGTACAATGGCAGATCACGAGGGTGATATCTTATTTTTCTTGTATAGTGAAGGTATAAGAGAGAAGGAAAGCTTAAAAGGTGGCATTAAAGATGTTATTTTTGTTGTTGAAAGTTGAAAATAATGAACAGTGCCAAACGTATTATTTTTTTTACTTGTATTAATCAAAACGACGTCGTTTTAATCCAAAACACGTTGTTTTGGTCAAAACAACATCAAAACGCCTTGTTTCATTTAAATGAAACTATATCATTTTAAGGGTTTTAACATAAATACGGTCATTAACCTTTGTTTAATTTTAGCCTTTCATATTTTAATTTATTTAATTATGTCCTCAATTGAATCTTGATTCTAAGAATCAATTTAATTTCACACCTACCAAGTTTTAAAATGATCCCCTGAACTCAGCACCTTTTTCAACTTGGTCTATGGTCTTGGATATTTTCAATTTTTCCTCTAATTGACCTTCAAGCTTCTAATTTATTCAATTTCACCCATGTTTTCAATTGAATTTGGCCCCTTAATTCATGCGTCTTCTGCAAAAAGGCTTTTGATTCTGATTTTTTTCAATTTGGCCCCTAATTGACCCCAAAACTTTGATTTTCTTGCAATTTTGTCCCTGATTTCACCCAATTGGGTTTGGGAAAATTAAGCTTTTAAACTTAATTTTTCACCAATTAAGTCCTTAATTAGATTAATTTAACTCATTAAAAGTCTAATTAAGTCCTTGAACTTCATTGAATCTTTTAATTTAACTAAAATTAATTCTTAAACTTTAGTAAACATTTAATTAGGCCATGATTAAATCAAATTAGCCTATTAAAAGTTTAATTAAGTTCATATGCTTAATTTTTATATAGATTCGTCAAATAATCATTTAATTTGACCTTGAATCTATATTGTGTTTTTAGTCTTTGGTACAATGGGGTAGAATTAGATTTCCAATTTTGTTCAAAACTCCAGCTTGGTTCCTCCATACATTTGAAACCCTTCTCATCCTATTTTTGCAAAGTTGTCAGTCTTTTATTCATTTTTTATTATTTTTTTATTGCTTTTGTTTTCTTTTTTTTCAATTCTAAAAGGAAATGGATCATTTTAGGGGAAACCCAAATTTAGGTTATGTCAGTCATCATCCCATATAAATCCTACCATTTTCTTTGACAAATCTTCTATGATTTTGGTGTAGCTAGAATACTGAAATCTTTGACAAATCTTCTATAAAAACTAGCTAAACCATGAAAACTTGTTACCTCACTTACCGTCTTCAATGTAGACAATTCTTGAATAGCCTTAATATTTGCCCCATCCATCTCAATCCCTTTTTCACTAACAACATAACCTAAGAACATAATCCCTTTCATGTAAAAATCACACTAATTAGATTAGCATATAATCTTTCTTTCCTAAGTATTTCAAGAAAATGTCTTAAAGTATTAATATGTTCGTTTAATCCTTTGCTATAAACCAAGATATCATCAAAATAGGCAACAACAAATTTTCCAATGAAATATCTCAACACATGATTTAATAACCTTATAAATGTACTAGGAGCATAAGTCAAACCAAAAGGCATTATTAATCATTCATACAATTCATATTTAGTTTTGAATGTTGTCTTCCATTCATCTCCTTCTTTCATTTTATTTTAATGATAACCACGTTTCAAATCAATTTTAGAAAACACAAAAAAACCATGCAACTCATCAAACATATCATCTAATCTAAGGATAGGATATATATACTTTATTGTAATGTTGTTAATAGCTCTACAATCAACGCACATATGCCAAGTATTGTCCTTTTTAGGCACAAGTAACATTGGAACTGCACATGGACGCATACTTTCTTGAATGTACCATTTCAACATTAACTCTTCAACTTGCCCTTAAATCTCCTTAGCCTCCTCGAGATTACATTTATAGGTTGGCCGGTTTGGAATTGATGCTCCTGATACAAAATCAATTTGATGCTCAATCCCTTGAATTGTTAGCCAACCATAAGAATCTGTTTATAAAAGATATCCTTAAATTCCTATTAAAGAACTTTAGCAACATTAAGAACACAAGAATTCAATTCATTAGAATTAAAAATATGTTTTATTATACAAGAGTAAAATCATAGGCATATTGGAATGACGAGCATGAGTAAGGTCACTTTGTTTTGCATAAAAAAAAATAGGTGTTTCCCTAATTTTTCTACACACTTTTCTTTTTTCACCCTTAATCTCTTCTCTCCACTCTCATCCTTCCCTGTGTTTTGTTTTTTTTGTTTTTTTTGCTGAAATCTTCAATCCTATTTCTAATGGCCAAAACTTTCTCTCTAATTGTTTCACACTCATGACTCACCTTGTTTTCACTCGGCCTCATATCCTCACCATTATTTTTCATAAGTTCTTGTTCAACTTCTTCAGCTTTCTTAAGCTTTCTCCACAACATACCTATTTCTGAACCCATCATACTTGGTCTTTCATATTAAATTGTTAAGGTCTCCCCAATAATAGGTCTCCCCAACAATAGGTGTGTCTCATGCATAGAAATACATCACATACAACCCCATCCTTAAACTTTCCTAATGTGAATGAAATCAAAACTTAGTCACCCTATCTTCTTCATATTCATTCAACCACTGGAACTTATACGGCTTATCATGCTTAGAAGTATTCAGGCTCAACTTTTTAACCAAAGTTGAGCTAGCAATATTACTACAACCACCATTATCAGTTGAGTTAGGCTTGTTAACTCGAGTGTTTTTTGTCTTTTTTTGTTGAATTATTTTTAATTTTATCTTTTAATATCGGGTTGATTGGAAAATAGGCTTCATAATTTGTTTTGGTTTAAGTTCTATGAGTTTATCCCGGTCTCATGAGTCAGGTCACGAGTTTAATCGGTTGATTCAAATGGTTTTTTGTGTTTTTTTTTTAACTCCTTCAACTGATTTAGGAATTGAATCAAATGGTTTTTTTATCTTGTGTTTTTTTTTTTAATTTCAAATGGTTTTTTGTGTTTTTAATTTCATGATTTGTTTCGATTTGTTTTCTATAGGGTTATTTTGGTCTCATGACCCAAGTTTAATAGGTTAACCCGGGTTAACTTAGCTCATTTTTTTTAGTTAATATTTGTTTTCAATTTCATCCTTAATTGAGAGTTGGGTTTAATAAGTTTTATTTATTTATTTTCTATAGGGTTGTTAAGATCTCGTGATATGGGTATCAAATTTGACAGATTAACACGAGTTAATCCAAGTCGATCTAATTTATTTTCTTTTCAATATTTAAAAAAAGATATCGTTTTGATTTTTTAGTTAAACTATATTTTTACTCGTTGTTCGGGTTGTATTTGGACATGTCAAATCAAACAAGTCATATCAAGTCAATCCTCATATGATTAAAAAAATGTACTAAAAAACATATTAACAATACCTGGATATTTTTTATGTCTGAAAAAAAAATTAATCTGATCTACAGCGTAGCACAAGAAATGATTTAGTTATTTGTTAAACAGAACATGAAAGAGACTAGCTATACAGCCTAAAAATCTGAATTATTATTTGTTTGGAATTGTAGTAACTTTTGCTTTTCACCTAAAATGACATTAAATTGATGTTTTTCAGATGTTTTTTATGGTTTTAATGTATTAATATTAAAAATAAAAAGTAAAAAAATTATTTTATTGCATGTTTAATTGAAAAATATTTTTAAAAAGCACAATGCATCACAATATCAAACATGCACTTAAATCTCGAGTTATAAGTCAGGTGGGTTAAACCGGATAAACCCAAATCAATCTAATATATATATATATATATATATATATATATATATATATATATATATATATATATATATATATATAAAAGTAAAATTGACATTAGTTTTTTTAAAATAATAAAAAAGTCAATGGGTTTTGATTTGGTTTTTCTCATATTGGCTAAGTCTTGGTTTAATCAAGGTTTTTGATCGGATTAAAACACATTAATTTTTCTTTTAGTTAAAACTTGACCCAATATAAACGCTGACCTTAAGTCACGAGTTAACCCATTAGTTTGGTCAAGTTTTAAAACATTAAATAAAACTAAGCATCACAGACAATTTGAATTATATTGATTAGCCCATCATGCACCTTTGTTGGCAAACTTAATTGTGACATTTTAAGATAGAAAGGGTTTATTTTTTATGATAGAATGAAATTTCATTAAAATATCAAAAACTACAAAACATATTCGAAAATAGATCTTTACTTTTAATAATAATTAAGAATTTTTTTTTGCAAGTGCAATATTATGCATAATTTAGAAATTATTACATTCAAATGATTATTTAATGAATTATAAAATTCAACGTCACTAGCTTAATGAAATAAAGGGGAAAATAGATCTAATAAATTCTTATAACATACAAGTCAATTTCCCACGTTTGGCTACAAGTTGCATGAAAAAAAAATTTGAACCCAAAATAAAAATTTATATGCAATGCTAATGTATTTTCTAAAATCATAAAAACTTTTAATTGTAAATTAAAAATTTAATTTTCATGTTTAATAAAATAAATAAAAAATTATATACATTAATGTATGTTTAAAAGAGTTGTTAATACTAAATTAAAAAATAAATATAAATTAAGATATTTAATATTGCAGAAAACTTTTTAAAATTATATGAAAATAAAATTATTTTTTTAATAAAAATAATAATTTAAATTTTATTAAAACAAGATAATTTTCTGAGTATAATTCCAGCTTTTTCATTAATATTATTTTAACAGAAACAATATAGGACTTTCTTTAAATCATGGGGTCACCTTTGCATATGGAAGATGAGTCATCAATTACTTTTGCTTTCGGAATTTGCATCGTAACTACCACCTGGCCATACACATTAATGATTCTGAACAATACTGATGTTCCACATGTGGTTAGAATCAATTATTGAAGTTGATGCTTCTTTCTTGGTTGAAAATATCTTCTCAGCACAGTGATTTTCACAGGTCCAACTACCAGTATTTACAGGAATTCAACGAAGGAGATAATAAGGAAGTCCCTTCCTAACCTGCAAGTGTAAACTGCAATATAGCCTCGCCTGATTCAAGTTCTTTACCCAACACAGACAGAGAGAGCTGCGACAGAAGAAGTAAAGAATCTGATCATGAGCGGGTAAAATATTAGCTGTTTCGTGTCTTCACTCAGTGTTTTGTTGGGACTGATCAGATTTACCTGCGTGTTTGATTGCTTTTGTTGTCCTTTCAGGGAGCAGGAGAAGGAGTGCCAAGCAAAACGGCTGAATATAGATGAAAAGGTTCTGGAGAAACTAGACCAGCTAATTGGTGTGGCCAAAAAAGCTGAAGTTAACGATAAAGAAATCTTCAAGAAGGCGCTGGATGACCTCGTTAATGTCAACTCACTCTTCACGATAGCTGTGTTCGTGGGGCTATCCGTGGCTTCTCGCAACCAGTATAGCCTTGAAAATCGACGAGAATGTGACGCGGGTCCAGATGTGGCAAAGAGACTTGTTGTCTTTGAAGTTATATCTTTTGCTTGCTTCCTCTTATCTAGCCTGATAGCCAAATCACTCAAGGTTTTTCTCAACCTTTTTCGCCCTCATAAATTCGAAGGACACAGGTTTTTTGGATGGGCCAGGGGCGTTGCCTTCTTATCCTCAGTGATGGCGTCAACCACTGGGATTGTGCTCTTGACACTTTCAATGGCCGATGTTGTACAGATAAAGGTGGGGAAGCTGTCCTGTGGGAGCTATTATTCTGTCACTGCAGTGGCTACGCTCTCTGTGATTGTGTTTATTGGGGTGCTTATTTATTTGCCATCAATGTTGTTCACTATATATTATATCATGTTCCGGATCCCAAATCAGGTTAGCTCAAATGATAAGGGATCTCAGAGTTGGGTTAAAGAATTTCCAGTGTGAAAAAAAAAGGTTGCTGTCCTGTATTTTTAATCTCGAAGCGCATCGAAAACCTGTAAAAGGGTGGTGTTTATTTTACTCATCTCGTAGATATTTGGAGCAAGACTGGTATAATTATTTTAACTTTCCGATTCAATTTCGCTTGTCCATGAGGCTTCCCTTGTGGCGGCGTGCTGTCCTCTTCCACGCAGTTAGAAAACCTCTCCTTGGAAAGCTAGTTAGCATCAGCATTAAGGTTTTTGGGGGAATACTTCTAGATTAATGTTCTAAAAGTGAATTTTAGAAAAATAAATTTCAAAAATATAAATTATTTTACGATGATGTTAGATGGTACGATAGAAAATAAATTAAAAAATAATTTTTAGTGTTTAGTTATGTTATTAAAAATAAGCTGGAAAATAACTTATTAATATTTTATTTTTTTCAAGTTTATTAAAATAATAAAGAACAAATCTTACAAATTAAATAGTTGAATGGGAATGAAATTGAAAAAAAATATAATTTCATAAATTATCTCAAATAAAATAAATAATAATCAAAATAATAGAGATTAAATTTAAAAAATTAAAGGTAAAAAAATTAAAATAATATTAATCAATATTTCATAAATTATTTCAAATAAAATAAGTAACAATCAAAAAAATAAGGACCAAATTTGATAGATAAAAAATTTCAATAAAAAAATGATAAGAAAAAAACAAATAACAATTATAAAAATAAGGACCAAAGTTAATATAAAAATTAAATTTTAAGCAATGAAATTAGAAAAATAAATATTCAAAACAAAATATATATAGCAATCAAAAGTTTAAAGATCAAATTTGATATAACCAGCAAATAATGACATTTCTAAACTTTTCACAACTTCCGGAAAGTGTTTTCCATCTAAATTTTTCAGGAAAACACTTTCCTGAAAACCAAGCCAAATTTTTCTTTGACTGGAAAGTGTTTTCCGTTGACCAGAAAGTGTTTTTAATTTTTCTAATGGCAAACAAACACGAGAAAGTTTGGAAAATAGTTTCCCTGAAACTACTTTCCGGAAAACAGTTTCCCGGAAACTACTTTCCGGAAAACAAACATGGCCTTAGAGTTTTCAGTAGTAGTTCAAAGTTCAAGTCCTCCCATATGCTAGAATTCTTGATGCAAAAATAGGGAGGCAACTATTAACTTTCAATTGCCATACAGGAACTTCTGTATATTGCGATGTTTCCTTTTATCCATCTATAGGAAAATCAAAAAGACTTCTAAGAGTCGAGAAATTAGCAGCTTAGAGGCTTGTGTATTTCTGAAAAACAGGCTAAGACTGAAAGTTAAAACAATAGAACAATGGTTTCCTAAATCCTGTTGGGAGACGGAAGAATTGTATGAACTACATGTGGCATGGTTTAAAGAGATAGACTGTCAAGGACTTGTATTGGCATGGAGAGATGTATCAGATGCTTCTTCTGGAGATCTCTTGGCAAGAATAGTAAACAAAGAATCTAAGCTATTTTCAGAATTTCTGAGTTCACACCTGACTCTGCTCCATAGATGTGTCTCAAATGATAAGAAATGGTGGGATAGAGGTCTCATGGTGAGGAAAAGATGAAAAGGCCAGACTGATATGAAGTAAAGGACATTTCAGCTGAAACTACAGATTCAGACTACATTTTGGAGAAAAGGTAACAGCATCTCAAAGAAATTGTATAGAGACAAGCCAACTAGAATATCAAACAAGACCAACAGAAGCTACCTCCTTGATTCGATTTCTTTTACACTTTGAACTATGTCATCAATGTTTCTTGATAAGTGATTGGAATGCTCCTCCATATCTCTCAAAACCATATCAAGCTGTTCTTGATAAGCTGCAGATCGCTTTCGCTCTCGTTGTAGCTCAGCGGTTAATTCTCGAATCTTTACATCTTTCTCATCCTACAGAATACATAAGAAATAACTGCATGGTAAATAGAAAATACTAACAAGATTATTGTAGAAATGGTTGAAGCCTCTATCTTCACCTCTCACGACTGAAAATGCATGTTAGATTGGCATCGAGAATTAAAGGTATAGAGATCTAAACAAAATAATCACATCATCATCTTCGAGGTTGAGGTTGGACATTGAAAGAGGATTCTGTATATAACCGATCTAGGAGCTGAAGTTTTCATATCAGATTCCAAAACCTCTATAGATTTCCTATTTTAGGGCAAAGCAAAGCAATAAGGATGGACTTGAGATTCGTTTATACATGTTTGTTACTATGGCCCAAAATCAATCTAATGTCATTTATTAGCTTATAGAGTGAACCGAAGCAAATCTTTCATAACAATATAAGAAGCACAATAATATCCTGAGAACTACTTTATACACAATAAACACCCAAAGCCCAAAGGGTTCCCAACTTCTTGGTTATAGGAGGAATTAGCCTCAATGCAGTATTTTACAAATACATATATCCCTGAGTAGAAGTTTCACTCTTTTGGTGCTATCTGGAAATTGTTCATGACTCTGAAATCCCTTGATTCAGTCAGAGAATGAACTGCACGCTTCAGATTTGAGATGATAACCATCTCAAAGAAAAAAATTTGTTCACTGAAGTCAAAATTTAATGACTTCACTCACATTTCACATCCCATAATCTCACACAAATGAAACTCAGGCATGGCTGGTGAGACTGCCTAACAAGAATCTTCCATTTTGAATAAAGTAAGATTGCTTTACAAAGTCTTTCATCCAAAAGTTCACAAAATCTTTCATTTAAAGTAAGAAGGCCTATAAATTTGTTATAAAGGTAATGGCACATAGCACTGCTAGTCATTGGGAAGCAGAAAAAGGCTCGAACAAAAATAACCTGAACAAAGACCGCCAACTTCCACAAAATGACAAAAGTGTCCTCTAACTGTTGGTGGTGGTACAAAAGAGAACCAGAAGGCCAACAGTTTTGGTCATATTATACAAGTACTGCCTTCCTCTAATGTCATAAATTGCTCATAATTTAACAGCTCTATTTTCTGAAGTTGATGCTTTTTTCAATTAAAAAAAAGAAAGAACATCTTTCTTATTAACAGTCACTTGCAGAAACCTGTCCTTTATTTTTTGCTGGAACAGACCTATATTTTGGACGGAACAGGGAACTTCCAGATAGCACTGAGTCAACTAGTAATCATGATTACAAAAGGTTTTGAGCTTTTTCAGTTAAGCAAAAGTTAGTCTTCACAGACATAAACATAGATAACCATTGACCAGTATTGCACCCCATCCAAAACAAAAGAAACGGCCTGGATATCACAGGCTGGTGTCTTCAAACGAAGAAGGAAGCAAAAGATTGATATCTCTATCATCAAAGATACAGCACAGAACAGCACTGTGTGCACAAAGACAGGTTCGCGCCATGGTGCTACCCATGCAGGACCATGTGTTGGAATGACAGGAGAACACCTTGATTAGGTTCTCATGGCAAGGAGTCGGGGAATATGCACAACCAAAAAAAAAAGTGCCTACTTTACACTTTGCAGCTTGCTGCTTTCACAATAACCTTCACCTTCCAAACCACCCTTAGTGAACAAGCAAAGCACGTGGTATCAACTCATTTTGTCTTGATTACCTGTTATCAAAGTCTCACTTGACAAGTTATAGCACTCGACAACATCAATTTGAAGTTTGAACATTCCTGTGGTTGGAAGACAATTCTACTAACTGTAGTGAGTAATAAAATGTAGATTTGCCTCAAAAAGACATGTAGGAATCTTGGGAAACCCTTCCTGAATGTGGTTTGTCTCTCTACCACTCAACGAGGTTATCATGCAATCCAAATAAGAAATGGACATTGTGCTTCAGGAAGTAAGATGGATTGCCTTTGTTAACAGATTAATTTTTGCCAGTAAATCTGACACAAACATTATCTGACTTTTCCATGAGGCTATGACTGAGAGAAAAAAAAAAAAAAAAAGACTAAGATTTTAGGAATTCTATGAGAGAGGCTCTGATATCATAACAGATTTGTTTGAATTGCCTCTACCTTTCGACTAGGCTTTCATTATATATAGGAAAAGTAGTGTTATTGTGCTGTACACAGTAATTACAAAGAGGAAATCTAGGAAGCTAAATATAGTAAAAGGTAAATTTCCTATTTAAGCATTTACAGCTGTATGCTTGACTTTAGCCTTTCTATTGACATTTGTTCCCTCTGACCAGGCTTACTTTTTGTCCTCCAGTTGCTGGCTCACTTTTGCAGGCCATCAAGTCTATGATACTTAACAACTGACTTGGACGCTCCAAATTTTGGGATTGACATAAACAAGATTATCTTCATTCGGTGGTTTATGGATTATCTCAACTAGCAGGAACAAGGCAGGACTTACTGCAAGGGCACGAAAAACTAATCTGAATAAAACCCATCTCCATTGCAAGAAGACTTGTTTTAGAATTTTTGTACAACCCTTCCTGAAGTCAAGTAGCTTCTGGAAAAGATATAAGCTGTATTCTAAATATAGCACAATTATTGTATGTCTTGTGCTTAACAGCTCCATAGACTCGAGGAAAAATAATGATAATCTCATCTTGCAGTAATCCAACTTACAAAAACTGATATTGCAAGAAGGAACACTAGAGCACTTGTTATCTAGTGTAGGCAGGCAACATGTTCTGACAAGCTTGATGCTTTGTAAGAGGTAAAATGATTGATCATGAACTTCAACAAAGACCACGAAAACAATAAAAACAGACAAAAACTTTGAAGCAAGGAAAGATATAGTAATGGTTCATGTAGCAAGCAACTTTTTAAACTGTCACAACAGTTGAGCTTTACTTTGTCCATGACACTCCGAGGAAAAGCCTCAAATGATCTAAAGCTAGTAAGCTACCCATCAGCTTATGAGATGATTGAAACTTATAACCAATTCAACATTCGAGCACAATAACTGACAACAGAATCTACTGATAGATCAACATAATGAACATCAATGCTAGTGAATAATCCAGAAATTACAGCTAGGTGACTAACAAGTGGAAACATGGTAAATAGAGATATAAATAGGCAGTTAATACTTTTTTCTTAAAAGAAAAGGAAAAGGGAGACTTTTCTATTGCTGCACTCACCGGTGTTTGAGATAAAAGCACAGTCCGACGACCATTAGCGGGTGTAGGTACCAAGGGATGATTGTGCTCCTTTACAAATCTTGTCACAACCCATTTTCCTGCTTTCTCTTTCTTCACAACTATCATTGCCTTACACCCTTCTCTTGTGACTGCTCGAGGTTTCCTGTTTTCACTTCTTCTAGGTCTTAACTTACGAAATCCTTCTTTATTGCAAACAAGTCGACGCCAAACAACCTTCCCATCACGCATTGATCGTCGAAATGCATCGACGCGCATGATAAACCCCACATGCGTAGCATATGCATCATAGAACACCTTGGCAGCCTCTTCAGACTCAAACTCCATGCCTACACATGGTTCCATATCAGAACTTGCTTCATTAATTGCCAACTCTTTACCATTAGAACTCTCCACAATTTGATCCACGTCTCCATCTTCACTCATAGAAGCAGAAGCGTTTTCATCCACTGTAGACAACACCATACATACTTGATTAGTTCAGTTGCAACAATGCAAAACAAAAACATTGACTATGCAAGAAGAAAACCCTTTTATCGAGGCTTTTTCTTGATAACAGTGTACTGCTCATTGCAGAATTTGATCCAAGAAACCCACTTGTGTCCCATCATGTTATTTCAGTCCAAATGTTCGAAATTATATAGTTTAAGTAATTTTATGAAGCCCATTTTGTTGTACAGCTACTAAGAGAACTGGTTTTCTCAAATATTAATTCCCAAAACATACAAATCAAAAGAAACAGAAGGTTTCTAGGTTTTGTACTTTACATACATCAAATAGGAAATGTAAGCATAATATGGCACCCAACCTAAAAAAACCTTTTTTGTGTTAATGATTGAAGCTTCAACATCACCATATTGAACACACCAAATATACAGAATCAACAATAACAAACGAAGGGTAAAAACAAGAAGAAGAGAAGAAGAATGGGAACGTGTAAATCATAAATTAATTCAAGAATTGTGAAAGAAAACTCACTTTGTGATTGAGACATAATCCAAGTCCAATGCTTGCATGGAATGGAATGAGAATAGAGATAGGAGGGGAGTGCGGTGCTTTACCCTGGTTCGTTGGGTTTGAGGGTCTCAAGACCAGAAACACAGGGTTGCTTTCTTTTCTTTTCTTTTTTTATTGGGTGGTTTCTCTACAGTTTTTTTTTTTACTTTTTTATTTTATTTTTATTAACTGGAAGCTCATTTGTTTATGCTTTTTAAAAGTGATTTTAAAAAGATTTAAATTTTTTTATTTTTTTATTTTTTTAATTTGTCTTTTAATAGCATTTTTTAAAAGATTTAAGATTCACCTTCACCTGCAAAACACAGGAAAAAAACCACAAACACAATCGATTTATTTCTTCCTTTTTTTATCTACTTTTTTTTTCTTAATGGTTTGTTGGTTGATGGTTAAACCACGATGGTCAATCTAGTCATGGAGAGAATAGTTATAGGTTGCGAGGGAGCGAAGGTGAGGAAGAGTTTTGGTCATTTGTGAACTGATGGTGTGGAGGGGATAACAGCTACTGGTTCTGTGGCTACGGTGGCTGATTTCAATGTGGAGATCGCGGTTAATGGTCTTTAATTATGAGGGAGAATGGATTGGTGTTCACGGTGGCGGTCCTAATCGTGAATTGAAGGGAAGGATGAAGACGTGTAGATTGGAAAGGAAAACTTACTTGTGAGAATTTGTTTTATTATTCCTAGATCAATTACTTCAGTGTCACTTTAATTACTAGAATCAAAGTGATATTTCATAGGACGAATATCTTCGTAAATCTTGTCAAAGTAATGCAGAGAGTTCAAGATGAGAGAAAAGAAAGAAATAATAATTATTCAACAAATGAAAAACTATTTTTCTTATGGGTTATGTCCCTTTATATATGATTAGAGGAGGCAGTTACTTCCTTTAGTAACTCCTCTAATAACGTGGATCAAGCCCATCCATTATGGGTGGACAAGGCCTAACCCAATAACCAACATCTTTCACTCGCCCATGAAGGACCGAATCTCTCTAATACATTATACTTCAAACTTGCACAAGAATTTCATACTTAACGAACGGACTATGCGACTTGAAGCACACAGTGAAAGGAGCTCCAATATATAAACCTAATACAGGCCATATAGGAGACATCAACCTCATAATTAATTATTCCTTAAAGTGTACTAATATATACCCCGAGCATTTTTAGTTACACATGACTGAATATAATTCAATCCCTCAAGAATTTCATACTCATTTCATCCTTACAATTACAAGTATTCTAAATCATATCAAATCTATTCAAGTGATGTGATCCCGACTAGTGAATACAAGTAACAGGTGTTGAACTAAAATTACTTTTTCTTTCACTCTCATATCAATTAGATCTGAATTAACTCACTTTCCCAATAGTATTCCTTTAAGTCTAATCATTCAATGACTATAGGATATACTCCTAAAGTAGATATCATTAATACATCACCTCATGATATAGTCAAAAGTCACAAAGGGTAAGATTTTGAGATCTTAGATATGATCTTCAGGACTCATGTTGCGATGTCGCGGTCGCACAAATTAATTACCCTAGCTTCAAACACAACACACAAGATAGTATAGAGCAAGCAAGGGGTCGATCCCACGGGGAAGATTCAAGTTAGATTTTTATGCTAGATGATATGCAATTTGGGGGGGTTTGGACGTTATCTAGGCTAAAGCAAAAGAAAACAGAAAACTATCAAACAAAATTTAATAAAATCAGAAAATTATCAAGAGAACAAACCTTGGTTGCAAGCACACATCCACCTACAGAAATCAGAACTGATCATGGAAACGAAACATTAATTTATATTTTGAATATTTATCTCTTCTTAACATTGGTTAGTTAACGGATCCGCCGTATAACTAACCTTAACCATCAAACAACCACAGTGGCCGCACTAGTAATTTAATTCAATGGCAGCCTTAAGAACTAGATAAGTTGATTAATCAAGAAAACATAACTGTCCGCAGTCTATGTTTGATTTGATTGAATGTTCTCCCTAAGATTAATAACGTAGATCCGCCACAATTATTAAACTCAGTTGCTTCACAAGTTCATATACCACAACTCCGGTTTTGATATCAAACTTCAATAGATTGTCTACAATAATAACTTAGAGTCTGCTCTAGCAATTAAAATAAACAATCATAGGAAAAATAAGCATAGGAGAACAAACATATTCATCATATAAATTGAAAAGAAAAGGTAAAATAAATCTCACAGTTCTTGAAATCCGAAGGTTTCCGTGTCCTTGCAACCAAGAAAAAGTGTTTAGCCTTGCATGTTTGTTGAACAACTAATCAAAAAGAAGGAAGAATGCATAATTTTGAGTTTCTTAGAGGAGGGGGGCGTTTTTCTCCTCTTAGCTGGCTGCCCCCCTTCTCTTATCTCATTCTTTTTATATCTTAGGAAACCCTAGTTCTCTATTTTACAAAATAGTCCTCCATTAAGTAAACTGTTTACATTTAAGTACTTCAATAACTATTTTCCTAAAAAAGGAGAAATAGCCTTGTATGAAATCTTCAAGCTTTGACTTAGAGGAGCTAAATTGCTGAAATAAAAACTTGGATATCGGTTTAGATGCTTCGGAACGTAATTTGGACTCGTTTCTTCACGAAACCTGTTTGCTGGCAGAATTCAGATGTCATCTTTGAAAACTAATATCTCCCTCATATGACATCGTTTGTGGCTAAATTTTGAAGAGTATATAGACCTTTGAGTTATGAATCCAAAAAAATTGAGTTTGCATCAATTGGACTTCTGTAGCTCCAGATATTAAAGTTGGAATGGCCGAAGGTCAACATTGGCAGATTGCGAGATTTGACTTTGAAGGCTGCAATTTCCATACTCTTCCTTATTTTATTTTCTTGCCTTAGATGTCCAGAAAGGTATGGATGTTAGCTTTTTAATGCCACTGGAATCACTTCATTTCAACCTTTAGAGCTCACGCTTTGCACAAAACATCGACTGAATGTCAAATCTGCCAATTATCTCCAATTTACTCCTTTTTGCATCTTTCATCCAAAAGTGCCTTCAAAACATAAAACAAAGAATATCAAGGCATTTTATATATAAAACATAGGCAAAACACTAGTTAAATGTGGGTGAAACTATTGAATAATATGGTTGCATCAACTCACATAATAAAAAAGCATGGATCCATTCTTTATTCCTGTAATGGTCGTTAGCACATGTAGTATGAAACACATATTATAGTGGAGCTTACTCTTTTCTTTTCTTAAGACAAAGAGTGTATGTCGTTGCTTTCCTTGTTGGAGAAAATTCAATATACGAGTCTTAGTCTTGTTGCTAAAAACATAGACTTCAAATCAGAAATTCTCATTTGTTCATTTTTCATTAGTGGCAAATGAATAATTTCATACTCGACTTCAATCATAATAGACACATGAATGGTGGGAATTTATTCATGTCGATTCTTTTATTTAAGAACCTCATCTTGGTCCCAGCCAAGGTGACTTTTCAATAATCATTTTGAGTTAAAATTGCTCCCACTGTGCCCAAGTCGCTTATTAAGCATTAAAACTCAAATAGTCTCATCTCTACTCACCTTACAAGTGCTAGAGGTGATTGCTCATATGAGTAAGTCAATCTAAATCTATCGACATACTTCAACAAATTGTACTATACGATACTCAATATAATCCATAAAACAAATAATGAATAAAATGATTCTAATGACATTTATTCTTTACTCAATCATTATAAGCTTTCGTATAATCCTTAAAACTAATTATATTACTAATTACATTCTACATAGGCCAAGAGATCTCACATGTCTAACAAATGCATCCCTTGCTATTGGTTTTGTGAGTGGATCTACAACCATAAAATTTGTATAAATGTGTTTTAGGATCACATCTTGTTCAGTAATTGCTTCTCTAATATAGTGATATCTCATCTTGATGTGTTTGGTCTTTCTATGGTATTTTGGATCTTTGGCCACAGCTATTGCAACAGTGTTATCATAGTAAATTGTCATTGGGATTGATACTGATTTGACAATTTTCAATGATATAGGAAATTTTTTAACCAAACGGTATCTTGTGTTGCTACGAAACAAGCTACATACTCAGCCTCCATGGTAGATAAAGCTATATATGATTGTTTCTTGCTCTTCCATAGTATTGCACTATCATTAAGCAAGAAAGCACATCCTGAAGTTAATCTGGATTGGTCGACATCTCCTCCATAATCAGCATCAGAGAAACCAATCAATCGTAAGTCTTTCTTTCCTTGGTAACATAGCATGTAATTTGAAGTTCCTTTTAGATATCGTAGAATTCTTTTGACTATCATCAGTGTTTCTGACCAGGGTTTGATTGATATCGGCTAACCAATCCAACGGCATAACATATATCGGGACGTGTGCACATCATTGCATACATCAAACTACCGATGCACTAACATGAGGTATTCTGGACATTTTCTTCTTTTCTTCTAAAGTCTTGGGACACATATCACAGCTTAGGCTCAAACTTTTATCAATAGGGGTGTCCATTGGTTTGTTATCTTGCATGTGATAACGCTCTAACATCTTTTTGATGTAAGTCTCTTGAGTTAAACCTAAAAGCCTTTTAGCACAATCTTTTATGATTTTTCACACCAAGAACATAGCTAGCCTCACTCATGTCTTTCATTTCAAAGTTTGATGATAACCACCTTTTAGTATTATCAATCATCTCTTTGTTATTTCTAGCTATTAAGATGTCGTCAACATATAAGGTCAATATTATAAAACTATTGTTAGAACGTTTTAAATACACGCAATGATCTTCTTCCATCATTGTAAAACCATCCTTAAGGATAGCTTGATGAAACTTGACATTCTATTGTCTAGAGGCTTGCTTAAGACCATATATGGATCTTTTAAGGTTGCAAACTTTGCGCTCTTGTCTTTTAGTCTTGAATCCTAAAGGTTGATCCATATAGATCTCCTCATTTAGTTCTCCATTGAGAAACGCAGTTCTAACATCCATTTGGTATAACTCTAGGTCTATATATGCGACTATAGCTAAAATGAGACGAACTGAAGTAATCCTCACAACTGGTGAGAATGTGTCTTCATAATCAATTCCTTCTTTTTTAGTGTAGTCTTTCGCTACTAGTTAAGCCTTATAATATTCTATTGACCTATTCGTCTTACGTTTAATTTTAAGAACCTATTTATTTACAATGGATCTTCGTCATGACGGTAAATCAACCAAGTCCCAAACTTGATTAATTTTCATTGACTCCATTTCTTCTTCCATAGCTTTAATCCATTCACTTGCTTTAGGACCAGATAGAGTATGACTACTGACACGACCAAAAGATTGATGTCTTCTCCCAAGTGCAGGAGTGTCGAAGTAATAAATAACCCGGCAAGACCGGGGTCGAACCACAGGGAGGTTAATTGTATAAATTATAGATAACAATAATACAAAAGTAACAATAACAACAACAACAATAATAATAATAGTGAAGAAAAAGAGGAAGAAGTTGATGAGAACTTTTGAGATGGAAGATTAACGTAAGGATTAAACAATGATAACAACAAATGTCAAGGTTAGAGGATCCACTAATGGTACGTCAAATAAGTATAGTATAAACTCTTATTATTCAATTGGAAACCACACACAAAGGAGGTTCCAATCAGATTATAAATTGTTAACATGATTACATTAATTATCTTATTCGAATAATGCTAATACTTGTAAATGTTTTCAGGCATTCATGATTATAACTTATGTTAACAACAAATCAAGTTCCTTTCATAGCTCAGGTGTCGGTTATACCATACAGTATGGGCTATGAAAGTGCCAAGTATTTGTTGTACCAAGTGTTATACAACATAAATCTAGATTAACCATTTAACAAGCAAAGTATTAAAAGTGAACAAGATAACAAATATAAAGCATGTTAGTATCCAACATTAAAGTCCATGTTGAGTTTATATTATACTTATCCTTACACCATTAGTGTACCCTTTTCACCTTGACATAATTAACTTAGCTAGACATAATGAAAGAAAGAAACATAAATAAACAAGATAAGAACATAAGTAAGATAAAAGTTAACTAAGTAAAGGAAAGGAAATGAAAGGCATAAACTTGATATTAATGAAAGCAAAGCATAAGCAATACAAAGAGAGAAAGCAAGAGCATGATCTTGATCTGAATACCAAGATGCCTAAATACATGGCAAATGCCTCCTTTTATAGGCCAAAATTCGGAACTATTGATTAGTTGACTAATTGATGAGTGGGTGGCCACATCTTGACTTGGTGACAATTCTTATCTTTTTGTCTGCCAAAAACGTCATTGATGACGTCATAATTTGAACAAACTTAATTCATGAAAGTTCTAGGCAATTGTCTCATCTTTCCAGGGTAAACATTTGAGATCATTTGGACTTCTAGAACTTGAGATATGGGCTGAACACTGAACAGTGTCTGGGCTGCAGGACAGATTCAGACTTCTTCTTTGTTGCTACAATTTGGACTTGAAAACAGCCTTGTTAAATCTTGGGCTCCACATGAAAGTTGTAGGCCTATGTCTTATCTTTCCATCCATATAAAATGGACCTAAATCCAAGGTCTACAGCTCCAGATATGACCCAATTACCGAACAGTGTTCCAGTTTGAACTGCACCAGCATCTCTTTTCTAAGTTTGGCCATCTCTTTGTCCTTTCAATTTCAGTACTTCAACTCATCAATCAATTCTTTCATTTATGTGATAGGCCTGCATTTAAGATGAACATTTACCATAAATAAAGGTATCTTATATAATTAGATATGTTATTATAAAACATGCTTTAGTTAAGGAGTTATTGATACTTCAAGTGCAAAAATGATGATATAAAACCTTGATAAAAATGCACTTTCGAGTACTAATCAACTACATGTTTTAGGTTCTTTATCATCTTGTGGAGCAATCATGAACGCTTCCTTCTCAATCTCAAATCGATGATGAGGAATTGGTTCACGAATGCTTCTTCAAGGTTGAGATTACTTATGATCTTACTCCATGAGAGTAGGAATAGATAAAATATCACTCCCATTATTTCTAGGAGGATTAAAAGTTTCATCTAAGTTCTCTACTGAATGGTTTGTTGCGCCATAATCTAGATTTTCCATTTCATATAATTGAAAATCTTTTTCAACCTCACCTGTCATTGAAAAAACCTTTTATAAAAATACAACATCACACGATTTAATCTTTGTCACTCTTCCATCAGTTTTCTCACCAATAAATTCAAATCCTTTGGAATGTTCAGAATATCGTATAAAGATACACTTCTTTGCCCTAGGACCAAGTTTTCTGTATTCATGAGAAGTATTGTAAATATAAACTGCACACACCCCTATGGATGGAAATAATCTAGATTAGGTTTGACACCATTACATAGTTCATATGGGGTGGATGAGACAGATTTAGAGGGCACACGATTAAGTATGTAAGTAGTAGTCAACAATGCATCTCCCCAAAAGGAAATTGGTAAGTTATCTTACGCCATCATTAACCTAACCATGTCAAGTAAGGTTATATTCCTCTTTTCTACTACACCATTTTGTTGTAGAGTATAAGGAATAGTTAACTATCTAGCTATACCCTTTTTATCACAAAAATTTTTAAATTGTTCAGACAGATACTCACGTCCTCGATAAGTTTTTAAAGCTTTGATCTTGGTACTTAGTTTATTCTCCACCAGATTTGTGTATCGAATGAAGCAATCCAATGCTTCAGACTTATGTGAGATCACGTAAACATGACCAAATCGGGTGAAATCATCTATAAATGTGATGAAATAATTTCCTTCATGTCTTGCCCTCACATTCATTGGGCCACAAATGTCTGAATGAATAAGCTGTAATGGACTACTAGCTTTTTTAGCTTTGCCAAATGGTAATCTAGTTGCTTTTCTAGCAAGGCAATGCTCACAAACAGGCAATTCCTTTTTGGTAAGTGATCCTAAAAGACCAACTCTTACTAATCTATGTAATCGATCTTGCCTAATGTATCCTAATATAGCATGCCAAGTTATGATATTACTATCATTAATAGGCTGGAATTTTGAACAACATAAATTGAAGCATCATAATTAATACATACATTAACGGTGTCTAACACCATAAAACCATTTAATACAAAACCAGAACTATAAAAAATATTATCCAGATATATTTTACACAACAACCAACAAACACAATATTAAAGCCCAATTGGAGTAAAGCAAGAACAGACACAAGATTCCGTCGAACTTCTGGAATGTGGAGTACATCATGAAGATAAAGTGTGCGACCGCCTCGCAAATCTAGTTTGCAGGTACCGATCCCAAGCACAACAGCGGAAGCATTTTCCCCATATATATATATCCACTTCCTTTTGGAATTTGACAAAATTCCATATAAAGGTTGTTCGATCCCTTACTATGTGGTTAGTTGCTCCTGAGTCTACAGTCCAAAAGGGAACAGATTCAGCAAGCATTAAACAACTGCTAACGTATAAGTTAAAGGGATGATTATGGTTAAACATTACCTTTGGCTCAGTGCAATTACGAGCAAAGTGGCCAGGTTTACCACAATTGAAACAATTCATATTCTTGCCTTTCTTACCGCCACGTTTCCCACGCTTGTGCTTATATCCACTACTACTTGCTTCTTTTCCGCTCTTGCTATATTTAGGACCCTTAGCCTTACCCTTTTTATATTTAGAGTTATATGCTCCACGCATCTTAGTCTTAGATATAAAAGCCTTGTTTTTAGGCTTCTCAACGTGAAGTCAATCTTCTTCAAGCTCGACATGATGAGCAACATCATCAAATGTCTTGATGTTGTCATTGTGGGTAAGGTTAACACGCATGTGTTCTCAATTGCTTGGCAAAAAGCGAATAACTGTTTGGACTTGTTGTTCATGAATCATCTTATGCCTAGCACCCCTTAATTCACTGATCATGTTAGACATGACTGTAAGATACTGCCTCATCGTTTGATTTTGGCGCTTCTTATAACCATCAAATTTGAGGGTTAACTGATGAAGTCTAGTAATGAAGGTTCCTACTGCATCTCAAACAGATTGAGCTGAACGATGCCTTTCAAAATGCAGCAATATATCATTTCTCATGCTGCTCAACATCAAAATACAAGCTACACGATCCTTGTGTTTATAGGTTTGATATGTTTCCATATCAAGCCTATGTTGAGCAGTGTTTTCTTTCTCGAGTTCAACCATTGGTTGTGTGATTGTTTCCAGCATTTCTTGCTCTTCCAAGAGATACTCAATCTTATGATGCCAAACATCGTAATTCTTTTCACCTAGTTTGTCTCCATGGTTCAAATCAGCAATAATACTCTTAGATGCAGTCATATTAAGCGTTATTAACAATAATTACAAATATTAGTATCTAGTACAATTTAATTGACATATTTTGCCACTCCATTCTAAATTAAACAAATAATAATCCAACACATACAATAAAAATGAAAAAAATGTTAACACTTAATCAATTTCTATTTATATGGTCTAATTATTATTGAAAATTTAAATGAGTGCAAAATTATAGTTATTAGTTTCAACTAACAAGTCCCACTAATCAAGTTGCAGAATATAATGTAATTAAACTTAAATTACATAAAATATGCAATTCATAATAAACAACCAATCATCTTTAAAAAAAAATACAATATTAAGAATAATAAATTTCAGAATTATTTTATATTGTAGGCACATAAATAAGGTCTCCAATTACGTCATCCACTTCATCAAAGTCATCTTCTCCAAGTTCATTATGCTCAAATCATGGAATGAATTTAGCAGCAACATCCAAACGACTTGTACTTCTTCCAGTGCGTTGTATACCCTTTTTGACATACTGATGTTCCTTCTCAAGCAGCATTTCATCAGCGAAATTATTGAAATATAAGGATTCCAACCTATATTCTAACGATAGTCGCACCGACATCCATTCCTTAGGCAAAGAAGAACGATTAACATTTGATGTTCCATGAAGAATTTGTAAACATCACTCATAGCCAGTCTACTCTTCCAATGATACATGTAATCAATGTGCTCTTGAATTTTGTGAACAGGATTAAAGGTATAACCCAATAAATGATCAATTTATTGTTGCCTATCCACTACAACAAAATATTCCAAAAGCATATAAATATTATACTTAAAATTTAATTAAGGCATGTATCATCATATATGTTAAAAAAAAAACACACACATGAAAATTAAGCAATTTATTTTAGAAATGAATAAATTGGCACCACAATTAAACAATTTATATTAAGAATATATTAATATTAATTGCTTTATTATTATTGTTTTTATTTTATTTTTAAACTGCCAAATGACAATTACACATCTCTTAAAGATGTGTTCTTTAATTTTTGTTTTCAACTGCCAAATGGCAGTTACAATATGTGGTCACGTCTTTTTAAAAAAAACAAAAATGGCAGTTTCCAATTGCTAAAAGGCAGTTATATTTCTCAACTGCTAAATGACAGTTTCTAATTAACTACGAAATTGTAGTCAAATGGAAATGGCAGTTTCCATTACCAATTCACACAAAATTGGTGGTTGTTTTTTTTTTCAACTGCCATATGACAGTTATTTAACGGCCAAATGACAGTTCTAATTGACTACTGTAATTATAGTCAATTGGAAATGGAAATGGAAATGGCAATTTCCAATCTCCATTTTTCATTCAATTCACACGATGAATTGAATTATACAACTAGCACGTAGAAAGTCTTTTCTAATTAATTATAGAAAAGACAAAATCATAACTAAATTATTTCATAAAATTTTGTAAATTCAAAATTCTTAATATAAGTATTCCTTTAACACAAAATTTACATCTAACATTCATGTAATAACAAATATACTGTATAAAAACAATATTAAAAACCATGGCTCTAATACCAATGTAGATTGGAAATGAAAACTTACTTGTGAGAATTCGCTTTCTTATTCCTGGATCAATTACTTCAGTGTCACTTCAATTACTAGAACCAAAGTGATATTTCACAGTAAGAATATCTTTGTAAATCTTGTCAAAGTAATGCAGAGAGTCCAAGATGAGAGAAAAGAAAGAAATAATGATTATTCAGCAAATAAAAAACTATTTTTCATATAGGTTATGTCTCTTTATATATGATTAGAGGAGGCGGTTACTTCCTTTAGTAACTCCTCTAATAACTTGGACCAGGCTCTTCTATCATGGGCGAACCAGGCCTAACCTAATAACCAACAAGATGTCTTGGGGGTGGCTAGCAAAAAAAAAAAGATTACAATGAGTTTGCCCTGTTAAAAATAGAGAAGAAACCAGAATGGAAAGTGTGGCTTAGGCTTCAGGTGAATGATGGGAGGCTGATAATTGTTGTGTTTGTTGCAGCTATGATGGTTAGGATGATTTGTTGTGACTTTGGGTGTATGGGTTGTTGCTGGTATAATGAGTGGCAACTAGCGAAGAAGATGAAGGGGATGGTAGTGACAATGAGAAAAAAGGGTTCTGATGTAACAGCCCAGCCCAACCTGTCAGATATTATTCGTTCTGGGTCTTATTGTCCTCACGGATTTGTTCTTGATGACACACATGGCTCCAAAACACGTCTAACAAGTCAGCAATCAGCACTATTAATAAGGTCAACTACTAAATCCTCACTCATCGATGTGAGATATTACAATCCACCCCCTTTAAGGAGCCCGATGACCCCATCAGCACAACCGGATAGCTAGTGAGGTTGGGTCTGATACCAAATATAACAGCTCAGGCTAACCTGCCAGATATTGTCCGCTTTAGGCCTTACCGCCCTCACGGATTTGTTTTTTTTAGCACATATAGCCCCAAAATGCGTTTGATAAGTCAACAACCAGCACTACAAATAAGGCTAAATACCAAATCCTTACCCATCGATGTGGAATATTACATGTGATGACCTTTCGTATTTTAAAAAGGAAAGCTTTGTATATGTGCAAGGCGAGAAGAGAAAAATGGTCAGTAGAGAGGGAAAATAGGAAGGCTGAAATTATTGAGTGGTTTTGGGTCTCGAGTCTTGATTGGTGCAACGGTGCAGCTACTGTTTTTGTTAAATTTTGAATTTTTCTTGTTTCATTTTTTTTTGTGTTTGGGGATTGTTTTGGTGTATTATTGTCAAAAAATAAATTTTATAAAATAAAAAAATTATTTTAATATATTTTCAAACAAAAAGTACTTTACAAAACAAGTTCTACCACGATCTTAAACACCTTAAATGCTAATGTTTTTTCTATATCAAGGCAACGAGAAACTTCAGTCTCTTTAAAAAGTTTTTATTTTTAAGTCTCATTTTTTATTTTATGAGATATGTATTTATAATAAAGAGTTTTAAATTCTTAAATAAATATAATCTCTATCTTTAAAAAAAAAAATTAAATTTGATTCAAATTTTAAAAATAAAATATGAAAATAGATTTATATAATATTTTATTTAAAAGAAAAAGAAAAAACCCTATAGCGGTGGTGAGATTCTCCTTCACCTGCTAAACAAAGAAAAACCCACAAACACACAATCGATTTATTTCTTCCCTTTTTTATTTGCTTATTTCTTCCTCATGGTTTGTCGGTTGACGGTTAAACCACAGTGGTCAATCTGATGGTTGGTGATTGTGAGGAGGCTACTAGTCATGGGGAGAAAATTTGTGGGTTATGAGGAAGAGTTTCGGTCGTTTGTGAGTTGGTGGTGTGGAGATGATTACAGCTACTGGTTATGTGGCTACAGTGGCTGGTTTCAGTGTGGAGATCACGATTAATGGTCTTCAATTATATGAGGGAGAATTGGTTGGTGTTCACGGTGGCGATGTTGGGTGTGAATTAAAGGGGAGGATGAAAACGCCATGGGGGTGGCTGGATATAACGAGTTTGGCCTATAAAAAATAGAGAAGAAACAAGAATGGAAAGTGTGGTCCGAGCTTCAGGTGAATGATGGGAGGCAAATAACTATTGTGCTTTTTACGATTATGGTGGTTAGGATGATTTGTTGCGGCTTTGGGTGGATGGGCTGTTGCTAGTATAATGGGTGGTAGCCGATGAAGAAGATGAAGGGGATGGCAATGACAATGAGAAGAAGGGTTATGATGATCGTTTGTTTTTTTAAGAAGGAAAGCTTTGTTTATGTGCGAAGTGAGAAGAGAAAAATGGTCAGTGAAGAGGGGAAAAGGGGAAGGCTGCAATTGCTGAGTGGTTTTGGGACTCGAGGCATCGTTTGTCCTAGCGGTGCAATCTTTGTTTTAGGGGTAAGCAAAAAAACTGAGAAACCGAGTAAACTAAGTAAACAAAAAAAAAACAACCAAAAAAACCGAACAAAAAAAAACCGATTATTTTTAAAAAAAAATTTTTGGTTCGGTTCGGTTTACTAAACCGGAAACCAGCAAAACCCCAACCGAACCGAACCGGTTCGGTTTAAGGGGTACTATAAATACGAAAAAAAAACACTTTCTAATTTCTAAAACCTAATTAACCCTAGATTCTCTCCTCTCCAGCGACTCCTTGCAGCCGCTCCCTCAATCCTCACAGCCGCACCTCACAATCCACACTCTCACTCACAAAATCACAAAATCAAGTTAATCCATCTTCGATTCTTCATCCATATCCCTCTCTGGCTCTCCCATGCCATCTTCTTCTTCAAAACAAACAACCTAGCCAGCCAGCCACATCTCTCTCCCACACGGCCACGAGTCGCACGACACACACCACACCGGCACACCGAATCTCCAAAGTCCAAATCTAGCAAACCAGTCCCTCCCTCTTTCACACCCAAACTTGAATCGCGTCCCAACTCACACCAGGTATGATTTTTTTTCTATCAATCTCTGTTTTTTTTTTTTAACATATGCTTTGTGATTCTGTGTATTTTTTAGTATATCCTTACAAAAAAATCAATGTTTGAGCATTCTGTGTATTTTTTGTTGATTTTTATAACTATGCCATTTTTCCTATTATTTTTTCAAGTTGTTTCTTACTGTGTGACGAAAAAAACAAACTTTGTGTTTGAAGGGAAAACATGATCAACCTGCGGGCTGGTTTGAGACCATAAAGTCAGTTATGTTGCTGCCTCAAGTTGCCTTTCACACCCGAAATTGAATCGTGTCCTAACTCGCACAGGTATGATTTCTTTTTTCTGTCAATCTCTGTTTTTATTTTTTTTTTCCTTTTTATTTAGTTTCTTGGTTCTTTTAGTTTGTTTTTGTATTTTGTTTCCCTGTTCTTTGTCAATTATTTTGGGTTTGTTGCTGCAATGTGTTACTCTGTTTTATGTGTATTTAAATTTTTTTTCTTCAAAATTAGGGTGTATTAGTATCTGGGAGTTGCATAATGTTTTTCTTTTGTTGTTGTTTCCTGATTATTTGTTGATTTCTCATCATATGTCTCTTCATAGCATTGAAATTGCTATTGGATTTTTCTGGTTGCCATCTTTACAGTTCAAGTTCTGGAAAAGCATTGTGTGATTTCCTCTTTCGTTTTGATGTTAGTTGGAAGGAAAAGATATAAATGTTGTGAAATTGGTTATGTTTGGCAGCATGTTTCATTTTGCACAGACATTGTTAGGATTGTCTTCAAAACTGGTTTCTATGACTAAGAATCTGTTGCTTTTATAATATATGATGTAAATTTGTTCTTATTGCATCTTGAAATAGAATGTTAATCAGAATTTCAAGGACAATTTGATGGTTGGCAGATGGCAGTGAACTTAGGCAGTGAAGTAGTGAACTTAGGATTGGTTGGCACTTGGCAGTGAACTTAGGATTGGTTGGCAGTAAACTTAGGATTGGCAGATGTTTTGGCTGATATTACTTTCCTTTTTTTTTTTTCCTGACATTTAAGTTTCTATTAGTTTGATAATTTCTTTGAATTTTAGTACATTTAAGTCTATTATAAATTATAGGTTTTTAACATGTTTTCATTATGTTATAACAGATGGAAACTACTCAAATTCAAAATGCTTCATCCACGGGCACTACACCAACATCAACCACTTCTCCAACTTCAAAAACTAACGCAGAATCAACCAATGCAGCTTCCACCACAGATACAAAAGGTAAATAACCTCAAGTCCTTACATCTAGGAAAAGAAATGTTGAGGATAGAAAAAAGTCACAAATTTGGGATCACTTTACAAAACTTGATGTTGATCCTAAAGCCCCTAGAGCTGAATGTAATTATTGTGGAAAACATTATGCATGTCACACTATTGTTAATGGCACAAGTAATATGTGGAGTCATTTAAAAGTGTGCAAGAAGTTTCCTTTTGTGGTTGATAAGAAACAAAAAGGTTTTGGTGTTAGAACCTAAGATAGAGAAGGGTGAATTCGGAGAACAGAATGTGGGAAGTCTTAAGGCAATAGATTATAATTATAATGAATGTAGATAAGCACTAGCAAAGATGGTTTACTTTGATGGTAAAAAACTACTTTTTATTTTTACATATTCTAATTTATTTTATCATGTTATAATTTTTTATCTTGATTTTCAGGTTTTGATGTCAATGGTATTACGGAATCAAAGTGCAATGTTCTTGTTATTTTGATGTGCTTTTTGATTGGGATGATGTGCACAATGAAGATTTATATTTTTTGCATGAAGTGTTTTATTTTTTATGACAATGTTATTTGTTATTTTTTTTAAGCCCTTTTGAAGGCAATGCTTTGTAATTTAAATTTTAATTTGGTGTGTGTTATTTAAACTTTGATGCATGAGGAGTCCAAACTCCAAAACACAAATATTAGAAAGACTTGCAACATATTAAACATAATATTAGCACTAATAATTTAATATAAATGAATATTTAGTGACAAAAAATATTAAATATAATATAGAATTTTGTAACAAAATTAGATAATATTTACATTAATTACAAGCCTATTAGAAAGCCCATCAGAAAACCCATTAGAAAGCCCAAAAAAGCCCAAAAAAATCATAATACAAGTTTTTCTGGTTTTCCTGTTAAAAAACCGAACCGAACAGAACCGAAACCGGTCGGTTTGAACCGGTTTCGGTTCGGTTTCGGTTTGAATTTTTAAGTTTTTAAAAATTTAATTTTGGTTAGTTTTTTAGTTAAAAACCGGACCGAACCGGTTTTGCTCACCCCTACTTTGTTTTGCTAAATTTTGATTTTTATTTTATTTTTTAGTGTTTTAAAATTATCATGTTAAAAATAAATTTTATAAAATAAAAAAATATTATTATAATACATTTTCAAATAATAAATATTTTGCAAAGCAACCTTTACCATTATCTTGACCACCATCTAGATGCTAGTATTTTTTCTATCTCAAAGTGAATGCGAACTTAAAATATATATTTATAATAAAGAGTTTCAAAGTCTTCAACAAACACAATTTATATCTTTTTTTAAAATTAAATTAAATTTTAAAAATCAAAACTGAAAAAAATATCTAATAGATTGTTTAGAAAAAACATACTATTAACTAATATTCTAAAACATATAGGGAAAGTACTGTAGCTTTCCCTAAATATTTTTTTTATTTGTTTTTGTTTTTTTGTGTTTTGTCCATCTTTCTTCTTTTTTTTTTCTCCTTTCTTTTTTGTTTTTCCCCACATTTTTTTTCTCTTTTTTTTTTGGGTTTTGCATGCTTTTTTTTCCAAGACTGTCTTCTTCTTTTTTTTATTTTTTTTTTGTTTTTGTGTTTTTTTTTAAATTATCTTTGTCGATTTTTTTTTAATATTAAACTAGTTGAGAATTTAGTTATGTAGTTTTTTTTCTTTAAAACATTATAGATTATTACAATATTTCCCTACATGGTTTTTTTTCTTTTTTTAATGATTTTTTCTTCTTCTTTTTTTTTTTCCAAAATGGTCTTTATTGATTTTATTTTTTTCATATTGAGTTGGTTGAGAATTTTGCTTCGTAATTTTTTCTTTAAAACATTGTGGATTGTTACAATATTTCCCCACATGGTTTTTGGTTTGCCACAGTATTTCCCCACATGTTTTTTTTTTTAAATTATCTTTTTTGAATTTTTTTTAATATTGAACTGGTTGAGAATTTAGCTCTAACTTTTTCCACATATTTTTTTTTCATTTTTTTTCAGAATTGTTTTTGATGATTTTATTTTTTAATATGAAATTGATTGAGAATTTAGCTTTGCAGTTTTTTTTAAAACACTGTGGATTGTTACAGTGTTTCCCTACATGGTTCTTTTTATTTTTTTATGATTTTTTTTTGTTTTTTTCCAAAATTGTCTATCGATTTTTTTTTCATATTGTGCGGGTTAAGAATTTAGCTTCGTGGTTTTTTTCTTTAAAACACTGTAGATTGCTACAGTGTTCCCACACGATTTTTTTTTATGATTTTTTTAAAATTATCTTTATCAATTTTATTATTTTTAATATTGAGCTGGTTGGGAATCACAACTGTAGATTTTCTCATGAAATATTATAGATTGCTACAATGTTTTCCTACATATTTTTTTTTTATTTTGTTTTTTTTTTTGTTATGATTTTTTTAAAAAAAATTATTTGCTAATTTTATTTTTTTAATATTAAATTGGTTAAAAATTTAGCTTTATAATTTTTTTCTTGAAAACATTATGGATTACAATAGTTTTTTTTTATATATATATATAATTTTTTTAAAAAAAAACCACGAAAACATATAAACATATTATAAACTCCAGGGATCACGCGTCCATCACATTTAATATTATCTAATTCTTCTATACATTATCAAAATGCATTCTCAATAAAAGATTAGGCCTCGATTTTTTTAATCACAAATTTAACCCTCTTTAAAAATAAAAAGAAAAGTAAATGGGGCTAAAATTAGGTTATAGCGGAGGTTGCATTTCTTCATTCGCGCCATATGGCAGTCGTCATATGCCTAGGTCTTTCTCTGAAGCTGTCAGATATCAATTATCTTACTCTGATTTTGAAGCTGGCTCTTTTCTTTGATTGTATTTTTGTTTGCAGGAGCGTATACTGTGCGTGCAAAGGAAAAAAATACCACGAGAGCTGAAGGAAAAATGGTCCAAGTGCATATTATCAGCATTTTTAGCGTGATGGTCGGCATCGGACGAGTGATGCATCTTTCAAGGACCAGAGGACTAGCTTCAGGAGAAATCCGAGAGACAATGGAGGCTATCCATTATCACATCATTACTGCTCTGTTTTGGGATTTGACAGGTGTAGAACAACACCACATACTCTGTTTTTTTATAATTTGTCTCTCCCTCCTAAGAAAAACAGGGGATTTTGTTTTTGTGATGAACATTGCTTTTACCATTGCCACTATGATTTTTCTATACACAAACATGCTTGGCTTTGTTTGGCTTAGCAATTGTGATATCTCCATGCTAACTTTTGCTCTTTTTCTTAGAAGCTGTCTAAGATCTTAGTGCATAAATTATGAGCTCTTTTAGATTGCTTTGTCACTCTACATACATTTGTTTTTTGCAGTAATTCTTGTTAAATACTTCTTATGCAATAATTTCTTGGCCAACTACCCAGACAAAACTTCATTTACACGATGAAATTTGGCCAACGGGTAACCTACCTAGTCTCTGATGGTTAGCAGTAACTGGTGTCTCTGAAATCGGGGCTGCCTATTAATTATTTCTGTCATGGAAGGATTTTTGGTGTCTAGGAATGGTAAAAGTACTTGCTCTCCATAAAGGTGAACATGGGAGGCATGTTTTCAATTGAGAACGGAAATGGAGAAGTCGAATATAATTATAAACATCATATATATTGCTTTTTTATATTTTATATTTTATATTTATTTCTTACAAAATTGAATTTTTAAAATAAATTTATTATTGAATATATATTTTAATTATATATATATATATATATATTTAACTATATATGAGAAATATGTAAAATTCAAGATTTATATGGATTTAATATTATCTTTTAATTAGATATTTATTAAGGATATGATTGTGCATATATTCTACCTATTGTTGCATATATTCTACCATTATGTCATTGCCTAATATAACTTATTTGTTACCTAGTTTAGATATGATTGTGTTTTTGTTATTAGTATATAATCTTAACAAAAATCATGAGAGAAATTATGTGCAAGATTATTTTTTATTGCTGCATAATTTCCTTGCTATATATACATGTGTGCAGCCGAAGAATGAATCAAGAATTCTGTTTCCGCAAATAGCTCTATCTCAAAAAATTTCATGGTATTAGAGCATTGGTCTCTGAATTCTAAAACTGTAGGTAGAATCAATTATATTGCCATGGAAGATCACTTGAAGGATGTCATTGATATTTGCTCAAAGATCTCCGTACTAGCAAATTGTTCTAATGATACAAACACCTCTCAAAGATTAAGCTATGTGTTATTGAATGAATTCAATTATCTTTCTTGGTCAAAGGTTGTCATTATTTCCCTTGGTGGAAGATCTAAGTTGGGATTTATAAATGGTTCTACCATTTCCCTAGAAGTTAATGATCCAGAATATGAAGCATGGTTGTCCAAAGACCAGCTGGTTGTGTTCTAGATTCTCAACTCCATGGAGAGGAACCTTGCTGAGAATTTTAGTTTCTTAGAATCATCATTGGACCTATGGGATGCCATTCGTGACATGTATGAAAATAAAAAAAAACTTTACCATAATTTTCTAGATTCATCGCAAGGTTGCCAAGCTTCACGAGGAAGGAAAACCTTTTGTTCAACTATTAGGAAGCTTTAAAAGCTTGTGGAATGAATTGGAAATGTATCGCCCTCACACTATAGATGCTACCACATTATGGAAAAGAATTGAGGAGGATAAAATTTTTCAACTGTTGGCAAGTCTCAGCCTAGATTTTGAAGACCTGCGAAGCCATATTCTGATGAATCCAGAATTGTCATCCTTGAAATTAGTTTGTGCTACCATTCAACGTGAAGAAATACATAGAAAAGTAATGACAGGTGAAGTTGGGGCATCTGATACTTGTGCTTATCAAACCAAATTGATGTTGTAGGATATGAATTTTGGATTCTCTAATCATGGTCAGTACAAACCACTATCTGATTCTAAATCCTACAAAGGGAAACAGATTGATTTGAAATGTCAATACTGCCATAATCTTGGTCATAATGCAGATTGTTGTTGGCTTCTTCATCCCAAAATTTGCAAATGATATGAGAAGACAACCAAAACATGCAAATAATCATAAGTTATACCTTACAAATAACAATGCAAATTCCATCGAGAGCTTCTCTATCAATTCTGCAACTCTGATATCTAATTTTATAAATTATTTGCAAGATAAGCATGGCCAAGAAAAGTCACATGATGAATTAACAAGTCAAGGCCAGAAGTAACTAACTGCTCTTCTTAAACATTTTGCTGATTTTTTTAGCAAAAACAGACCTGAAAAATAGCCAAGGTAATCTGATTGCTTTCATGACTACATTAGATCTTGTAAATTTACATGATCTTTGGATAATTAATTATGGTGCCACCGATCACATATCAAACAAATTAAATAACATTCATGACTTTAAGTCATTTATCCATCCCACGTTTGTGTCTGTAGCTAATGGGAAAAGTGCTTATGTTAAGGAGAAGGGAAAAATCAACCTACTCTCTAATAAGATAGTGTCTGATGTTCTTTTTGTACCATCATTTCTATTTTAGTTGCTTTCTATCAGTAAGATTGCATCTACTCTAAACTATGAAGTTCCAAAGTTATGTTTCAAGATCTTGTCTCCAAGGAGATGATTGGTGAATGGTTTTTCCTACATGGTATCTATTGAATCTCTCATAAATCTTAAGTCTCCAGGGGTTTTTAAGTAACAACTAATCATTCACATGAGCTCCTCTTATGGCATCGATGTCTAGCTCACCCTTCAGAGTTTATTTTTAGTAAAATAAAATTGGTTCAAATACATGAACCTCTTAATTGTGAGATTTTTTTATTTTTTTTGAAATCTACAAGACTTCCTTTTACTTCTTCAATGTCAAAAACCACCCATGCATTTGAACTTGTTCATTCAAATTTATGAGGACCCTTCTATACTTCCATTGATGGTTTTAAATATTTTGTTTATATTTATCGATGATTTCTTTAAAGTTACCTGGGTGTATTTGCTGAAAGCTAAGCATGATGTATTTGATTGTTTTAAGGATTTTTGTTTATTAACTATTAATAAGTTTTCAGCTCATATTAAAATCTTTCGATCTGAAAATCTCACCGAATATATGTCCAAAGACATGTCAAAATATTTATGTTCTAATGGAATTATGTATCAGACTAATTGTGTTGGCACACCTCAACAAAATAGAAAATCTGAACGCAAAAATTATGATCTGCTTAAAAAAATTGTGCCATCATGCTTAAAATGAATGTTCCCAAAGGTTTTTGGTCATATGGAGTCCTTACAACTACTTATCTTTTAAATCGCTTACCCAGTCAAGTGCTAGATTTTAAATCTTCTCTTGAAGTTTTGCAGGATAAAATTCCAGATGTATCTCATATTAAAGTATTTGGCTGCACTTATTTTATGCACTTACCAGCTACACATTGTGACAAGCTAGATCCTAGAGCTATTAAGTGCATATTTATGGGTTACTCCACAACTTAAAAAGGATGCAAATGTTATAACCCCTTGTTGAAGAAATTATATACTTTCAGGGATGTTTGATTTCTTGAAGACACCATATTTTGATGTAGGAAATCAGGGGGAGACCTTATCCGATTTCTTTCCTTTGCTTAGTATTGAGAATATTAACCAACTTCCATCTGTTATCCCTAGTTTTGATCCTGCTCTTCTCAGTCCTAACCGACAGACTCAGTTTCAAATTGCATATGATCCTAGAAATATTGTTACTAACCGACAAAATCAGCTTCAGACTGCATCTGTTTTCAGTGATGTTGTTGTTCATGCCCTTGATTCTAGCAATCCTCAACCTAACAATACCAGCATACAAGAATTGCCATGTTCTCTTGATGTTCTGCCAGCTACTATAAGAGTTTCTCTTCAAACACGTCAACCGTTATCTCGAATACAAGATTATGTCAGCTACAATGTGAAGTATCCTATTTCCAGGTTCATGTCTTATCATCGACTTTCTCGAGCACATAATGCATTTCTTACTTCTATATCAAATGTTCATGAACTGAAGACATTCAAAGAAGCTCAATAACAAAAAGTATGGCAGCAAGCCATGAATGAAGAATTGAAAGCTCTTACTAAAAATCACACATGAAGTATAATACCACTTCCTGTTGGAAAACAAGTTGTAGGCTGTCGTTAGATATTCAAGACAAAATTTAAGTTAAATGAGAAAATTGATCGGCACAAAGTTCATCTCGTGGCTCAAGGTTTCACTCAAAAATTTGGAATTGACTATAAGGAGATATTTTCTCCCGTGGCCAAGATGACTATTGTTAGAGTTTTTCTATCTGTTGATATCAATCACAGGTTGTTTCTATGCCAAATGGATGTAAGAAATGCATTCTGACATGGAGATCTTGAAGGAGACGTGTTCATGAAACTTCCTCTCGAACATCCTTAGAATGGAAGCTCTACACTAGTTTGCAAACTTCACAAATCTATATATGGACTGAAGTAAAGTTCTCGAGCCTGGCATGCTAAATTAAGTGTTGCTCTTGAAGATTTTGGTTCTACAAGAAGCACTACAAACTCTTTCTTGTTTATTCAGCTTGATTCCATTCATACACTAGTAGTGCTAATATATGCGGATGATCTCATTATAACAGGAGGTAATGGTGATTCCATAACTCAGCTTAAAAGATCTCTTCAGCAATAATTTTCAATTAAAAACCTTGGCTCCTTGAAGTATTTTCTAGGCATTTAAATGGCAGCCTCCCGTAAAGGATTTTTCCTTAATAAGTGTAAGTACGTTATTGATATGTTGAAGGATGCCGATATGTTGCATACTAAGCCTGTTGCAAACCCTTTAAACAACAAACTAACATTGGACTCTTCAAGTGAACCTCTTGCTTCCTACACTCACTAACAGAAGATTATTGGTAAACTAATTTACTTAATAATCACTCGACTGAATATTACATTTGCTGTCAGCCTTGTCAGTGGATAAATGCATGCTCCAATGGTTCAACATCTTGGTATGGTAAAACGTATCTTACAGTATCTGAAAAAGACCATTAGTCGTGGCATTGTTATGACTCACAATGGTCATAATAACATCAGGGGCTACACTGATTATGACTGGGCAGGAAATTCTTTTGATCGTCGATCTACCACTAGGTATTGTATGTTTGTTGGTAGGAATTTGGTGTCTTCGAAAAGCAAGAAAAATCCATCATAGCTCGCTCAAGTGCTAAAGTAGAGTATCGTGTTATGACCTATGCTGCTTGTGAACTAATATGACTTAAACACCTTCTTGTATATTTTGGATTTCTTGGTGTTACTACAATGATATTGTTTTGTGATAATCAAGCTGCTATATATATTGTGTCCAACCTGGTGTTTCATGAACACATTAAGAACATCGAAGTAGATTATCATTATATACGTTAGCAAGTTCAAGCAAAACTTATCCAACCTCAGTATGTACGTTCTCATGATAAACTAGTTGATGTGATCACCAAAGCTTTACCTTCTACTCAATTTCACCGGTCATTGAGCAAGCTAGGATCCACCAATCCGCTTGATCCAGCTTGAGAGGGAGTATTGAAGATACTGCAGATATTCTACCATTATGTCATTGGCTAGTATAACTTGTTTGTTATCTAGTCTAGATATGATTGTGTTTTTATTATTAGTATATAATCTTAGCAAGAATCTTGGGAGAAATTATGTGTCAGACGTTTCATTACTGCATAATTTCCTTGCTATATATACATGTGTACAGTTGAAGAATGAATCAAGAATTCTATTCCGCAAATAGCTCTGTCTCAAAATTCTTCAAAATTACTTTTTTATATTTTATATTTTATCATATATTTATTTCTTACAAAATTGAATTTTTAAAATAAATTTATTATTGAATTTATATTTTGATTATATATATATACACACAAACTGTTTTTTAGGAATTTCCAAACCCGCAACCCAAAAATGATTAATATGACATGGAGACGTGAAGGTATAACTGCCCCCATTGCTATTCCTATTTGTTTAATATTAATACAATTCTTTTTAAGAAAAAATCATTTAGATGAGGCTTTATTTGGATAATAAAAACTTAAAAAATATTTTGCTTTGATAAAGAATCATATTATATAGGCTTTAGAAGTTAAAAAAATAAATAATAAATTCTTTCTATTCCTGAAATCGTCATGAGCCCATTAATTGATATAAAAATTGTTTAATAACGGCTACCAATTAATTTCCCGGTTAAATATCATCTTAAAATCCAAGTAAAAGTCATGATTGACACAAAAGGATTAATTTAAATTTTACCAGCAAAGTTCGGATTGAATCTAATTTCTTGTATTGAGGTTTTGATTTTATTGATGTTCCATTTAAAGTCTCAATTAAGAATAGATTAATGGATTTTTTTTTTAAATTCCTAATTTTTAAAGATTTGATATAATATGCTGATCTAGCCGGTTGATCCAGTAATAATAAAATCAGATTAAAAACTTGATTGTAACTCGTTAATTATTATTATTATTATTTTTTTACCAAAACAACGTTGTTTTAATTTAAAAAATAGAATTGATCCGGGTGATTCGAGCAAAACCCATGATCCGGATCTTAGACCGGATCAACTAACAGACCAGATTTCAAAACTTATATATGAATACATAAAACATTTAAACTAGAGAGATGGTTAAGAAATAAAGATAAAATAAAACTAAATCGTTATTTATATTTTTTTCTTCTTCCAAAATAAGATTAGTAAAAGTGTGAATCCCTCGTAATGCCTATTTTAATTCTATAATTATTAACTATCATAATCTCTTAGCTTGGCCTTATTTTCAACATTAATTGGATATATCAAATATTCCACCCTCTCTTTCGATTCCCAGTAAGTTCTTCTCTCCTTTTCCCTCTGCTCAACTCCGCAATTTCGATTACATTAATTTTTTGAACAGCATGGTTTTTTTTTTTTAATTAAGGTAATTGGAACAGGAAAGAATTAATGATGGTATGTTTTAATGACTGTATCAGTGGATTTGGACAAGGGTGTCGTTGACACTTCTACTTGTTGTGTCGAAGAAGAAGAAACTGTTGGAGATGGAATTGCAGAACCGGATGTTGGTATGGAATTTGAATCTGAAGATGCTGCCAGGAGATTCTACACAGAGTATGCCAGACGGGTAGGATTTGCTGTGCGTGTTATGCAACGTCGACGTTCGGGGATTGATGGAAGAACTCTTGCTCGTCGTCTTGGATGTAACAAACAGGGTTTTTCTCCTAATCACAGGACTGATGTTGGCCCGGACAAGAAGCCTAGGCCCGGTGCACGAGATGGTTGCAAAGCTACAATCTTGGTTAAAATGGAAAAGTCTGGAAAATGGGTGGTTACTAGATTTGAAAAGGATCATAATCATCCTTTAGTTGTCACCACCTCTGGATTCAGTTCATCAGTTAGTATCTCAACTCTCAACTCCTTGCTTCTTTGTTTGTTCATAGAATTAGAATCTATTCAACAATCATTTTCATCAGCCGGGCTAGGTTTTTTTTTTTTTTTTTTTTTGTCTTTCTGGGGAAATATATTTTGTGTATTTCTCTCTCTCTCTCGGTGCCAAATGCCAATGCATGATTACTTGGTGTCATTATCTTTTGTTATACGTATTTAGAACAGGTTTAGTTGTTTCCCCAACTCTTAGGTGGGTGAAGCAGCCCAAAGTTTTCCACCAATGTTGCCTTTCTGAAACTACAATCGCCAGTATTAGTGGTATGTTTATTCTGCAGTATAAAACTTGAGATGGGTTTCGCCTGTGCTGGCAGCTTTTGTTTTTCTCTCGCATATGAATTTAGCTCCTCCTCAAAATGTTAAAGTGGGAGGGAATTTCTGTGGCTTATATATATGGTGATGATTAGCCTGGTCAAATAGGCGTTTCCTGATTTGCATTTATCTAGCTTTCTCAATGGTTAAAGAAACCGGACAACTACATGCATGTGTAAAAAGACTGTTTCTTTGTGCATCAATCAAGTGCTATTTCAAAGATTGCAATAGTTCTTGAATAGAGAAGGGTGGCTTTTTTTTCAACACTTTCAACCGGTGTATGTGGCCTTAGGCTTACGATATCTCAGCAAGCATGACAGGATGTTCTACTTATGGTCCTTGCTCGGATATGCATGACACCATGTCATCATATCACTTTTTACTCTTAGCCCTGCCATTAACTACATCCAAACCTCTTGTTTGCTGTTCTTAGATCACGTTAATTACCAGTCACGTTGTTGAATGTGGCTCTTAATTGGACTGCTCCTATTACCTTTCTTGGGCGTTTCCACAGCTGTATGCATTTATTGTATGCTCTGTGTTTTCATTGAATTAAATAATTGCATCAGGATAAACAGTTTGCAGAGTTTTAACCATTTTTTTCTGTATGAGTACGATATTTGCTGGCATGTCTCCAATGGCATCCATATTTGCAATATGGGTGGACGGACAGTCCAGTGAACCTTTTTCTGGTGGCTCCTTGAGTTATGCAGAATCAGCAGGCACAAAACATCTATGCAATCTAGCTTCACATATTTACTGTGATTTGATTTAGTTACCTTAGCAAATTGTTTGCTTTTTTGAGCATGTAGGGTGGCAAGGATAAGAAAATTGAAGAGCTTACTCAAGAGTTAGAGCATCAGGAGCAATTATGTGCAACTTATCGTGAAAAATTACTCAGTTTTATGAACAATGTTGTGGAGGAAGCAGAAGAACTGGCTTCAAAAATTCAAGTTATTGTGGACAGTGTGAGGAAAGTTGAATCGGAAGTGCAAAAGTTTTCCCGCCATGGATAGCCTTGGCATTTAACGTAAGTATTTACTTTTGGTCATGAAAGCTTTTGATCGTTCTTAGTGTCTTATAATCATTTTATTTTGCTCAAGATGTTTTAGGATTCGATTTGGTAACATTATTCATTAAATGCAAAGTAAAATATATGTTTTCTATGGTCCTGAAGTCTAAAAAAATATTTTTTTACCTGCTTATACGGTCAGATAATGTACTACTTTCTGATATATACTTGCTGCAATGCATCTCAGGTTCACCAACACAGGAACTATCTGCCGATACACTGCAGACAAACACGTCAGGCATATGTTAATGAGCTTGTAACTCAACTAACATCCATTTCCCTCTCTTCCAAGAGGTCTCAGGTTTTAGTCTCTCTTTCGCAACAAGTGAGGCTTACACAGGCCAACTGCAATTTCAGATGAAACGGCATGCCACTCAAGTTTTGTTTATCATTGTCTCTGTTTCTTTCCTTTATTTATAATGTTCAGGAACAAGTTTGCTTCTTCCTTTCAGTCCATAAAGGGCATTGGTCAAAGCTGGACATTCATCTAATGAGCGCGAATATGCTTTGGATGAATGACAGGGAAGGAAAAAAAAAACTTTTGGCATTGTCTTGGTACTACACAAGAACTGAAAACCCTTTAAAAGCATAAAAGCAAGCAATGTACGAAATTGAAGTTGGAATATTGTAGTATTAATTTTTATTGTTGTGATAGTTCCAGATTGCAAGTTGGTTGGATGATGTTCTTCACTGTCAAGTAATAGGAAAAATTAATTTGAGGTAATGGAAGTGATATAGAAATATTTCCTTTTCTCTTTGGATGGGGTGGGCCAAGGCAAGTGAAATTAAAACTGAAGGAGATAGCGGGCCCAATAAGCCGAGCCCAGTAAATAATAAAGAAAAAAAAACAAATGGAAACACTCTGCAGTCTGGTTGTTAGTAAAAACATTTTACTGTTTATGCTGGTCATAATTATAAGAGGTTTGACGATGCCCAACGTGGATTTGCCAAGTATATTCATTAATAACTAGTTTTATTTTTAAAAGAAAAAATTCAAGTGATATTGTTTTGAATAATTTTTTTAAAAAATCTCATTTAAATCGCGTTAATTAGATAATAATTTGACTTGTCGAATCATCTAAATTTAATTAAATTACTTTTTAAAATAATTTAAAAGAAACTCGTTGGACTAGCATGATTTAATAATAAATTTATCGAGACCTCATTTTTATCTTTAAAAGAATCTATTTAAAAACTCTCTTTACTTTTTCTATTTGTTTATTAAAAAAAGAAAAAAAAGAGAAATTTCTAGATGAAATAATTAGGCTAGATTGTAATTATAGATTGTGTTACTCCAGAGAAAATGAAATAATTTTATTTTGCTTTCATATATAGTTGATGGATGGATGAATTACTAGCTTGTCTAAATTTTTAGAGTCCAATTGACAACATTTGTAATCAACAAAACAAAGGTGTTTTGAAGATGAGAATTATGATGAACATCATGAGCTAGCAGATGATGAACTCTCGAAAAATATTAAATTGTGTCTAGATGAGGTTAACAAGATTATAAAACAATTTAGTGAAACTTTACCTTGTAGAACCCTACATTGGCATAAAATTCAAAGTAAAGAGAAAATGATGCATGATTAATGAATCTAAATTTAACAGGTTTAAAAAACTCCTAAAAAGCCTAAAAAACCTCAAAAAGTCCAAAAACATCCTCATGGGCTCAGGATACCATGCCCGAACCCCAAATACTACCAAGGTGCATGGGATCGAGCATGGAAGTCGGAGCCCATACTAGGCGTACGCCCGAGCTCGGGCATGGAAACCTAAGCCCACCATTTTGGCATACGTCCAGCATGCTGGGCATGACATGTCTAGCCTTACTAGGCGTGCTGCCCACTTGGTATTGGGCCTGACACGCCCCAGTTGATGTTAGGCGTGCTGCCAAGCACTAAGGTGCTGGGCATGCACCCTAACATCTTCATGGGCTCAAGCTACCACTCCCAAGCCCAACTTGCTTGGGTTCAAGCAATGCGTCTGGACTCATTTTTCACTTCTAATAGGTTCAAGCACCTTATCCGAGCCCAACACTCTATTGAGATTTTTTTTGAGAATTTCACATGGATCCCTCAGTATTTTATACTAATACAATACATATTAATTTGAGTAAAATATAACTTAAAATATCACAATAGTGAAATTACACTTCAGCCTCTCTTCACAAAATGACAAAACTCATGGGTTATAAATACAACATGAATCATTCAAACTTAAGGTTCACAATCTCTTCATTCTTAACACTTTTAACATATATATTTTCAAAGTCTATCTCTTTAAAATATCATTGCACTTTCTTTCTCTACAAAGTTCTTGACTTAAGCATCTGAGAGTCTTCACATCCATCAAATGGGACCTTTTATAAGTACCAGCTATCAACCACCTTGGCTTACTAGGCACCACTAGCTACCACTCACCTGGGCTTTCCATATTAAGTCACTAGATACCTTGGCTAAAGAGAATGAATTATATTGCTTGAACTAAGAAGGTTGACTTAAGAAGGTTGTCATGCAATTTTAAGACTTGCTTCAAAAGATAGCTAGGGTAGGGTGTGTTGTCCCCAAATTCATTAGAGAGCACAATCCTAAATTGACATCTACGACACTTTTCATATAACACTCTCTGCCCATTTGTCTCATCTAAGACATCAAATCACCATATCTCCAGTTTTACTTAACCTCAATGGACCACTTGAAAATACTTTGTATTCAATCACAATAGTGAATGCACACGTCTCAATTAGAACCTCTCTAGCTACATTGCAAGTGTAAAGACCTCATAAGATGTTTAAACTATCGAGTAAAGTTATATATATATATATGAATATGATTGAGCTATTTGTTGACCTTTGGGTCACATATTAATATTGTATGTATTATAACGATAATAATTAAATATAAATGGACTAATAATATGCTTGTATAAGATTAAGTTTAAACAAGTTTATATGAAAATCACATCAACAAGCATGAGGTATTGAATGAAGACGTCAATCAACAAGTCCAAGATGCAAAGCAAGTGAAGACTTATTTTTTAAATGTAAATATTTGTAGGTTACTTGATAGCACAAATTAAAATGAATGCACACATTTCACTTTGCATGCATTTAAAAAGGATTGATAAAACGATTATAAGAATTCACTAGGATTAAAACTAATAAATCTAGAATTCTATATGAACCGGTCGACCATTTAGTGATATCAATTTAATCGGTTGACCGTTTGTTCATACGTGATGAAGACCTGGAAATTTGCAAGAACCGGTCGACTGATTGGCTTGACCAATTTGAACCAGTCGACTGTTTGAGTTGTCAAATGAACAATAATGGCAAGTGAAGACTTCCTAATTGAATAGTTTAGTATAGAATTTATATATATATATATATATATATATATATATATATATATATATATATATATATATATATATATCATATACAAGCTATTTAAAGAGCAAAAACAAATTCAAATCATTAATCCTAAATCATACTCATATTTATTCATTAGAACCTTCATATTTTTACACAAGAGTATAAATTCTCATACTCACTAAACTTAAACACCTTCATATATTCTGAGTGTTATTGAGTGAGATATAGAGATAAAAGCTTCAATTATATTATCTACTCTTTGAGAGAGAGTTTTTATATTTTAAACAATTGGAACCCTTCAAAAGTTTAAATGAAAAACTCTTAGTCATTGGTGAGGTTCCTCACCAAGGTGAAAAATCTTGAAGAGGGAATTTCTTCAAGTGGTGAAAAAGGGCTTGGTGAGGATTCATCAAGGACATTGTAATCTTTGGTTTGGACTAGTAAAGAATATAATAATTAAGACCGGTTTGGTGTTTGAGGTGTGGATGTAGGCTTGCCAAACCATGTTAAAAACCGAGTTTGTAATTTCTATCCCTATACTTTACTTTAAGCACTTTAATTAAATTGTTGGTTAATTATGTTTATTGTGTTTAATTGAGTAAATTGCAATATTTGTTATTATTAGTGGAACACCTAATTCACCCCCTTTAAGTGTTATTGTTGCCTTAATCCTAGAACAATAATTGGTATTAAAGCCTAGTTCTTATTTATATAAGTTTGCTTAGACTTTGAGTAGAATGACAATCACTAGTTTTAATATTTCAAAATGAAGGATCATCAACCTCTAGGACACCTTTCTTTAATGGTAATGACTATGTCTATTGGAAAGCTAGGATAATTATATATCTTCAATCTATTGAAAATGGACCTCAAAAGCCTACTAAGATTGAAAATGATATAATGATTCCTACACCTAGAAGTGAGTAAACCAACGGTGATACGAAGTTTTTTTCTATGGATGATAAAGCTATGAACACTTTGTATTGTGCCTTGAATAAAAGTGAGTTTAATAGAATATCATCTTGTAAAAAAGCTAAAGATATATGGCATACTTTAGAATTAACTCATGAAGGTAATAATCAAGTTAAAGAATTCAAAATTGATATGCTTGTACATCAATATGAGTTATTTAAAATGTTTCCAAAAGAATCCATAAGTAGTATGTTTACAAGAATAACAATTATCACCAATAGTTTGGATGCTCTTGGTATGACTTATACTAGTGTCGATATTGTGAGCAAAATTCTTAGGTCCTTTCCAAAGACATGGGAAACAAAGGTGATGGAAATCCGAGAAGCTAAGAATCTTACCAAAATTTCATTGAAAAAGCTCATCGGTTTACTAATGACTCATGAAATCATCATGGAAAAGCAAGAACTAGAAGAGATGCCAAAGAAGAATTTGGCATTCAAAACCGTACACCATGTTGATGATGATAATGATGAAAAAGAAGTGAAGGAGGACATCGCACTAATCATAGACAATTCCAAAACTTCCTAAGAAAGAAGTAAGGAAATAGAGAATTCTCAAACTTTAAGAAGGATGGAAATAAAAAAGAATCTAACAAAAAGACACTTAGATGTTGCAGGTGCAATAAGATGGGACACATAAAATTTGATTGTCCTCTCCTTTAAAATAAAAAGAAGAAACATAATCACAAACAAGCAATGAAAGCAACATCGAGTGACGACTCAAATTATAGTTCAAGTGATGAAGAATAGCATGTTGAAAACGTTGTTTCATGGCAATTGAAAGCGATAATGAGGTACTTTCTTCGGATGATGAATCTGGCCTTTCTTATAATAAATTGCATAATGCATTTGAGACATTGTATGATGAATACAAAAAGTTAGGTTCTAAGTATAGTTTATCAAAAAAAGAACAATGCATGTTTACTTGTTGAGAACAATACATTAGAAAAGAAAGTATGCATTGTAGTTGAAGATTGTGATAAAATGAACCAACTTGAAGAGGAAAATAAAGCGTTAAAGGAAAAGGTTGATAGGTTGAAGACTATACTAGCTAAATTTACTCAAGGTTCTAAGATCTTAAAAATCATTCTAGCTAGTCAGAGATATGTCTTCAACATAAGACGATTAGGCTATCATCCTATGAAGAATAAAATATATTTAATAACTATTTTTTAAAAGTCAAACAATCACATGACCCAAATCAAACATGCAATTATTGTAGAAGCATTGGTCATTTGATTTATGCATGTCCTATGAAAAAGTTATTTATATGACTTGGGTTCCAAAATGAACCACCACTAACCACAAAAGATCCAAGAAGGTATGAGTACCAAAAACCTCATCTTGATTTTGTGTGTATAGGAATTAAAGGAATATCGGGACTAATTCTTGGATAGTGCTTATTCAAAAAATATAACCGCATATGATTTATTATTTTAAAGCATTACAAAGATCAATGGTGGAAAAATCACTTTTGGAGACAACTCCAAAGGAAATATCATTGGAGTTGGCAATATTGAAGGTAAGTCCTCTAATTCAATAGAAAATGTGTTTCTTGTAAATGGTCTAAAACATAATTTTCTAAATGTTAGTCAGTTGTGTGATAAAGGCTACAAAATCATGTTTAACCATACATGTTACTTAATCCTTGAAAATGATAAAGTTTTATTTGTTGCTAATAGAAAAGAAAATGTTTATAAGATTAAAATTGATGCATGCAAAAGGATAAAAAGTTGTCTTATTGCTAGCATTAATGATAATTTTCTTTGACATATAGAATTAGGTCATATAAGCATGGATATTTTTTTTTCTAAACTTGTAAAAAATGAGCTTATTAAAGGACTCCCTCATATTGCATTCAAAAATAAAAAGTTATGTGATGCTTGCCAAATAGGTAAACAAGTGAAAACATCTTTTAAGAGTAAACACCACATTTATATCGAAAGACCTTTAGAATGGCTCCACATTAATCTATTTGGACCAACTAGAGCTAGAGGTATAAACGGTTATAGATATGTGTTTGTGATTGTAGATGACTTTACAAGATATACATGAGTTTTGTTTTTAAAATTAAAAGATGAAACTATTTATGAATTTGAAAAGTTTTCAAAGAAAGTTGAAAATAAAAAGGTTTTTCAATCATAAACATAAGGAGCGATCATAATGATGAATTTATAAGTGATTTTTTAAAAATATTTTGTGAAGAAAAAGGATATCACCATAACTTTTCAGCTCGTAAAACTCCTTAACTAAATGAGGTTATGGAAAGGAAAAATTGGTCTCTTCAAGAAATGGTAAGACCAATGTTAAATGAATTTAATACCCCTAGATGTTTTTGGGCGGAAGTCATAAACACTTCTTGCTATGTTTTAAATCATATTACCTTGAGACTGGAGTTGAAAAGGACTCCTTATAAGCTTTGAAGAGGAACAAAACCCAACATCTCATATTTTAACGTTTTTAGTTCTAAATATTTTATTCTTAACACTAAGGATAACTTGGACAAGTTTGATTCAAAATCCAATGTTGCTCTTCCAATTTTTTGTATGGATATTCCTCTTCTAGCAAAGCTTATAGAGTTTATAATAATAGAATAATTTGTCTTGAAGAATCCATGCATGTCGCCTTTGAGGAAACTCAAAATGACAAAATTGATGAGATTTTAGATGACATAAATGAAAGTGTTCAACATTTAAGTCTTAATGATAAAATACCTATAGAGAACAACAGTGAAGAAATGAACAAGGATCAACCAAGCACAAGCCATCAACAAGAAATGGTAAGTAACTCTTTTGTACCACCAAAAGAGCTAAGGTATGTAAGCTCTCATCCTCCTGGCTTAATTATTGGTAATCTATTTGAAGGAACCAAGACTAAGGTATCTCTTAGGAACATCAATGAGCATTATATATTTGTTTCGTATATAGAGCCTAAATCTTTCTTAAAAGCTGAGAAGGATGCTAATTGGATTTTAACTATGCAATATGAGTTAAACCAATATGAAACGAATGATGTTTGGGAACTAGTTCCTAGACCTGAAAAACAATCCAGTATAGGAACAAAATGGGTTTTTAGGAACAAAGTTGATGAACATGGGACAATAATGAGAAATAAAGCTAGACTAGTCGTCAAAAGTTATAATCAAGAAGAAGGTATTGATTATGAAGAAACCTTTGCACTCAATTTTACACCTTTTCAAATGGATGTCAAAAGCGCATTTTTCAATGGTTTTATCATGGAAAAGGTATATGTTGAACAACCTCAAGGTTTAGAAAACTTTTATTTTTCCAATCATGTTTTTAAACTCAAAAAGGTTTTATATGGCTTAAAACAAGCACCAAGAGCATGGTATAATAGATTAAAGACTTTTCTTATTGAAAATGATTTTAACATTGACAAAATTGACACCACCCTCCTCACAAAGAGAAAAGGTAAAGAAATATTACTTGTATAAATATATGTTAATCATATTATATTCGATGCTATTAACGAATCTCTTTGTAAGAAATTTGCAAAATGCATGCAAGATGAATTCAAAATGAACATGATGAGAGAATTGAACTTTTTCATTGGATTGCAAATCAAGCAAACAATAGATGAAATTTTCATCAACCAAAGCAAGTGCATTAAGGATCTAATAAAAAGATTTGGGATGGAACATGTCAAAAAAATTGACACGTCTATGGGAACATCAACCAAGCTTGATATGGATGAAAATGGTAAGAAATAGACATCACTAAATATCAAGATATGATTGGCTCACTCTTATATTTAACTACAAGTAGACCCGATATTATGTTTTGTGTTTGTCTATGCGCACGTTTTCAAACATGTCATAAAGAATCCTATGTGGCTGTTGTTAAATTCATTTTTAGATATTTACATGGTACAATTAACTTAAGGATGTGGTATTTGAAAATAAGCGAGTTGAATTTGATTAGCTATGTGAATGTAGATTTTGCTGCGTTTAAAGTTGATAGAAAAAATATTAGTGGAACATTTCACTTTTTAGGATCATCACTAATATCTTGAGCTAGCAATAAACAAAATTTAGTAGCTCTATCAACAACTGAAGCGGAATATATTGTGGCAGGTAGTTGTTGTGCTCAGATTTTATGGATGAAACAAACTTTAAAAGACTTTGGACTAAATTTTGATCATGTTCTTATCATGTGTGATAACACAAGTACTATAAGTCTACCTAAGAACCCTATACAACACTCATGTACAAAACATATTCAAGTGAGACATCACTTTTTAAGAGATCACATGTTGAAATGTGACATTATACTTGATTTTGTTAGCACAGAACATCAACTTGTAGATGTTTTTACATAGCCTTTAGGTAAGGATTCCTTTTATAAAATTATAAGGAATCTAGGCTTTATACATGCTAATGACATTTGAGGTTTTATGCTTGTATGAATACATTACTGGAAATAAGTTGGATATGTTTAAATGATAAAAATGTATGCCCCTTTTAGCATGAAAAATATGTTATGCTATAAAATTCTTTGACAATGCAGATCTACGATGAACCGGTCAACCAGTTCATCATACCAATTCAATCGGCCAGTCGGTTGAAACAAAGGAACAGAGGGTTAGCTACTGGATGAACAATAACTTTTTGAAATTTCATTTGGTTTAGATTTTGAGACAACAAGTTGGATAAAAATAGTACATGTTAATCGATCTATAGTTGTCGAAAAAGGTTTAGGAAGCATGTTAAAGTGATTTTGGGATAGATACAATATTTGATTATATAGGTTGGCAAAATCTTTTTTATTTGAAGAAACTCACCTATCTTAAGCTTATCATAATGTTTTTTTTTTTTTGTAAATATGTGAATCAACGTTGAGCCTAGAATAGTAAGTCATTTGCAGATTAAGCAGATTGAATTTGACTGTGATACTTTAGGCATATTTTAGGCAATAAAATCATTGAAGATTTTGTGTATGAAGTTTAACTTCATATATTTCCTAGAAGGTCCTAAGGTTTGTGAAGTTAAAATCATACCAACCATTGGAGATTTTATGTATGACAAAGTATAGCACAACATACTAATCAATTGAATTTCACGCAAGGTACTAAGATTAAGAGTTAGGATTTGCTCTTATGTCCTAGAATTCTTCACTGCACTGCATAATAGCATATAATATTTTGTCCAAAAAGAGGCAATATAATGAGGTCACTTTTATGAATATGTGTTTGATAGATTGTATGATTAGAGGACGTCGCATCAATCTCTCCTATATTAAGATGAATATTATCATTATAGCCCATGACCAGAAACAAAAATCTTTACCATATGGTCAATGCTTAACTATTTTTTTTAGTATTTTGATATCTTGCTCACCAATACAGATAAGAATCCATACTCAAAAGCAATGGAAATAGACATCAGGCCACTTAACAAGATGAGGTATGTCTTGACTAATGATGTTGTTCGGATGTCTAAAGACCAAATTGGTGCTCATGCTGAAGAAGAGCATGATGAGGGAGAAGAGCAGAATATTGGTAGTAATGTTGAGTTTGTTGATATGTTTAAGACACTACCTAGAGCTTCCTTTTCAAAAGATGTTGGTACAAGCCCTTGGCGATCAAAGATGGAAGGTCGACTAGAGCATATTGAGGGTGATCTAAATGCATCATATTCGAGAGGATGTGCATGATATGAAGGATATGATGGATAATTTGCTCTATCGCTACCCACCACCCTAAACGATTATACCGCAATCATTTAATGTTTTCATTTTCATTTTTTTTTGTTTTTATTACTTTTCACTTTGTAATGCATGTTATCTTTTGAACATTATGCAGTGGTTTTATGTCTTATTTCTCTATGATTGTTATACTTTCCCTATTTTCTTTTCGTTGATGACAAAGACAAAATGGGAGAGAATTGGAGAGATTGAGGAAAGAATTTTATATATATATATATATATATATATATATATATATATATATATATATATATATCATAAAAAAAGGGAGATTGTTGATGAGTCGCATATTAATATTTTATGTATTTTGATAATAACAATTAAATAGAGATGGACTAATGATATACCTGGATGATATTAAGTTTAAACATGTTTATATAAAGATATATGAATGAAGAAATCAATCAACAAGTCCAAAATGCAAAGCAAGTAAAGACTTAGTTTTTAAGTGTTCATTTTAGTGCTTAAATGTAAATCTTTATATCATACTTGATAGCACAAATTAAAATGAATAAACACACTTCACTTTGCATGCATTTAAAAAGGATTGATAAAATGGTTCTAAGAATTCACCAAGATTAAAACTAATAAATCTGGAATTCTACATGAACCGGTCGATCGTTTGGTGATACCAATTTAATCGGTCCATCGTTTATTCATACGTGATGAACACTTGGGAATTTGCAGGAATTGGTCGACCGATTGAGTTGTCAGAGGAACAATAACGGTTATAAATGACTATTTTTTGCTAGAATCATATATATAGCTTGCTAATTGAAGAATTTAGTATAGAATTTAACTATACACACATACACAAGCTATTTGAAGAGCAAAAACAACTTCAAATCATCAATCATAAATCATATTCATATTTGTGCATTAAAACCTTCATATTCTTGCACAAGAGTATAAATTCTCATACTCACTACACTTAAACACTTTCATACATTCTAAACGCTATTAAATGAGTTATAGAGATATAAGCTTCAATTGTATTATCTACTCCTTAAGAGAGTGTTGTTATATTTCAAACAATTGCAATCCTTCAAAAGTTTAAGTGAAAAACTCTTAGTCATTGGTGAGGTTCCTCGCCAAGGTGACAAAAGGGCTTGTTGAGGATTTATCAAGAACATTGTAATCTTTGGCTTGGACTAGTAAAGAATACAATACTCAAGACCGGTTTGGTGCTTGAGGTATGGATGTAGGCTTGCTGAACCACGTTAAAAACCGAGTTTGCAATTTATATCCCTATACTCTATACTTTAAGCACTTTAATTAAATTGTTGGTTAATTGTGTTTAATTGAGTTAATTACAATATTTGTTATTATTAGTATAACATCTAATTCACCCACTCATAGTTATTATTATTGTCTTAATCTTAGAACAACGCTATTTGTTGTAATTTGTTATATGCAATTTGATTTAGTTCCATGGTCCTAAAATTATTCGCTTCATTGGTGATTAAACTTATGAACTCAATGTCTTGTTGTTCAATAGACTTGTGTAGATTAGGTTTAGCTCGGTGTTTGGGCTAACAACACCAAGAGTCCAAGGAGCAAACATTATTTAGAAATTGTTGGATTCGCTTCATTGGTGATTAAACTTGTGAACTCGATGTTCAGTTGTTCAACAGACTTGTATAGATTGGTTTAGCTGGATGTTTGGGCTGACAACACCAAGAGTTCGAGCAAACATTATCTAGAAATTGCTGGACTTGAACCTCTATGTTTAAGGCATAGTAGAAAACCAAGCGAATGACAATCCTGAAACCATATTGGGAATATGTAATTATATTAAGTCTTTGTTTATTTATGAAAAATGAATTTCTAAAAAATAAATTATATTTTGAAATTTAACAGTATCATAACAAGTAAATTGAAAAATATTTTTTAATGTTTGACATTATCTTGAAAAATAAACTGAAAAATAACTTTTTTAATTAATTTTTTTCAAATTTATTAAAAAATAGAAACCAAATTTGAAAAAAAATTCTAATTTCATAAATTATTTCACATAAAATAAATAGCAATAAAAAAATAAAAACTAAATTTAACAAACAAAAAAGTTGAAAGTGAATTAAATTGGAAGAAAAATTTAATTTCATAAATTATTTCAAATAAAAAAAAATAGAAATCAAATTTGAATGATAAAAAAATTAAAGAATGATGAAATTGATAAAAAAATCTAATTTCATAAATTATTTAAAATAAAATAAATAGTAATAAAAAATAAAGACCAAATCTAATAGATAAATAAAAAAATTTCAATTAAAAATAATAAGCAAATAACAATACAAAAATAAAAATCAAAGTTGATATAAAAATAAAATTAATTGAAATTCTAAAAAAAAATATTGAAAGAAAAAAAAATCAAAATAAAATATATAACAATAAAAAAATTAAAGATCAATTTTGATATAATTAAAAAATAAAAAAAACATTTTTTATTTTTTATAATTTCTAGAAAATATATTTCATCTAAAATAAAATAAAAAAAAATTTAAAATCAATTGAAAAGTGTTTTTTATTAATTAATTTTTCTAATGATAAATAAATATAGAGAAATCTAAAAAATGATTAGTTGCCATGAAACATAAAATAGGACCTAAGTAATCACCATAACTACGTTTCTGAAGTTCCAAGTTATGTTTACAATAAAATACGAAAAGCTACAACATCATATTCTAACACATTTTGCAAACATTTCTATCAAAATGGTTTTAAATCAGAAAAAAAAAAATGCAACGCCCGCCAAATATTGCTAGGCTTCACGTATGAACTAGTAAAGAAACCTATCGTCCGGAATGATGACCGCTGTCATAAGTCAGCCGTCTCCTATCTCTTCTTTCTCTTTAAAAGAGAAGCAGCACGGAGAAACATGCGATCAACCTCGTCAAAGGATGGTGAATCGACATCTACCCCTGTGGGGATATCCACATCTTTCCCCGATGTCACTCCCTTTTTTGAGCCCAGAGATATTTGGCGCAAGTGCTCCTCAAAATCTTCAGGCTCTCCGTCTGCTTCAACTGAGAACTTTTCAAACTCATCCAAATAAAGTGGACGTTTTGATGTATCCTCCGTGTCTGCGTCAGAGTCAGTCTCAAAAATGTCTGATAGATCTTCCGAGTCAGATGCAATCCCTATGTCAGTATCAGGACCCTCCTCAGAGCCTTCATCTTGCCTATCAATGATTTCTTTCAGCTTTTCTGAATTCTCCAATTGCTTGCTTGAAATGCTCCTAGATTCTGCACCATCAATGTCAGTCTCAGGGGTTTCTTCGGTAGGTTCAGTTCCTTTTCCAACTTTTCCTCCAGCCCGTGCATGAAGCAACTCAAGGTCCTGTTGTAGTCTTGGTATGTATCTCCTGAGAGCCCTTAGACCATCCCTGCATTTTGACTTATCCAAAGCCTGCACAAGGTTTAGAGGAGAGAAGAAATCAGCCCATGGAAGGCAAGATCTAAGCCTTTAAGATCTCTCTTATCAAATAACAAGATAAAAAGTGAAACTTTGTGCATGCATTGCATGCTTCTACATGAAGACCTAAAATAATGATGATAGATATTCATCCAAACCCAATTTCATAATCAATCATTAAGGCCTCATAAAATAAAACGGGGAAGAGAAAAAAGAACCTTCTTTCTGGAGAGAGTGACCCTGGGTGACATAATCTCTGTTGGTGGTTGGGAATAGTTCTTCCCTCTGTACATGATTATTGTGTTCTCTTCATGAATATCCAGCACAATCCCTCCAGTGAATCGTGCCAGTTCAGCAGCAATCTCCTTCACTTCCTCTGGAGTGAATGTCTTTACCACCACTTTCAGAGTCTGATGTTTCTTCCAGTGCAAGTGCATGTTAAGAATCACACCCTGGTATATTCCCCTTCTGCCGACGGGCACATAATTCTTGCACTTAAGGCCCATCTTTAAAAAGAAGAAGTGCTCTTCTGGAGTCAATATCTCTGGATCATGAGTTGCTTCCGATGATTCTTTTGGTTCAATCTTTTTCAAAGCTTGAACAAACCTTTCTTCTTTCCTTTGAGCCTGCAGAAAAAACAAGCTAAGCCACAAGATACATTGAAGCAGATCACAAGAGCTATACAGTAAACATTTTGAAACAAAATAAAAAACTCAATTACACAGTAAACCTCCGCAGCACCCCACCTCAATCCCCGAACCAAAACGTACGAAGAAAACAAAACATAACATTCAACAAAAGAATATTATGAAGCTACTAAACCAGATTACATCAATCTCAAGGTGTCTATAAATATGGAAAACTAGAATACATCAATCTCAAGGTGTCTATCCATATGGTTGAAGCAGCTCAAATTAGAGAGAATAACAATGGGCTTGGATTTTCCTAATCTATTATACTCACTATATTCACATTAAATCAACAAAACCAAAACTCACCTTTCTCAACTTGTATAAGATTTTCTCTTCAGCTGTCATTCTCTCGTACTCTTTCTTCTTCTTCCACCTGAAGAACTTTAACCACCTCACCACCGCTCGTTTGCCTTTGAGCTTTGGTCTCTTCACTTTAACATCACTACCACTAAAGACCGCTGCGGTTTTCTCAAAATTTTCGGTTGGCTCCACAACGTTGTCAACATTGTTTAGAGATGGACAAGAGTGAATCCATAAATGACCCACCAAAGGAACAAGATGCCCTTTAACGTTGTACACTGGTCTCTGACCAAGAACCTTGCACATCACATCAACCAAACTACTAAACCATGAGTTTAATTAATCTTCACTAAAATTTGAAGTTTACTGAAAAATGAAAAATTCAAACCTAATTAAGAAACACTGCAGGTAAAATTTATGTTTCTTTTTTCTTTTTCCAGAATTCAAGAAAAAAGAAAAAGAAAATGACAGAAGCTGAAGTGAAATGCACACTTCACAGGCAAAAAATCATTAACCTAGAAAAAACAGATTAAAAAAAAAAAACAAGGGAAGGGAGAGAGTTACCTGGTTCTATAATGAAATGAATTGGAAGAGATTGTGAAATGATTTGGGTGGAAATTCTTAAGTTGGTGAGATTTGTAGAGACCAAGAGATTCTAAAGTTATAAACCTCTTCACCGCCATTTCTCTTCTCCACGCTCCCCTATGGCAGCCACAGTCCGTTCTGCCTTCTGAACGAGCGAGATTGTTTTTAGGATTGAGTATGGGCTAATTTAGCCAAGAATACGCGATGGGCTCCAAGTACGTAAATAGCTAGCCCTACGGCAAAAGGTATTAGGCACAGAACATTAGTTTTAAAATATTTTAAAAAATATATTTTAAATTAAAATAATTTAAAAAGATAAAAAATTAAAATTTTTAAAATTACAATTTTAACCACGCTCCAATCACTTTCTTAATTTAATTCTTGAATCGCACTATTAGACTTCAATCCGTTATATATAATAACTATTTATAATCAATTTTGAAATCAAAATTATTATTTATATCTTATCCAAAATCCAAATAAAAATTAAACCGAATTGTGCTTTAGATCTCCATCGTGTAATGGAAGATACCCGACTTTGTAGAAGTTAAGGAAAAAAAGAGAGCTTAAGAACAGATGGCTTCATCAACCAGTGTCACTTGCGTTTTTTTTTTTATTATTATTATTTATGTGAGCTGTTTGGATCAGCTTACACGTACCTTGATTAATTTTTATGGACCCTAAAATTAACAACCAGATAAACCTCCAATAACCATTAATATTGACAATCATAGAGCTCAAATCCAAAATCACATGAAAAAGAAACCCGTATCACATGGCCAAAAACAGAGCTAGAAAACTACTGCGACCAACAAAGGAGAAAGTGGGATGTCCTCTTTTGACTAATGTATACACCCAAACAAAAAGGAAGTCTTCAATGATAAAATAATAATCTCTCTGTGTGTGTGTATATGTACATGTGTGTGTTATACACTTTAAGATTATTAATGTATTTTGGATCAAGTTAGAGTAAGGTTGAAGAGTATTTATACCCAACTCAAAAAACTAATTTTTTTTATTTCAAGTTTTACCCGAATCCATTCACATAAAAAGAATTCTTATCTATTTATATTGGGTAAAATAAGCATACTTCAAGTTCAAAGTAAAATACCATCCTTGATTTTATTATATTAAAAAATACATATATTCATAGAATAAAATAAAATAAAAATTACAGATAAAATTATTAACAACCTTCATCACATCATAATCATGAATGTTTTTTATTCGTGTTTTAATAACTTGTTTTTTTATTAATATTAAATAAATATTAAAAGATAAAAAAAAAACTAATAAAACACTCCATTTAAACAGGTTAGTTATTACTTTATTGATAAATTAAGAAATAAAAGCCAAGAGCTTTAGTTGAATAAAAAATTAATAATAATAATAAGTAATTTAACAATAATTAATTCTTGACTTGCCAATAATGATAACATATGCAACTGGTCACAAAACTCAAGATTACTTTGGCAGCCATCTGAACACCATTACATCTCCAGGAAAAAATAAAACCTGACAAAATTCTTGCAATACTGTTTATCATCAATTACATGAATTCTTGGCATTTCTCTTCAGAATTCGAATATTGTTCTTTTATAAAATTTCTAGATAATTATATGTTATTGAGAAGTCTCAAAAATCCAAGTAGCCTAAGAATATAGCTCTCGAGTTGGATAATCAGTTAGTCCTAACAGTCTCATGTATTCTCCTTGCCTAAGGTGGTTGATAACTTAAATTTAGTACTTTATAAGCCAAAGTGGCTTGCGACTAATACATGTAAAAGGTCCTCTTTGACGGAGGTGGAAACTCTACGATACTTAAATAAATACTCAAGTAATTCTTATACCTTGAGCATCTCTATTTTGAATCTCCTTAAATATGCCTGTGTAAACTCGCTCTCTTGTTGGGCAACATTGAAAAGTTCTATGAAGGTTTTCTTGGCAGGTATGTTGGTGTTAAAGCATGTCATTAACTTGGCACATAGGTCACTGAAACTTTCAATAAAGTTTGGTTTCAGGTTGTTATACCAAACACGTGTAAATCCTCTAAAGGTAGTAGGGAATATTTTGCACATTGAGTCATGATCTTAGATGATCAACTTCAAGCTACTGCATACATTTTGCATATGCTCCCATGGGTAGGCCAAGCCATCATAGTTGTCCAAACTCATGTTCATGGACAAATAGTCCTCAGGGAGTCGAGTGTTCAATATGTTTGGACAATGAGAGAAGCCCTCCACTGATAGGGGTTATAAACATTCTCCTGGGTATACTCATGCATAAACTGTCTCTTAGTTCTTTTCTGTTGAGATCTTAGGAGCCCGAAGAGCTTGGTGTAGAACGATGGTTACAATAACCGATGTCGATCCCATAATAACTAGGGGGAGTGCGTTTAGAGTATTTTATGCATAGGTGTGGCAAATACATAAGTGGTCCCTTGAGGAACTTCTATAAATGTCATTTTGTCTAGTCTCCTCTAGATAGTGTATTGTCTATGGGCTCTTGGTATAGCAGGTTATTGTGGAGGTGAATGTAGAGATGCAATAACTTGCTAAGGAGGAGCCTTAGTCAGTGGTGGTGGATTTGTTTTTTGGCTTGTTGATTTCCTAGAACTGTTTGGTTAAGGAGCTATATCTTCTCTATCAAATATTGAAGGATTGGTTATGCGGGGGTTGATGTATCTACTACGGCAGAAAGATCAGTAAATCATCTTATTCCAGAAGTGTCTTGATTAACTACCATTAATAATGGTATCTAAGGAAAACTGTATAACAATAAAGCTATTTATGACTTTTTATAAAATGTTCCCACAAACGGTGCCACTAATGAAGTTCTAAAAATCTAAGTAGCCTAACAATAGGGTTTCCAGGTTGGATAATCGGTTAGTCAATTAGTCCTAACAATCTAATGCATTCTCCTTAGCAAAAGTGGTTGACAACTTGTATTTGGTGCTTTGTAAGCTAAGGTGGCTTGCAGCTAGTACTTGTAAAAGGTCCTTTTTGGTGAAGGTGGGGACACAATAATGCTTAAATAAATATTTTTTTAAAGTGGAAAATACAAGAATATTCTAGAGAGAGATGCTTTGAAAATATATATGCAATAGAGAATGAAGATTGTGAACTTTTGTTTTGAAGGTCTTATAATGTATTTATAACACATGAGTCTTATCCTTTGTGAAGATGAGGGTATGGAGTGTAATTTTACCCTAATAGCATTCAATGAGATATAAATATCATTTACATCTATATTAATGTTTGATAGAAATATGATGAGTCATTGGAGGACTTTTATACACCTAAAAAGTGTAGGGAGATTAGAGTCCAAGACGTCAATTGTAATTGGGTCGATGGAGGTGGAGCTCTTTTCCTATGATAGACCTAAGAGAGGACGATCATCCCCTTGGGCATGCTCCAAGTGGGATGGTTATCCCTTTGGGCATGGTAATGAAAGATGGTTATTCACCTGGACGCGCCCAACAAAGGATGGTCATTCCCTTAAACGTGTCAAAGAATGATATGGGCATTCCCTTAGTATGCCAAGAGAAGATGGTCGTTACCTTGGACTTGGCTATTTGCCAAGTCTAAGTACTTTGAACTTATCGGACTGCAAAGTTTCAATGTCTTGGGTCTGCCATGTTTGCTAGACTCACATTATCTTTGACTTGGCTAACTTAAGTCTAAGTACCCTGGACTTGGAGGAGGGCCAAGTTGAAGCACTTTAGGTCTGGCATGTTCGTCAGACCTACATTACCTTAGACTTGACGGATGGACAAGTCCAACTACTTTGGTTCTGGCATGATTGCCAGACTCACATTTTCTTGGACTTGACTGACTGACAAGTCCAAATGCAATGGACTTGTTTGACTACCAAGTCCAAGTGTCTTGGATCTGACATGTTTGCCAGACCTATGTTACCTTAAATTTGACTATATGTTAAGTCCAAGTACCTTGTGTCTAGCATGTTTACCAGACCCACATTACCTCATTTCTTTAGGGTTACCCAAGGAAGGATGCACATTCATTTGGGCGTGCCAAGGAAGAATGATCTTTCCTTTTGGCGTGACAAGAGATTATGGTAATTTTCTTGGGCATGCCAAGGGAGGATGATTATTATTGTCATACATTATTTTTTACAACACAAATTCACAAAAAAAAAAATGAAAATAAACGAAGAATAAATTGAAGTTGGGATCAAGACAACACAAATTGAGAGTTTTAAGGACTAATCAGGGTGGAATTATAAATTTAAGGAGTCATTTTTTGTAGAAATTGAAAGAATTGATAAATTTAGGGACTTAATTAAACTTTGATTTAGTTTAAGTAATGGAATTGAGAGCTTAATTGAAGAAATATTAAAATTCAAGGCTGATTAGGGTTAAAATTGCAAAAAATTAAAGTCCAAGAACTAAAGTGAAAAGGCAGGGGTATAAGGAGTTTAATTGATTTTTTCATGGGTAATTTTGAAAAAAAAATAAAAGTTAAAGAGTCAATTAAGGACTAAATTGATTAAATTAGAAACCAATAATTATTTTGTAAATGACGCCGAAATGCAAGGGTTCAATTACAATTGATCTAAGAAAAAAAGAAGAAAATGAACAAAAATAAAAAGGACAAAGGGAAAAAATAGAGGAAAAAAGAACAGAGGAGAGAACAATTGCAAGGGTTCAATTGCAATTGTTTTGTAAATGACGCTGAAATGCAAGGGTTCAATTACAATTAATCCAAGAAAAAAAAAAAAGAAAAGGAACAAAAATAAAAAGGACAAAGGGAAAAAAAGAGAGGAAAAAAGAACAGGGGAGAGAGAGAGAGAGAGCATAAGAAATGAGGAGATAAAGAGTAACAAAGGAGAGGAAGTTGTTTGGCCAAGTCGTCACCAACTTTTTCATCTTCGGTCTTCAAGCTCTAAGTCAGTACTTTCTTTTTCTTGCCTCGCGTTGCATTTTTAATTACGTTGGCACTGTTGCCAAGCGATAGTGCTCGGGTTGGTCACTAGCTCAAGCCAGTGACCAAGCCAAGCCCGCTGGATCTAGCCCAGCCAGTACGACTGGGTTGGATCTAGCCCAAAAAAAAAATAAAGAAAAACCTTGTTTTGATGTCGAGCCGTGTCTGGGCCTAAGGCCTAGCCAACCCGAATGGCTTTAGGCTTAAGATATGTTTGACAAAATACACCCTTATGCCTTTCCTATTTATTTTATTCCCCTTTGTTTTGATATCTGGTCAAATGAGTTCCTTTTTTATATCAGAAAATTCTAGAAAAAAATTAAGGATCTTCATTGATTTATTTATGGGTTTCTCGTATTTTTTTGTATTTTGTGTCGTTTTGTTTTTTGATGTATTTCAATCTGTTAATTTTTACTGCAAATATAAATCTTTATATAAAACAAATATGTTAGAAATGCTCATGCATTCATTTATTGCGTTAAAAGACTTCTAATTTGATTTGTGGTTAAATGTGGTTCAACTAAGTAAATATTCTTTCATTTAATACTATTAAATTTTTATTGTGTTTTTATGTAAGATTATAGAGACTATTTATTATTATTAGTGAGCTTTCTTTTTTATACAACATCATTCTTTTTATATTTTATTTGGTTGTTTTACTATGATTGTCTATTTTTTATCATATAATTAAATAAAAATAATTTTTACAAAATAAAGTTATTAAACCCATTTGAATCCATGATATGGGTCATAAGCACGGTAAGTTAATCTAGGTTGATCCATGTTGATCTATGATATCATCGCCTGAATATTGAAAAAATATGGAAAGTTCAAGTTTTATTTTTGAATTGAGTTTTGACCGGTCATCCACCCCCACATTTGGATTGGGCATCTTTATCTATTTAGGTCTTTCAACTTTACGACTTGGTTTTAATTAGAGTTAAAATCTTTTAATCTTTACTTGACATTAGAATCTTTGTTTACACTTATTTGCACAAAAAGATTTTAAATTTTGTTTTAGATCAAATCAAGTTTTTCTTAGTCATCTAACCTGTCTTTAGATTAGTAACTTTTAATTATACATGTCTCTCGACTTCACGACTTAAATATTTAGTTAGCATTGTAATCTTTTTTTATACTTATATATGTATTGTCTTAATTAAAGTTAGAATCTCTTCTTACACTTATACTAAAGCGTTTTTTATTACTAAAGCGTTTTTTATTATTGCTCTAGATTCATTGGCATTGTAGATTGGAATAATAAAATTATGATGTTGACTTTTACAACAAAACACAACTGGCTTTGAAAATGAGGGTAAAGTGGTTTTGAGGAAAAAATTAGTAAGCAAGCAAGCATATTTTTCAAATTTTCATTCCAATTGTACATTAAAATTACTGCAATGCCCTAAAATTACTGCGGGGTCAGGGTTTTCATGTCTTTTTCATTTGGGTTTTTTTTTTTTTTTTTTTGATGATTATCAAGTCTGATGAAGAACAACTAATTTAGTATTTAGACATGTATAAAATAATAATTAATTAAAAAATGTAGGTCATGCGTGACGTTCACACAAACACACATGAATCTCCTGCTATCTCTTTCCAGCATGTACATCGTCTTAGAGTGGACAAAATCCAGCTTCTTTAGGCTGATATTTTTTTATTTTTTATTTTTATCATTATTGTCAATTTGTAATCATATTATCCTGATCTTGTAATAAGAAACCATTTATCCAAGTGTTTCGCTCCATGACAAACACAATGAGAACACCATAACATTCTAATTTTGCAATTTTTGAAACAAACTGTGTAGCATAGGCCACTGGCAACACTGGAAAACATGAGATTTTTAAACCCAATGAATTCATTTTGAGCAGATCTCGTATGGCGCGGGCCACTTCCCTTTTCATTTCTCGAAAAGCATGTTTTAATCCTTTTTTATATTTGCATTCGCCCTGAAGTTTTATGTTTTTGCTGTTTATGTTTTACCCAAGTTAGTTAAGGTAGTTTTGGGTTGTAAATTAGTTAAAGGAAACTAGGGATTTTAGTTAATTAACGAGGTAAAGTAAAAGTGAAGGGAATGTTCTTCACTGTTTGGTGATTGTCGAACAAACCAATTATTTGAGAAGACTTTTACAGTAAATTTCTCATCCCTATGGCATAGGATTCTCAGGTGAGGTTCCAGTCTCAAAACCCCATCATCAGGCAATAAAACCAGAATTAAGAAGGTTACCTACTTGTGATGTAATCCAGTCATGTGCCCATAAGATCACAGGATTAAAGATCATATGGGCGAGTTAGCTGGAATTACAGAGAGTAATAGTTATACTACTTTCCATCTTTTAATGTTGCAAACGAAGAAATTGCCTCTAAACATCAAAGGTTTAGGGACAGAGTGCGTTTGCTAGCTTAGCTTGTAAGGAAATAAAAACAAAACAAAATCAGGAAGATGTGAAGTGATGTGCCAGCAGGTTAAGGGCCTGGAAAATCAGAGAAGAAATCAGATCCAGGCGAGTGATACTGGCTGAATTATCGTCTATATCGCAAGTTTTGTGATAATAAACTGCCTGGATCGTTTTATTTCGAAACCCAGGCAAGAAGCTGACTTGCTTTCCTATTTCCTTTTCAGTTAGATAATATTTCAATAAAGCAGTAGCAGAAGAGAAAACATGGCTTACCGTACCATAGGATGAGGTAGAAACTGATGATGCAGGAGGCGGAGCTGGGTTGAGCTGTACAGGAAGAAGAAGTGGCAGCAGCAGAAGTATTTATAGAGATGGTGAAGATCAGGAATTAGGGTTTCAAGGATGCAAATTGGGTTTTCTGCTCTTTTGTTGAGTGGGCCGATAATAGTTATAAGGCCCAACACTTCATAAAGTTGCGTTCTGAACTTCAGTCTTCTACCAAACACTTTTTGTGGAAAAAAAAATAAAAAAACTAATTAAATCAAAAAAAAATTGAAAAAATTGAATCGTAAAAAAAACCATTAAATTTTTTTTAAAAACCGACCGGTTTGGTTTGGTTTCGGTTTTATAAGTCTGAAATTAAAAAAACCGAACCCAAACCGAAACAAAACCAAGTCAAATCGGAAAAAACCGAGCCAAACCAAAAAAACCAAGTCAAACCGGTTTGAACCAGTTTTTGTCTTTAAAAACCGAACCGAACAGAAACCGGTCGGTTTGAACCGGTTTTGGTCTTAAAAAAAAAACAAAATTCAATTTGATTATTTTTTTTTGATAAAAATCGAACCGAACCGAAAATGATGACCTCTAATTTTCAAAATATTAGATAATTTTCAAAATTAATAAAATACAACTCTATAATTATTAATATGAAGCTTTGATTAAAAAATATTCTTACAACAACACATACACCATGTTACGAAACTCACATTAATATTTTTTTTTCTTTTGGATGAACTTGGTTGAGCTATCAACACAACTCAATTTGTTTTGCTATCATTATTGTTATCAACTTGGTTTTACCAGAAGCAAAAATACAAGAAAATAAATGAGAAAAGATATTGATTTTATATTTTTCATAAACGCAACACATATTAATAAAAATTATAAGGAACACAATGAGTGTGGTATAAAACTAAGTTTCCCTAACGAGTTAGTTTACCTAATAATTTCTAGTCAATATAGTAGCCTACGTTGAGAGTATGGTTCCAAGTCAATTCCAACCTTAGAAGAAAAAAAACATTGGTATTATAGATGCATTTTTTGTATCATGAACTTTGTTAACTCGGAAATGGAAACATAACGTTTGTGTTTAATTCAATAAATAAAAATATGTTAGCGGATAAATAAATAAATATGAATGCTAATTACAAAATCAAAAACATTGAGGAAAGACAATACAAAATAAAATTATGATATTTCTCTTGCAAAATAAATCAAATGAATTAGACTTAAGGGGTAAGAGGATCTTTTCACGAGATTAATTTTTCATTCTGAGGGGGGCACTATCTATTTAAATATTTGATTCATCTCGGCGTCTTCATTCTTTTTAAGTGGTGCGTGCATGATGATTCGTTCTGGTTTTGCGCTGGTTCACTTTTCTTTTCTCTCTCCTCCACCTCAATTTGTGCATTGCCCAAAATTACATTAGCCCTTCAATTGCTTTTCTTTTTAGGTTTAGTCATTGTTCTTTTAATTGTAATTTTTTTATTTAAAAAATTTATTTCAAATTGAAAATTATTTTTAATTTCATCATTCTTAAAAAATTTCATTTCTTTTAATTTCATCCTTCTTAAAAAAATTATTGATTCTCATTTTTTTATTTCTATTTCTTTGCTTTGACAAGGATCCCCATTCTTTCATTAGGAATTGGCCTTCTTGATTGAGCCTGCATTTGAGATTTCATAGGTTATGATTTTAGAATATTAATCCAAGTTTAGGAGATTAATTCGGGGTTGCTTTGTTTTTCATGTTATTAAATTAGAATTATTTTTTATATTATTAAATTAACCAAACATATTCTTTGCTTCTTTAAAAATCCTAGAGTTGCCTTGATATTTTTCTTCTTATATTTGGAAAAATTTGCCCCTGCTCACGTTGTTGCTCTCGTCACCGATACAGGTTTACTCAAGTTATTTTCTTGTTTTTTTTAATTCTATATTTTTTTATTTGCTTTTGGCCTTCAATATTTGATTCATTATAATTAGGCAATCTAATGTGTCGATGACTCAATTTTTTTTAGAAAATATATCATCTAACATGTCACCATTGAAGCATTTTAAAAGTGTTTTGGCTTGCATGCATCAAATTTTTTACTTCCTACTATCTTTATAATTTTGTTAATGTTGAAAAAACTATCCAGTCAATTATGTAGCACGAGTTAAAAAAATAGTTAAATACTAAAGTGAAAAATTAATTTTCTTGATAAGAAGTGAAAAAATATACAAATATAAATATAGTTCCCTACATTTGCTCTTGTATTTAATATTTGGAATTGTAACCTACACGCGAGACACTTTTTCAATATCAAGTAAATCAGTTTCATTCCAAAAAAAACAACAAAAAATCTTTCTTTCAAAAATACAATTTTATTTTAAATTGCATATGACTAAGTCTCTTGAAAATAAAAATAAAAATCATATTTGCATAAATAATAATAAAAAATATATAAGACATGATTTAACATCTTTAAAAATTCAAAAAATATTTTTATTGATATTTTTGCATGTATTTTTGGATTTAATAATCAGTTTATTAAAATCATGAGAATTTGACCTATATTTCAAAAACACCAAAAAATTTATTTTGTTTTCTTTTAATATATGAGATTATGAATTTATACGTACGATATATTTTCAATATTGAATAAAAGACATTTGCTTTTATTTATATTTTTTGACATTAGAATGGTTATGTTTTAATGTAATAAGATAAGGACCTCCTCACCGAGAATGACTTTTCTTAAACCTTAGACAAACCAGTAGTTAGAAAACACAACAATATCTTAGTTTATATAAAACAAACAAACATTATAGATTACCTTTGGTAAGGTGTATTAGGGGTGATATGTTCTCCGTTTACATAATTAGTCCCCTTATTCAAACTTTGAGATCGGTTAGGATTTTTAGTGACCAAAATACTAGGTGACAACTCTATTCTTTTTTTTACTGATAAGAAACAAGAATTCCTTATTCTTTTTACCCATCACCATGAAGATCCCAATCCGGGAGAATGATCGTCATGATACCACACATATGCGACATAATACATCACTCATAAGGTTGGAAAAAGTTGTGAGAGCATTCTTTAAACCAAACAACACAATTAAAATTTTATATACATCATACATTGTGACACTTATAGTCTTATACTCATCCCTTTTGACAATCCTAACTTGTCGATATCTATAATCCTAAATTGTCGATATTCATACTACAAGTCTAGATTCATAAAACAACTAGATATTTATTTTTTATTGTTACCTTGTTAAAAACTTGATAGTCCACACACATGTGAAGGCTCCTATTTATCTTATTTTGAAATATAATTGAAGCACCATATGGAGCTTTAAAAGGATGGACAAATTCATTGTCAATCAACTCTCTCAACTACTTTCTCAATTATGCCAATTCCACTGGCTACATTCGATAAGGAGGTTAAAATGGTGGTTTCTCTCTTAGTACCAACTTAATTCTAGGGTCATAACATTTTTAGATGAGAATTTTTTTTAAAAGCTAGGTTTGTAGTTGAATAGTAGCCACACCACCATAAAGACAATAAGTTTCAAAGCATATAAAATAATTGACATGGCTTATAGGATGTTGATAGTCTTAGATCAATGAAAAGGGACAAAAGATCTGTTAGTTGTAAATCTAGATGACTTTGACATAATTCTTAACATGGACTTTGTATGTTGGTTTGGCGATAGAGACGAGTCAAAGATTGCAGACCACTAAGAAATCAATTTCTATATTGAAGAAGGCGGTAACAAACACTCATGTTCGTTAAATACTTCAAATCCTAAACCTCATGAGTTAAAGCCTTTCAATATGGTGAGAAGTATCAAGGAATTTGAGAATTTTTTAATGGGATATGAAACAATATTTCAGCATGGATAATATTGGAATGGTTGAGCAAGTCAATATCACTATAATGTATCTCAGGAATGATGCAAAGTTATAGTGGAGAACAAGGATTCAAGAAGACTTGAATGACGGACGTCTCGAGATTAAGATATAAGATCGAGTTAAGCAAGAATTTAAAGAACAATTCATGTTGAACAATACATCATGAATTGTGTATGAGGAATTAAAAAAGGCTAAAGCATGACAAGTCAGTTTAGGAGTATGTTAAAAGGTTCAATTCTTTGATTCTTGACAATGAGGATATGTCTTAAATAGACATGTTGTTCAACTTTATTTTGGGTCTCCAATCATGGGTATAAACAGAGCTGAGATGACAGATGGTGAAAAATTTATCTTCTACTATCACAATTGCCGATAACCTGACCAATTTTATATTTGTCACGAGAAAGGGCTATGTGGTATCCTTCTCAAATCTAAGACAAAGTACAAAAAAGAAAAGAAGAAGTTTAGTAGGGGTACATCAAACTCTACCGTGGATAAATGCAAGGTTAAACCATCAGGTGGACAAAGTAAAGACGTTAAACCAATCTTTGCTTACTTCATTTATAATGGACCACTCTTGCTTGCTTGTGAAGGAATATTCGAAGAGGTAAAAACTCAATGTCATTTTGGTTAATGAAGGCGATGATTATGAAGTAGTCAAACATGTAAACCTAATGCATGCGTTAAATTGTTTGGTGGCTAAGTTGAGAGATTCAGCTGAAGATTTCATACTTGTCAAACATTACCTAACACAAATTGATGTGTTGCGACAAGGAAATTTGGGTGCTTTAAATGCTCTGATGTATATAAATATTAGAATAAATGATAAATAAGTCAATGCTATGTTAGATTTGAGTGTTCATACCTTTGTAACCAACAGATTAGAGGAAAAATTAGGTTTGTAGCTGAATAGTAGCCACACCACCATGAAGACAGTAAGTTTCAAAGCACATAAAATAATTGGCATGGCTTATAACATGTTGATAGTCTTAGATCAATGAAAAGGGAAGAAAGATCTGTTAGTTGTAAATCTAGATGACTTTGACATAATTCTTAACATAGACTTCTTGAAAAAGGTTATGATTGGTCTAATGCCATATCTTGATGACATTATGATCGTAGATGAAGCTTGTCCGTGTGTTTGTTCAATGTTGTGAATTTTTAATGGCAAATAACATCAATAGGAAAATAAAATCTTGGTTTTAGCTATTGCAGTTGAAAAAGGATTGTAAAAAACAAAATGAAGGTGTTTCTTGTGGTAGTGGTGGATGAGAAATTGGACCGATGTGAAGAGATGCCAGATGCCATTACTTATGTGCTGGAGTAGTATGAGGATATGATGCCCATTAAGTTGCCACCATCTCAACCCTTTTACCAAATGTCACTAATGGCATTAGTAGAATTGAGGAAGTAGTTGAAATAATTAATTGATGATGAGTTTGTCTATCCTTCCAAAGCTTTATATGGTGCTCTAGTTCTATTCCAAAAGGCAGATGAGAGTCTTAACATGTGTGTGAATTATCGAGCGTTTAATAAGATAACAATAAAAAACAAATATCCAATTCCTTTAATTCATGATTAGATGGATAAATTGTGTAGAGCTTCTGGTTTTATGAAGCTAGACTCATGATCTAGATATTAATAAGTTAGGATTGTCAAAGGAGATGAGCATAAGACTACGTGTGTAACAAGGTATGTGGCATACAAATTCTTAGTTATGCTGTTCTCCAACAACTTTTTGCAACCTTATGAATGATGTATTATATGATTATTTAGACAACTTTAGTGTGGTCTACTTGGATGAAATTGTAATCTATAATAGGAGAATAAAGGATCATGTAATACATCTTTCAAAAGTTCTACGTAGATTGAGGGAACAAAAATTATATGTAAAAAAAGAAAAATGCAAGTATGTAAAATCTAAAATTATGTTCATAGATCACTTGGTTAAAGAGGTTCAAATGAGAATGAATCCTAAAAAAGTTCAAGTTATTTTTTAGTGGCTAGCATTGAAGACGGTTATGGAATTACAATCCTTTTTGGGACTTGTAAACTACTACAAATGATTCATTGACAGTTACAACAAGAAAACAACTTGTCTTTCAAATATGTTAAAGAAGAAGCATAGGTGAGAATGGTCGTTTGAATGCCAACAAGTTTTTTAAAAATTGAAAACAACAGTGATGTCTACTCTAGTTTTGAGGCTGCTCGACTTTGAAAGGCCATTTAAAGGGCTTATTGATGCTTTAGATAAGATCATTGGGAGAGTGCTCGTGTAAGATGGACATCTGGTTGCAATCATGAGTTGAAAACTAAATAAGACCGAGCATAAATATGCAACACATGAAAAGGAAATGATCGTAATAGTGCATTTCCTTAAGGTGTGGATAATATAATTGTTAGGGACAAAGTTCATTGGGAAGATCGACAATGTGACAAACACTTTCTTTAAAACCCAGAATAATTTATTATAACGCCAAGCTCGGTGGCAATAATTTTTAGTCAAATTTGTGTGGGAGCACAAGCCAAGGCTATGTAATCATATTGAAGATAAGGTTTTTACTACTATTTTTGCTTATGCAAAAGGAGTCGACATGCAGGATAAACTTCGCCAAGTTGTCGAGGAAGATACAACTTATAAAAAACCGGTTGATATTGTATGAAAAAGGATAATCTGAAGATAATGATCAGAAAATAATCTACTCTATGAAAAAAAAAGGTTGAATTTATACGCAAAATAGGAAACTCAATAAGTAATTGATGTTAGAGACATATGACCTGTAATGAGCTGGACATCTTGAAAGGTAAAAGATGTGTAGGCTTTTTTGTCCAAAACTTATTATTGACCAAAGACAGAAGAAGATGTAAAGTTATATGTCAAGACTTGTCTTATATGTGAATAAGACAAAGTATTATAGCAAAAGGAAACAAGTTTGTTGCAGCCACTATTTGCAATAGACTTAGGTGTCAGTTTCAATAGACTTCATTGTGAGCTTTTTAAAAGTTGATGACATGGACACTATTATGGTTATTGTAGAAACACTCACCAAGTATATAATGTTTGTTATTACCCTAATAGTATACACTACTAAGGTTGTTGCTAGGTTATTCTACCAAATTATAGTAAAATATTTCGAAGTTCCTGCAGATATTGTTAGTGATCGCAATGTATGATTCATGAGTAAGTTTTGGACAACTTTGTTTAACATGATAGGGGCAATATTAAAGTTTTCTATTGTTATCATCCATAAACCAATGGGTAGATGAAGAGAGTGAATGCTTTGCTAGAAAAATACTTGACATTATGTGACGATAATGTAGCAAAACTAGTTGGAGTTGTTAGACAATGCATAGTTTTACTACAATCTCCATAAGTCTTTGGAAACTGAAGCTAGCATATTTGAGTTAGTGTTGGGGACATAGCTCCAAATTCCCAAGGAGATTGTTGTGCAAAAGCTTGGTGGGAGAAGCCTAATTGTGTACAAGTTTGCTATGAAGACAAAAGTTGTTTGAGTAAGCCCAAGACAGCTCACAAACAAAAAGATGTTGAAGTATGCAAACTAGAAATGAAGATCATTGAAGTTCAATGAGGGTGACAAGTTGTTGTTCAAATTGACTGCCTAGGCGTGAGAATGCATCGATGAATACATACTGCCTAAAATTTAGCTGCTATAGTGAGTGGCAACCCGTGCGGGTAAAAATAAATTCGACATGAAACGTGCAACAATTCATGCAAGTCATGAGTTCTTAGCTTGGCATAGATATAAGGCTAGGATGATGGACTTTCTAAATGGCTGGAAAACACAATAACACTAATAATGAAGGGATGGCAGTTTATGGAAGAAAGTGGTATCAGAGTTGTGAGAAGTTTTTAGTAGTTTTAAACATGGTTAGTTAAAGGTGAAGATTGTCCAAATCATAGGAGATGGGCTGTCGAACATGAGGCATGGCTGAGAATGCTCTACAGGTCATTAAGTTTATAGGGAACATGGGGAGACTACTTAACACTTGCTGGAAAAGAGGTCATTGAGTTCATGGAGAACATAAAAAAGAAATTGCCTCACTACTTCCTGAAAAAGAAGAATGGCAATTTTTCCTTGTTAGCTCCATATAATTATTTATAAATAGATTGTAAAGCCTTTCTTATGTAGCATGCAAGTTTTATGCATGACATATATAGGAATAAATGTTTGGAATTTTTTTTTATATGTTGTGCATTATTCTATTTATTTGCTTGCGTTTATTTTGATTGCTTATGACAAGTCAAAGTGTGGAAACCTTTTTAGATGGGCAAAACACCTAGTTATAGATAAACATAAGCGAAACGGTAAGGAAAGGACTTAGTAAACATGAGTGAAATGGCGAGGAAAGGACTTAGTAAACATGAGTGAAATGGCGAGGAAAAACCAAGTCCAGTGAAACTAAACTGCCGTATAGGAGCTGAAATTTTTAAGCAAACAATTTATGATATAAGTGTGGATAAATACTGTGGATAAACAATTTATGATATGAGGTTAGGTAATAGGAAATACAATTCTACTTACTACCGAAGGATGAACTCCACTCATGTGTTCTTATTGCATCTGATTTTTTATTGATCCATTTAAAGAGAGGAGAGTCCGTTCATCATGATTGAAATTAGACATTGAAACATGTTTTTGATCCATTTTAAGATTTCTTGTTGAACACCCACTTGCAGCAGCAGCACAGAGCGTGCCTCACTCTTCAAAAGAGGCAAAGGGATAGCCATGGAACATTTGATTTTTTCGTTGTTGATTATGTGTTTAGAAATGCACTGCAATATGTTTTTCAAAAGTACACATTATATTTTTTTATTTTTAACACCAATACATTAAAAATATCAAAAAACACCTCAAAAACATCATTTTGATGCTTTATTAGGTAAAAAGCAGTTTGAAAAGCAGGTTAAACCGAAAAAATAAATACTCCCTAATACCTAAACCACAAGCTTCTCGCAAGTATTTTCAAAGCCACGGACAAACCCATTAATGACATGCTTATAAATGGCAGGGCAACTTTCCCAACACCATCGTAAAAGGCTTGAAAAGCCATTCACAGATATCACCAAAAAAAATATCATTGTTGCATGTGAAAGGGTGACCACACAAAGTCATCGTGTTGCCCTGTGATTCTTTAAATAGTGTTGATACAAAACAAGATGATTGGGAATAATAAGCAACAATTTCTACCATTATCAACATTTTGAAATACTAAGTGCAGGACATTCCCTAGTCTAGAACTTCTATAAGTTGAGTGGTGACAGTCATTTTAGATTTGAAGGTTGAAACTACAACAAGGAACAACAAATCCTCCCTTCTAAATTTACAAGCACTTCAGTGGGAGGAATGGAAAAAAAAACAGGCAGGGCAGTTCTCTAACTATTCAGCCCCGTACTGGCCAGTGGATGGATGGATGAATGGCCACAACATTAGGAAATGAGATTGACCAACAGTTTTCTTCACCTCTAACTCACACAGATGAGCACAAGAGGACGCTCTTTCTATTCACGTCTAGAACAGTCTTAATAATCTCCCTTTTTTGGGTGAAGTAAACAAAAAAGGGTGAGACTGATGGAGAGGGGAGTGCATAAGGCTATCCGCTCTACAGGTGTTCTAAGAGATTCTTGTCAACCAATTTTGAGGCCAGAAGGCATCAAGGACGTCTTATACTTTCATTTCTCAGGAGATTAATTAAGGATGTGATTTCAATAGAAGTTCTTGGACATTCCCAAACCGATTCTCACAGATTGATTGACCTACCCAAAATCAACCCACAAGTTCCTCCATTTTGTACTGTCATAAACTTGAAGGTCATAATATCACAATTATACAGAGAATTGACAACTGGGATATTCCTCGTGCTCATTTTGCATTGAATATTCACAAACTTAAAAATACAGGCAGCCCAGGAACCAGCAACAGCACAAGCAACCAAAACAAAAACTCCCTAGACTGGATTGTTTTGAATGACTCAGGTGTGCACCCAAGGTCAGCCCTAATGAGGAGATAATCCCCACAATTTTCAAATTTTCTTTTACCCTTCAATTGCAGTAGGAAAGATGCTCATGATTAAACCCATGCAGAGTTCTCTCGAAGTGGAACCCCGGCATGGGCTTGCTTAAAGTTATTTGACGTAGGATTCCAAGGATTTACAACTCCATGTTGCCTAGGACTTCTTTGGCAGCACACGCCATAGCATAAAAACTGAATGTTGATCTTCAAAGTAGCGCACACAACACAAATTTTCTAATGCTAAACTAAGAGTTACAATATCTCAAACTACGTGTGAATCTTGAACTTCGCCATTAATCTCAAAATACCACATAGAATCTCAAGTAAAGTCAAAACCCTTTCAATGGATACAAATCATACAAAATTCTAAAATTTAATGTTGAGATGATTATGGTCGCAAGCTTTAGAAGCAGTAATCAGGCCTTTCATATATATATATATATATATATATATATATATGGTTTCTCTCTACAAAGTTAAGTCATTTGACTCATCTGGAGCATTTTTTTCTCATCGATACTCTCTATAATCACACTCACCTTCATTTGCTGACTATTCTAACAACACCTTATAACCCAACACTAAAAGGAAAAGTCTCACTCCAAAGGAAGAATTTCTATTTGCTCTTTTTTTTTTTTCTCCCTTTATATATATATAAAAACCCTCAAAGAGTCTCCACCTCTGCAACCGTAAAAAATGGAACCTGATTAGATAGCCATTGCCAGAGTTTCATACATGGCATTTCTAAACCAAAATGTCATTCCAAGGTTCAAATAAAGTAAACATGATTCCCCAATTGCTTCAAGAAATCTATCCCCGAGTAACATCCTTATCGAACAAAGTTGTACCGATTTATACAACTGATGACAAGTGATCCTAAGTTTTCCTACTTGTTTCTTTCTCTAATCAAAGGTCACTAACTTGGTAAATTTGCAAAGCCAACCATACATGCTCATCAACACCTTCAATAAATATCAAACTGCACATAAAAACTTCAAAGAAATAAATTCATAGGAAGCCCAATTGAAGGAAAGTCTTACAGATACCCAACAGAATCAAAACAAGAAAACATTTCAAATGTGCACATTATTCAAAATTTAATCCCAAACAAAGTTAGCACATTCAAATTACGGAATATCCCAAGGCTTAGGCTCAGGGACAGCAACGACCATACCTTGGAGATCCTGGGTAAGCACAACCTGACAGCTCAACCTTGAATGCTTGTTCAAAACCCTAGCTCTCGAATTCCTCTTCAACACATACTCCTCGTCATAAGATCTCGGGGGCAGCCTCTCAAGCCATTCCTGCGCGATGTTGACCTCGCACTCGGCGGAGCAAGCTTCGATCTCCTCCAGGCGGTGCGAAGCTGGGTCGATTAGGCCGTTGTTTGCTAGGGCTTTGAGAAGAGTTTGACCTGAGAGCCCTACAATCTCTCGTTTCTGACCGTCCGGGTCGATCGCGGAGAGCTTCACGATTCTGTCAGCGACTTTGGCGAAGGAGCGGGTGAGAAGAGATTTGGTGAAGGGAGAGAGAGAAGGGAGGCGGTTGAATTGAGCGGAGAGTCTGTTGAGAGTTGATATTGCCATTTCTTTGTATTTGGGTGCTTCTTCCTCTATTTTACAGTGTGGGTAGTAGGACGTTATTATAATAAAATTAAATTAAATTCAAATTATATAAGAAAAAAAACTAAAGGGCAGTGTTTCACTATGCTGTCTGAGAGGTTTATTGTCTATTTACAACCTGGAAACCTTTTTTTGGTTATATATATTTTTTTATTTTGGTTATTTAATTTATTTATTTTTAATTTAGTTTTTATTTTATTTTTTTATAAATTTTGTACTTTATCATGGGATTATCTCAAAAATTTAACTTTTTAATTTTTTTTTAAAATATGTTATCTTTTTGCAGGTCATTATATTTTTTTTCTTGTTAAATTTATTTAGTTTATTATCATTATTTTTTATCATATAATTAAATAAAATTATCTTATTAAACATGATAGGGTTTATGATTCTAATCACAAATTTTTTTTATTTTTTAAATATATTGGTAGGCATTCAATTTTTTTTTTAGCTCAAGAAATTTAACTCGACACACAATAAAGTGGAGGCCACCTATGTTAGTATTATTAATATTACTTATTATTATATAAAAAAAAAATAAGGGGTGTGGGGAAAAGTTTTGTTCACCCAAACCCATGTTATTGCAAATCACTATTGGAAAATAATATTCAACCACACCCATGTTATTATAGATTACAATAGTAATTCATGATATTTTTTTTTATTTTTTAGTTTTAATTCTTTGATTTTCTTTATTTTAATCTTTTTTTTAATTTGTTCATTTAAAATTATATTTATTTGAAATTTGACTGGACTATATGTTTTGAATGCCTAGTTATAGAATCTCAAGGTATCGAATAAAAAATGTTGTTTGGTTAATGCTTAGTTTAGCCACTCTTTTCTTTAAATAATTAGGGACTGAATTGTACAGTTAGGTAAACGATTAGCCCCAATTTTTTTGTCACTTAATTTCTTTTGTTTTTTTTCAATTTAATCATTTTAAGTTTAGTTTATTTGGGATTCGACTTAACAATTTTTTTGTTGTTTAGAAAGGGGGATCTCATGGTGTCAAGGAAAAATTATAACAAGCGATTAATGCTTAACATTCAGTTGTATTAGTTTAAAACAATTAAGACTTAAGGGATCATATTAAAAAAAAACAATTTATGGTAAATGATCAAAAACAAAAAGGTCTCTAGCAGCGTGTGCAACTTTCTCCTACGTTGAACCACCACCTTTTTTGGTGTCTCTGAATGTGTCTCGGCAAGCTTGTCTTGATGTGCGGCACATTTTGATTTCGAAGACGCATGATAGTATATTTTTCTTTTTCTTCTCCTCTCTCTTTTCTTTTCCTTATAACACCTACAATTTAATACAATGTCTAATGATACTTGAAGTCTTATACTCAAAGAAAATAGGGTAATTTTTTTTTTACTATCCATCAACATTTATAAACTCATGAATTATTTTCCTACCTTTATGTGACATTTAACCTAATTTAGTTTATTCTTAATTCAACATAATTTCAGCAAAGTTTTTTTCATACAGAACTCTTATCTAATAACTTATCCTACTAAATTCCTTGTATATAATAAATATCAAAATCTCCACCATTTATCACAACTGAGGTTGCCTTAGGCATACCACTCAACAACAAAATTTTCATCTATTCCATAAGAATATAATCCTATATGACCCATACATGTACATAGATATAATTTCATGTTACTAAATTCACTATATATATTTATACCATTACCAATATCCACAAATCAAAATCAAGAAATAAATGTCTTCCCTTTCTTCTTTACAAATTCTCATATTATGCTAAGCCAATACAAGAAATAAATCTAAATATAATACATTGGATTATTCTACAATCTCCTAATTTCTATACTAATTTCATAAAAGAATCTGGAAAATAATCACAAAGTTGAGGTCTTTGGTTGAATATACCTGTTACACATAATATAATAGAATATAAATTAATGATATATATATATATATATATATATATATATATATATATATATTTCATTATTTTCTTTATCACACTTTTGGAAATATTCATGCCATTGTTAATCTTTTACAAGTATATTCATATTCAACTATAATTTCGGATTCATTTTTCTCTTTTTATCGAAGGACACACCTTCCTCTTACTTTCTTCCTTAATATGCTACTAAAGTTTTCCTCTCCTTTTCTATGATATCCTTCAAAGACTTCTAACATTTTATCTCACCACATGGGTTTTTACTACAATTATCTTTGTTAGATTTTATAGTAACACTACTTCAATAACTTGAACTCATACATATTCATTTCTCTTAATATCTCTATCATCATATTCTCTCTATAATTTAATATATTCTTTAATCTCATTCATCACTTATAAATTCATACCTTAGTCTATTTTGAATTATAATTCATTTAAAGATCAAGACTCTTGTCCTTAATTGACCATATTCATTACTCAAGTTCAATGTCCATTAGTTCATATTTTTTACTCAATTATGAGTTCATCAATACAATTTAAGTACTTAGATACACCCATTTTAATCCAATCCCTAACTTTCCAATACACACATTTCAATCTTGCAACAAAATCACACCAAACTTATATAGAAATGGAGGAAAAGATGTGTACTTACCCTTTTAAACATAAATTAAGAAGAATTTGGAAGATTTGCTCAAGTTATCCTTTCCTTCTCCTTAAATTCTTTAGTACCTATCATTAAGTTCACCACTCTAAAATATGATTTTTTTTTCTCTCAATGAAACCACTTGGTTCATGTTTTCATTCCTTAAAATTAACTCAATCTTCCCTAAATTAACTATTTTAATATGTTTCTCTTTTATTTTTTAAAAGAAAAGATGAAGATATCATGGCTACAGGAAAATTCAGCAGGAACAACCCCTTTTTATAATGAGATTTTATCACAGTTTACCATTTTGCTCCTTATGATTATCCCCTGTATTTTTGTGAAACATACCCAACTTATGACCTAAATTCCAAGGCTTTACCGACTATGATTGACTTAAAATCTTAACCCAAGGTAGAAAAATATGTCAGGAGATTCCTTATAGAATTTAAACTCGATCCAATGGTCAGGTTAAAAGTTATACTCGATAACAAAAACTAGTCAATCGGTGATTTTAAGTCAAAAATCTGAATTTTCTTGTTCAATCCTTACTGAAATCATATTAGTTATTTTACTAAGTCCTCGAAACTATTTTCTTATTCCAACATATATTTATTTTGCATTTTTATTATTTATTTCACTTACAGATTTACTACAATTTCTCAGTAACATTGCCAATTTCTATCCAGGATTTACATTAACACTTTTTTGTGCAATTTGTTCTTAAATTTTATACCTCATTTCCATTATAATTCCTCAAAATTATTCTATCATTCTTAAAAAAAAAATTTATTTTAAATTTTTCATAATTCTTCTATATGTCGAACCTCATTATTAGTTTCACTAACGTTGTGAATTCTAAACTAAAATTGATAATTCTTATTTTAACTTCAACAATACCTTTAAATTTATTCATGGAGGTCATCCCCTTTATTATACATCATATTTATTATTATTTCCATCATTTATCTATTTCTTTTCATCCCAAGTTTTCATTACTCGTCGAGATCTTATTACCTTCAATTCTACATTTATGCAGGGGTTTACATTTCTCTCCAAAGTTTTTGCACCACTCTCCAAAATAGAAAGGGGTCATGTCATTTTTATTTGTATGCCAAATTAGGTACTTATTCTTTTGATTGCTATTTGTTTTGTTTTAAATCCTTTTTTATTGATTTCATTTTTCAATTTGATCATTAATTATTAGGTTAATTAAGAATTGAACTTCATGATTTTCTTATTGGTTGCCTTATATGAGGTGATCCTAGCCTCGTGACCTTAGTCATAAGTTTGGAAAGTTAGCTCAGGTTGACTTTAGTCTTTTTTTGTCCTTTCTTAAAATTTATTTTTTTCAATTTATCCTTTAACATTTAGTTTGTTGGGGATTGACATTCATTATTTTTTTTTCTTTTTTATGGGGGCATCTCGATCTCATAATCTAGTCCACGAGATTGATGGGTTATCTTGATTGACTCAGTTTTTTTTAATCTATATTTTTTAAAATTAGATCTTTTGTTCAATTTTGCTTTTCAATATTAGGTGGGTTTGGTCATTGACCTTCATAATTCTTTTCAATTTGCTTTCTATAGGATTATTTTAGTCTCACGATCTAAGTCACTATTTGAAAAGTTAGTCTGGTTGACTCAGGTTTTTTTTTAGGATTTTTTTAAATTTGTTTTCTTTCTTAACTTTGATGTTTAATGTTTATTTATTTGGGAATTAGGCTTCATGATTTGTTTTTTATTTTTTTCAGTTAAGTTGTCACATTCTCATAACTTGGGTCACAAGTTTGCAGAATTGACTCGAGTTGAATCATTTTCTTAATTATTTTGTTTCAAACTTTATCTTTCAATAATGGGTTGGTTGGGAGATGGATTTTTTTATTATTTTTTCTCTTTGGGGTAATCTCGTTCTCATAACTTGGATCGTAAGTTTAGCTAGTTGAAAATTGGGCTTCATGATTTTTTTATTTGCTTTCTATTAAGTTATCTTGGTTTTATGACAAAGGTAATGTGTTTGTTGGATTAACCTAAGTTTGATTGTTTTTTTTCTTTTGAAATTGTTTATTTTCTGATTTCACCCTTTAATAATGGATTGGTTGGGAGTTGGGATTCAATTGTTTTTGTTTTATGTGTGGTAATCTTGTTACCATGATTCTTGCCATGGATTTAGTTGGTCGGGAGTTGGTCTTTATTGTTATTTTTATTTTCTTTCTATTAAGTTATCCTCGTTTCATACCTAGATGGTGGGTTTACTAGGTTAACCTGGTTGACTTGAATATTTCTTTTTTAAAAAAATTATTTTGATTTTATTTTGTCCTTCAACAATAAATTGGTTGAGAGTTAGGCTTCCTTATCTTTTTTTTAAAAAAAACTTTTTATGAGGTAATTCAGTTCTCATAACTCAAGTCATGGATTTAATGAGTTTACCTAAGTTGACTTGCGCCGAGTTTTTTGGTCCATTTATTAAATTAAATATATTTTATCGTGATTGTCGACTCGTAGAAGGATATTGAGTAGACGGTTGATGTATCAGACTCGACCCTATCTTTCGTAGCATGCATTCCCATCTGTGTCACAACTAATTCAATTTTTTTCCTTACATATCTAGCTTATTAAGCATTAACCTTTCCAATTTGTTTCATTTTGCATTCGATGAGGTTATTATGATTTCATGGTTTGGTTTCCAGGCTAACCTGACTTGGTCCGAGTCAATCCAACATATCACCGTCTAAATATTTTTTTTTAAATGGTGTTGTCCAACATGTCGTTGTCTCGGTATTTTAAATGGATATCATCCAAAACACGCTATGTCTTGATTTCATGGTTGGTTTTTTCTCTGCTAACAAACATTTTAGCAATACCTGGACATTTTTTATATTTTTTCAAAAAATAATCCGACCTGTGGCCAAGGATTTGATTAAAGAAAAGCTAAGCTATGTGGTGTTTTTGTTATTAATGTGGCACTGCTCACTCTCTTACAAATAATTATGGATTGGAATACTTAATTTTTTTAAATTCTCAATTTAGACCTCAAACTTCTTCTTTTTTCACAATTGAACCCTTTTGAGCATAAATTGATGCCCAATTGCATATTTTTTTGGAAGAAAGGGTTGAATTGAAAGATAGAGGATCAAAGTAAAAACAAATAGGGAAAGTAGATGGTAATTTCAGATTCATTTGAAAAATTTATTTTAGTTCCCAATGTTTTTTTCAGTTAATAGGTGGTTGGTTTCTCTCATTTCTAGAAACTCAATTTCGGTACCAAATTTCATTTCTCTCATTTTTTTAATTTTTTTGTGAGATGAGTGAGAGATTCACTGGATTCCAGCATAGAGACAAAAAGTCTGCATTGACAACAATTCTAGCCATTATGAATTTTAATTGTGTTCAATAATCTTTTTTTTATTTGTTTTTATCTTTTTGGTCATTTAACTATTTTTTTTTTCAATTTGATACTTTTACATTTAGTTGATGTGGAATTGGAATTGAACTTGGTAATTTATTTTGGTTGGATTGATATTGGGTTCTCACAATATCAGGAAAAAGTCTAGAGATTGGTTAATGCTTGAATTGACAAAATAAAATTTTATTTTATTTATTTAAAACAATTGAAGCTTTAGGGACTAAATTTGAAAGTAAAATAAATTTTTAATCTTTTCTTTTGCCAATTCAGAGACTAAATGTCAAACCCCTTTTTTTGTCACTTAAATCTTTTTTCTTCAAATCGATCCTTTTATATATTGTTGATGTGGTATTAGACTTGATGATCTGTTTTGTTTGGCTTGGTTTTGGGTTCTCACAATGCTATGAAAAATATTTAGAGCTCGGTTGGTGTTTGGTTTGACAAAATCGATTTCAATTTTATTGATTGGAAAGAATTGAATTTTTAGGGATCGAATTTGAAATTAAAACAAATATTAAACCCCTTTGTTGCCAAGCTAGAGAATGTTGTGGAGAATAGGATGGCGCGTGTCAAATATGTTGTCATGTGCGGCTTTCTTTGGGATTCAATGGTAGCCTTCATTGGTGTTGTTAAAATCGTCTCGATTAAGGCTTCCTTATAAGGTGGTGCATGACAATGATGAGAATTCAATGTAGTCTTCTTTGGGTTCTACTTCTTTTCTTTCTTATCCTCTCTACTTTCTCTCTTCTCTCTTTAGTTTTTGCGCCTAGCTCTATTCAAATAGCAAATTGACTTCTTTTTTTTTTCAAATTTGGTCTCTGTTCTTTTTATTTTTGTTTTTTAAGCTATTTTAACTTGATTTTTTTCATTTTAATCCTTCAACATTTGATTGGTTAGGGATTAGGTTTCGTATTTTTTTTTATGTTTTTCTTTTTATGGGGTAACTCCGCTCTTATGACCTAAATCACAGGTTTAGAAGGTTAACTCGCGTCAACTTGGATTATATTTTGTCCTTTTCCTAATTCATTTTATTTTTAAATCTCGTCCTTCAACATTGAATTGATTGAGAATTGGACTTTGTAATTTATTTATTTATTTTATTTTATATTTAGGTTAAAAAAATTGATAAAGAAAATTATTTAACCCAATTGAGTCCATGGGTTGGGTCACAGGTTAATGAGTTATTCTGCAACATCTGGGTTATTATTTGTTAATGCTTTTTTTGTCCCTCAATTTAAAAAAAGTTAAATTTCACATTTTGTTATCGATGATCTATTTCTTTTAGCTCAAAACAAAAAAAAAACATATAATTTCACCATTTGTTATCAACAATCTACTTTTCCTACCTCGGCTTCATATGTCTATCATGGCTTTTTTTCCTTTAAAAAAATGTTTCATACAAAAAAAATTCTCATGCGCTTTATTGTCATATAATTAAATGAAAAACTATATTTGGGATAAGAAATTTATTAAATATTATGACGTGGATGACATGCATCGTGAGTTTGCTTGGTTGGCTTGAGTTCTTTTAATTTTTTTTTATAAAAAAAATTAAGTTTTTTTTAATAAAAAAAAATTAAGTTTTTTTTACCAATTTCATCTTTCAACATTGAGTTAAATGAGGGTTGAGCTTTCCAATTTATGTTTTTTTAAAATTATCCTCGCGAGTTTTGCATGTCAATTCAGGTTAACCTAGGTATATCCAATGTGTTTTCATCTCAATATTAGATAAGAATATAGTTCAATTCATGATTAAAATATTTTTTTTAAGAGACACATCACCAGTGCCTAGATATTTTTTTTTTCTCTTAAATATTTTTTTCCTCGATTCGCTGCTTAGTACAGTCCAATTGGCTAGTTATTGCTAAAAATAAAAGGATTGGAGGTTGTACTATAATGTAAGATACGAAACATCATGAATTTTAATTGTGTTCAATGGCTTTTTTTATTTGTTTTTATTTTTTTGGGTCACTTAACTTTTTTTTCTTCAATTTGATACTTTTACATTTAATTAATGTGGAATTGGAGTTGGTAATTTATTTTGGTTGGATTGATATTGGGTTCTCTTGGTTAATGCTCGAATTAGCAAAATAAAATTTTATTTTATTTATTTAAAACAATTGAAGCTTTAGGAACTAAATTTGAAACTAAAGAAAATGTTCAACCCTTTTGTTTTGGCCATTCAGAGACAAAATGTTGAACCTTTTTTTTTTGTCACTTAAATCTTTTTTCTTCAAATTGATCTTTTCATAAATTATTGATATGGTATTGGACTTGATGATCAGTTTTGTTTGGCTTGGTTTTGGGATCTCACGATGCTGTGAAAAATCTTTGAGGCTCGGTTGATGCTTGGTTTGACAAAATTAATTGCAATTTTATTGATCGGAAAGAATTGAATTTTTAGGGATTAAATTTGAAATTAAAACAAATATTAAACCCCCTTTGTTGTGAATTTAGGGAATGTAGTGAAGAATAGGATGACACGTGTGAAATATGCTATAATGATGTGGTGGCATATGCGGCTTTCTTTGGGATTCAATAATGGTCTTTATTGGTATTGTTAGAATTGTCTCAATAAAAGCTTCCTCATAAGGTGGCACATGACAATGGTGAGGATTCGATGTTGCTCTGACGAGCTATACTTTTTTTTTCTTTTTTATCTTCTCTACTTTCTCTCTTCTCTCTTTAGTTTTTATGCCTAGCCTTATTCAAAATAGCAAAGTGACTTACTAGTTTTTTTATGTCAAATTTAGTCTATGTTCTTTTTGTTTTTGTTTTTTAACCTTTTTTGATTGGATTTTTTTTTCATTTTAGTCCTTTTATATTTGGTTGGTTAGGGATTAGACTTTGTATTTTTTTTTTTTATGATTTTCTTTCTGTGGGGGTATCTCCAATCTTATGACTTAAATCACATGTTTGGAAGGTTAACTCGAGTCAACTTGGGTTATTTTTTTTCCTTTCTTTCAATTCATTTTATTTTTAAATCTCATCTTTCATTATTGAATTGGTTCGGAATTAGGCTTAGTAATTTCGTTTTTGTTTTCTATAAAATTATCTTAGTCTCATGATCTAAGTCGTAGGTTTAGTAGGCTAAACTAGTTGACTCGGGTTTTTTTGTTATTTTTTTAATTGATTTTTTTTAATTTTATCCATATTGGATTGGTTGATAATTAAGCTTTATAATGTTGTTTAATTTAATTTATATGAGATTATCTCGTTTTCATAACACAGGTTGCAAGTTTGGCAAATTTATCGAAGATGACTCAAGTAACTCTTTTTTGTCTCTTTTTATATTAATTTTTTTTTCATTTTTATCCTTCACCATTGGGTTTAATGGGAATTGTGCTTGATAATATGATTCAATTTGTCTTCTATGAGGTTATCATAAACTTATGACCCTTATCATGAATTTTACAGGTTAGTCTGAGTTGATTCAATATGAAGTAGTCTCGATATTTTTTTAAAAAATATTGTCTAATATGTCATCATCTTAATATTTTAAAAAGTGTTATCCAATATGCATAAATTTTGAGTTCATGATTAATTTGTTTTTACTACTAAAAAAACACGTTTAAAAAAATTAATTTAACTTGCAGCATAGTGCATGCCAACAATTTAGCTAATACTAATACAATTAAAAGATTTTGGGTGTTATTGTTCATATGAACAATGCCCTATTTTTTTTCATTTTTATGCTTAAACTTGTTTTTTATTGCATCATTTTGTGGACAATTTAAGGAGTTATGGTTTCAATTTATAAAAGAAAAAAAAAATCAAAGAGAAAAAACAAAACTCAAATCTTGGGAAACACACGGTCAATATGAAATTCATGTGAAAAGTTATTTTTATATAAAAAATTACTTTATTTATTTTTTAGTCCTTGAGTTTAATAAATATGAGATAACTAGGTGGAAAAAAGTGATGAAAAGAGAAAGTTGTTGGTTAGCCACATTACGATCGTAAAAAAAGATGATTTTTATGTCAATAGGTTCCTCTTCTACATAGGATTTAAATGGTGTTTTTCACAATAAAAATTTCAAGAAAAGTATATTTGTGTTTATTTGGTTTTTTTCATTCAACTTATTTTTGTTTTTTAGGAGTGACTTTTGAGATTGGTTAGTGGTTTTTAGAGGTTTATATTATGTTTCTAGGTAAAAAAAAAAAATAAGGTGCTGAAATTTAGGTTGTTGGGGTCAAAAACTTGGACTTTAGTTTTTTAGTCGAGGTTACTAGAAAACAAATTAGCTAGACTTGTACAAAAAATGACATGTCACCTATTTTTTTTATAAACAAAAGAGCAAATGGCGCATCATTCGCTCTTGATGAAAAAAAACCTAGGCATATGTGTTACTAGATATTTTTTTATTAAGGTTGGTTGTACTGCCTTAACCCATCAATACCTAGTCTATTTTTCTGTTTTTACTTTTCACCCATTTTCAGTAATTGTTTCTATTTGGACATTGAATTATGTTTTCTCTCTTATTTCTTAAATAAATTTAATAAATTTTATTTTTTAAATAGTGATTATCTTTTTTATATTTTTCTAGTTGCATGATACTTTGAAGAGATTAGTTTAATTTGTATAAATTGTTTTTTAATCTTATTTGTATAAAGTTTTTTTTTAAAAGAAAATCTTTTGTTATTAGCAACATCATTTAGCGATTAAGATAAAATGAAGGAAAACATTTAAAATAAAAAGAATAGTTAATGTAAAATATTTGTATGTACATTTATATTTTATATTTGTATGTACATTTATATTTTATTTCTACCATGAAGTTAGCTTTCCACTTTAATAGTTAATTGGTGTTGGTGACTCTTTATTTATTTATCGGTTCATATATTTCTTAGTTTATTTTATAGAGCATGAATAACATCTTTTTATTTCTCAATTAAAAAATATTATGATACATGAAAACATATCTGTAATGTAATTATTATTCTTATGTTGGAAACTGAGTTAAAATCCTACAAGCACTATAAACAACATGTTTGCATTTTTTAATTAAAAAAATTATGAAATTTTAAAATGCTTCTACAAAATTAACACATTCTTTTATTATGTTCCAAATTAACTTGAAATTCTACATGCGATTGGCGTGGGTGAAAAGACTAATTAATATCAGTAAACTAAATGGTTTAGTCTTTTACTATTCATCACTGTGAACGCCCTCTTTCAATGTTTTTTTTTTTTTAATTTCTCATTTTAGTTACTAAACTTTATTTTTTTCAATCATATCCTTCGTATGATATTTTTTTATTATTATATTTGATATTTATATGTTGATGTAATGTCCGTGATATTTTATGTATTGATATTTTCTTCTCCTTGCATTTTCTTTTGGCAAATCTTCATAATGAGTTATAGGTCAAGTTCATGAAATATAATTTTGATTGTAGTGTTAGAAAATTAAAGAAAGAAGGATAAAAAACACAAAACTAGTGGGGATTGTTTTAGATTAATGTAAAAAGTTCATTTTCCTCCAAAAGTTTTGTGTTAACTTATTCTTGGTTCCTTTAGTTTTAGTTTTAGGTTTAGGTTATCACATTTAGGTTCTAAACTTCATTTATTTTATATTTTAGCTTCTGAATTTTAATAGAGGAGAAAGAAAGTTATTGAAAAATAAGAAAAAAGAGATAAAGTGATTGGTTGGTCATATTTCAACACTAAAAAAAATTGATCTTGGTGTCATTGAATTTTTCTTGACCAAAACAGTATTAATGAGGTGTTATACAACTTTTATCTTGCAAAAAAAAAGAAGAAGAGATCAGGACTCAGAATTTTTTTATTCTATTTGATTTTTTATTTTCTTACATATTCAAGGGTATTTTAAGGTAAAAAAGAGGATTTAATTATATTTTTTGAGTGTTTATTAGGTGTTTTTATATTAAAAAAATAATTGAAATAGGTTTTTCTGAACAAAAAACAATCACCATCAAAATAATCACCACCTCATTGCATCCCTCATGACCAAAAGTTGAGTTTGCTAGAGGTACAAATAATCTACCAAAAGTTGGCCGTTTAATAGTTTCGAGACTACTGATAATGAACCTTTAATGAGATAATAAGGTCTTTTACTGCTTGGCCGAGAAAAGAAAAGAGACTAAGGCCTTGTTTGTTTGGCGGAAAGTGAATTTTAGAAACCACTTTCCAAACTTTTCTATGTTTGTTTGCCATTAGAAAAATTGATCAATAGAAAACACTTTCCAGTCAAAGAAAAATTTAACTTGGTTTCCAGGAAAGTGTTTTCCTTTTATTTTGGGCGGAAAACACTTTCCAAAAGTTGTGAAAATTTTAAAAATATCATATTATTTATTGGTTATAACATACTTGGTCTTCAAACTTTTGATTGCTATATATTTTGTTTTGAATCTTTTTTTTTTCAATTTCACCCCTTAAAATTTGATTTAATTTGATTTTTATATTAATTTTGGTCCTTATTTTATGATTGTTATTTGCTTTTATCTTATTATTTTTTTAATTGAAATTTTTCATCTATCAAATTTGGTCCTCATTCTTTTGATTGTTACTTAATTTATTTGAAATAATTTATGAAATTATAATTATTTTTATTTAAATTTTATCATCTTTAAATTTTTTTTATCTATTAGATTTGGTCTCCATTACTTTGATTATTATTTATTTTATTTGAGATAATTTATGAAATTATTTTTTTTCAATTTCATTCTCATTCAACTTTTCAATTTGTAAGATTTGTTTCTCATTATTTTAATAAACTTGAAAAAAAATATTGATAAGTTATTTTCCAACTTATTTTCCATGACATAACCACACACTCAACTTGTTTTTCATGACACTATCAAACATAAAAAAAATAATTCACTTTCTAGGAATTTACTTATTAAAAAAACCACTTTTCAAAATAAGAAATTACTTTCTAGCAAATAAATAGGACCTAAAACTTGTTTTACCCTGATGATTGCTGAATGTGATCACGCCGGGACCAAAAGTGAACCCTGTAAACTTTATTCGTAATCAAAAGAAAATTCATAAAAATCCACCTCTTGTCATCATACTTTTAGTACAACTGTAACTGAACTTAAAATTCATGTTGTAATAAGTTGCTAATCATCATCTTCAATGCCCAGCAAGAAAAGCTAGACATGGAAAGGAGAATAAAAGATTTATCAGCGTGACAACATCCCCTGATTAAAGTTAACGGGCTAGAGAAGTTAGAAAAGGACAACGAATTTGTGGCGGTCTCATCGGAATCCCATTTGCATTACAGAACCAGAGACCTCCCACTTGAACACTGTCTCAGCATGCTGTCAATGGTGGTATGTCTTCAAACACAAACAAAACTTCCCCTTGTGTAGAATTACCGTAACAAGTGAAGCATGTGATGGGAAAACCAAAAGTGCTAAAGTAAACCTGAAAGGCAAGCAATGGATCAGATGCATAGCTAATGACCGAAGCTAGGAACATTTTGTTTCCTTCCACGTTATGTAAACACCAAGTTATAGACACCTTCGCACACCAGCAATCGTTGCAGCAAAAATCAAACGTGTAATTAATAATATAAGGTAGGCAGAAATTCACAAGGGTTCATTTAAGATGCTATAGCAGAAATACAGGTTGAGCAACCCCTACTAGGAAGAAAAAATAACAAAAATATGGGCGTGGTGTTCCCCAGAGCACGTCCCAGCATGCCCAGCATGCAAGAGCGAGTGAGAGATGTCCAAAGCAAATTTCAAAATCATCATATCAAGCAAAACATTATAAAGGGAAAAATTGTTATTCAAAATCATGGGCAATCAGGACCAGGAAAATCAACATCTGTACAGATTTATAGCAGCACTACAGTCGATCCAAGTAAGTATTTGAGTTATATCAAGTTTTATTTAAAATGAATAGGTTTTGCTCTTCCTGCATTCAGTCATAAAACTAGAAGAACAAAAATTTATCGTTAACAGTTAGCTGAGAAACAAGTGAACTACCCAGCTTACATAGCCCTGTCCCCTGATTATTGTTCTAATAAAGTATTCTCCTCACAGTATAAACATATTAGGCCGAAATCTTCGGTATAATGTTATTTATGTTATAACTTCCTTTTCGGCTATGCAAAAAACAACCTAATGCAAAATAGTTCTGGAGAAACACCAAGAAATTGCATTTTTTTCCTTGGAATATGTATTTCCACAAAAGTTATTACAACATTATAGCTATTTCTGACTTATTATTGCCATGCAGTTGATACAATTGATATCAATTTCCCTTTGTGAGTCTTAGATGTAAAAAAGCTAGGAATAACTTGAGTTCTCAAAAACTAGATGAGACCAGCTGACTGGACCTTAAAAATTAGGATAACAATCCATGATGGTGCGACGTCAGCTGATCATAAGAAACAAAAGTTTGATAATGATAAGTCTGTCTGCATAACATCAAGCTCCTTGTGATCTTCTACTTCATGCTGCATCTATTAGGCACAGGCAAAGGAAAGTTGAGCGCAAAAGCCTACCTCAAGCATGGAAAGAGCGAGGGACATAATGGCACAAAAACAAGAAAATACAAAATAAAAATACATGTCGAGCCAGACTTTGGGATTCCAGGAGCTTTTCTTATGACAAATCAACAAAAGCATAAATTCTTCCTTGAATCTGCAATTCTTGAAATTCTAGACAATCAGATCATCTACTTTGACTGCAGATCTTGGGTATATCCATTCTAAAAGACAAAATCAGAGCGCATATTCTTCTCAAACAAAGTATATAATAATAATAATAATAATAATAATAATAATAATAATAATAATAATAAAGCGCAATCAAACTCATACCTAATGTTGCAGAGTTATCTTCCAAATCATACACCTAGCGCTCTGGTGGAGTTGAGAAAGCTGGAACTTGCTAGCCTGAGAGGGGATGGAAAACAGGTGAGGGAGGAATGGGATCGAATCTATGACTATGATTATTACAACGATCTTTGTAATCCAGATAAAGGTCAGGAACACATTAGACCAGTCCTGGGTGGTTCTGAATTACATCCATACCCCCGTAGGGTGAGAACAGGTCACCCTTCCAGCAACACAGGTATCCCAAATTTCTCTCACGTGATTCAGATGATCTGCCATGTTTCCTTTTCCTATAAAATTCCCTCAATAGCTTTTTCCACTGTTAATACATGATTTTCTTTTTGTTTGCTACTTGTGATCACTTACATATAGAACCTTCAACCAAGAGCCGGACAGAAACAATAAACTTGGATATATATGTTCCTCCAGATGAGCGCTTTAGTCCTATGAAACTATCAGAGTTCCAGGCTACTGTGCATTTCGCTATCACAGAGGTAGATTCATTATTCAAACAAGATTCCAGTAGTTTTGAGTCGTTTGACGAGATACATGATATGTTTTCTAGCAAGAGAAGTAAAGCAGTAGAGGGAAAGGCCAAAGACAAATTGAAGGGAATGGTCAAAGAAAGATTGAAGAAATTAGTTCCAGATGTCCTTTCCAAAGAAATTACTTATGCATGCTAAGAAGACCTCGTGAAATTCCCATTACCTCAAATTATAAGAGGTAATTCCTCTAGCAATCTGCTCTTATAATTCATAGATCCTAAAGGATTGTGTTCTATTAAATTGTCTCAGCATTATGCGTCTATTTTAAATGTATTTTTCAGAGAATGAATTAGTCTGGTTAAACGATAAGGAATTTGGACGTCAAATGCTTGCAGGAACTAATCCAGCAAGGATACGAAGTTTGCAGGTTTCTCTAACCTTATGAACTGCATTGGATCTATCATCAGCTTAAAGCCTAAACCTGTACCATTCTATACCAATCTCCATTAATCAAGAAATTTCCTTAATATGTTCATAAGGCATGAACTACATACAATAGACAAACATAGCAAAGATGATGTTCCCTATACCGGTCTTAACATCTAGCAAGACTCATTATTTTCATGTTGATTTCAAACCCACAGTACAGTTCTTATAAGTTGCTCTTCACAGTTCAACACTGTAGCAGCAGGTCACCTTGATACGGAGTCATGATTTAGTTATAAGCACCCATCAAACGTTCTAATTTGACTATACTTCACAGGAATTCCCACCAGAAGGCAGATATGGAGCGAGTACAATAAAGGCATCACACATAGAGCACGACCTTGATGGGTTGACACTTGTCGAGGTAACCATCCACATCCTTCTCCACTCAGTAAACTTGTCCCTTTTCCTTTTCTCTCTTTTTCCCCCCTTCTCTCCAAGGAGATTGATGATTGCACAACAAGAGTCATCACAGGACGTGAAATTCGTTTCATAAATGAAACTAGGTGAGAGGTTAATGTTAAATTAGAATGGCGAACACTTGTAGGGTTCAAAAAATTATAAACTATGCAGGGAAATAATAGAATACACAAAATGTAAGGTTCAGATATCTAGGAATAGCGACAAAGGTTTAACAAAACTCATAAGCCAGGAAATAACTTTTTCACGCACCAACAAACACTTAAAACCATTTATGTTCCATGTCCAAGATTTATTATTATCCATAAGGTAGTAAGAGACAAGAGAGATGTTAAATTATGAACTAAAGCAAGTACTATAAAATTAAGGAGCACTAGCGAAGTATTGTGAGATCATAGAATGCCTATCAAGTCAAGAGGAGAACTATATATAGGACAGCAATAGCAGCCAAATTTTAGAAATTACAAATAATACCTTGGATGGAGAATCAAATAAAACACATGAAAAACTATTGTTTGTCGCTTGCATCAGAGTCAGCGCAATAATCACTGACAAGGGTATAGGATATGTGTTTAATTCATAAGAACACCCTTGAAGGATATAATATAGTTTGTTCCAAAAATGCCACACAAACTACTTCAGTTCTAAGAAGTTGGAAGTTTTTCAGAATATACAACAAGTACTCTCATTGGAGCATTGCGTATATCACTTGTCTAAGTTGGAAAACCCTGTATATATTTCTGATTATCCTTCTCAAGGAGTTCAATGCATAATGCAAAAGGTCTTCTGTTGCTATTCACTTCTTTCTAAATATAAATCACAGGCCATGAATGAATGGAGGATATTCATCTTGGATCACCATGACTATCTCATGCCTTATTTAAACGAAATTAACACAAAGGGTGTTTGTGCTTATGCATCAAGAGCACTATTTTTCTTAAGAACTGATGATACATTAAAGCCATTAGCAATAGAATTGAGCCTGCCTGGCTCCAATAAGGACACAGAAGTCAGCAGGGTGTTTCTCCCAGCAAATCAAGGAACTGAAGCAGCACTATGGCAGATTGTTAAAGCTCATGTTGCAGCTAATGACTCAGCATACCACCAACTAATCAGCCATTGGTGAGTTGAGATACTTTGCCAATCTCAATCCTGGATTTTCCATATTATTTGTGGAGTTTTACCCAAAACAAAAATATTTTCTCAGAGGTCAACAGCTAAGCATTATACAGGCCATCTAATGACTGTTTCTTTCTTTCTTTTCGAGAATTTTTGACTGAAATTTCTAAATGCATTCTTAAATCATTACTGATGGTTCATAGAAAAAAGAAATGCCTTCCTATTCGCAACAGAATACCCAATGCTTTTGTTCTCTCTGATATGTGCATTTTCCAAGTTACACACTCATGCAGTAGTTGAGCCCTTCATTATTGCAACTAGAAGGCAGTTGAGTGTTATGCACCCAATCAACTGGCTACTACGTCCTCATTTCAAGGACTCCATGCACATAAACGCATTGGCTCAGAGTATCCTCATAAACTCTAGAGGAATCCTTGAGAAAACACACTTTTCTGGTGAAATATCCATGGAATTGTCTTCTGAACTCTATAAAGAATGGAGATTTGATGAACAAGCTCTTCTTGCTGATCTTGTCAAAAGGTAATTCATTCTAACAAATAGCCCCCTCCCCCTTGCACCTAGTTTCTTTTTGTTATCAACACAAAAGAGGGGAAAATCCATAATGTCAACATTTAAGTTGAGATCATACGATTATTTTCATGATCTGTAGATAGTTAATATAATAAATAAGAGAAAAGGAAACAATGAACATAAATATCATAAAATCTATCAGGGATATGCTGAATATTTGCCATGCATTCTAGAGTAAGTGCAAAATAAAATTCTAAGCCTAAAAAACCAAAGTGAGCATAGTAGAAAACAAACACCTAGAAGCAACCTCAAAAGTTCAGAAAACATGAATTCTTACTCTAGCATTCAGTTCTAATGTTGTCTTGTAACAAATGCTATTTCAGAGGATTGGCCCTGGAAGACCCAGACAATCCAAATAATCCCCCTGGGGTACAGCTCCTCTTCGATGATTATCCCTATGGTGCACATGGACTTGATATTTGGCATGCCATCAAGACATGGGTCACAGACTTCTGCTCACTTTTCTAAAAAGACGATTCTTCTGTCAATTCTGATGTAGAAATTCAAGCATGGTGGTCTGAGATCCAGAATGTGGGCCATGGTGATAAGTGCAACGAGACATGGTGGTACAAAATGACAACTCTCTTAAACCTAACAGAGGCTCTAACAACACTCATATGGATTACATCAGGCCTTCACGCTTCCGTCAACTTTGGGCAATATACATATGCTGGCTGCCCTTTAAATCGTCCCATGCTATTTCAAAAATTTATTCCAAAGGAAGGGACACAAGAATTTCTCGAGTTCTTAAGAGATCCAGACAAATATTATCTTAGCATGTTGCCCAGCAGATTTGAGATGAGCCTTGGTATAGCATTAATAGAGGTTCTCTCGAGGCACACATCTGATGAAGCATACTTAGGTTAGAGGTCGCTGTTAGAGTGCACTGAAAATGGAGTTCAGCAAAAATTCAAGAAGTTCAATGAACATCTCCAAGAGATAGAGAAGAAAATTATTCAGAGAAACAAAGATCCCAAGTTTAAGAACAGGAGCGGCCCTGCCAAGATCCCATACGAACTTCTCTACCCAGATACATCCAATGTTGGATCCAAATGGGGCATCACAGGTAAGGGGATCCCTAACAGCGTATCAATATAGCACGACTTCATTATACTGCAAACTGTAGTTCAGTGATGACTATACAGTCAATATAGAAGTGTTTCTCCAAAATATATACTTGTCCAAAGCATGTTAAGCTCCACCATTTTCCTGGTCGCATCCTGATAGTGATTGCATTACTGAAACATGTTCTTTGTTTCTTATGAGTCAAAGGAGAGAATATCAAAGGTTCAATTTAAGAGTATTCATCCAAGGCAGTATGTTGCCAATGGACTTTGTCTCACCGAGACAATCATCAAAAGTGGAGAAAGCTAGAGCCAGAGAGTCAAATGGGACAATAAGATTTGTCTTAGATGTGCACGCAAGATTAACAGTAAAATGATGAAAGACAGACAAAGGAGGGAAAAAAAAAACTAGAAGATAAAACTAATGGTTCAGTGAATACAGATATAAATTAAAGAAGCAGATATACGAAATGCATACAAAATATGTCAGCAGCTACCAAAATTCAGCACTATTTCCTGTGACCTTGAGATGTCCCAGAAAACCAGCAGACCATTAAATACCACCAGCCAATCATGCAACCATTCCATCTTTCATCTTGTAAAAAACACAGGTATTTATTAGCAACATCGACCCTGAAGTGCAAATGCTGCCAAATCAACAATTCCAGGATTGCCCAACACCATATCAGCAACCATTTCAGCAGTACCCAAAGCCTCCAAATGGAAGAAAAAAAAATGATGAGCAATTCCTTTGTTCAGCAGAGATTTATCAGTGGTCAAAATGATAAAAAATAACTGCGAAGCTAATTTCCAAATACAGGTAGAGAACATAAGCTGTTACTAATCAAGTTTAGTTTAAAACTAGAACAATATGGTCAAACTTAAAAGCCTGAATTTATTTTTAGAAGGGGAAAAAAAGAATAAGAAAGGAAAAACACATAACCACTTTTCTTCAATGGAAAAGGGGGATACAGATATTACCATAGAAAGTCCTCCTCCTTCATGCCCAGTTGCGATGATCACATTCATCAAACCAGGCACAGGCCCAATCACTGGCTTCCCATCAGGCACTAGAACAGTAGAACACATTTCATAAGTACAAGGTGATGGCTTAAAGTACAAATTTAAAATTTTCAAGTCCCAGTGCCTTGGAAAGAAATTTTTTCCTCTATGCATGTCCTGAAGTACATGGACTTACTATAAGGGCGTAATCCTATTCTCACTTTTCTATCCAAAGTGAAATCTTCAAGGGGCAGCTCTTTTAGTTTGGGAAAGAACTCTCCAGCCCTCTTCCATATATGATTAATAATGGACTCATCCACTTTAGTGCTATACCCAGTAAACTGACGGCTGCTCCCTGAAAAGTTGAATAGTAGATGATGGCCACACAAGCAGTCATTGAATGAACAACAGTATCTTATTTTGAAGTAACATAATTACGAAGAAAACAATATGCTAGGAAAAGCAGAAGACGTGACATAAATATCCAAGATTTACCAGAAAGCCACACTCACTCTATTCGCCAAATACAATTACTCATGCAAACAATTTAGTATTAAGTCTTATGAGGTTGCAATTCACCCAAGTTATTGTATGCAAGTTAAGAATGATGATATTAGATATCGTGAAACTAAAAGTACAAAAAATTTACCAAGAACAAGGTTTCCCATTGTGTCCATGGTGGCCGTCATCGAGATAGATGGGGTTTGCCCTTCCTCAACTTTTACTGAATGTGAACTTTTGCGATCTAAAGCATCATGCAGATGATCAACATAACTCATTTCCATCAGGCCATGGTCCAATCTAAAGGAACTAAAGTTCTCAAGGACAACCAAGTGACCCTGTTAAAAAGATTAAATGCATAACAAGTCTTATATATACAACAAGTGCAAGATACAAAATGGAATCACCCAATAAAGCTCATGTTTAATAAAAAAAAAAAACAAAAAAACAAAGAAAGAAAATGGTAATCCCATGCCATTTTATATAATGCAAAATAAGAATAAAAATCTTGGGTTATGTGATCCTAGTTCCAACCTTCCGAGGCTTAACAGGGACATTCAACAAAATATCTGATTCTCTAAATAAGTCATGTACCAAAGACCCGCTCCAACAACCAGCTGCCACTATAACAGCCTTCTTACTGTACAATGTATTCTTGAAAGTCCGAACACCTTCAACCTCACTGCTGCTATCAGATCTGTAAACGTTAGAATTGAAGTGGTAATCTCAGAACTTATACCCCCTTGAAACCACAAAGAATTCACAGCCAGTTAAAGAGAAGTGTGAGAATAAACCTCAATAAACTTGTCACTGGATCATGAAAGAACTCCGCATATCTCCCTTTTGTAGAAAAATGCCTATTAGCCTACATACACATGAACCACACAAGCATGAATTCCACCACATGCCAACTGAAAACAATGCTGACTAATTGAGACAAGGGAAAAAATAATAAACCTTTTGAATGAATGCAACAGCACGTTGAGCGTCCAATTGACAATCATCGGGTAGAAACGCAGCACCCCATCCTTACCGACCTCAAGCTCAGGTTCCTTTAATCGCAAAGCATCACTTGTTAAGTACTCTGCTCTCAATCCAGCTTCAGATAATCTCTTCACCTTCTTTTTCAACGTTGCCGCCTCTTTGGTAGTTCTGCCTATCAACAAACTTCCTATAATAATAATTTAAGAAAAAAAATCACGAACAATTATCACACTGCCCAATTAGCTAAACATAAAAGTTATCTTTAGAGACTTTTATGAATAAATTTAAAAAATTACCAGTCCGTTTCCAACCTAATTCTTGTAACGGATCCAGGCCTTGGGCACGCACCTTCTCTGCAAACATTTGCCACAGTTTGTAGCTTCTCATTGTGAGGTCCCATATGTCACTCTCTGGTTCCTTATGCACCATCCACAAGTATCCCTGCCCTGTAACCGTCACAAAGTAAAACAAAAACAATATTCTGAAAAAAATAAACAAAACGAGAGATAATAATCAGAATTTGTTACTAAGAATACCAGCGCCAGTAGCACCAGAGCAAGGGACGTCCTTATCAACAACAGCAACGGAAAGGTCCGACCCGATGAGGAACTGCCGGGCAATAGTTAACCCGATGATTCCAGCACCAATAATTACAACATCGAACGTGTGAGTAGAAGAAGAAGAAGACGAAGAAGTGATTACGGGTTGAGTTCGAAAGGTTTTTGGTACAGAAAGTGGTTTCCCGTTCGCGGTCAACGAGGAGCCAAAGAAGGTTGTTTTGAAGGTGACGACAGGGAAATGATTCCTTGGAAGCGAAACGACGTCGTTGTTGAGTGGTGGTGACTGTATATGTAGCGTAACGGAAGCCATTGGCTTTGATTTGCGATTGGAAGTTGAAACAGACCGGTTACCTCGACAAGGAAAAGGAAAAGGAAACAGTGTTGACTGTTACGACCGTACTTAATCCTGTATTTCGTTAAATTTTTATCAATTCAACTTAGAAGTTTAATAATATTAAAAAATAAAATTAATTAATTAATTAATTTAAAAATATTTTTTTAAAAAAAAAGTTAAATTTAATTAAAATAAAAAAACAATCTATTTTATTTTCAAAACAACTAAAAAATTTCATAAAAAAATAACAAAACACTGGAGGATGATAAAAAAAATTTAAAAAAAAAACAAAGAAAACTCGAGTCAACATAATAAATCGAGATTAATCTTTTAAACCTGCAATCCATTAAATTTTAGACTCAGATTCAACTAAGAAACTAAATACCTAACTAATTAAATGTTAAAAGATAAAATAATAAAAAAAATCTTGCAAAGTAAGAAAATACAATAATAAAAAGGATTAGATTTGATAGGAATAAAATCAAGAAAGATGAAATTACAATAAAAAACAATTACAAAAATCATCTAAAATAAAACAAATAATAATCAAAATGATGGGAATCAAATCTAACATATGAAAAAATCTATTAAGGATGAAATTAAAAAAGATCTTTAATTTTATAAATTATTTTAAATAAAAAAATTATAATAAAAAGAATATGGATGGAATTGAAAGAAATCCTTAATTTCATAAATTATTCTAAATAAAAAAAATTATAATAAAGAGAATAGAAATGAAATTTTAAAGATAACAAACATCAAGGGCTAATTTGAGATTAACACAAAAAATAAGAAGAAAAGAAGAAAAAAAAATTCACATGCGCCAAACTAACCACCATTAAGCTATGCACGCCGCTTTATTTGTGGAGGGGATGCCAAGATATTTTGGCCACCGTCTTGAAAGTAAAGTTTTAGCTACATGAAGGAGATATACATGTCGTCCAAAACCTGCAAAAACTGTTCACACACCTTCAACTTTTTTTTTTTTTGCTTATTATGAAAATTACCTTACCACCTCTAATAACACTTGATAACTACAAAAGAACCAATGCAAAAGACAAGATAACCCCCAAAGCAAAGACAAAACTTTTTAAATTTCAAAATTAATAACGTAATTTAACTGTTGTAAAATCAAAGTTAAAGACGAAAAATTCCCTTAACCAAAGTTTAATGTTTTTTTTTTCTTTTTCTTTTTTTTGCTATCAAGGACAATACAGTAATTATGTTATGCAAGAAAAATACAAAAAAACTAAAAAACTAAAATTAATTTAACCCTGTTTTTTCTTATAATAACTAATACATCCCATGAAAAAAACCTCTCTACCTCTAAAACAAGCCAAGCCAAGTAATTGAAGGGTGAAATACTGAACTCTTCTATATATATACATCCATCCATTTCTCTTTGCGTTGAAAATCCTACCCTTTTTTTTTTCTTGTAAGAAAAAGGGGGCAGCTTTTCCCTCTACTCTTCAGGGAAAAAAAATCTCTATATACTCAAGCTTAATTGAGTCCAAAATCTAGAAATTTGATACTGAACATTTCAAAAACAAATATGAATGTTTATCAATATTTCCATCAAATTTCCTTGTACATGCGCATTAGACAAAAAGGTGTTGAGCGCTCAACTTCCCATCAAATCTTCTTGCTTTCAAGAGCACATTAAAGCTATTAAAAGAAAAACATTGACTACAGACGAAACTGGAAATATTTAGGATTTATCTACAGAATTTATAGGCTAGGGATGCAATTCAAAACGGGTATATAGGTTTCTAAAGAGAGGGAGGGAGAGGATCTATTACAAAATCACCAAAATACATGGGAAACTCATTATACAGACCAGGAACAGAACTGCAAATGCATATCTCTAATCAAATCAGCTTGAAGCCTACAATGGGGGAAACTCACTTCTAACCAGAAACCAGAGAGAAGTGTCATATCGCTGCCAAGCTAGTTTTGTCTTCGATAAAAAGGTAAAGTTCCATGCTTCGACCTTGTTATGAATAAAAACTAGCTACGCGGGTCTCGAACTCAATAAATAGAAACTAAGCATCAGAGATCATCCAGGTTAATTATCCATTCATTGCACCTATCTGAACACTTCTTTTTAGAATCAGCTTCGGAAGCATTGTCAGAGTCAGCAAAGGCTCTGTCTAAGGAATCTGCTAAACTTGACTCCCATAAACCTAACCTACAAGCTCTATTGTAAGTCTCATACCCTGCAGCTCTTAGACCTTCTGAAACCATCTCCCTCAAAGGTCCGCCCATGTCTGAGCACTTATTCATGGTATTCAGAAAAGTTTCTGACAACCCATGTTGCCAGAAAATCACAATGGCGCAGCTATTATCTACCAATCGCACATCAAATTCCTTGGAGAAAGCTTCATGAGACTCTTGGAGCAGGCTTTTTAGTACCCCAGCTGTCACCCTATCCCCAAATCCCCACAAGAAAACCAAATCCTCACAGCTCACAGTTCTTGTGTTGTTAGTCCATATTTTGATTTCTCCATCTATTGGTTCTTCAGATGCAGTACAGAATGGACTGAAAATATTTGCGTAAGCTTCAAGGGTGAGACTGATGGAGAGGGGAGTGCATAAGGCTATCCTCTCTACAGGTGTTCTAAGAGATTCTTGTCAACCAATTTTGAGGCCAGAAGGCATCAAGGACATCTTATACTTTCATTTCTCAAAAGATTAATTAAGGATGTGATTTCAATAGAAGTTCTTGGACATTCCCAAACCGATTCTCACAGATTGATTGACCTACCCAAAATCAACCCACAAGTTCCTCCATTTTGTACTGTCATAAACTTGAAGGTCATAATATCACAATTATACAGAGAATTGACAACTGGGATATTCCTCGTGCTCATTTTGCATTGAATATTCACAAACTTAAAAATACAGGCAACCCAGGAACCAGCAACAGCACAAGCAACCAAAACAAAAACTCCCTAGACTGGATTGTTTTGAATGACACAGGTGTGCACCCAAGGTAAGCCCTAATGAGGAGATAATCCCCACAATTTTCAAATTTTCTTTTACCCTTCAATTGCAGTAGGAAAGATGCTCATGATTAAACCCATGCAGAGTTCTCTCGAAGTGGAACCCCGGCATGGGCTTGCTTAAAGTTATTTGATGTAGGATTCCAAGGATTTACAACTCCATGTTGCCTAGGACTTCTTTGGCAGCACACGCCATAGCATAAAAACTGAATGTTGATCTTCAAAGTAGCGCACACAACACAAATTTTCTAATGCTAAACTAAGAGTTACAATATCTCAAACTACGTGTGAATCTTGAACTTCGCCATTAATCTCAAAATACCACATAGAATCTCAAGTAAAGTCAAAACCCTTTCAATGGATACAAATCATACAAAATTCTAAAATTTAATGTTGAGATGATTATGGTCGCAAGCTTTAGAAGCAGTAATCAGGCCTTATATATATATATATATATATGGTTTCTCTCTACAAAGTTGAGTCATTTGACTCATCTGGAGCATTTTTTTCTCAACGATACTCTCTATAATCACACTCACCTTCATTTGCTGACTATTCTAACAACACCTCATAACCCAACACTAAAAGGAAAAGTCTCACTCCAAAGGAAGAATTTCTATTTGCTTTTTTTTTTTTTTTTCCTTTATATATATATAAAAACCCTCAAAGAGTCTCCACCTCTGCAACCGTAAAAAATGGAACCTGATTAGATAGCCATTGCCAGAGTTTCATACATGGCATTTCTAAACCAAAATGTCATTCCAAGGTTCAAATAAAGTAAACATGATTCCCCAATTGCTTCAAGAAATCTATCCCCGAGTAACATCCTTATCGAACAAAGTTGAACCGATTTATACAACTGATGACAAGTGATCCTAAGTTTTCCTACTTGTTTCTTTCTCTAATCAAAGGTCACTAACTTGGTAAATTTGTAAAGCCAACCATACATGCTCATCAACACCTTCAATAAATATCAAACTGCACATAAAAACTTCAAAGAAATAAATTCATAGGAAGCCCAATTGAAGGAAAGTCTTACAGATACCCAACAGAATCAAAACAAGAAAACATTTCAAATGTGCACATTATTCAAAATTTAATCCCAAACAAAGTTAGCACATTCAAATTACGGAATATCCCAAGGCTTAGGCTCAGGGACAGCAACGACCATACCTTGGAGATCCTGGGTAAGCACAACCTGACAGCTCAACCTTGAATGCTTGTTCAAAACCCTAGCTCTCGAATTCCTCTTCAACACATACTCCTCGTCATAAGATCTCGGGGGCAGCCTCTCAAGCCATTCCTGCGCGATGTTGACCTCGCACTCGGCGGAGCAAGCTTCGATCTCCTCCAGGCGGTGCGAAGCTGGGTCGATTAGGCCGTTGTTTGCTAGGGCTTTGAGAAGAGTTTGACCTGAGAGCCCTACAATCTCTCGTTTCTGACCGTCCGGGTCGATCGCGGAGAGCTTCACGATTCTGTCAGCGACTTTGGCGGAGGAGCGGGTGAGAAGAGATTTGGTGAAGGGAGAGAGAGAAGGGAGGCGGTTGAATTGAGAGGAGAGTCTGTTGAGAGTTATATTGCCATTTCTTTGTGTTTGGGTGCTTCTTCCTCTATTTTACAGTGTGGGTAGTAGTACGTTATTATATTAAAATTAAATTAAATTCAAATTATATAAGAAAAAAAACTAAAGGGCAGTGTTTCACTATGCTGTCTGAGAGGTTTATTGTCTATTTACAACCTGGAAACCTTTTTTTTGGTTATATATTTTTTTTTATTTTGGTTATTTAATTTATTTATTTTTAATTTAGTTTTTATTTTATTTTTTTATAAATTTTGTACTTTATCATGGGATTATTTAAAATTTAACTTTTTAATTTTTTTTAAAATATGTTATCTTTTTGCAGGTCATTATATTTTTTTTCTTGTTAAATTTATTTAGTTTATTATCATTATTTTTTTATCATATAATTAAATAAAATTATCTTATTAAACATGATAGGATTTATGATTCTAATCACAAAGTTTTTTTATTTTTTAAATATATTGGTAGGCATTCACATTTTGTTTTTAGCTAAAGAAATTTAACTCGACACACAATGAAGTGGAGGCCACCTATGTTAGTATTATTAATACTACTTACTATTATATAAAAAAAAAAAAAAAGGGGTGTGGGGAAAAGTTTTGTTCACCCAAACCCATGTTACTGCAAATCATTATTGGAAAATAATATTCAACCACACCCATGTTATTATAGATTACAATAGTAATCCATGATATTTTTTTTATTATTTAGTTTTGATTCTTTGATTTTCTTTATTTTAATCTTTTTTTTAATTTGTTCATTTAAAATTATATTTATTTGAAATTTGACTTGACTATATGTTTTGAATGTCTAGTTATAGAATCTCAAGGTATCGAATAAAAAATGTTGTTTGGTTGATGCTTAGTTTAGCCATTCTTTTCTTTAAATAATTAGGGACTGAATTGTACAGTTAGGTAAACGAGTAGCCCCAATTTTTTTGTCACTTAATTTCTTTTTTTTTTTTCAATTTAATCATTTTAAGTTTAGTTTATTTGGGATTCGACTTAACAATTTTTTTGTTGTTTAGAAAGGGGGATCTCATGGTGTCAAGGAAAAATTATAACAAGCGATAAATGCTTAACATTCAATTGTATTAGTTTAAAACAATTAAGACTTAAGGGATCATATTTTAAAAAAATAATTTATGGTAAATGATCAAAAACAAAAAGTTCTCTAGCAGCGTGTGCAACTTTCTCCTACGTCGAACCACCACCTTCTTTGGTGTCTCTGAATTTGTCTCCGCAAGCTTGTCTTGATGTGCGGCACATTTTGATTTCGGAGACGCATGATTGTACATTTTTCTTTTTCTTCTCCTCTCTCTTTTCTTTTCCTTATAACACCTACAATTTAATACAATGTCTAATGATACTTGAAGTCTTATACTCAAAGAAAATAGGGTAATTTTTTTTTTTTTTACTATCCATCAACATTTATAAACTCATGAATTATTTTCCTACCTTTATGTAACATTTAACCTAATTTAGTTTATTCTTAATTCAACAGAATTTTAGCAAAGTTTTTTTTCATACAGAACTCTTATCTAATAACTTATCCTACTAAATTCCTTGTATATAATAAATATCAGAATCTCCACCATTTATCACAACTGAGGTTGCCTTAGGCATACCACTCAACAACAAAATTTTCATCTATTCCATAAGAATATAATCCTATATGACCCATACATGTACATAGATATAATTTCATGTTACTAAATTCACTATATATATATTTATAACATTACCAATATCCACAAATCAAAATCAAGAAATAAATGTCTTCCCTTTCTTCTTTACAAATTCTCATATTATGCTAAGCCAATACAAGAAATAAATCTAAATATAATACATTGGATTATTCTACAATCTCCTAATTTCTATATTAATTTCATAAAAGAATCTCGAAAATAAACACAAAGTTGAGGTCTTTGGTTGAATATACCTGTTACACATAATATAATACAATATAAATTAATGATATATATATATATATATATATATATATATATATATATATTTCATTATTTTCTTTATCACACTTTTGGAAATATTCATGCCATTGTTAATCTTTTACAAGTATATTCATATTCAACTATAATTTCGGATTCATTTTTCTCTTTTTATCGAAGGACACACCTTCCTCTTACTTTCTTCCTTAATATGCTACTAAAGTTTTCCTCTCCTCTTCTATGATATCCTTCAACGACTTCTAACATTTTATCTCACCACATGGGTTTTTACTACAATTATCTTTGTTAGATTTTATAGTAACACTACTTCAATAACTTGAACTCATACATATTCATTTCCCTTAATATCTCTATCATCATATTCTCTCTATAATTTAATATATTCTTTAATCTCATTCATCACTTATAAATTCATACCTTAGTCTATTTTGAATTATAATTCATTTAAAGATCAAGACTCTTGTCCTTAATTGACCATATTCATTACTCAAGTTCAATGTCCATTAGTTCATATTTTTTACTCAATTATGAGTTCATCAATACAATTTAAGTACTTAGATACACCCATTTTAATCCAATCCCTAACTTTCCAATACACACATTTCAATCTTGCAACAAAATCACACCAAACTTATATAGAAATGGAGGAAAAGATGTGTACTTACCCTTTTAAACATAAATTAAGAAGAATTTGGAAGATTTGCTCAAGTTATCCTTTCCTTCTCCTTAAATTCTTTAGTACCTATCATTAAGTTCACCACTCTAAAATATGATTTTTTTTTCTCTCAATGAAACCACTTGGTTCATGTTTTCATTCCTTAAAATTAACTCAATCTTCCCTAAATTAACTATTTTAATATGTTTTTCTTTTATTTTTTAAAAGAAAAGATGAAGATATCATGGCTACAGGAAAATTCAGCAGGAACAACCCCTTTTTATAATGAGATTTTATCACAGTTTACCATTTTGACCCTTATGATTATCCCCTGTATTTTTGTGAAACATACCCAACTTATGACCTAAATTCCAAGGCTTTACCGACTATGATTGACTTAAAATCTTAACCCAAGGTAGAAAAATATGTCAGGAGATTCCTTATAGAATTTAAACTCGATCCAATGGTCAGGTTAAAAGTTATACTCGATAAATCTTAAATCTTTTTTCTTCAAATCGATCCTTTTATATATTGTTGATGTGGTATTAGACTTGATGATCTGTTTTGTTTGGCTTGGTTTTGGGTTCTCACAATGCTATGAAAAATATTTAGAGCTCGGTTGGTGTTTGGTTTGACAAAATCGATTTCAATTTTATTGATTGGAAAGAATTGAATTTTTAGGGATTGAATTTGAAATTAAAACAAATATTAAACCCTTTTGTTGCCAAGCTAGAGAATGTTGTGGAGAATAGGATGGCGCGTGTCAAATATGTTGTCATGTGCGGCTTTCTTTGGGATTCAATGGTAGCCTTCATTGGTGTTGTTAAAATCGTCTCGATTAAGGCTTCCTTATAAGGTGGCGCATGACAAAGATGAGAATCCAATGTAGTCTTCTTTGGGTTCTACTTCTTTTCTTTCTTATCCTCTCTACTTTCTCTCTTCTCTCTTTAGTTTTTGCGCCTAGCCCTATTCAAAATAGCAAATTGACTCTCTTTTTTCAAATTTGGTCTCTGTTCTTAAATATATTTTTTAAGAGACACATCACCAGTGCCTAGATATTTTTTTTTCTCTTAAATATTTTTTTCCTCGATTCGCTGTTTAGTACAGTCCAATTGGCTAGTTATTACTAAAAATAAAAGGATTGGAGGTTGAACAATAATCTAAGATACGAAACATCATGAATTTTAATTATGTTCAATGGCTTTTTTTATTTGTTTTTATTTTTTTGGGTCACTTAACTTTTTTTTCTTCAATTTGATACCTTTACATTTAATTGATGTGGAATTGGAGTTGGTAATTTATTTTGGTTGGATTGATATTGGGTTCTCTTGGTTAATGCTCGAATTAGCAAAATAAAATTTTATTTTATTTATTTAAAACAATTGAAGCTTTAGGAACTAAATTTGAAACTAAAGAAAATGTTCAACCCTTTTGTTTTGGCCATTCAGAGACAAAATGTTGAACCTTTTTTTTTTGTCACTTAAATCTTTTTTCTTCAAATTGATCTTTTCATAAATTATTGATATGGTATTGGACTTGATGATCAATTTTGTTTGGCTTGGTTTTGGGATCTCACGATGCTGTGAAAAATCTTTGAGGCTCGGTTGATGCTTGGTTTGACAAAATTAATTGCAATTTTATTGATAGAAAAGAATTGAATTTTTAGGGATTGAATTTGAAATTAAAACAAATATTAAACCCCCTTTGTTGTGAATTTAGGGAATGTAGTGGAGAATAGGATGCAACGTGTGAAATATGCTATAATGATGTGGTGGCATATGCGGCTTTCTTTGGGATTCAATAATGGTCTTTATTGGTATTGTTAGAATTGTCTCAATAAAAGCTTCCTCATAAAGTGGCACGTGACAATGGTGAGGATTCGATGTTGCTCTGACGAGCTATACTTTTTTTTTCTTTTTTATCTTCTCTACTTTCTCTCTTCTCTCTTTAGTTTTTATGCCTAGCCTTATTCAAAATAGCAAAGTGACTTACTAGTTTTTTTTTATGTCAAATTTAGTCTATGTTCTTTTTGTTTTTGTTTTTTAACCTTTTTTAACTGGATTTTTTTTTCATTTTAGTCCTTCTATATTTGGTTGGTTAGGGATTAGACTTTGTATTTTTTTTTATGATTTTCTTTCTGTGGGGGTATCTCCAGTCTTATGACTTAAATCACATGTTTGGAAGGTTAACTCGAGTCAACTTGGGTTATTTTTTTTTTCCTTTTTTTCAATTCATTTTATTTTTAAATCTCATCCTTCATTATTGAATTGGTTCGGAATTAGGCTTAGTAATTTCATTTTTGTTTTCTATAAAATTATCTTAGTTTCATGATCTAGGTCGTAGGTTTAGTAGGCTAAACTGGTTGACTCGGGTTTTTTTGTTATTTTTTTAATTGATTTTTTTTAATTTTATCCATATTGGATTGGTTGATAATTAAGCTTTATAATGTTGTTTAATTTAATTTATATGAGGTTATCTCGTTTTCATAACACAGGTTGCAAGTTTGGCAAATTTATCGAAGATGACTCAAGTAACTCTTTTTTGTCTCTTTTTATATTGATTTTTTTTTTTCATTTTTATCCTCCACCATTGGGTTTAATGGGAATTGTGCTTGATAATATGATTCAATTTGTCTTCTATGAGGTTATCATGATCTTATGACCCTTATCATGAATTTTACAGGTTGGTCTGAGTTGATTCAATATGAAGTAGTCTCGATATTTTTTTAAAAAATATTGTCTAATATGTCATCATCTTAATATTTTAAAAAGTGTTATCCAATATGCATAAATTTTGAGTTCATGATTAATTTGTTTTTACTACTAAAAAACACGTTAAAAACGTCGTTATATTTTTTTAAAAAAATTAATTTAACTTGCAGCATAGTGCATGCCAACAATTTAGCTAATACTAATACAATTAAAAGATTTTGGGTGTTATTGTTCATATGAACAATGCCTTATTTTTTTTCATTTTTATGCTTAAACTTGTTTTTTATTGCATCATTTTGTGGACAATTTAAGGAGTTATGGTTTCAATTTATAAAAGAAAAAAAAATCAAAGAGAAAAACCAAAACTCAAATCCTGGGAAACACACGGTCAATATGAAATTCATGTGAAAAGTTATTTTTATATAAAAAAATTATTTTATTTATTTATTAGTCCTTGAGTTTAATAAATATGAGATAACTAGGTGGAAAAAAGTGATGAAAAGAGAAAGTTGTTGGTTAGCCACATTACGATCGTAAAAAAAGATGATTTTTATGTCAATAGGTTCCTCTTCTACATAGGATTTAAATGGAGGTGTTTTTCACAATAAAAATTTCAAGAAAAGTATATTTGTGTTTATTTGGTTTTTTTCATTCAACTTATTTTTGTTTTTTAGGAGTGACTTTTGAGGTTGGTTAGTGGTTTTTAGAGGTTTATATTATGTTTCTAGGTAAAAAAAAAAAAAAAAAGGAGCTGAAATTTAGGTTGTTGGGGTCAAAAACTTGGACTTTAGTTTTTTAGTCGAGGTTACTAGAAAACAAATTAGCTAGACTTGTACAACAAATGACATGTCACCTATTTTTTTTATAAACAAAAGAGCAAATGGCGCATCATTCGCTCTTGATGAAAAAAAACCTAGGCATATATGTCACTAGATATTTTTTTATTAAGGTTGGTTGTACTACCTTAACCCATCAATACCTAGTCTATTTTTCTGTTTTTACTTTTTACCCATTTTCAGTAATTGTTTCTATTTGGACATTGAATTATGTTTTCTCTCTTATTTCTTAAATAAATTTAATAAATTTTATTTTTTAAATAGTGATTATCTTTTTTATATTTTTCTAGTTGCATGATACTTTGAAGAGATTAGTTTAATTTGTATAAATTGTTTTTTAATCTTATTTGTATAAAGTTTTTTTTTAAAAGAAAATCTTTTGTTATTAGCAACATCATTTAGCGATTAAGATAAAATGAAGGAAAACATTTAAAATAAAAAGAATAGTTAATGTAAAATATTTGTATGTACATTTATATTTTATTTCTACCATGAAGTTAGCTTTCCACTTTAATAGTTAATTGGTGTTGGTGACTCTTTATTTATTTATCGGTTCATATATTTCTTAGTTTATTTTATAGAGCATGAATAACATCTTTTTATTTCTCAATTAAAAAATATTATGATACATGAAAACATATCTCTAATGTAATTATTATTCTTATGTTGGAAACTGAGTTAAAATCCTACAAGCACTATAAACAACATGTTTGCATTTTTTAATTAAAAAAATTATGAAATTTTAAAATGCTTCCACAAAATTAACACATTCTTTTATTATGTTCAAGATTAACTTGAAATTCTACATGCGATTGGCGTTGGTGAAAAGACTAATTAATATCAGTAAACTAAATGGTTTAGTCTTTCAATGTTTATTTTTTTTTTAATTTCTCATTTTAGTTACTAAACTTTATATTTTTCAATCATATCCTTCGTATGATATTTTTTTATTATTATATTTGATATTTATATGTTGATGTAACGTCCGTGATATTTTATGTATTGATATTTTCTTCTCCTTGCATTTTCTTTTGGCAAATCTTCATAATGAGTTATAGGTCAAGTTCATGAAATAAGATTTTGATTGTAGTGTTAGAAAATTAAAGAAAGAAGGATAAAAAACACAAAACTAGTGGGGATTGTTTTAGATTAATGTAAAAAGTTCATTTTCCTCCAAAAGTTTTGTGTTAACTTATTCTTGGTTCCTTTAGTTTTAGTTTTAGGTTTAGGTTTTCACATTTAGGTTCTTAACTTCATTTATTTTATATTTTAGCTTCTGAATTTTAATAAAGGAGAAAGAAAGTTATTGAAAAATAAGAAAAAAGAGATAAAGTGATTGGTTGGTCATATTTCAACACTAAAAAAAATTGATCTTGGTGTCATTGAATTTTTCTTGACCAAAACAGTATTAATGAGGTGTTATACAACTTTTATCTTGCAAAAAAAAAAAAAAAGAACAGATCAGGACTCAGAATTTTTTTATTCTATTTGATTTTTTATTTTCTTACATATTCAAGGGTATTTTAAGGTAAAAAAGAGGATTTAATTATATTTTTTGAGTGTTTATTAGGTGTTTTTATATTAAAAAAATAATTGAAATAGGTTTTTCTGAACAAAAAACCATCACCATCAAAATAATCACCACCTCATTGCATCCCTCATGACCAAAAGTTTAGTTTGCTAGAGGTACAAATAATCTACCAAAAGTTGGCCGTTTAATAGTTTCGAGACTGCTGATAATGAACCTTTAATGAGATAATAAGATCTTTTACTGCTTGGCCGAGAAAAGAAAAGAGACTAAGGCCTTGTTTGTTTGGCGGAAAGTGAATTTTAGAAACCACTTTCCAAACTTTTCTATGTTTGTTTGCCATTAGAAAAATTGATCAATGGAAAACACTTTTCAGTCAAAAAAAAATTTAACTTGGTTTTCAGGAAAGTGTTTTCCTTTTATTTTGGGCGGAAAACATTTTCCAAAAGTTGTGAAAATTTTAGAAATATCATATTATTTATTGGTTATAACAAACTTGGTCTTCAAACTTTTGATTGCTATATATTTTGTTTTGAATCTTTTTTTTTTTAATTTCACCCCTTAAAATTTGATTTAATTTGATTTTTATATTAATTTTGGTCCTTATTTTATGATTGTTATTTGCTTTTATCTTATTATTTTTTTAATTGAAACTTTTTATCTATCAAATTTGGTCCTCATTCTTTTGATTGCTACTTAATTTATTTGAAATAATTTATGAAATTGTAATTATTTTTATTTAAATTTTATCATCTTTAAATTTTTTTTATCTATTAGATTTGGTCTCCATTATTTTGATTATTATTTATTTTATTTGAGATAATTTATGAAATTATTTTTTTTCAATTTCATTCTCATTCAACTTTTCAATTTGTAAGATTTGTTTCTCATTATTTTAATAAACTTGAAAAAAAAATTAATAAGTTATTTTCCAACTTATTTTCCATGACATAACCACACACTCAACTTATTTTTCATGACACTATCAAACATAAGAAAATAATTCACTTTCTAGTAATTTACTTATTAAAAAAACCACTTTTCAAAATAAAAAATTACTTTCTAGCAAATAAATAGGACCTAAAACTTGTTTTACCCTGATGATTGCTGAATGTGATCACGCCGGGACCAAAAGTGAACCCTGTAAACTTTATTCGTAATCAAAAGAAAATTCATAAAAATCCACCTCTTGTCATCATACTTTTGGCACAACTGTAACTGAACTTAACATTTATGTTGTAATAAGTTGCTAATCATCATCTTCAATGCCCAGCAAGAAAAGCTAGACATGGAAAGGAGAATAAAAGATTTATCAGCGTGACAACATCCCCTGATTAAAGTTAACGCGCTAGAGAAGTTAGAAAAGGACAGCGAATTTGTGGCGGTCTCATCGGAATCCCATTTGCATTACAGAACCAGAGACCTCCCACTTGAACACTGTCTCAGCATGCTGTCAATGGTGGTATGCCTTCAAGTACAAACAAAACTTCCCCTTGTGTAGAATTACCATAACAAGTGAAGCATGTGATGGGAAAACCAAAAGTGCTAAAGTAAACCTGAAAGGCAAGCAATGGATCAGATGCATAGCTAATGATCGAAGCTAGGAACATTTTGTTTCCTTCCATGTTATGTAAACACCAAGTTATAGACACCTTCGCACACCAGCAATCGTTGCAGCAAAAATCAGACGTGTAATTAATAATATAAGGTAGGCAGAAATTCACCAGAGTTCATTTAAGATGTTATAGTAGAAATACAGGTTGAGCAACCCCCACTAGGAGGAAAAAATAACAAAAATATGGACATGGTGTTCCCCAGAGCACGTCCCAGCATGCCCAGCATGCAAGAGCGAGTGAGAGATGTCCAAAGCAAATTTCAAAATCATCATATCAAGCAAAACATTATAAAGGGAAAAATTGTTATTCAAAATCATGGGCAATCAGGACCAGGAAAATCAGCATCTGTACAGATTTATAGTAGCACTACAGTCGATCCAAGTAAGTATTTGAGTTATATCAAGTTTTATTTAAAATGAATAGGTTTTGCTCTTCCTGCATTCAGTCATAAAACTAGAAGAACAAAAATTTATCGTTAACAGTTAGATGAGAAACAAGTGAACTACCCAGCTTACATAGCCCTGCCCCCTGATTATTGTTCTAATAAAGTATTCTCCTCACAATATAAACATATTAGGCCGAAATCTTCGGTACAGTGTTATTTATGTTATAACTTCCTTTTCGGCTATGCAAAAAACAACCTAATGCAAAATAGTTATGGAGAAACACCAAGAAATTGCATTTTTTTCCTTGGAATATGTATTTCCACAAAAGTTATTACAACATTATAGCTATTTCTGACTTATTATTGCCATGCAATTGATACAATTGATATCAATTTCCCTTTGTGTGTCTTAGATGTAAAAAAGCTAGGAATAACTTGAGTTCTCAAAAACTAGATGAGACCAGCTGACTGGACCTTAAAAATTAGGATAACAATCCATGATGGTGCGACGTCAGCTGATCATAAGAAACAAAAGTTTGATAATGATAAGTCTGTCTGCATAACATCAAGCTCCTTGTGATCTTCTACTTCATGCTGCATCTACTAGGCACAGGCAAAGGAAAGTTGAGTGCAAAAGCCTACCTCAAGCATGGAAAGAGCGAGGGACATGGTGGCACAAAAACAAGAGTATACAAAATAAAAATACATGTCGAGCCAGACTTTGGGATTCCAGGAGCTTTTCTTATGAAAAATCAACATAAGCATAAATTCTTCCTTGAATCTGTAACTCTTGAAATTCTAGACAATCAGATCATCTACTTTGACTGCAGATCTTGGGTATATCCATTCCAAAAGACAAAATCAGAGCGCCTATTCTTCTCAAACAATGTAAGTTAGAAGCCAAACTTATATATATATACACAAAAAAAAAGAAGCACAATCAAACTCATACCTAATGTTGCAGAGTTATCTTCCAAATCATACACCTAGCGCTCTAGTGGAGTTGAGAAAGCTGGAACTTGGTAGCCTGAGAGGGGATGGAAAACAAGTGAGGAAGGAATGTGATCGAATCTATGACTATGATTATTACAACGACCTTTGTAATCCAGATAAAGGTCAGGAACACATTAGACCAGTCCTGGGTGGTTTTGAATTACATCCATACCCTCGTAAGGTGAGAACAGGTCACCCTCCCAGCAACACAGGTATCCCAAATTTCTCTCTCACGTGGTTCAGATGATCTGCCATGGTTCCTTTTCCTATAAAATTCCCTCATAGCTTTTTCCACTGTTAATACATGATTTTCTTTTTGTTTGCTACTTGTGATCACTTACATATAGAACCTTCAACCGAGAGCCGGACAAAAACAATCAACTTAGATATATATGTTCCTCCAGATGAGCGCTTTAGTTCCGAGAAACTATTAGAGTTCATATTAAATTCAATCCAGGCTACTGTGCATTTCATTATCACAGAGGCAGATTCATTATTCAAACAAGATTCTAGTAGTTTTGAGTCGTTTGAGGAGATACATGATATGTTTTCTAGCAAGAGAAGTAATGCAGTAGAGGGAAAGGCCAAAGACAACTTGAAGGGAATGGTCAAAGAAAGATTGAAGAAATTAGTTCCAGATGTCCTTTTCAAAGAAATTACTTATGCAGGCAAAGAAGACCTCGTGAAATTCCCATTACCTCAAATTATAAGAGGTAATTCCTCTAGCAATCTGCTCTTATAATTAATAGATCATAAAGGATTGTGTTCTATTAAATTGTCTCAGCATTATACGTCTATTTTAAATGTATTTTTCAGAGAATGAATTAGTCTGGGGAAACGATGAGGAATTTGGACGTCAAATGCTTGCAGGAACTAATCCAGCAAGGATACAAAGTTTGCAGGTTTCTCTAACCTTATGAACTACATTGGATCTATCATCAGCTTAAAGCCTAAACCTGCACCATTCTATACCAATCTCCATTAATCAAGAAATTTCCTTAATATGTTCATAAGGCATGAACTACATACAACAGACAAACATAACAAAGATCATGTTCCCTATACCAGTCTTAACACCTAGCAAGACTCATTATTTTCATGTTGATTTCAAACCCACAGTACAGTTCTTATAAATTGCTCTTCACAGTTCAACACTGTAGCAGCAGGTCACCTTGATACCGAGTCATGATTTAGTCATAAACATCCATCAAGTGTTCTAATTTGACTATACTTCATAAGAATTCCCACCAGAAGGCAGATATGGAGTGAGTACAATAGAGGCATCACACATAGAGCACACCCTTGATGGGTTGACACTTTTCGAGGTAACCATCCACATCCTTCTCCACTCAGTAAACCTCTCCTTTTTCCTTTTCTCTCTCTCTTCCCCCCTTCTCTCCAAAGAGATTGATGATGCACAACAAGAGTAATCACAGGACATGAAATTCGTTTCATAAATGAGACTAGGCTAGAGGTTAATGTTAAATTAGAATGGTGAACACTCGTAGAGTTCAAAAAATTTTAAACAATGCAGGGAAATAATAGAATACACAAAATGTAAGGTTCAGATATCTAGGAATAGCGACAGAGGTTTAACAAAACTCATAAGCCAGGAAATAACTTTTTCACGCACCAATAAACACTTAAAACCATTTATGTTCCATGTCCAAGATTTATTATTATCCACAAGGTAGTAAGAGACAAGAGAGATGTCAAATTATGAACTAAAGCAAGTACTATAGAATTAAGGAGCACTAGCAAAGTATTGTGAGATCATAGAATGCCTATCAAGTCAAGGCGAGAATTATGTAGGACAGCGATAACAGCCAAATTTTACGCATAGAATGTAGGACAACCCATACTAGAACAAATGAGTAGCTCAACTGATCAGATTTTAAATTTGTTTTATAAAGATTACCAGTTCGAGTCTTATAAACTTCAAGGCTACTAGAGGCTTACATGGTTGTTAATTTCAGGACCTATGAAATTATTCGAGATACACACAAGCTAACCCAGACATTCACATTAATTAAAAAAAAATTCATATATCTGATCGCCACAAGTTTAGAATACTTTTCAGATTGATTTATTAAATATATCATCAATCTACCCTAGGATATATAAATACCAGTAAACAATATACATTGTGTGTCATAACAACAGGAACATCTCTTTTGGCGAAAGATTCAATATCAAGATTACTCAATGAGACTACTTATAACGAGAGAAATGAACAAGGAAAAAATGAGGGGAAAAAAACAGACTCAGCAGTTAGTTTATAAAGTGGAGCCTCGATTATAAAATATACTCATCCTTCAAGCTTGGGTTTCAAAATATTTTCTCTAGCCTTTGCAAGCCTCAAATCTTTTAAAATCATGATCTATTATTAGAAAGCAGCCTTAAGGTAAGTTGGCATTCTATTATTATGACAAAACTGAGGGTTGAAATTCTGTCCTACAAGTGCTTTATGCTGAGCTAGGTCTTGGAAATTTGGGGTTTTAAAGCTTGGATTAAGAAATAAAAGGATTTATGGTTTGTAATTGAGTTGGAGCCTTGAAAGGGTACATAGAAGGGCTACTACTGCATTATAATAGTAGCGTTTCAAGGAAACACACATAGTAGAAGAAAAACCTAGGTACATAACTGTTGTAAAATTCATTCATAAATTATTGTTTTTGTCGCTTGCATCAGAGTCAGAGCAATAATCACTGACAAGGGTCTAGGATATGTGTTTAATTCATAAGAACACCCTTGAAGGATATAGTATAGTTTGTTCCAAAAACGCCATACAAACTACTTCAGTTCTAAGAAGTTGGAAGTTTTTCAGAAAATACAGCAAGTACTCTCATTGGAGCATTGCGTATATAACTTATCTAAGTTGGAAAACCCTGTGTATATTTCTGATTATCCTTCTCAAGGAGTTCAATGCAGAATGCAAAAGGTCTTCTGTAGCTATTCACTTCTTTCTAAATATAAATCACAGGCGATGAATGAATGGAGGATATTCATCTTGGATCACCATGACTATCTCATGCCGTATTTAAGCAAAATTAACACAAAGGGTGTTTGTGCTTATGCATCAAGAACACTATTTTTCTTAAGAACTGATGATACATTAAAGCCATTAGCAATAGAATTGAGCCTGCCTGGCTCCAGTGAGGACACAGAAGTCAGCAGGGTGTTTCTCCCAGCAAATCAAGGAACTGAAGCAGCACTATGGCAGCTTGCTAAAGCTCATGTTGTAGCTAATGACTCAGCATACCACCAACTAATCAGCCATTGGTGAGTTGAGATACTTTGCCAATCTCAATCCTGGATTTTCCATATTATTTGTGGAGTTTTACCCACAATAAAAGTATTTTCTCAGAGATCAACAGCTAAGCATTATATAGGCCATCCAATGACTGTTTCTTTCTTTCTTTTCGAGAATTTTTGACTGAAATTTCTAAATGCATTCTTAAATCATTACTGATGGTTCATTGAAAAAAGAAATGCCCAATGCTTTTGTTCTCTCTGATATGTGCAATGTCCAGGTTACACACTTATGTAGTAGTTGAGCCGTTCATTATCCCTATGGTGCACATGGACTTGATATTTGGCATGCCATCAAGACATGGGTCACAGACTTCTGCTCACTTTTCTAAAAAGACGATTCTTCTGTCAATTCTGATGTAGAAATTCAAGCATGGTGGTCTGAGATCCAGAATGTGGGCCATGGTGATAAGTGCAATGAGACATGGTGGTACAAAATGACAACTCTCTTAGACCTAACAGAGGCTCTAACAACACTCATATGGATTACATCAGGCCTTCACGCTTCTATCAACTTTGGGCAATATGCATATGATGGCTGCCCTTTAAATTGTCCCATGCTATGTCGAAAATTTATTCCAAAGGAAGGGACACAAGAATTTGCCGAGTTCTTAAGAGATCCAGACAAATATTATCTTAACATGCTGCCTGGCAGATTTGAGATGAGCCTTGGTATAGCATTAATAGAGGTTCTCTCGAAGCACACATCTGATGAAGTATACTTAGGTCAGAGGCCGTTGTTAGAGTGCACTGACAATGTAGTTCAGCAAAAATTCAAGAAGTTCAATGAACATCTCCAAGAGATAGAGAAGAAAATTATTTAGAGGAACAAAGATCCCAAGTTTAAGAACAGGAGCGGCCCTGCCAAGATCCCATACGAACTTCTCTACCCAGATACATCCAATGTTGGACCCAGATGGGGCATCACAGGAAAGGGGATCCCTAACAGCGTATCAATATAGCACGACTTCATTATACTACAAACTGTAGTCTAGTGATGACTATACAGTCACTATAGAAGTGTTTCTCCAAAATATATACTTGTCCAAAGCATGTTAAGCTCCACCATTTTCCTGGTCTCATCCTGATAGTGATTGCATTACTGAAACATGTTCTTTGTTTCTTATGAGTCAAAGGGGAGAAAATATCAAGGGTTCAATTTAATAGTATTCATCCAAGGCAGTATGCTGCCAATGGACTTTGTCTCACCTAGACAATCATCGAAAGTGGAGAAAGCTAGAGCCAGAGAGTCAAATGGGACAATAAGATTTGTCTTAGATGTGCACGCAAGATTAACAGTAAAATGATGAAAGACAGACAAAGGAGAGAGAGAAAAAAAGAACTAGAAGATAAAACTAATGGTTCAGTGAATACAGATATAAATTAAAGAAGCAGATATACGAAAGGCATACAAAATATGTCAGCAGCTACCAAAATTCAGCACTATTTCCTGTGACCTTGAGATGTCCCAGAAAACCAGCAGACCATTAAATACCGGCCAATCATGCAACCATTCCATCTTCCATCTTGTAAAAAACACGGGTATTTATTGGTAACATCGACCCTGAAGTGTAAATGCTGCCAAATCAACAATTCCAGGATTGCCCAACACCATATCAGCAACCATTTCAGCAGTACCCAAAGCCTCCAAATGGAAGAAAAAAAAATGATGAGCGATTCCTTTGTTCAGTAGAGATTTATCAGCGGTCAAAAGGATAAAAAATAACTGCGAAGCTAATTTCCAAAGGAAGGGAACATAAGCTATCACTAATCAAGTTTAGTTTAAAACTAGAACAATATGGTCAAACTTAAAAGCCTGAATTTATTTTTAGAAGGGGAAAAAAAGAATAAGAAAGGAAAAACACCTAATCACTTTTCTTCAATGGAAAAGGGGGATACAGATATTACCATAGAAAGTCCTCCTCCTTCATGCCCAGTTGCGATGATCACATTCATCAAACCAGGCACAGGCCGAATCACTGGCTTCCCATCAGGCACTAGAATAGTAGAACACATTTCATAAGTACAAGGTGATGGCTTAAAGTATAAATTTAAAATTTTCAAGTCCTAGTAATAATGGACTCATCCAGTTTAGTGTTATACCCAGTAAACTGACGGCTGCTCCCTGAAAAGTTGAATAGTAGATAATGGCCACACAAGCAGTCATTGAATGAACAACAATATCTTATTTTGAAGCAACATAATTACGAAGAAAACAATATGCTAGGAAGAGTAGAAGACGTGACATAAATATCCAAGATTTACTAGAAAGCCACACTCACTCTCTGTTCGCCAAATACAATTACTTATGCAAACAATTTAGTATCAAGTCTTATGAGGTTGCAAGTCACCCAAGTTATTATATGCAAGTTAAGATCGATGATATTAGATATCATGGAACTAAAAGTACAAAAAATTTACCAAGAACAAGGTTTCCCATTGTGTCCATGGTGGCCGTCATCGAGACAGACGGGGTTTGCCCTTCCTCAACTTTTACTGAATGTGAACTTTTACGATCTAAAGCATCATGTAGATGATCAACATAACCCATCTCCATCAGGCCATGGTCCAATCTAAAGGAACTAAAGTTCTCAAGGACAACCAAGTGACCCTGTTAAAAAGATTAAATGCATAACATGTCTTATATATATAACAAGTGCAAATACAAAATGAAATCACCCAATAAAGCTCATGTTTAATAAATAAATAAATAAAAAACAAAGAAAGAAAATGGTAATCCCAGGCCATTTTATATAATGCAAAATAAGAATAAAAATCTTGGGTTATGTGATCCTAGTTCCAACCTTCCGAGGCATAACAGGGACATTCAACAAAATATCTGATTCTCTAAACAAGTCATGTACCAAAGACCCGCTCTAACAACCAGCTGCCACTATAACAGCCTTCTTACTGTACAATGTATTCTTGAAAGTCCGAACACCTTCAACCTCACTGCTGCTATCAGATCTGTACACGTTAGAATTGAAGTAGTAATCTCAGAACTTATACCCCCTTGAAACCACAAAGAATTCACAGCCAGTTACAGAGAAGTGTGAGAATAAACCTCAATAAACTTGTCACAAGATCATGAAAGAACTCCGGATATCTCCCTTTTATAGAAAAATGCCTATTAGCCTACATACACATGAACCACACAAGCATGAATTCCACCACATGCCAACTGAAAACAATGCTGACTAATTGAGACAAGGGAAAAATTAATAAACCTTTTGAATGAATGCAACAGCACGTTAAGCGTCCAATTGACAATAATCGGGTAGAAACGCAGCCCCGCCATCTTTACCGACCTCAAGCTCAGGTTCCTTTAATCGCAAAGCATCACTTGTTAAGTACTATGCTCTCAATCCAGCTTCAGATAATCTCTTCACCTTCTTTTTCAACGTTGCCGCCTCTTTGGCAGTTCTGCCTACCAACAAACTTCCTATAATAATAATTTAAGAAAAAAAATCACAAACAATTATCACACTGCCCAATTAGCTAAACATAAAAGTTATCTTCAGAGACTTTTATGAATAAATTTAAATAATTACCAGTCCGTTTGAAACCTAATTCTTGTAACGAATCCGGGCCTTGGGTAGGCACCTTCTCTGCAAACATTTGCCACAGTTTGTAGCTTCTCATTGTGAGGTCCCATGTGTCACTCTCTGGTTCCTTGTGCACCATCCACAAGTATCCCTGCACTGTAACCGTCACAAAGTAAAACAAAAAAAATATTCTGAAAAAAATAAACAAAACGAGAGCTAATAATCAGAATTTGTTTCTAAGAATACCAGCGCCAGTAGCACCAGAGCAAGGGACGTCCTTATCAACAACAGCAACGGAAAGGTCCGACCCGATGAGGAACTGCCGGGCAATAGTTAACCCGATGATTCCAGCACCAATAATTACAACATCGAACGTGTGAGTAGTAGTAGAAGAAGAAGAAGAAGTGATTACGGGTTGAGTTCGAAAGGTTTTTGGTAGAGAAAGCGGTTTCCCGTTCGCGGTCAACGAGGAGCCAAAGAAGGTTGTTTTAAAGGTGATGACAGGGAAATGATTCCTTGGAAGCGAAACGATGTCGTTGTTGAGTGGTGGTGACTGTATGTGTAGCGTAACGGAAGCCATTTTTGGCTTTGATTCGCGATTGGAAGTTGAAACAGAATGGTTACCTCGACAAGGAAAAGGAAAAGGAAAAGGAAACGGTGTTGACTGTTACGACCGTACTTAATCCTTAATTCATTAAATTTTTTATCAATTCAACTTAGAAGTTTAATAATATTAAAAAATAAAATTAATTAATTAATTTAAAAATAATTTTTTTTAAAAAAAGTTATATTTAATAAAAAAACAATCTATTTTATTTTAAAAACAACTAAAAATTTTCATAAAAAAACAACAAAACGCTGGAGGGTGGTAAAAAAGTTTTTTTAAAAAGAAGAAAATAAAACCAAGGAAACTCGAGTCAACGTCATAAACTGGGATTAATTTTTTAAACCTTCAATCCATTAAATTCTAGACTTAAATTTAACTAAGAAGCTAAATACCCAGCTAATTAAATGTTGGAAGATGAAATAATAAAAAAAATCTTGCAAGGTAAGACAATACAATAATAAAAAGAATTAGATTTGATATGAATAAAATCAAGAATGATGAAATTGCAATAAAAAACAATTACAAAAATCATTTAAATAAAACAAATAGTGATCAAAATGATGGGAATCAAATCTAACATATGAAAAATATCCATTGAGGATGAAATTGAAAAAAATATCTTTAATTTCATAAATTATTTTAAATAAAAAAATTGTAATAAAGAGAATAGGGATGGAATTGAAAGAAATCCTTAATTTCATAAATTATTCTAAATAAAAAAAATTATAATAAAGAGAATAGAAATGAAATTTTAAAGATAACAAATCTCAGGGGCTAATTTGAGATCAACACAAAAAATGAGAAAAAGAGGGGGGGAAAATGAAACAAAAATTCACAGGTGCCAAACTAGCTACCATTAAGCTACGCGCGCCGCTTTAATTATGGAGGGGATGCCAAAATGTTTCGGTCGCCGTCCTGAAAGTAAAGTTTTAGCTATATGAAGGAGATATACATGTCGTCCGAAACCTAAAAAAACTGTTCATGCACCTTCAAATTTTTTTTTTTTTTTTGCTTATTATAAAAATTACTTTATTACCTCTAATTACACTTGATAACTACAAAAAAGCAAAGACAAAACTTTTTAAAATTCAAAGTTAATAACGTAATTTAACTATTGTAAAATCAAAGGTAAAGACGAAAAAATCCCTTAACCAAAGTTTAATGTTTTTTTTTGCTATCAAGGACAATACAGTAATTATGTTATGCAAGAAAAATGCAAAAACAAAAAATAATTTAACCATATTTTTTCTTATAATAACTAAAAAAACCTCTCTACCTCTAAAACAAGCCAAGCCAAGTAATTGAAGGGTGAAATACTAAACTCTTACACACACACACACTTCTCTTTGCATTGAAAATCCTACTTTTTTTTTCTTGTAAGAAAAAGGGGGCAACTTTTCCCTCTACTCTTCAGGAAAAAAAAAATCTATATACTCAATTTTAATTGAGTCCAAAATCTAGAAATTTGATACTGAACATTTCAAAAAAAAATCTGAATGTTTATCAATATTTCCATCAAATTTCCTTGTACATGCGCATTAGACAAAAAGGTGTTGAGCGCTCAACTTCCCATCAAATCTTCTTGCTTTTCAAGTGCACATTAAACCTACAAGCTATTAAAAGAAAAACATTGACTACAGACGAAACTGGAAATATTTAGGATTTAACTACAGAATTTATAGGCTTGGGATGCAACTCAAAACGGGTATAGAGGTTTCTAAAGAGAGGGAGGGAGAGGATCTATAACAAAATCACCAAAATACAACATGGGAAACTCATTATACAGACCGGGAACAGAACTGCAAATGCATATCTCTAATCAAATCGGCTTGAAGCCTACAATGGGGGAAACTCACTTCTAACCAGAAACCAGAGAGAAGTGTCATATCGCTGCCAACCTAGTTTCGTCTTCGATAAAAAGGTAAAAGTTCTATGCTTCGACCTTGTTATGAATAAAGACTAGCTACGCGCGTCTCGAACTCAATAAACAGAAACTAAGCATCAGAGATCATCCAGGTTAATTATCCACTCATTGCACCTATCTGAACACTTCGTTTTAGAATCAGGTTCGGAAGCACAGTCAGAGTCAGCCAAGGCTCTGTCTAAGGAATCTGCTAAACTTGACTCCCATAAACCTAACCTACAAGCTCTATTGTAAGTCTCATACCCTGCAGCTCTTAGACCTTCTGAAACCATCTCCCTCAAAGGTCCGCGCATGTCTGAGCACTTATTCATGGTATTCAGAAAAGTTTCTGTCAACCCATGTTGCCAGAAAATCACAATGGCGCAGCTATTATCTACCAATCGCACATCAAATTCCTTGGAGAAAGCTTCATGAGACTCTTGGAGCAGGCTCTTTAGTACCCCAGCTGTCACCCTATCCCCAAATCCCCACAAGAAAACCAAATCCTCACAGCTCACAGTTCTTGTGTTGTTAGTCCATATTTTGATTTCTCCATCTATTGGTTCTTCAGATGCAGTACAGAATGGACTGAAAATATTTGCGTAAGCTTCAAGGGCTGAAGCCCCTTTTTCTTCATCTGATTTGACAGCAGCAGGATCGATTTTGAGTATACTGCATAGCCTAGCAAACAATTCACAAATCTTCACAACATTTTGCCCATGAATAGTGTCTTCATTTTCCATAGCTGAAAAGATCAAATATGGTGTACATCAATCAAGTATGTCAAGTGGTAACTTCATAATTTGCCGAAAGAAATTTCAATTGCCTACTTCATAATGTTTGGAGACCAGGCAAGAAAATAGAACCTACAAGCTATAAATAAGCAATTCATAAATAGACTTCCGTAACACAGATTTCCATGAATCCCCTATCATATAACATATGTCAGCCTGTTCATGAAAAAACCAGAGAGAGTAACTGACCTTGGCATGGAATTTCCATATCAATGGGTGTAAAGAACCGATTCTTTAATTGAGAAATAGCTACAGGTATACTAGTAACTTTTCTCAGAGGACTGATCTCCTTCATCAGATGGTTGACATCAATTACCAGGGGGAAAGCCAAACGCAAGGAACACATAAACTCATCCACAGTAGGAGGCAGGGGAGCTATGAATTTTGAATGAATAACTGTTAAATCTGCATGTAGCAGTATCGATCCATGAGATTAGCTACCAAAAAAAAAAACATATACTTTATTTTCAGATAAACAGAAACTTGAGTTCATAGATATACACCATTAAGGGAACCATGCGAGACAACAGGCTTCTGAGAAGCAGATATCAAATCGATCACCTCTCGAAAGCCACGGACCTTTTTCTTTAGTTCCTGTTCGTCATTTTGAAGCTTTCCCTGTCAATCAAGCATCAATTAGATCATTAAGTGTAGCTTGACCATGATCATCACCAAGGATTGAGATATAGTTGCTACCTGCAGAAGATCTTTATCCTCCTTTGAACTTGTTAAAACAACACGAACTGCCTGCATTGCTCCACCCTTTGCTGGAATTATTAAAGGAACAACATCATCAGCAAATTCTTGCAACATCTGTAGCCAACAAACATAAAAATTCAAGATATTATTACCAACAAAAATTGGAAGCAAAACAAGTCTAATTCAGTAAAACCAGCAATAAGGATAAGAATCTCATGCATCACTACTAACTGACAGTCCAGACTATCCTTTCAATCTACCTCAACCACAAGCTGCGCTTGGCGTTCGCTGCAAACATCTATATTCATGCACGGTCTTGAATCATACTCTTCATTTCCTAGAACGAGTTTTCTTAGGGATCTGACCAGAGCATCTGGAAACAAAAAGGTAAACTCGTAATAATTTTGTTTTCTTATAAAAAAAAAACAAACGAAAGGAAAGGAATGACATAATCAAACCACCTTGAATTTGGTTGCCTTCTTTCCTTGTGCTAGTTTCTTTACATGCTTTCTTCCAATTTTTAATGTGTGATTTAATCCTTTCAACGAATACAGAATCAGCAACAGAAAGGGTAGAAGTGGATTCTGTCACATTCTTTGCAAGTATTGGATTCCCCATCTGAATTTTTGCAGCAGATTCTTGTTCTCTGGACAAGTATGAGATACCTATCAAATCAGAAGAATCACTCAGATTTTCAAAAACAAGCTCAATACATGGAGGCAGCAGACTCTACTCGACACTTGTCATGCTCCTAAAATGATACTGGAATACATTCACTATCTATTTCAACAGGTAAAAAAAGAAAAAACCAAATATGGATGATTCTTACTTTGATTAGGCTTAGACTTGAGAGTGGCCAGTTGTTAGTGCCAAAAATAACTATTAACTCAACCTTATTCAATGATTTGAGTGAGAAAGCATCTTAACCTTGGCTCACTTCTATTTTCTTTAATTTAAACAATGTGACATTCTAAAGGATTTAGAATATAGAAGAAAGAATTAGAATCCAAATTTGGAAATTCTTAGAGTACACATATGAAGCAATGCAACTTTAAGGGAATACATACCATCATTTATGCAAGAATTAAAGTCAAAACCTTGGCGAGCCATGGATATCAAAGACGAGGTTTGACAATAAAAACTGTAAGAAGGCATTTCCATCTTTAGTTCAGCTCTTGGGAACAAGTGAAAATTATATCTGCGCCAAAAGCAATATCCAGTTTTAGTTCATCATCAATTCTAGATTTTAACAGAACAAAGATTGGTTAAAGATTGTTGTACTAACGGGTAGGCAGTGACTTTAGAAGCCCTGACAGTGAAGGGGCAAACAGCGAAATGAAGAACCTGGAACCTTTCAGCGGCATACTTGGCTTTTAAGTAAGCCGTGTCGGCGGTGTCAAAAGGGGAGACGCGTTGCCAAGGGGCGGAGAAGGAGCCGGTGTTTTGCAAGGACACGGCCACAAAATCGGAATTGGAGACATGGGATTTTATGTCCTCAAGAGTGTCAGCAAAGTTTGATTTTGTGACTTGCCTTATGCTCCATTGCTGGTGAGGTTTATGGTGGGTTTTAGTCACGCTGGTGCTTAACAGGCGCCTTTGCAGCAGCGAGGAGACGGCAACCATTTTTATTTTTCCTTTTATCCGGCGAACCAAGGGAACTAGGGAGCAGAGAGAGCAGGTAGATCAAGATGTGGGCTAATTGCTTATTGTTGATGAAGTCGAATATGGGCCATGGCCCAATGTTTTCATGGGCTATTCTTCACCAGGCCGTGAAAGATTGCAAGACTCTCTCTTTATGTTAAAGACAATAGAGGTGCCCCCTGGTGCTTGTTAGTTGGGGATCAGCACAGGTTGGATCCTCGTATTGTTAGTAATTTTTCATGAGCGTGTCTGCGAGGAAAAGTACGGTGAAATTTATTTTTTAATATTTTATATATATTAAAATAATATATTTTTTAAAAAAATATTTTTGATATTATTATATTAAAATGATATGAAAATATTAAAAAATAATTATTTGAAATAAATAAAAAAAATAAAAACATTTAAATTTTTTCAAAAATATTTTTAAAATACAAAAATAATCTATCTTGATAATATATATATATGGTGACCTTTTGTTTTAGATATAGTATTTCACTGCTATCAATGACGGACGTCATCGTTTTTTCTGAGGGGTTTATGAAAGTAGGGGTGATTATTTTTTATTCGGTCTAATTTTTATTTATAAAAATAATTAAATTAAAATTTTATAAAATATAAAAAATAAAACCGAAACCAGTTCTAACCAATTGGTTTTGGTTCGGTTCGATTATTTTATATTAAAAACTAAAACCTAACCTACCAGTTTTGGTTCAGTTTGGTTTGATTATTTTATATTAAAAATAAAAAAACTATATTGTTTTTTTGGGTTTTCTGATGGGCTTGGTTTCGGTTTATTTTTTTTTTATTTTTTTCCGTTTTGTTCGGTTTATTTTTAACTAAATCGGTTCGGTTCAATTAAGGTTTTTCAGTTTCAGGTTTATAAAACCAAAACTAAACCGAATATGTTTTTAAATATTTTAATCGGTTTAATTAATTATTTTTATAATTTAATTTTTTTAGTTTTTTTTCTTGATTGAATTAATTTTTTAATTTTTTTTTCCAAACCGCCGCAAACACTACAAAAGGATGGTGCCCACGGCCTCCTCATGGTTGAAATTTTTTTACCCTTCCCCCCTTATATTTGGTGCCCTTCGCTTTAAAAACTCTTGATTTTTAATCTCTAAACATGAAAACTTTAAACATTTTTTATTTACCTCTATCTTCCTAAGCGAAACAAAGTTTTTGATTCGTCCCTGTCGTCAATCACTCAAGAGTTTATTTCATGTGTTACATGTTAAAAAGCAATCATAGAGCATCATTAGTTGCGCATGGAGGGAAAACCTCTTTTTATGTCAGAAAGTTAATGGATTAAGACTTCACAGAGGTAGGATTTGGTCACGGCATGTGGAAACTGGTCCAAGCATAAGCTTACATATGTAGTGATGAATCTGCAATAAGATTGGTGCTTGAAGAAGCAAAGTATGATGAGATACATTCACTTGTAGCGTAGCGTAAAAGTAGTTATTTTATTTTTTCAATTTCACCCTTTAGAATTTGATTTTTATATTAACTTTGGTTCTTATTTTTATGATTGTTATTTGCTTTTATCTTATTATTTTTTTAATTAAAATTTTTTATCTATTAAATTTGGTCTTTATTTTTTTATTGCTACTTATTTTATTCGAAATAATTTATAAAATTATAATTATCGATTGTTGAATGTGATCATGCCGGGACCAAAAATCAACCCTGTAAACTTTATTCGTAATCAAAAGAAAATATATAAAAATCCACCTCTTGTCATCATACTTTTGGCACAACTGTAACTGAACTTAACATTCATGTTGTAATAAGTTGCTAATCATCATCTTCAATGCCCAGCAAGAAAAGCTAGACATGGAAAGGAGAATAAAAGATTTATCAGCGTGACAACATCCCCGGATTAAAGTTAACGCGCTAGAGAAGTTAGAAAAGGACAACGAATTTGTGGCTGTCTCATCGGAATCCCATTTGCATTATAGAACCAGAGACCTCCAACTTGAACACTGTCTCAGCATGCTGTCAATGGTGGTATGCCTTCAAACACAAACAAAACTTCCCCTTGAGTATAATTACTGTAGCAAGTAAAGCATGTGATGGGAAAACCAAAAGTGCTAAAGTAAACCTGAAAGGCAAGCAATGGATCAGATGCATAGCTAATGACCGAAGCTAGGAACATTTTGTTTCCTTCCACGTTAAGTAAACACCAAGTTATAGACACCTTCGCACACCAGCATCCGTTGTAGCAAAAATCAGATGTGTACTTAATAATACAAGGTAGGCAGAAACTCACCAGGGTTCATTTAAGATGCTATAGCAGAACTACAGGCTGAGCAACCCCCACTAGGAAGAAAAAATAACAAAAATATAGAGATGGTGTTCCCCAGAGCATATCCCAGCATGCAAGAGCGAGTGAGAGATGTTGAAAGCAAATTTCAAAATCATCATATCAAGCAAAACATTATAAAGGGAAAAATTGTTATTCAAAATCATGGGCAATCAGGACCAGGAAAATCAGCATCTGTACAGATTTATAGCAGCACTACAGTCGATCCAAGTAAGTATTTGAGTTATATCAAGTTTTATTTAAAATGAATAGGTTTTGCTCTTCCTGCATTTAATCATAAAACTAAAAGAACAGAAATTTACCATTAACAGTCAGCTGAGAAACAAGTGAACTACCCAGCTTACATAGCCCTGCCCCCTGATTATTGTTCTAATAAAGTATTCTCCTCACAATATAAACATATTAGGCCGAAATCTTCAGTACAGTGTTATTTATGTTATAACTTCCTTTTCGGCTATGCAAAAAACAACCTAATGCAAAATAGTTCTAGAGAAACACCAAGAAATTGCATTTTTTTCCTTGGAATATATATTTCCACAAAAGTTATTACAACATTATAGCTATTTCTGACTTATTATTGCCATGCAGTTGATACAATTGATATCAATTTCCCTTTGTGTGTCTTAGATGTAAAAAAGCTAGGAATAACTTGAGTTCTCAAAAATTAGATGAGACCAGCTGACTGGACCTTAAAAATTAGGATAATAATCCATGATGGTGCGACGTCAGCTGATCATAAGAAACAAAAGTTTGATAATGATAAGTTTGTCTGCATAACATTAAGCTCCTTGTGATCTTCTACTTCATGCTGCATCTACTAGGCACAGACAAAGGAAAGTTGAGTGCAAAAGCCTACCTCAAGCATGGAAAGAGCGAGGGACATGGTGGCACAAAAACAAGAGTATACAAAATAAAAATACATGTCGAGCCAGACTTTGGGATTCCAGGAGCTTTTCTTATGAAAAATCAACATAAGCATAAATTCTTCCTTGAATCTGTAACTCTTGAAATTCTAGACAATCAGATTATCTACTTTGACTGCAGATCTTGGGTATATCCATTCCAAAAGACAAAATCAGAGCGCCTATTCTTCTCAAACAATGTAAGTTAGAAGCCAAACTTACACACACACACACACACACACACACACACAAAATAAAGCACAATCAAACTCATACCTAATGTTGCAGAGTTATCTTCCAAATCATACACCTAGCGCTCTAGTGGAGTTGAGAAAGCTGGAACTTGCTAGCCTGAGAGGGGATGGAAAACAAGTGAGGAAGGAATGGGATCGAATCTATGACTATGATTATTACAACGACCTTTGTAATCCAGATAAAGGTCAGGAACACATTAGACCAGTCCTGGGTGGTTCTGAATTACATCCATACCCTCGTAGGGTGAGAACAGGTCACCCTCCCAGCAACACAGGTATCCTAAATTTCTCTCTCACGTGGTTCAGATGATCTGCCATGGTTTCTTTTCCTATAAAATTCCCTCATAGCTTTTTGCACTGTTAATACATGATTTTCTTTTTGTTTGCTACTTGTGATCACTTACATATAGAACCTTCAACCGAGAGCCGGACAGAAACAATCAACTTGGATATATATGTTCCTCCAGATGAGCACTTTAGTCCTAAGAAACTATCAGAGTTCATATCAAATTCAATCCAGGCTACTGTGCATTTCATTATCACAGAGGCAGATTCATTATTCAAACAAGATTCCAGTAGTTTTGAGTCGTTTGACGAGATACATGATATGTTTTCTAGCAAGAGAAGTAATGCAGTAGAGGGAAAGGCCAAAGACAAATTGAAGGGAAAGGTCAAAGAAAGATTGAAGAAATTAGTTCCAGATGTCCTTTTCAAAGAAATTACTTATGCAGGCAAAGAAGACCTCGTGAAATTCCCATTACCTCAAATTATAAGAGGTAATTCCTCTAGCAATCTGCTCTTATAATTCATAGATCCTAAAGGATTGAGTTCTATTAAATTGTCTCAGCATTATGCGTCTATTTTAAATGTATTTTTCAGAGAATGAATTAGCCTGGGGAAACGATGAGGAATTTGGACGTCAAATGCTTGCAGGAACTAATCCAGCAAGGATACAAAGTTTGCAGGTTTCTCTAACCTTATGAACTGCATTGGATCTATAATCAGCTTAAAGCCTAAACCTGCACCATTCTATACCAATCTCCATTAATCAAGAAATTTCCTTAATATGTTCATAAGGCATGAACTACATACAACAGACAAACATAACAAAGATCATGTTCCCTATACCAGTCTTAACACCTAGCAATACTCATTATTTTCATGTTGATTTCAAACCCACAGTACAGTTCTTATAAATTGCTCTTCACAGTTCAACACTGTAGCAGCAGGTCACCTTGATACTGAGTCATGATTTAGTCATAAGCACCCATCAAATGTTCTAATTTGACTATACTTCACAGGAATTCCCACCAGAAGGCAGATATGGAGTGAGTACAATAGAGGCATCACACATAGAGCACAGCCTTGATGGGTTGACACTTTTTGAGGTAACCATCCACATCCTTCTCCACTCAGTAAACCTCTCCTTTTTTTCCTTTTCTCTCTCTCTTCCCCCCTTCTCTCCAAGGAGATTGATGATGCACAACAAGAGTAATCACAGGACATGAAATTCGTTTCATAAATGAGACTAGGCTAAAGGTTAATGTTAAATTAGAATGGTGAACACTCGTAGAGTTCAAAAAATTTTAAACAATGTAGGGAAATAATAGAATACACAAAATGTAAGGTTTAGATATCTAGGAATAGCGACAGAGGTTTAACAAAACTCATAAGCTAGGAAATAACTTTTTCACGCACCAATAAACACTTAAAACCATTTATGTTCCATGTCCAAGATTTATTATTATCCACAAGGTAGTAAGAGACAAGAGAGATGTTAAATTATGAACTAAAACAAGTACTATAGAATTAAGGAGCACTAGCAAAGTATTGTTCAAGTCTTATAAACTTCAAGGCTTATATGGTTGTTAATTTCAGGACCTATAAAATTAATCGAGATACACACAAGCTAACCTAGACATTCACATTAATTAAAAAAAATTCATATATCTGATCACCACAAGTTTATAATACTTTTCAGATTGATATATTAAATATATCATCAATCTACCCTAGGATATATAAATACCAGTAAACACTATACATTGTGTGTCATAACAACAGGAACATCTCTTTTGGCGAAAGATTCAATATCAAGATTACTCAATGAGACTACTTATGACGAGAGAAATGAACAAGGAAAAAAATGAGGGGAAAAAAACAGACTCAGCAGTTAGTTTACAAAGTGGAGCCTCGATTATAAAATATACTCACCCTTCAAGCTTGGGTTTCAAAATATTTTCTCTAGCCTTTGCAAGCCTCAAATCTTTTAAAATCATGATCTATTATTAGAAAGCAGCCTTAAGGTAAGTTGGCATTCTATTATTATGACAAAACTGAGGGTTGAAATTCTGTCCTACAAGTGCTTTATGGTGAGCTAGGTCTTGGAAATTTGGGGTTTTAAAGCTTGGATTAAGAAATAAAAGGATTTATGGTTGTAATTGAGTTGGAGCCTTGAAAGGGTACATAGAAGGGCTACTACTGCATTATAATAGTAGGGTTTCAAGGAAACACACCTAGTAAAAGGAAAACCTAGGTACATAATTGTTGTAAAATTCATTCATAAATTATTGTTTTTGTCGTTTGCATCAGAGTGAGAGCAATAATCACTGACAAGGGTCTAGGATATGTGTTTAATTCATAAGAACACCCTTGAAGGATATAGTATAGTTTGTTCCAAAAACGCCATACAAACTACTTCAGTTCTAAGAAGTTGGAAGTTTTTCAGAATATACAGCAAGTACTCTCATTGGAGCATTGCGTATATGACTTATCTAAGTTGGAAAACCCTGTGTATATTTCTGATTATCCTTCTCAAGGAGTTCAATGCAGAATGCAAAAGGTCTTCTGTAGCTATTCACTTCTTTCTAAATATAAATCACAGGCGATGAATGAATGGAGGATATTCATCTTGGATCACCATGACTATCTCATGCCGTATTTAAGCAAAATTAACACAAAGGGTGTTTGTGCTTATGCATCAAGAACACTATTTTTCTTAAGAACTGATGATACATTAAAGCCATTAGCAATAGAATTGAGCCTGCCTGGCTCGAGTGAGGACACAGAAGTCAGCAGGGTGTTTCTCCCAGCAAATCAAGGAACTGAAGCAGCACTATGGCAGCTTGCTAAAGCTCATGTTGCAGCTAATGACTCAGCATACCACCAACTAATCAGCCATTGGTGAGTTGAGATACTTTGCCAATCTCAATCCTGGATTTTCCATATTATTTATGGAGTTTTACCCACAACAAAAGTATTTTCTCAGAGATCAACAGCTAAGCATTATATAGGCCATCCAATGACTGTTTCTTTCTTTCTTTTCGAGAATTTTTGACTGAAATTTCTAAATGCATTCTTAAATCATTACTTATGGTTCATTGAAAAAAGAAATGCCCAATGCTTTTGTTCTATCTGATATGTGCATTTTCCAGGTTACACACTCATGCAGTAGTTGAGCCCTTCATTATTGCAACTAGAAGGCAGTTGAGTGTCATGCACCCTATCAACTGGCTACTACGTCCTCATTTCAAGGACACCATGCACATAAACGCATTGGCTCGGAGTATCCTCATAAACTCTAGAGGAATCCTTGAGAAAACACTCTTTTCTGGTGAAATATCCATGGAATTGTCTTCTGAACTCTATAAAGAATGGAGATTTGATGAACAAGCTCTTCCTGCTGATCTTGTCAAAAGGTAACTCATTCTAACAAATAGCCCCCCTCCCCCTTGCACCTAGTTTCTTTTTGTTATCAACACAAAAGGGGAAAAAATCTATAATGTCAACATTTAAGTTGAGATTTAATATAATAAACAAGAGAAAAGGAAACAATGAACATAAATATCATAAAATCTGTCAGGGATATGCTGAATATTTGCCATGCATTCTAGAGTAAGTGCAAAATAAAATTCTGAGCCAAAAAAACCAAAGTGAGCATAGTAGAAAACAAACACCTAGAAGCAACCTCAAAAATTCAGAAAACATGAATTCTTACTCTAGCATTCAGTTCTAATGTTGTCTTATAACAAATGCTATTTCAGAGGATTGGCCCTAGAAGACCCAGACAATCCAAATAATCCCACTGGGGTACAGCTCCTCTTCGATGATTATCCCTATGGTGCAGATGGACTTGATATTTGGCATGCCATCAAGACATGGGTCACAGACTTCTGCTCACTTTTCTACAAAGACGATTCTTCTGTCAATTCTGATGTAGAAATTCAAGCATGGTGGTCTGAGATCCAAAATGTGGGCCATGGTGATAAGTGCAATGAGACATGGTGGTACAAAATGACAACTCTCTTAGACCTAACAGAGGCTCTAACAACACTCATATGGATTACATCAGGCCTTCACGCTTCCGTCAACTTTGGGCAATATGCATATGCTGGCTGCCCTTTAAATCGTCCCATGCTATGTCGAAAATTTATTCCAAAGGAAGGGACACAAGAATTTGCCGAGTTCTTAAGAGATCCAGACAAATATTATCTTAACATGCTGCCTGGCAGATTTGAGATGAGCCTTGGTATAGCATTAACAGAGGTTCTCTCGAAGCACACATCTGATGAAGTATACTTAGGTCAGAGGCCGCTGTTAGAGTGCACTGACAATGTAGTTCAGCAAAAATTCAAGAAGTTCAATGAACATCTCCAAGAGATAGAGAAGAAAATTATTCAGAGGAACAAAGATCCCAAGTTTAAGAACAGGAGCAGCCCTGCCAAGATCCCATACGAACTTCTCTACCCAGATACATCCAATGTTGGACCCAGATGGGGCATCACAGGAAAAGGGATCCCTAACAGCGTATCAATATAGCACGACTTCATTATACTGCAAACTGTAGTCCAGTGATGACTATACAGTCACTATAGAAGTGTTTCTCCAAAATATATACTTGTCCAAAGCATGTGAAGCTCCACCATTTTCCTGGTCTCATCCTGATAGTGATTGCATTACTGAAACATGTTCTTTGTTTCTTATGAGTCAAAGGGGAGAAAATATCAAGGGTTCAATTTAATAGTATTCATCCAAGGCAGTATGCTGCTAAAGGACTTTGTCTCACCTAGACAATCATCGAAAGTGGAGAAAGCTAGAGCCAGAGAGTCAAATGGGACTATAACATTTGTCTTAGATGTGCACGCAAGATTAACAGTAAAATGATGAAAGAGAGACAAAGGAGAGAGAGAAAAAAAAGAACTAGAAGATAAAACTAATGGTTCAGTGAATACATATATAAATTAAAGAAGCAGATATACGAAAGGCATACAAAATATGTCAACAGCTACCAAAATTTAGCACTATTTCCTGTGACCTTGAGATGTCCCAGAAAACCAGCAGACCATTAAATATCGGCCAATCATGCAACCATTCCATCTTTCATCTTGTAAAAAACACGGGTATTTATTGGGAACATCGACCCTGAAGTGCAAATGCTGCCAAATCAACAATTCCAGGATTGCCCAACACCATATCAGCAACCATTTCAGCAGTACCCAAAGCCTTCAAATGGAAGAAAAAAATGATGAGCGATTCCTTTGTTCAGCAGAGATTTATCAGCGGTCAAAAGGATAAAATATAACTGCGAAGCTAATTTCCAAAGGCAGGGAACATAAGCTGTCACTAATCAAGTTTAGTTTAAAACTAGAACAATATGGTCAAACTTAAAAGCCTGAATTTATTTTTAGAAGGGGAAAAAAAAGAATAAGAAAGGAAAAACACCTAACCACTTTTCTTCAGTGGAAAAGGGGGATACATATATTACCATAGAAAGTCCTCCTCCTTCATGCCCAGTTGCGATGATCACATTCATCAAACCAGGCACAGACCCAATCACTGGCTTCCCATCAGGCACTAGAATAGTAGAACACATTTCATAGGTACAAGGTGATGGCTTAAAGTACAAATTTAAAATTTTCAAGTCCCAGAGCCTTGGAAAGAAATTTTTTCCTCTATGCATGTCCTGAAGTACATGGACTTACTATAAGGGTGTAATCCTATTCTCACTTTTCTATCCAAAGTGAAATCTTCTAGGGGTAGCTCTTTTAGTTTGGGAAAGAACTCTCCAGCCCTCTTCCATATATGATTAATAATGGACTCATCCACTTTAGTGCTATACCCAGTAAACTGATGGCTGCTCCCTGAAAAGTTGAATAGTAGATGATGGCCACATAAGCAGTCATTGAATGAACAACAGTATCTTATTTTGAAGTAACATAATTATGAAGAAAACAATATGCTAGGAAGAGCAGAAGACGTGATATAAATATCCAAGATTTACCAGAAAGCCACACTCACTCTCTGTTCGCCAAATACAATTACTCATGCAAACAATTTAGTATCAAGTCTTATGAGGTTGCAAGTCACCCAAGTTATTGTATGCAAGTTAAGATCGATGATATTAGATATCATGGAACTAAAAGTACAAAAAATTTACCAAGAACAAGGTTTCCCATTGTGTCCACGGTGGCCGTCATCGAGACAGACGGGGTTTGCCCTTCCTCAACTTTTACTAAATGTGAACTTTTGCGATCTAAAGCATCATGTAGATGATCAACATAACCCATCTCCATCAGGCCATGGTCCAATCTAAAGGAACTAAAGTTCTCAAGGACAACCAAGTGACCCTGTTAAAAAGATTAAATGCATAACAGGTCTTATATATACAACAAGTGCAAGATACAAAATGGAATCACCCAATAAAGCTCATGTTTAATAAATAAATAACAAAGAAAGAAAATGGTAATCCCAGGCCATTTTATATAATGCAAAATAAGAATAAAAATCTTGGGTTATGTGATCCTAGTTCCAACCTTTCGAGGCTTAACAGGGACATTCAACAAAATATCTAATTCTCTAAATAAGTCATGTACCAAAGACCCGCTCCAACAACCAGCTGCCACTATAACAGCCTTCTTACTATACAATGTATTCTTGAAAGTCCGAACACCTTCAACCTCACTGCTGCTCTCAGATCTGTACACGTTAGAATTGAAGTAGTAATCTCAGAACTTATACCCCCTTGAAACCACAAAGAATTCACAGCCAGTTACAGAGAAGTGTGAGAATAAACCTCAATAAACCTCAATAAACCTCAATAAACTTGTCACTGGATCATGAAAGAACTTCGCATATCTCCCTTTTGTAGAAAAATGCCTATTAGCCTACATACACATGAACCACACAAGCATGAATTCCACCACATGCCAACTGAAAACAATGCTGATTAATTGAGACAAGTGAAAAATTAATAAACCTTTTGAATGAATGCAACAGCACGTTGAGCGTCCAATTGACAATCATCGGGTAGAAACGTAGCCCCGCCATCTTTATCGACCTCAAGCTCAGGTTCCTTTAATCGCAAAGCATCACTTGTTAAGTACTCTGCTCTCAATCCAGCTTCAGATAATCTCTTCACCTTCTTTTTCAACGTTGCCACCTCTTTGGCAGTTCTGCCTACCAACAAACTTCCTATAATAATAATTTAAGAAAACAAATCACAAACAATTATCACACTGCCCGATTAGCTAAACATAAAAGTTATCTTCAGAGACTTTTATGAATAAATTTAAATAATTACCAGTCCGTTTCAAACCTAATTCTTGTAACGGATCCGGGTAACGGATCCGGGCCTTGGGTACGCACCTTCTCTGCAAACATTTGCCACAGTTTGTAGCTTCTTATTGTGAGGTCCCATGTGTCACACTCTGGTTCCTTGTGCACCATCCACAAGTATCCCTGCCCTGTAACCGTCACAAAGTAAAACAAAAACAATATTCTAAAAAAAATAAACAAAACGAGAGCTAATAATCAGAATTTGTTTCTAAGAATACCAGCACCAGAGCAAGGGACGTCCTTATCAACAACAGCAACGGAAAGGTCCGACCCGATGAGGAACTGCCGGGCAATAGTTAACCCGATGATTCCAGCACCAATAATTACAACATCGAACGTGTGAGTAGTAGTAGTAGTAGTAGAAGAAGAAGAAGAAGAAGAAGAAGAAGAAGAAGTGATTACGGGTTGAGTTCGAAAGGTTTTTGGTAGAGAAAGCGGTTTCCCGTTCGCGGTCAACGAGGAGCCAAAGAAGGTTGTTTTAAAGGTGACGACAGGGAAATGATTCCTTGGAAGCGAAACGATGTTGTTGTTGAGTGGTGGTGACTGTATGTGTAGCATAACGGAGGCCATTTTTGGCTTTGATTTGCGATTGTAAGTTGAAACATAACGGTTACCTCGACAAGGAAAAGAAAAAGGAAACTAAAATGCTTTCTTTTCTTGTGCTAGTTTCTTTACATGCTTTCTTCCAATTTTTAATGTGTGATTTAATCCTTTCAACGAATACAGAATCAGCAACAGAAAGGGTAGAAGTGGATTCTGTCACATTCTTTGCAAGTATTGGATTCCCCATCTGAATTTTTGCAGCAGATTCTTGTTCTCTGGACAAGTATGAGATACCTATCAAATCAGAAGAATCACACAGATTTTCAAAAACAAGCTCAATACATGGAGGCAGCAGACTCTACTCGACACTTGTCATGCTCCTAAAATGATACTGGAATACATTCACTATCTATTTCAACAGGTAAAAAAAGAAAAAACCAAATATGGATGATTCTTACTTTGATTAGGCTTAGACTTGAGAGTGGCCAGTTGTTAGTGCCAAAAATAACTATTAACTCAACCTTATTCAATGATTTGAGTGAGAAAGCATCTTAACCTTGGCTCACTTCTATTTTCTTTAATTTAAACAATGTGACATTCTAAAGGATTTAGAATATAGAAGAAAGAATTAGAATCCAAATTTGGAAATTCTTAAGAGTACACATATGAAGCAATGCAACTTTAAGGGAATACATACCATCATTTATGCAAGAATTAAAGTCAAAACCTTGGCGAGCCATGGATATCAAAGACAAGGTTTGACAATAAAAACTGTAAGAAGGCATTTCCATCTTTAGTTCAGCTCTTGGGAACAAGTGAAAATTATATCCACGCCAAAAGCAATATCCAGTTTTAGTTCATCATCAATTCTAGATTTTAACAGAACAAAGATTGGTTAAAGATTGTTGTACTAACGGGTAGGCAGTGACTTTAGAAGCCCTGACAGTGAAGGGGCAAACAGCGAAATGAAAGAACCTGGAACCTTTCAGCGGCATACTTGGCTTTTAAGTAAGCCGTGTCGGCGGTGTCAAAAGGGGAGACGCGTTGCCAAGGGGCGGAGAAGGAGCCGGTGTTTTGCAAGGACACGGCCAAAAAATCGGAATTGGAGACATGGGATTTTATGTCCTCAAGAGTGTCAGCAAAGTTTGATTTTGTGACTTGCTTTATGCTCCATTGCTGGTGAGGTTTATGGTGGGTTTTAGTCACGCTGGTGCTTAACAGGCGCCTTTGCAGCAGCGGGGAGACGGCAACCATTTTTATTTTTCCTTTTATCCGGCGAACCAAGGGAACTAGGGAGCAGAGAGAGCAGGTAGATCAAGATGTGGGCTAATTGCTTATTGTTGATGAAGTCGAATATGGGCCATGGCCCAATGTTTTCATGGGCTATTCTTCACCAGGCCGTGAAAGATTGTAAGACTCTCTATCTTTATATTAAAGACAATAGAGGTGCCCCCTGTGCTTGGTTGAGGTAAAAAAGTAATCAAAATAAAGTTTTAAAAACTCAAAAATTCAAACCGGATCTAAACCGGAACCGGGTTAAACCGATCGGTTTCAGTTCGGTTTGGTTTTTTCAATAGAAAAACCGGAAAACCTGTCTCTCTGAAGTCGGGGCCTTTTTAGCCCCCTCGTCACCTAGTGGTTCCTCCATTTTTAAGCTAAAGAAGCCTGCTTCTCAATTAATCACCACAAACAACAAGACATCCTACTGTAAGAATGATCGAATTTAATTATAAAAAAAAAACACACAACATGGATTAAGAAACTACTATTAAGACCCCGGAAAGGAAAACAAAAGGCAATGAATTATTGATTGGTTTTGTATTGGGTTGTTGAGAAAATGTCAAAAAGTAAGTAAGCAAATTAAAAAAGAAACAACAACGTTAAGAGAAAATCACAAATTTCAGGCAAAACCTGCTTTCATGCCATTATTTGTTTCGGTTAGGGAGTCATTTTCACTCCTCTTTAAAATAATAACGCAATATTCCCACACAAAAAAAAAACACCGACAAAGAGAACTCAAAGACAAACTAGAAACTTACATGCTAAAAGCGAAGAAGAAGATAAAGCGAAACATGTATCCTTGGATTCAAATGATGGCGCTTGGATCCAGAAACAAATGCAACTTCCTTAGCAAAACTCCAAGCTTCCTCTCCTATCTGTGGATTCAAGTGGAAGGAATGTCCAAAGCCAAACAAGTAGATCTAGCTAGTGAAGGAATTGCAGCTGCAGCGTTTCAAAAACATGGAGTGGAGTGCTTTACAAACCCCCCATAACAAATGACAAATGCCTTCCTGCTTTTTCTTTTTGTGTCTTTTTTGCTAAATCTGGAGTTGGACTCTGGAGGTTTGGTGTGCCGGTGTGGTGTGTGACTATGTGTCCTACGATTCAAGGTTGGGTGTGACCGTGTGAGAGAGGGATGAGAGGGATGTGGCTGACTGGCGTTTGAAGATGAAGATGGTGAGAGAGGGATGTGGCTGGCTGTGATCCTGTAGATGAAGATGGATTGATTTCGTTACAGATGTGAAATTGTGAATTGTGAGTTGAGGGAGCGGCTCAGGAGCAAGGAGAAGGACGGTCAGGGTTAAGAAAGATAACGCGTTTTTTTTTTGTATTTATAGTACCCCTTAAACCGAACCGGTTCGGTTCGGTTGGGGTTTTTCCGGTTTCAGATTTCTGAAACCGAAACCGAACCGAACTGAAAATTTTTACAAAAATTTTAATCGGTTTTTTTTCGGTTCAGTTTTTTCAGTTATTTTTTTCTCGGTTTTCTCGGTTTAATTGGTTTTTCAGTTTTTTTGCTCACCCCTAGAATCAGCACAGGTTGGATCCTCGTATTGTTAGTAATTTTTCATGAGCGTGTCTGGAAGTAAAAGTATGGTGTAATTTATTTTTAACGTGTTTTGTATTTGAAAATATATTAAAATAATATATTTTTTAAAAATATTATTTTTGATATTAGTATATTAAAATGATATGAAAATACTAAAAAATATTTGTTTGAAGCAAATAAAAAACTAAAAAATTTTTATTTTTTTTAAAATATAAAAACAATATACCTTGGTAAATTATCTCAACAATATATATATATATATATATATAGATGGTGACTTTTTGTGTGAAAAAAAATGATTATTCAAGGAATCAAGATACAATATTTCACTGCTATCAATGACGAATGTCATCGGTTATTGAGGGATTCAAGAGGGTAGAGATGATTATTTTTTGTTTGGTCCGATTTTTACTTATAAAAACAACTAAACTAAAATTTTATAAAATATAAAAAAATAAAACTGAAATCAATTCTAACCAACCAGTTTTGGGCTCCGTTTGTTTACTGGAAAGTAGTTTCCTTTTGGAAAGTGAATTCCTTCCGATATTTGGTAGTGTAATGGAAAATAAGTTGGAAAACACTTTCTAGTGTTTGGTTATGTCATGAAAAATGAGCTGGAAAATAACTTATTAATGTTTTATTTTTTTCAAGTTTATTAAAATAATGGGAACAAATCTTACAAATTAAAAAGTTGAATGAGAATGAAATTGAAAAAAAAATATAATTTCATAAATTATCTCAAATAAAATAAATAATAATCAAAATAATAGAGATCAAATAAAAATTAAAAAAATTGAAAGATGAAGAAATTAAAATAATAATAATTAACATTTCATAAATTATTTCAAATAAAATAAGTAACAATCAAAAGAATGAGGACCAAATTTGATAGATAAAAAATTTCAATTAAAAAATGATAAGGGAAAAGTAAAATAAAAATGAGGACCAAAGTTAATATAAAAATTAAATTCTAAGGGATGAAATTGAAAAACAAATATTCAAAACAAAATATATATATATAGCAATCAAAAGTTTGAGGACCAAATTTGATATAATCGACAAATAATATGACATTTCTAAATTTTTCACAACTTCCGGAAAGTGTTTTCCGCCCAAAATAAAAGGAAAACACTTTCCTGGAAACCAAGTCAAATTTTTCTTTGACCGGAAAGTGTTTTTCGTTAACCAACTTTCCTAATGGCAAACAAACACAGGATAGTTTGGAAAGTGGTTTCCCGAAAACCACTTTCCGGGAAACAAACGCCCCCTTGGTTCGGTTCGATTATTTTATATCAAAAACTATATTGTTTTTTGGGTTTTTTTGGATTTTCTGATGGGTTTAGTTTCGATTCAGTTCAATTTTTTTTATTTTTTTTTCAGTTTGGTTCGGTTTATTTTTAATTATATCAGTTTGATTCGATTGAGATTTTTCAGTTTCAAATTTATAAAACTGAAACCGAACCGAATATTTTTTTAAATATTCTAATCGGTTTAATCAATTTTTTTTTTAATAATTCAGTTTTTTCAATTATTTTATTTTGTTTTCTCAATTTAATTAATTTTTCAATTTATTTCCTCACAGCTACAAACACTACAAAAGGGTTGTGCCCACGGCCTCCTCATGGTTGAAATTTTTTTACCCTTCCCCCCTTATATTTGGTGCCCTTTGCTTTAAAAACTATTGATTTTTAATCTCTAAACATGAAAACTTTAAACATTTTTTATTTACCTCTACCTTCTTAAGCGAAACAAAGTTTTTGATTCGTCCCTGTCGTCAATCACTCAAGAGTTTATTTCATGTGCTAGATGTTGAAAAGCAATCATAGAGCATCATGTGTTACGCATGGAGGGAAATCCTCTTTTATGTCAGAAAGTTATTGGATTAAGACTTGACAGAGGTAGGATTTGGTCACGGCATGTGGAAACTGGTCCAAGCATAAGCTTACATATGTAATGATGAATCTGCAATAAGATTGGTGCTTGAAGAAGCAAAGTATGATGAGATACATTCACTTGTAGCGTAGCATAAAAGTAGTTGCTTCACAAGGAAGTTGCACTCCACAGGATGGATTTATTCATTTCTCTGCGCGCGATGAAATCTGGTGATCAACAATGTCTTATATCGGTTTCCCTGCCAGAAAACGGCTGTAGAAATCTAATGCCTCTCGTGGTTTGTATTCTGGGACAGTATGTCCAGCCCCCTGCACCAACATGATAATCAAATTAGGGCAAGGATGATGAACAACTCAAGTCACTGAATCAAATAGTAAGCTGCGACCTACCTTCATGGTGAGGAAAGTTAAGTTGTTTGCATACCCTTGTGTATAACTGCAACAAAAATGACACCCAGAAGGTGTTTATTCGTTACTCGAGAAAAATAGTGTGGAAACTGGAAGGTCATAAAGAGAACGTTTTTTCGTTTTCCCTCTAAGCTTTTTGTCCTAATGTTTTGAACTTGTGATTTCATCACTGAAAAATTAGTCTCATCAATTGGAACTCGAAAGCAAGAAAAGGTTTGTCCTTTCCAAAAGAAGAAGAGCAAATAAAGTACCCGGCAACTTGTCCATTGGAAGTCCATGGCCTCCATTCATCAACTATATCATATCCCATTGATCTCGTCCATGCTTCACTCCCGGTGTATGGAACACACATATCATGATCCCCGCTACAAGCAAAGCAAAGCTATAGCAGTTACTATCATCCACATAATTCAAGGAATAAACAGTGCAAGAAAAAAGTGTAAGGATCTCATCTGATCCATGACGTTGAAAAGCAGAGAACTACAATTACACAGACGGAACCAATAAAAAAACAAGCACTGAACAAGAACGTTCAAAGTTATATGTATCTCCATTGTTCCTTACACAGGCGGAAAACAGTAAAAATAAATCTTACAACAATTTAAACCCCTTTCCTTTCTTTTCCTGTCTTCTCGTAGTCACTTGTCTCACCGAAACTAATAAGATTAAGAACACAAGTTTGAAGATCATGTACCTGAATATGAGGGCACGAAATCCCCTCAAAGTAAGGTTCCTGTGGTACTTAATCATGCTACCAGCATCATGATGAAAACGGATTCTATCTGTGCACAACTCCCAAGTCCCAGATACACTTTCCTGTTTTACATAAGGTTCATAAAAATACGGTAACTGCTTTCAAACTGTAGCGTGACTGACAAAATTAAGCAAACTTACTAGTTCAGCATGGATTGCTTTCCTAACTGCTTCATTGTTCAGCCATGACGTGGCAACTTCATCATCCTAACAAAATGGCATTTCAGATGAATCCAAATTGTTTGCAAACACAAAGGCAAATGTGAACAAAGAAAATGACACCATGCACATAAAAAAAGTGTCAATTGGGTATAGCTAGATACGTCAGGTTGGCTTCAAGGAACCAAGAAAAATGAATAAAAAAAATTTCTTTATCCTTTTGGCTTTTGTTTAAACAGTGATGGTGGACACTACACAGGGGAATGTTGATAGTAGAATGAAAGCACAATAATCAAACAATAACATTCCTTAAGGTTAAAAACTAAACATGCTGAATTTTAAATAAGTTTCAAAGAAGGTACACCATAGCATAGATTTCATAAAGTTTACTCATTTTGATTGAAAAGTGAACATACAGTGGACTATTTTCATGTAATCTGTCCAACTTCAAGATATATAAAAAAAGAAGAAAAAAATGTTTCAGCAAGCATTCTATATTTGCCATCAATGTTTATTTAAGACCAAGTTATATTCCGCCACAAGATTGACATTTAAACTTTTTCCCTTTGTCCCAGGGCTTCCATCGCTTATAAAGCTTATGACTCTGTTTTCCTCACTGGCATGGTCGTGCCTTTGTAATGAAAAACAAAAAGAATTAGTATCAGCTAATCTAGTTGGAAAATGGTGTCACATCTATGCAAATGCAGAACTTCTTTCAGTAGTGTCATTACTGATTCTTAAGAACTTATCACATTATTCAAGAAGCATTTCAACTTCAATCTTTTTTTTCTTCTGAAAAACAATTTTTGTGCAATGTTCACCATACACTACTGGTGGAAATTTATAAGATAAAATAGCATCAAACATTACAACAATAACATTCAGCAAATCTAGATAACAGAACAAGCCACCAGAATTCACCATGGAGGATTTCAGAAACAAATAAGTACATTAATAGATAAAAGTCACAGGATTTACAACAAATAAATATTGGACTTACAGTGCATGGAACACTCTCGCCATCGAGGAGCTGTGGCCATGTTGGAACAATTCCAGGTCTTACAGGAGCTCTAAAAGGCCAGGCACGGCCAAACATCCTTTTTCTCACAGGCAGAGGCCTTTCGGTCTCACCTAATTGCCGAAAGCTGGATGGTAACCTGATTCTATCATCTGTAACCTCCCTTATATTTGAGCCATGATAGCATGGTTCTAGAATGTCATATATATTTAAACCTTCAACGTCCTGGGATTAGTAAAAATATCAATGCAAATGACAGAGCACTTTATGCAGATTATTTTAACTTTCAAATTATGAGAAACCCATTAAGTACCTTGTAAACTTTTTGGAGTTTGCTCTCACAAGTTTCACCGAGTGGGTTGTAGAAATTTCCAGTGCACTCCTTGGTTACCTCCTGTAGATATCATGCATTGTCAGAAAACACGTTTTGAGGAAAGAAAGAAACTCTATCTTAATATCAAAACCACAAAATATTGTCAAGGATTTTATAATGATGTGAGACTCCACGGTGCAGATTTCCAAGTATTTAAGGAAAGCTAGCATACGGAAACAGCATAAATCATCATAGAATGTTTATCTTACTCACCTCAAATAACTCATCTGGGATCAGGCCCATCCCATGTGCAAATGGAACAAGAGCATTGCCATCAAACTCCTCATCAGTAACTCCATTTCCCACCAAATATCCCTGTATAAAATGCAGGTTTAAGTACTTAGCAGTCATAAATTTTGAATTCAATAAAAGAGGATTTCAAGAATCCATACCTTGAAATTGAGAATGGGCTTTACACCAGCATCAAGTCCTGAAAAAAGCAAGAATGCATTATACTCTCAAGTTCCAAAAACGCAACTCATAGATTGAAAAAAATACCTTTCACGACTTCATAAGCAAGAGTTGGCACATATATTCCAGCATAGGACTCTCCAGAAATAAAAAATGGGTTAGAGAGGAATTCTGGGTATAGCTCGAACCACTGATTTCAGAATAGCAAATTACTGATATTCAGTATTTTGGAAATAAGAAAGCAGCTATAAACATGCTCAAATTATCCATTTTTCTTTCCCCTCTATACCTTGAGTAGAAAGGCATGCGAATCAGAGGCAGTCTTTGTGTCACCAGTTATATAATCAGTTTCGTTCTTGGAATAAGAAAGCCCAACACCAGCAGGAGAATCTAAATATAAAACGCTGGAAACCTGAAATGCCAAAGCAATCTTATGACGTTTATTAGCACACAAAAGAAATTATATCTTTTGTCAGAAGAAAATTCGGTCAACCTTGGACCAGCTGTATGGATTAAGATGCAATTTGGGCAGATCTCCCTTTGTTTCTGCTGCTTCAAAATTGAAAGGACCTGCATATACATTGAATTCATCGTTCAAAAACCGACAACTAACTCAATCCACAAAACCACAGCAACAAGACACAGTTGTTTTCAGAGTATGAATTGGTAAAAAAAAAAAAAATTTCCAACATAGCTAGGTGCTGAATAAGACCATCCTCTTTGTTGTTAATTCAATTCCATGAGGTCAAATAGCTAATATGATAATATTGATGGGTTTTGAATTAGTGACTGAACTTCACCCTGGGCCTCGCATTTTTGAAAAACTGAACTGACATTACTAAAAAGTAAAACGTAGACAATTTTTTTTATGAGAAACCCCAATATCATCACCGAAGAGGAGCAAGGCTTCCTTCAATCCCTATGTTATAACCAACCCAAATCTCAATCTAAGCATAAAACAGATAGATTAAAAAGGGAAACTTGATGAGATGAATATTTACCATGTTCATATACAAATCCATCAAAGCTAGAGCATCCAGGTCCACCATTGAGCCAAAGAACAACTGGATCCTCTGGTGGGTTCCTTTCTGATTCAACAAAATAGTAAAACAATCTCTTGCCTTGACTTTCATCTATGGTCACATACCTTCCAAAAAAATTCCAATATAGACATTAATTCCAGTATATCAACTACACTGTGATTCCCAGAATTGGGAAACAATAAAAAGAACTAGTTTTGGCTTTGACAAATCTTGAACCATCAGCAACGAATTACTTACAATATATTTATATAATTGCAACAAGAAATTCTATGCAAGTAGAGAAATGACAAGGCAAAAGGAAACTAAAATACCCAGAATAGTGTTTAGAAGGAAAAGTGCCAGAGAAGCCAGGAAGCTGAGTAACAAGAGCAGTTTCAGGGGCTGAGTGAGTGAGTAAAACAAAGCTTAAAAGCATACAAAAGATCCTATACAAGATAGGACCTGACTTAGCCATGGCTAGTTCTTTAGCTTACTATGAATAGAATGGTCTGTTGGAAGTGTATTTAAAGATACTTACGCAACCTGTCGGAGTTTTATTCACTTGAAAGCCAAGACAAAAGATGCCACCAGAGGATAATACTAATACTTGAAAGTGACCTCAAAAATCAAACTAATCAGTTGTTCAGTTAGTGAGCTCGTAAACCCCAACCTTAAACTCCATAATCTTAATCTAACCCAAAATCCCTAACTTTAAAACCCTAATTCTAATACTTAAAATTTAAATTCTAAACACTAACCCTAAATATAAATCTCTATTCATAAACACTACTAACCCTAAATTCAAACCCCAAAAACACAAATAATTTAAAAACCACAGAATAAAAATAGGTGGGATATTATTAGATTTAAAAAGGCATAAAAAAATGATATTAAAATTTATTTACATATTTTAATGTTGTTTTTGTTTGTGTATTATAATATGTTATGGGTGGAATAAGAATAGCTTTCCCTGTTACTAATCTCAATTTTAATTTGGTTAATTCGATGAAAATTGTAAAGCAGTTATCAGTTGGATAGATGAATACGAAATGAAAATTGTATAGAAACAAGAAATGAATCACCCGAATCTCTCTTCATGCGTTTCTTGCATTACAATTTTTCAGCGTAGTTTCTATTCTATTGCAACCAATTATATACACACACAATTCGGTTGTTCCGAACTTAAGGGTAATATTCCTTATTATACGTGTCTTCTAATAATATTGCAAAATAACTAAAACGGTGCGTTTAGTCGTTGGATGCATTCCCGCTCTGATCTTTGATTTAAATTTCCATTGTTCCTGTTGTTGTTTGTCCCCCGTCTTCATCTCTTGTGATTTCATCAGTTATAGTATGTGACAAATCTTCCCCCATTGAAACAACCTTGTCCTCAAGGTTAAATTGTGGAAAACGAGTTGCGATTTCCTCTGCATATTCCCAAGTAGCATCTGTAGGTGAGAAACCCTCCAATGAATTAATATTTGAGTATCGGCCTGATTCTTTCTCTTCACGATGCGTCTGTCCATTGTTGCTTGTGGTTGTAATGCAGGTGTTGGAGGCATTTGTGGCAGGCTAGTCTGCACTAGGTGGCTCCCGACATGCCTCTTAAGTTGTGAAACATGGAACACTGGATGTATGGTCGAGGAAGGTGGAAGTTCTAGCTTATACGCCACGTTGCCAATTTTATTGATCACCAGGTAAGGACCGAAGAACTTTGCTGATAGTTTTTGTGATGATCTGTGGACTACTGATTTTTGCCTATAGTGTTGGAGTTTAAGATAAACATAGCCCCTTATAGAGAAGCTCATTTCTCTGCGTCTGTTATTAGCAATTTGTGTCATCCTGTTCTGAGCAGCTTGTAGGTTCCTCTTGACTTGCTTAAGCATTTCTTCTCACCTAGTCAGAATGTCATCAATTGATTCCACAGTAGAATTTATAGGAAGATAAGGAACATGTATAGGAGGAGGAAACCCATACAGTATTTCATAGGGAGTGAGCTGAGTTGAAGAATGGAAATTGGTATTGTACCAGTGAAAGCCATCGTGCCCACTAGTTTGGGTTGGTCCCTGTCATGCATCTGAGGTAGTTTTCAACATATTTATTGACGATCTCTGTCTGACCATCAGTTTGAGGGTGATATGTTGAGGAGTAGAGTAAGTTAACCCCTTGTATGGTGAACAATTCTTTCCAAAATTTGTTCAGAAATACTGGATCCCTGTCACTGACAACTGATGCTGGAAGACCATGTAATTTATACACATTATCCATGAATATCCTAGCCACTGTAGATGCTGAATAGGGATGGTTGAGGCTCATGAAATGAGCATATTTGCTGAAGCGATCAACTACCACCATAATGACGTCCTTGCCTTCAGATTTAGGTAGCCTATCGATGAAATCCATGCTGATATCGATGAATGGAGCATGAAGAATAGGCAGAGGTTGTAGTAGCCCTAGAGTGGCTACATTCTCATGCTTGTTTTGCTGACAGATTGAGCATGCTCGCACAAACTATCGGATGTGTTTCTGCTGGCCCTTCTAGTAGAACAAACTGCCTACCCTTTTTGTAGTAGTCATGCTTCCTGAGTGACCACCCACGACTGAGTTGTGATATAAGAAGATTAAACTTCTGTGTAAGTCCACATCACGTCCCACCATAATTTTTCCCTTCCTCTGTAGGTAGCCATTGACCCATGTGTAGTGTGAATGTGAAGTGGGAGAGACTTGCAGGTTTTGAATGACAGTCTGTAATTATGGATCCTTGTGCCAAGATTATGCAATCTCCTCCATAAGATGGGTAGAGACTGAAGAAACAACCAAGGAATATAGTAATTGGCTTGAAGTTCATGAGAGGGCATCAGCTGTCATATTGTCTTTCCCTTTTCTGTATTTGATCTCATAGTCATGCCCCATTAATTTAATTAACCATTGGTGCTGCATAGGAGTAACTATCTTTTGGTCTAGCAAATATTTAAGACTTACATGATCCGTGTGAATCTTAAAATGTCGCCCCAGAGATAATGCTTCCATTTGTTGACTGCATGCAGTATAGCCAACATTTCCTTTTTATAAATAGACATGGCTTGCTGTTTAGGGCCTAGAGACTTGCTGATGTAGGCAATGGGATGCCCCTTTTGCATCAGTACTGCACCTACACCCACCATGGAAGCGTCGGTCTCTACAACAAATAATTTATCTAGAGCTGGCAAAGATAAGACTGGAGGAGTGGTCATCAGCTCCTTGAGTAAGGTGAACGCAGTAGTTACTTCTGGGTTCCAGCCAAAGGCATCCTTTTTTAGGAGTTGTGTCAAGGGTTTGCAAATGGATCCGTATCTCTTGACAAATCTTCTATAGTAGCCAGTAAGCCCCAAAAACCCTCTGAGTTGCCTTAAGTTCCTAGGCAATGGCCACTTAATTATAGCTTTGATTTTGTTGGGGTCGGTAGCAACTCCATATTTGGATATAATATGGCCCAAATATTCGATTTATTCACTGCTAAAGCTACACTTACTTTCATTTGCAACTAGCTGATCTATCCTTAAAAGGTTGAAAATAGTCTGTAAATGTTCAAAGTGAGTTGCAGATGTCTTGCTGCAGATTAATATGTCGTCGAAAAATACCAAGATGAACTTCCTAAGGTGTGCTCTGAAAACCTCATTCATCAAGCTCTGAAACGTAGCTAGGGCGTTGGTTAACCCAAACGGTATAACTAAGAACTTGTAGTGGCCATTGTGTGTCCTGAAAGCTGTTTTAAATTCCTTCCCCGAACCTATCCTAATCTGATGATAACCAGATCGAAGGTCAATCTTTGAAAATATTATTGCTCCCACCAGTTCCTCCAGTAGCTCTTCCACCACTAGAATAGGTATTTATCCTTGATAGTCAATTTGTTCAGTGCTCTATAATCCACACAGAGTCGCCATGTGGAATCCTTCTTCTTGACCAACACTACTGGGGAGGCAAAAAGGTTGTTACTATGCCTTATAATTCCAGTTCCCAGCATTTCCTCCACCATTTTTTCGAGCACATCCTTCTACAACCTTGAGTACCTGTATGGTCTCAAGTTAACTGGTTGACTTCCTTCCTTCAAGGGTATAACATGATCATGGCCCCTAGCTGAGGGTAGTCCTTCGGGCTCCTGAAAGAGGTCACTATAATTCTCCAGCAATGTAGTTAATGTGGTATCCTGGTGGTAATGTTGCTTTACTGTTAGGGAGCTAAGAGTGAGATCATCAACCAAGACTTGTAAACTACAGAAGTGAAGTTCTGCCACCTGCTCTGAATTGTTTAATAACCCCTGTAGTTGTGCAAGCTCAATAGCTTAGAATTTGATTGGACTCTCTCCCTTTAGCAACAACTTTTGGCCCTGCCAATCAAAGGACATCCAAAGATATTTGTAGTTGCACAGAATGTCCCCTAGCATTGACAGCTGAACACCTAACACCATGTCATAGTTAATCAGGTCCATGATGAACACTTCTGCTTCAAAGCACACCCCTTGTATCTCCCATTTCAAGCCCTTACACACTGAAGTACATGACATCTTTCCTCTATTGGCAGCTTGTATAGTTATAGGGGTGATGGTGGTTAAGTTGTTTTGTAGTTTTTAGGCTAATGAAGAGTTTAGAAAGTTATGAGTGCTTCCCGAATCCATCAGAATGTGGAGAACCTGCTTCCATACCTTCCCTGTGACTTTCATAGTGTGGAACCCAATAGTCCCTTCTAAAGCATTTAATGAAATCTAGGGTATTAGTTCTCTAGTTGGACACCCCTCCTCACACTACTTCTCTCCTCTAATTTCTTCCTCCTCTTCTATAATACTTAGAGAATACAACCTCTTATTTCTACACCTATGACCTGGAACAAATTTATCATCATACTAGAAACATAACCCTTTTAATCTACGTTCTTCAAACTCTTGGTTTTTATAGATTTGGTGGGTTTATTGGTAATTTTGTTGAAAGAATTTTGAGCACTGTTATTTTGCCAATATGTAGGATTAGCCTTGGGTAAGTTGGCTGCTGTAAGATTTGTAGGAGTTAAGTTTAGTGGTTACATGGTTTTTTTTGTGGCAGGCTGTGGCTGGTGGTGGAGGCTGAGTGTTTTGGTGCAAATCCCGTATTTTGTTTGTGAGCTAAGGTATTAGCATGCAACCTAGCAAGGTTGTAAGCTTGCCTCAGGTCTTTGGGTTCGAACATTTTGACAATGTTTTTAATCTCCAATTCTAGACCTCCTAAGAATATAACTAAAGCTTGTTTCTCCCCTATGTCTGCCTTATTCCATAGAATGTCAAAATCATGGATATAGTTTTCTAGTGTCCCTACTTATTTCAGATCAATCAAGTCTTCCATAGAGTCCTTGTACCCTCCAAATCTATAACACAAAGCTTCTAGATACTCATCCCAACTTACTCTCTGGTTATTTAAGTTTCTCATTAAATTTTGGTGCCAATTTAGAGCTATGCCATCTAAATAATATGAAGCAAGTTTCAGTTTCTCAGAATCCTCAATATCCTCAATCTCAAAGTACTGATTGCATTTATACAACCATTTATGCACATCATCCCCTCTAAATACTGGATCAGAGGTGTTTTGGCCTGTGTACCTTATAATCAGCTGGTCTTACCTCATTAGAATAGCTAGGTTTGCCTGTAGATTCATTCTGATAAGCCGCCTGTTGATCCCTACGTTGACTTAATTCCCCTACAGCAAATGGAATCCTTTGCATGATAAACTCCAACTATTGCGCTAGACCATTGAGAAAATTCTTTATGTCTATGATTTGAGTTCCATGACAGTCTGTGGTGGTGTCCAGCTTCTGGCCTTGTTCTTTCACGAGAGTAACGAGTACTTCATACTTGTAGTTGGTTTCTTTTTTTGTCAATTCAACAGAATCTTCAAGCCTTTTTATCTCTGCGGTTCGTGTGTTGGGCGCCATAGCCTCAACCAAGGAAGGTTAGCTCTGATACCAGTTGTTATGGGTGGAATGGGAATAGCTTCCCCTGTTACTAATCTCAATCTTAATTTGGTTAATTCGATGAAGATTGTAATGCAAATATCAGTTGGATAGATGAATACGAAATGAAAATTGTATAGAAACAAGAAATGATTCACCCAAATCTATCTTCATGCATTTCTTGCATTACAATTTTTCAGCGTAGTTTCTATTATGTTGCAACCAATTATATACATATACAATTTGGTTGTTCCGAACTTAAGGGTAATATTCCTTATTACACGTGTCTTCTAATAATATTGCAAAATAACTAAAACGGTGTGTTTAGTTGTTGGATGCATTCCCGCTCTGATCTTTAATTTAAATTTCCATTGTTCATGTTGTTGTTTGTCCCCCGTCTTCATCTCTTGTGATTTCATCAGTTATAGTATGTGACATAATATTAATTAATCTTGATAATAACACAACAAAATAATGTATTGCCTTCGTTCACTTATAAATGTTGTCATATTTGTTAATTTGTAAATGATTGCTTTGCAATTATAAACAATATTTTGTTAATGATTACATATTCTCTTATAAATTTATAATTTTAAATTCTACTTGCTTATCCGAAATAAATTTAAATATTTATAATATGAAATACAATATTAAAATCTCAACTTGACAAGTCCAAAATGATTATAAAAATATAATAAAATACACAACTAAAAAAATAACACAACATAATTATATTATCTACATATATCCTAGTCTATCTACATATATGATGATGAGTTGATGGACTGACTTTCCAGTGTCTAAATCATATTATCTTTCAAAACAGCATTATTAAGACATGATGTCTCTCCAAACATCTCAAGTGTAGTGTTGCAAGTGTTGAACCAACAAGATGCATAATAATGAACAAGTCCATCATCTTTGAGCTCATAAATATCAGTAATGACTTCTCTATCATCACGCAACAAATTGCCAACTTAATATTCAGTAAATATAGTTATTAATCCATAAATAAAACACATTAAACATCACATATTAATTGCAAAAAATATCAAACACTTACAGCTTTTGAATTACTTGTGCGTGTGGCTCATACTTCATGTTACGTGGAGGAACTTGTGTTGGGTTTGGTGTGACGATACGACGTGTTATACCCCAATACCACTCATGTAATGATCTTACTTGTGTGTGTGGCGATATATATATATATATATATATATATAGGCTTGAAAGGCATCTGAGAGTTTAAAAACATAATCATTTGTTCTATATAGAGCTCTTCTAGGTTCGCCACCTTGATTTTGACATTTTAAAGAATGATCTCACCTCAATCTCAATTCTTTAAATTCTATATCAATCTTTGATATTGATATTTTTTCTTCAATTGTGGACTTTGTGTCACATTAGGGACATTTAGGAAAGCTTTTTTTTTTGCTTGCAAACTCTCATTAATATCACTTTTTATCTTTTTTTTTCTTTTCTTCTATTTAAAGAATTTTCAAAACTTGTACCTATTATGAGAAGTGATCCTAGTCTGGGTTATTATTCAAGAAACATTTTTCAGGCTCAAATTTGGATTGTAAAAGATATAATCTTGTTTATGAAAGATAAATCAAAGGAGATCTTTTTTCATCTCAAATCTTAATATGCTCATGTTGATAAATATTAGCCTTATTCAAAATCATTATTGATCATAAAAACCATGAGGTTGATCTTAGAAAAGAAGTGCTGGGATCATGACCTAAATGGATAATATTTATCATTATCTAAGTCATCAAATCATTTGATCTCATTTTGGGCATAGTTATAACATTCCATATGAGATTATTTTTTTTGAAAGAAAGATTTTCCTTTTATAGAGGTTTGTAAATAAATAAATAAGGTAATATGGAGTTCAAAATGAAGGTATGAAACAAGGTTGACACTTTTAAGGTTTATTGAGGGTGGTAAAAAAAGTTTTAGGATTCTGAAAAATAAGGCTAATATCTACATAACATGTCTCAAAATCTGAACAATGACTTTGTTATTATATTTATGTCAAGTGTTACTCTTACATATACATCTCTTGATTTCATAAAAATAATAGATCATGAAAACAAATGCATATTTTATTAAAAGATGCAACATAATCTCAAAACACATGAAAAAAATCTAAGAAAAATAAGGTTTAAATGATCTTATTAACAAAGTTTTGTAACAAAAATAAATTGACAATGTTATAATCATTAGCTTTTACTAGCCATATTATGCATCTTATATCATCTTAGTTGTTTGCAGTTAAATTTGCCTATTCAAAGGATTCAAAAGTCATCATGTTGATTTCTTTAGATTATATGCTCTATCCAATCCTTGAAGTGTTAAGAGTTAGTAAGCTCTCAACTTCATGGTGGAATTCATCGTAATTATCAAGCCCCTAGTCTTGATGAAACTCATAAAATTAGCCGGTGCATGTTATGGGTTGTGCTCTGTTTAGGTTGCTAACATGTATTATAGCTTTTAACATGTCAAACAATTTAGCTATTAGTACTTTCAAAGATGACTTTTTCTTGTCACTCGTTACATCCTTAAAAGTTAATAATTTTTTCCTTCAACATTGGCGTTGGTATGGTTTGTAACAGGGTTAATGTTTATATATAGAGAGTGTCTATGTCTTTTTTTGAAGCATATCCAAACATTCTTAATTAACAAATCAATATGTCTCATAAATGAAGTGAACGTTTCAATGTCATGACTTATCGCCTCCAAATGATAATCATATCTTTTATCAGGTTTGTACTAATAAGGGTAAATTAGTTATATTCTTAAGGGATAAGAGTAATTTTTCATAGCTTAACTAGGTGCTAGTATAGTTCTTTTAAAGAGATTAAGAGTACAATGATTTTTTTTTTATCATGTCTTTTGGTATGTTGTTAGTTATGGTAAAAAAATGAGTGTTTTATGGTATAACTAGAGGTTGGTATTAGGGATATTGTGGCACGTCATAAAACATATCAACCATAGTTTTAGTTGAGCTATATGGTGTAGGGTAGGCATGATAAATGAAAAATATGGTGGAGAAGAGGTATTGATAATGTCATCTTAAGTGAAATAGGGGTGAAAAGATATCTCATGATGGCTTCTATAGCCTTTCGGCTGATAAGTCACTTGGTGCACATCTGTCTCTTTCTTTTATTAAGATTTCCTCTATTTCTTGAAATAGATTCAGTTGTTTCACTAACTCCACCAACTTTGATTACTTGTTCTATTCATTCAGCCACGAGCATAATCTCAATTAAACTAGTTGATTCATTCTCTAACAAATAATTGTAGAATGAACTTTTAAAGGTGTTGATAAAGAGGGAAACTATTTTTTTTTTAAGAGATGGTTGGATATGAGCCAAGACTGCTCTCTAATGTTAGGCACATTTCTTTACTGGCTTTTTGTTTTTCTCCATCACCTATAAGCTTGACCTGTTAGGAGCTACTTCCAAGCTGAATTTATATTGGTGCATAAATGCCTCAACAAGATCTTTACACTTTTTTATTTTACTTCCATCCAGACTCATGTAACAAGTAAAGGCAACACCACTTAAACTTTCATGAAAGAAGTGAATGAGCATTGTCATCTTTGATCACTTTAATTATTTTACTATAGTAGATGTTACGATAAGATCTTTAGGCATTTAACTCCATATACTTAGCAAACATGAGCACTATGAAATTTGGATGAATAACTATATTTGGCACCAAACTCATCTCTGATACCGTTACAGAACCATACAAATCAATACACTCGATCATTTTTAAGCATCCTTTTATCATAAAAAATAATTCTTAGCCTCTAACTCTTTTTTAGGCTTTTGATTACCAACCTCCTTTATAGTTGGCTCTAAAGTAGGGGTAGACCATGCTTTTAGAGACATTGAAAAAAGGATTAAGAGCTTTTGGAAATTCTTGGTTTATTGGTTCAACATGAAATGCAACTTCTTAGTGGGAAATACCTTATAAATAAAAACCTGGAACTATATTTGGAGATTATAAGCATTGGGGGTATGTTATATGGTATGTATTCCTGCAATATTTTCTTTGTTAGAAAGCTCTTCACTAGAAAATCTATTCTAAAAAATTTGTTCAAGCAGAATTATAAGCCTAACTATCTCGCTCTTCATAAACTCATTTTCTTTTTGGTGGTTTTTCTTTAAAAGATCTCTCTCTTTATTCTCCAATTTTTTTTTCCGGGCTTGATGTTGTCGGTTTAAGGGGGAAGTTTGGTTTTATAAGGAAGAGCTATATAAAAGAAAGTGAGAATACAAATATAAATTTTCACATATAAGTATAAAAAGATTTAATTAAGTTGGATTAGCTTTGCATGAAAGGTGATAATAGTTGCTAAATGTTTGGTGGTGATATAGAGTCCAATAACCACATTTGTAATTTTACAATAGATTTTGTTTTATTTTTCTATGGTATACAAAATAAAAATCTAGTATGCTTTCTTGTAGATCCAAATAGCACTGAACCATTAACATATACAAATCTATCAATTTTGAGAATAAAAATTAAAGATTTTCATTCGTTTAAAAATATGGGAAATAACTTAACACAATATCCATATATTTTGGGAAGTTTGTATACAACTTTCCTTTATCCAAAAATATAAGAAAATTATAAGTCTTGACCTATACCACTTGAGAAGAAAACTTTAAAATTTTACTCATTAAAATAATAGGGTAATATATAAAATTGTTTGTTAGCAAACCATGCCTTAAAAACTCTACCATATCAAGCTATTTCCTTAAAGAGATCACAACTTATAAAAAATGTGTATTGACTAGGCTTCTAGTAACATTGTATTTTCTAGCTTTTTCCAGAAGTTATATAAGCTCTTTTGACCATTTGATACAAATGCTTTAGATCCTCTATTCAGACAACCCCTCTCTATTTTCAATCTTTATACTTTTATTGGTACTTTTTAGTGTAGTTTACTATCTCAATTGTCTTGTTATACACCTCCTAAAATTTCATGCATATCAGGCTTACCTAGTAACATTGTAGGATGACATCCTAAAGAAAGGTTCTAGTCATTACATATGGGTAGTTTGTCAAATCTAATGGTCTCAAAAGGTCCCTCATTTCTCATGTAAACAAACCTTAAAAGGTCAATTCGAAGCCTACAAGGTGCAAAGAGTATAGAATAGGTCAATCCCACATCTACTACTAATCACAACCAAGTAGACTTTCATTGAGAGTCTGAGGTTTCACACATGCTAGCCTGGGGCAAAGTCACATTGGGACACTATTAATTCCTCATACTAACCTAAAGCGATGCATGTGCAAATGAGTGTTGTGCAGTGTGTGCATGAGCATAATTTCATATCCAATCCAACATGCATGATAACAAAATATATAAAATAAATAAATAAATAAATCAGAGTAGAAAAATAAACAAACAAATCACATTATACAGGTAATCATAAAAATATAAGTCACAACAAACATATCATTTTTAAAAAAAAAGAAAAAAAGGCATAGTCCTTATTAATTCTTTAGTGGAGTTGTCATTCTGTAGTAGGGGACATCTTGGTGAGCTAGGGTAAAAAAAAAAAAAGGATTTGGCACCTAATTTTATGGTAACTAGGAACCTTAATTGGTCTTCAGATGTTCTAGGTAAATGGTTGGTTATATAATAGGAAAGATAACTATCATCTTGTTCATCCTACTTGAATTAAGCTGCATTGTGTGTATTTTTTATGATAAAGGTGTTTGTTGTTCTTACATGCTAAGAATTTGCGATAAAGGTGTTTGTTGTTCTTACATACTAAGAATTTGTTTAAACAGATATATGAGTGTTTAAAAGTAAAAGACTATTAAAACCTAAAGTAGTGATTTGGGACCCGGGCCTGGTAATAAAACCCATTCCTTACTTTTTAGGTATAAACATTGTAGCCGAAAAAATGATTATGGTTAATTAGGCTTTAACCCATTTCTTCTTGTTATATATCAACTAGGCTTGGAGGCTACCTCTCGCTCTTAATGGCTTATGCGGGTACACATCGATCCAACCAAAATCATTTACAAGACAAAGGTAATAACATAAAAATAGAATCATAAATGTGAATTCAACTTACTTACCTTTAATGTGACATCCAAGAAAAAACCTTATTAGAATTTTCAATTCTTGAATTGATTTTAAGTTACAAGGAAGGTTTAGACTATATAAAATTAAAAGAGAAAAAAAACAAGAACATGATAAATCAATATTCATATACATAGTGACTTGTTTACATTTAATTCGACATCCAAAAAAAGCCTAATTAAATTTTATAATTCTTAGGCTAATTTTAACTTGTGAGAAAAATACAAATCCACCAAAGCAATAAATATACAAATATACATTTCATCAACATTTATGATACAAATCTAATTATTCTTAGTACGACATCCGAGAAGCAGAGTTTACAATTCCTAAGCTAACTTTTAGTTATGAAAAGTTCAAATCAATCGACATATCCAAAATCTAAAGTAACAAGAATATATTTACACTTCAATCAAACCAAATACACATTCATCATGATTCAAAACCAATAACATGTTTTAGTGACCGTAAAGTTAGTGACTAAGGATATGTTGTGATGATACTTAATAGCTATAATGTTGGTGACTAAGGTTATTTTATAAACTTCACCACAATTATGAATTCTCGTATTCATGTTTAATCCATGTCATTAATACATATACTTATACATTTATTTACTTGTCAACTTATAATTCATTTCATTTCATTTCATATATCATGATTATATATTTAGTTATCATACTTCTGAACTATGAATCTTTCTACATTCTTTATAATGCATTTACGAATACTTATGTATCATCTTATTCATCTCTAATAACTCATTTTCTCTAATACACTTTTCAAGCAAGGTATCATTATCATTATCATTATTATCATGTCCACACTTACACATGTATTACCACTTACATAAGTGAAATACACACACACACACACACCAAATGTTTTTCCAACATATAATCATTTCTTGCTAATTTTTTTTGTATAATTCTTCTTGCCATTATGAATCCAACCATATCATTTGTAAATTTTCTTCCTTCCTTTTTTTATTGACTTGGCTAAATGGCCAATGTGTTCTTTTATGGATCTTTTTGAGTTATTTGATTGTTTCCTATTCTTCACACTATTACTTACATAATTTCATGTTACTTTATATAACTTATCATTACTAGCTCATATTTCCTACTACATTTCTTACAATCCATGTTAGGAAGTGCAATATTAGTTTTACATAAGTTATTGTGACAATTTGCAACAATTGTTCTCACTTCCTCATCATAAAATTTACATACGATCACATTTTACAAGAATTTTTGGTTTTATCAATCAATTGATTTGTCTTTAAACCAACCTTATAGTCGTCCCTAACAAGCCCATTTTTAAAGCCAATTACTTTATCTTTATTTTTGTTTCCTCATTCATACATATTCAAACTACCATTTAATTTGTTTCCTTTTGACTTTGGCATACATTAAAGTTCATCTCTTAATATCACACAATGTACCTTCTTACAATTACTCGAGATCATTCAATTCATTATCTCAACAATTTGTTTTCAAATATGACTTCTTTTTCACCTACTTCTTTAAACATATAACATTGCAAATTTCTAACCAATTTCCATCCCTTTTTTAAAAAAAAAAATGGTCGGCCTTAATGTTAGGGTTTCCTATTAATTTATCTCATTTTTTTTTAATTTCTGTAGTTTTTATCCTTTCCTTATTACCTTAACTCATTTGTAAAATTAAATCATCATTTCTAAGTATTCACAAAAACCCTAAAATCTCAATATTTAAGGGTTTTTTTTTTATCTCCTCCAGTAATGTCTACTCAAAATATAATTTAAAATAAGATGATTTATCTTACCCCATAAATTTTAGCTAAGTTTATGGATTTTCTAAGTAAGTCATTCTTTTTCTTCTCCTTTCTTTTCTTTTCAGGGTTCACTCGGTTCTCTCTCTATTTTTCTCCTCTATAACTATCCTTCTCTCTCTCAATATCTCTTAAAGTTTGCTTTCTTCTTCACACACACACACACACACACCATCTCACTCACAAATCTTCATTGCAAGGACATGCAAATAGGTTTTGTAAAAGAAAAGAGGAGCTTATCTTAGGGTTGTCTTGGCCAGCGCATGTGAGGGGGAAAAGAGTGTGATTTTTTTCTTTGTGTATTTATAACCCCTCCATTAATGATCCTAGGCTTTGTTAGGATGTACCCCAATTAAGTTTCCATAATTAATGTATTGTTTTGTGACCAAAGTTTAACATTCTTAAATTAACTCCCTAAATAATTTTATCATGTATAAATATTTTGTTAATATACACTAATAGTTTATTTTACTTCTCATTATTTAATTTTCTCTGATGAAATTTTCATCATATTTATTAATCATTTTATTCGTAATCTACTAGGGTTTCACACTCAATATGCTTAACTCCTCATCTTTGCACCTATCAAAGAACAAGTGACTTTCAAGATGTGTTTTCTTTAAACTATTGTGAAGTTTGTGAAACTAGGGTGAATGAACCTTGGGATTTCATATTTTCTTTTTACATCGACATAAGACTACATGTGCCTCCATTTTTTTCTTTTATTTAGTCAAAAAAAATTATATTAAATTTGGTCCTTATAATACTTTGGCCCAAAAATATTTGGGTTGGGGTATTACAACAACAAAACTAAAAGTTTTATCTCTTCTATATATTAAAAATTAGGTGAAGTAGTGATAAAAAGCAAAAGAAATAAAAACCTAAACCAAAACAATTATGTTAGGAATAAAATTGGTTAGGTTATAATTGTGGTTAGCATTAGATTTTGCCTTTGTAGTTTTTTCCTTCAGGAGTTATAGCTATTTTTTTTAGGGTATATGGTTAGGATGTAATGTCTCATTGAAAGCAATTGATTTTGTCAATTTTTGATCTCTAACAGTGACTTTTATATTGCTTTAACATTACCATGTTTTTTTTTTTTGAGATATTGTCTTCTGTTTTTGTATCCCAAGAATTATTGACCATTCCCAAAAAAGTGGAAAACAAGATTGATTTGGTAGCAATGGTTTTTTAGGTTTTTCTTCCTTTGAATATATATTGTTATCTCTTATTTCTTCTTTCTACAAAGTTTCTACGATTGATTTTTTTTTATTTTTTTTGCCTTTTAATAGAGTAGTTGTGGTTCAATATCTTGATCTATACTTTGGAAGGTATAATTTCTTCTCCCTTTTAATTTTGTCTTCCTATTTTATATATTCTTGCATAGCTTGGGTTCCTTTTTTGGTTCTTCTGTATAGGTTTTCTGCATATCTTTTATTGTGTTTGGTGTTGCAATTTCAAAGTTAATTTTCATTTCTCCTTAACTTTGTTCGGCTATTTTTATGCTTTTATGAACATAATTTAGATTGTGTTCCTTTCTCGAGTTTGTGTTCTTTATTGGAATATTTGGCTTTGTTCTTGTCTCTTTTTTTTTAGATGTTCTGATTACAAGGTATGTTGCACTTTAGTGTTTTTCAGCATATAAGGGATTGTTCATCATTGAGGCATAGGTTTGTGGCATGTATGAGGTAAGGCTAGACAATATGTTCTAACATTGTTTGTGAATAAAAATAGGGTGTTAGGTTTAAGAGGTGTTTTTTGTTAGATTTGTTGACATCCTTTTCTGGAGTTCTTCCTACCAAAATTAACTCATTCTTTGAACTTGCTTTGGCACATATTGTACCACATTTTCTTTTAGTAGTTTATAAAGTATGTTTAACTTGGCTATATGTTTTACAGTTATTTTTTGTTTGATACTTAATTTAGATTCCATGTAATAACTTTGTCAGCAAAATTTTCATTCCCAAACATAAGTTATGTCTCGCATAGCTAACTTTGCTTATATATTTCTTTTAAAACATTTGTTACTTTCTTCCTAATATTTAAATCAATGTTTTGCAGTGGAATTGGATAGGGATGACCATTTAACCTGAACCCAATAGATACTTACTTGAATGGATGAGTTTTTTTTAATCATGTTAATTAAACAAATTTCCAATAATCCCTCCACATGACTGGAAATTATCTCACCAATTTGAAAATGACACAAATATTTGTTGAGAGATACTAATTTGGTACATTATTACATCAGAATATATAGTTTTTGGCTTTGAACACTCCTTAGTAAAATACTATTAGATTTAAGAGGTTAAATAGTAAATGCAATGTCTTGAACTACTCAGCCTTTTATGTAAGCCAAAACAATAGTACTTACATAGTTCTCTAACTAGAGATTTCTTTTGGTGCTCACTATTGTATTCATTTTGGTCATAAATAACTTTTGGATTCATGAGTGTTTTAGAGAATTCAACCTTTTTTGAAATTCTCGAAGAAACAATTATACTTCTCACTCATATAGGTGATCTTTCATTAAAAATACTATGTTATACTCCACTTAGTAGACCAAGATATAAAAACTATTAAGAGCTCATCTCACCATTTATCACGTTGCAACTAGCATATATTTCATCATAAGAATAAACAGGAAATAATAATTTTCTAGTGTTACCGAAAATGTTATATAACTTAGTTTTTTATTTAAACCTAGATCTTGAGATCTCCAAACAACTAAGTATGGTTACCATCATTACACTATTTCATCTTTTAAAGGCTTTAAACTCACTCCTCTTGATGAATTATTCACAATCTGTCTCGACAAACCTTTGGTTAACGGATCCGCAATAATTTTTCTTTGACTTTATATAGTCAATGGAAATAATTTCATTTGAGAGAAAGTATTTAATGGTATTATTTCTATGATGTGTATATCTAGATTTACCATTATACATACTACTTTATTCATTTTCAATTGTTGATTGACTATCATAATAAACATAAATAATTGACATTGATCTTGGCTAATATGGAATATTCTATAAGAGATTCCAAATCTATTTGACTTCCTCTCCACCTTTATCAAGAGCAATAAACTCAAATTTCATTATGGATTTTACAACACATGTTTGTTTAAAGGATTTTCATGACACAACTACTCCATCAAGTGTGAAAACATATCCACTTGTGGATTTCAAATCTTTAGTGTTGGATATCCAATTTGTATCATTATACCTTTTTAGTATCATTAGGTAACTAGTATAATGCAGCATATAGTCTAAGGTGTATCTCAAATATTTAGAGCACCCTTCGTATTCCTTTCTAATGATCTATACTTGGATTCTTTATAAGTTTACTAAGTTTGCTAACCAAGTAAGCAATATTAGGTCTTATGTAGTTCATAACATACACCAACCTTCTAATTATCCCAGAATATTCTAATTGGTTTATTCCCTTGACTTTTTTTTATGGACAAATGGATATTTATGTCTATTGGTGTTTTCACAATGCTATTGTCACCTTTAAAAATTTATCAAGAACTTTCTCAACAAAATAAGATGGAGACAATTTCAATCCATCACATGTCCTAGAGATTTTTATACTTGGTCAATCTACAATATCCAAGTCTTTTATGTCAAACTTATTAGTTAATATTTTTTTAGTAGACCTGATCATATGATCATTACTACCCACAATAGAGACATATAATGGCATAGCCTTTATATGTGTTTTTTACATAAACAAATTTATCAACTTCGTTGATTTTAAATTCATTTAACAACATAACCTTATCAAATTTTTCATGTCATTGTTTAGGTGTTTGTTTCAAACAATATAATAATTTAACAAGCTTACAAACTTTCTTTTCTTGTCCATTAACAACAAACCCTCGAGTTATTCCATGTAAACCTCTTCATCAAGGTCTCTATTTAAGAAGTTATTTTTTACATCCATTTGATGTATTTTCAAGCTTCTTAATGCAATGACTATTAACATTCATATGAAATTTTTTCTTAACACAAGTGAATGTGTGTTAAAATAGTTCACATCTTCTTGTTATCTAAAAACTTTAATAAGTCTAGCTGAATAGTTTCATCAGCTTTCATCTTTTAAAGATCTATTTATGGCCAAATGGTTTACTTCCAAGAATAAGATCCACTAGTCTCTATGTATGATTATTCATAATGGATTCAATTTTACTATTGACTTTCTCATTCCAATATGAAGCTTCTGGATAGGAGATTGCCTCAAAGTAAGTTCGAGGTTCATTTTCTAATAAGTATGTTTAAAAATCAACACCAAATATTTTGGTCATTTTTGTCCTTTCACTCATTTTAATCTCAACTTCATCATCTTCTGATTGATGATGATTATTTGAGTTAGCCTCAATCATTATTTTAAATGAATAATTTTCTTGTGCTTCCTTCCTTAGAAACATATCTTCAAAGAATGTATCATTTCTTGATTCCGTAATAGTATTAGATGCATATCCTTAATACTTGTCTTGTGTACAAGAAATCAACATGCATTACTATTATATACATATTTATAAATACACAATCCACAGTTTTAGATCTTATCTTGACCTTTTAAAGATCATGTATTGCTATTTTTGCAAGACATCCTCATACTTTGAGGTATTTATATAAGGTCTTCTACCTTTCCATAATTTATATTTCGATCAGGTATTTAAGGATTGAGTATGCCTTTTTAACTTTTTATGAAGTACTTTGTTAAGTATGTAATTGGCAATTAGAAATGCCTCATAGTATAAGTTTTAAGATACTCATGAACTTATCAACATAGCATTCATTATTTCTTTCAATGTTTGGTTCTTACATTCTAAAATATCATTTTGTTATGGTGGATAAAAAGTAGTAGTTTGGTGGATAATACCATTTTGGGAACAAAATTCACCAAATGGTGCTTCGTACTCTCCACCTTTATCGTTTTTTATTACCTTTATCTTCATGTTAAGTTGATTTCCAACTTTATTCTTGTAATTTTTAAACATTTTAATAGCTTCATTTTTGCTCATAAGCAAATAGCTATAACATTATCTTGTTTAATCATCTATAAAAGTAATATAAGATTTTTTTTTCATCTCTAGTTTGCATAAAATTTAAATCACCAATATCTAAGTAAATTAAGTCTAGTAGGCTTTTCATATATGTGAAAAATAATGTATGCGTGAATCATGTTGTATACGTGAACAAAACCAACCAGATAGCTTTGATGTTATTCTTAAGATTTAGAAATTTGTTGATTATGAAACTTTTCATAATGACAACTCCAACCATGAACTTTTTATTCAAAATTTTTCAAAGTGACTTTTCACTCTTGATTGAACAATACACATCATACTATGTATTGTTTGATCTATTCAAAATGTAGTTTTTTATGCATAAAATCACTATGATTTCATACATCAAAAGCTATCAAACTAATAAAATTGAATTAATTATTTGACAACTTTAGCACTTTTCCCTAGAAGAACTTAACCAAGTTCAAGTTGGGCACATAAATCAACAAATTCTATTGTTACTGTTTAAAGTTCAATTCATTGAACTTTTTAGATTTCTTATTATGCACCATAAAAATGATGGTGGAATCCTCACTACCAAAGTAGTACTTGCCTAAGCAATATTAGATGGAAAAACCAATTCTCGAGTTAAAAACATGATATAAATTATAAAAATAGTAGTCAATAATATTTATAAATAAATATTTCAGTTCCACAATAAGAAAGTAATATAAAAAATAAAACTTGTAATATAGCAACTTAATAAACAAAAATATTTAAATTATGCAAGATAAAAATAAATAAACACTTTTGTTTATTTCAGTTTAAATTAAACACGTATTATGTCAAAACAATATGTTTAAATAAGAAAGACAAAATACATGATTATACCAACAATGTTTGCATGAACATGTATAAACTAAACAGAGATATAAACATGGTTTATAAAAGTCTAGTTTGTGTGTGTGTATCGTGCAACAACTCAAAGATATTTAGATAAATTGCATGAATTACAATTTTAGAAGATAAAGTATAACTTTAAAAGAAATATATATATCAACCTCCTAAAATTAAACAAAAACAAAAATCATAAAGCTTTAAACAAACCAAAATGTTATAGATGAAAACATACAATATTGATATAAAACTATATGTAAGAATATAACAAATTAAATTAACTTAAAATTTAAATTTAAAAATGAAAGCAAGATGTTTCATAATTAATCTATATAATTTTTATCATTATTTTTATTCCTCACAAGATAAACAAAAAAACAAGTGAAATATAAAGAATAAAGCCTTAAGATTATAAACCAAAGTTTGTTATAAATATATTAGATTAGTGAGTGAAGATATTTAGATTATCATAATAAGAAGATACAAAACATAAAGAAAAATATTCAAGGAAAGCCTAGTTTTACATCCTCAATTTCAATTATCCTTACAAGACCAATTTCTCTTAATGAATTTCATAATTTTATAAATTGAAAAACCCAAGGAATACTTTTTTTTATGTTGCTAAAATTTCAACAGAGTCTCTCTTTAATTAGTTAATACCAAATTATCGACTCTAAGACAATTATGTCATTCAAGCCAACTATGTAACATCATTATTCATCATTTCTCAAACTTTAACTTATATAAATATTAATGAGAGATAACTTATATATTTTAACAAAGCATGAATAGTTTCTGAGTTAAATGGTAAAGTACATTACCATTATATATTTACCCTTTATATTATTTTTTTTGTTTTACCTCTATATTGATGTATTTAATTTGGAAACTTTTCAAGCTCCGGTTTCTGTGAGATTTTAACCTAAAACACATCAACCTGTCAGATAACCCTTATAAAATCTCAATTCGATCCAACAGTCGAATTGAGAGATATGCTTAAGATATAAAACTCGATAGTCTGTAATTTATATCAGCAAAAATGAGATTTGTACCTCGTAAATTTATTTGGATTGTCATGATTAGTACATAAAATCATTGAAGGCATTTTGAAAGACTTTTGATCAACATTTTCTCACTTTTTTATAAATAAACTTTTTAATTAATACAAGAAATTCTAACCAGGGTTTACACCTGGAGTGCATATATGTTTAAATTTATATACATGTAAAATTAAAATCCAAGGCAAATATGCTTTCAATATGAATATAATAAAAGAATACTAGCATGCATATTAAACATATAGTCAAACTTGAAATTGATATAAAATCAAAGCCTTAGCATGCATACTAATAAATAAAAAATTATGATTAAATTAAAAAAATAAGGATATTTACTTGTTAAAGCACTTTAAAATAATGAAACTTTTATTATTATCAATGATGAATTATTTGTCCTTAATGCTTTATTGTTTCTCACTTGTGCAACTAGGATACTTGCAATATGTCTCTGAAGATTTCAACAACACCACCTTAGTTTAGATGCTTTTCTAAAAAATGTCTTTGAACTAAAAATTATGGGACTCAAATATCTCTCAACAAAGCATGAACCTAAACTTTAAATTTAAAAAAAAAAAAACATAAAAGAGAATGAAAACACTAAAAAGGATGTGAGAAAGAGTAAAAAAATCTAAGAAATTCAAGTTAGAAACTCTTATTTTACCTCATTTTTATAATAAATTTTAAAAGTTAAAAGATTAAAAAAATAATTTTTACCCTTATTAACTTTTGATTAGCTATTATAAATTATAAATTCAATTTTTTAAAATTATACTTTTTAAAATTTATTTAAATCATACTAATTAAAAAATAAATTTAACATCCATGACACGCGAGAAGGAAACTCTCACTGAAAATTGACTGACCAATATGATCTATCTCGGCACATTTCGCTTTGCCTACACTCATTGACTCTGCCTTAGACTTCCCTTTTACGTTTGCTTATAAAAATAAAACAATGACATTTCCACGCGTTCTGCCGCTGTTGCATCTTGGCCTTCACTTTGCCTTTGCCTTTGCTTTTGCTTTTTCTTTTGCTTTTGCTTTTTGCTTTTGCTTATAAAATAATCACGTTTCCACGTGGCAGAGACTTCATAAATACGTAGGCCAGCTCCTCTTGCATTACCTTGGAGTTGTTTCTTTGAATTTAGATGCTTTGCAGAGCTACGAGCCTACGATCGATCCCTTTCATTTCTTCAAGGGAAAAAAAAACTCCGCACGTTTTCCATGATGATTCCTTTTGTTTTTTTTTTATTATTATTATTATTACAATAACTAGCTGAAAATGAAAATAAAACAAGGGGGGATATGCCCACAAATCTGTTTTAGCATTTCATTGGTTCACGATGATACACTATCTCCACCTACACTAATTAAAAAAAACTTAAAATTGGTGGCTAAACCACTATTAATTAAAAAAAAAATTAAAAGATATGAAAATTAAAAATTATAGCTAAGCAACATGTTATTCTCATTTACAAAGCATTGTTCATTTGAGTAGTGATGTATGTGTGTGTGTATAATTTTATCATTTAGATTATTTCAGAATTTGTACATTGTTTTTTTTTTTTTCAATTTACTTTATATGAAATTATTTTAATCTCGTGGTTTTGTTTTTTCTTTTGATTTCAACTTTTAATATTAGATTAGATGAAATTAGGTTGTAATTTTTTTTTATTTTCTTTATATGAAGTATCCTAGTCTCATGACCCAGGTTATGAAAGACAGGTTAACTTGAGTTGGTTTGGATCTTTTTTTAATTGATTTTTTTAATTTAATTATTTAATATTAGATTGGTTGAGAATTAGGCTTCATAAGTTTTTTTTCTATGGGATTATCTCAATCTCATGACCGGGTTTGCAGTTTTAGCAGGTTAGATGGGGTAGATTCTTGTCATTTTTTTTAATTGAGTGTTTTTTTTCAATTTTATCCATCAATATTAGGCTGATTTAGAATTGAGTTTTATAATTTATTTCAAAAAAAATTATGATGTTATTATGATCTAATAACCCCGAGTTCTAATTTGATAGATTAACTCATTGGATCGATCAAATATGTCATTGTCTCAATATTTTTTAAAAAATTATTTCTATTAAGTCATTGTCTTAATATTTGAAAAAAATATCATCTAATATTTATCAGTTGAGATCATATTAATATTTTTATTACTAGAGTAATACTTAGATTTATTTTACCTTAAAAATAATATTTGATTGGACCCACGTCATAGCATGGGTTAATGATATAGTATTCTAATCATGTGGCCTCCTTTATTGTTGATCGAAACAAAAAAAAAATTAATGTGAAAAGGAATATATCCATTATATTTTTTATTTTACTAGCAGAAAAATATGGATGGTTTTAAGAGAGATATTTTTTTAATTAAAACCCTTTTATTTTATCAACATGCTTTATTTTTTAATTAGATTTTTTTCCAAAAGATATGTTTTTAGACAAATTATGATAATTTTGATGTGAATGCATTAAAAATATAAGAATAATAAATCAAATGTGTGTTATCACAAGAAACTCTTTGGTTGTGGCACCAAAATCGGCCCAGCCTGGCGAGTCAACATGGAGAACCCTTGACCTTGTCCTTGCCTAGCTCAGGTTTTAAATTAGATTAGGTGAGAGCTAATTTAATATGACCCAATCGACCTAGCAGGTTCACAACCCAATTAAAACCCGGTTTGATTCCAAGGATAAAAAACCTCGAGACAACTTCGTATAACTCTTTCTTTTTATATACCGAGACGATGATGAGTTGGATCGATTCAAATCAACTTGGGTTAACTCCCCAAACCCATGTCTCGATAATGGACATGGTTGTGCTTAATAATTTTTTTTATCTATTTTTTATTTAATTATACGATAATAAAAATTAACATGTGTAGAAAAGTGACAGAAAAAAAAAATTTAATAAATAAGAATCACCATGAAAGGCTGCACAAAAGGAGTGTTTCCTAAATTTATATAAAAAAAATGCTATAAAATTATTTGAAAACAAATAAAAACTTGAATGTTATTTAATAAAATAATGTCCAGAGAAAAATAGCAGTCGAATAATTTTTTTAAAAAAAACACCATGAAGGGTTGTACTTGCCAATATAATTTAAAAAAAGACTATGATCTTAGTAAAAGAAGTAAAATTTTAATGGTATTTAATTAAAAAAAACTCAAATTAATTTTTAATTAATAAATTTTAATGGATTTAAGTTAAAAATCTAGAAAGAAAATAAAGAATAATATAGGTTTAGCAAGTGGACTTTATAGACCTGCATGTCTAGCCTATAAAGAAAGAGGTCTGGCTTGCACACTAAGTTTCTTTTTTATTTCTCTTTATTGTAAAAGGTGGATGATTATTTTATACATATAAAAAAAAAGACAGAAAACATATCGCCTATTGGATTCGCTTTAGTCACTAATTGAGCTTTGCCCTTTTGATCTTAAAAGAACTCATTTCCAATCATTTTCCCACCTAAAAATGCCTAAAATAAACTCCATAAATCTCAATAAACTCATATCTAACCTCAAAACAACCTTTAATATACAAAAAAACCAAAACCAACCTAAAAGGAAAAAGAATTCCCAACCTATATTCTCGAGCCCATATTTACTGATGATATTAGGGGGTAAAAAAACATTTGAATAAAACTTATCTTATCAAATGAAACTCAATGACATCAAGATTAGCCTTATATGTTGCTGGAATGTGAAGAACCAACTACCTTTTCTCTTGTTCAATGTTTTTCGATAACTCTCTCTCATTTCTTTCAAACTCAGGGATCAAGATGTGAATAAAATGAGATTTTATACCAAAATAATAAAGTGACAAACTAAAAGGAACAAAAGAGAAATTTGCCAAACTCTAAAGGTAAAAAAATTTAAAAAGGTTTCTCAAAAATATTATTACAATCCACGGTGTTTTTCCTTTAAAGCTATAGTGCAATTTCCTTAAAAGCTATAGTGCAATCACATTAGTGTGTGTTTGTTTTTTAGGTAGTTTTTGTGATTGTGATTTGAAAAAAATAAGTTTAGAAAAAAGTATTTTTAATTGTAGTTAGTTGAATTTAGATACGTGTTTGGTAAAAACTATAGTTGAAGTTTATGTGTAGCAACAAACATGTATAAAATATTTGGATAAAATATTTATCCTATTTGTTTGCATTTAAAAAGCGCTTTTAAAAAAAATTGTAATTTTTTTTATTTTTTATTTGCTTTAAATTAATATTCTTTTGGTATTTTCATACTATTTTGATACGCTGATATCAAAAGTGATTTTTAAAAAATAAAAAAATATTATTTTGTTGCATTTTCGAGTGAAAAACATTTTAAAAAGAAATCGCAACCACTCTCAAATACCCTAGTAGAATATTTACGAAACTCAGTTAAAAAAACATGTAAAAACTGCTACACAAAACCTGCATTTCAAATTCAATTTTTTCAGCATAAAATACAATTTTTTTTTGTTATCAAACATGTTGTTGTGTTTGTTTCACCGCTAACATGAAAGCTAGCGGAAAACAAATGCACTCTAAATGTGCCACATTTTTTAGGTTTAGTTAATAGGTTGAAAAATAGATTAAAAAAAAATTAATAGTTTTTTTTTCTTGATTTTTTTCTTAAAAAATTAAAAGATGGCATATGTACATGATTACACTTTATTTACTTGGGAAAATCATCATCATTATATATATATATGAAAGCTAAATTATTTTTATGATAAAACAGGGAACAATGTGTCTTTGACTTGCAAAAATCGTTCTTTTCTTCAAACAATTGTTAAGATACCATTCTGTTAGGCGCACAGTTTTTTGCTTATGAGTTTTTGAAGTTTTGTCAGAATTTTCTTTAGTTAAAACAATTTTCTTATTATGTATTTATTTTTTTATTCTTACAAAACGTGTTGTTTTTACTAATAACATTATTGTTTAGTCAAAACATTATCATGATATAAGAAGCAAGTTTTAATAAAAAAATAATTATGTGTAGATTTTTTTATCATATATGTGAAAATAAAGAAGTAATTAATTTGAGAAAAATTGTAGAAATAAATTAAAATAAAAAATAGGTATTTTATTCATATTTACGAGCAATTTTGTTTTTTAAAAAATACATATTAGATTTATATATAATTATTCATAAAGTAATTACTAATATTATTATAAAAAAACTAATTTTATTTAAAAAAATATAGTATAAAATAACACGATAATTATTATATTTAAAGATAATTTTGTTTTAAAATATAAATAAATAAAACAAAAATAGAGTAAAATACCACAAGAATTAAACCCAAATATACCTGAAAGGATCCAATCATACACGAGCTTAAAAGATGAAGTTCACACACCTATAATTTTTTTTATATTTTTATTTTTTTAAAATTAAAATTTTCAAATAAAAAAAAAATTATCGTATGTAATATATCAAAAATACCACAAGCAACAAATTATTAAAATGAAATTTCTCTCCCTTCGAACATGATTTCCTTCTCTCCTCTCCACGGATATAAAATCAACCAAAATCTAATCATGGGTTTTGATGGATTATTTATTGAGAAAGATTTCAACATGTACTTGTAAAGGCAATCTTGGCATTGGCGATGGTGTCTCTCTACCTAAGCATCCACAGAACAAAAGAGAGGAGTTGCTGCTACTGTGGCCACCGTCCACAGGATAGCAGCCACAACCACTCCACCATCCACTATCGACCAGCCCACCTTCATCACGAGGTCATTTTTGCCAGGTCCTAGAGATATAGGCTCTGAAGATTTTCAAGGGAACTCATTATCGACTACCAGCACGGGTTCAGTCTTTTCTAGATCAACATGAAGGGATAGATGGAGATTCATCATATTCCCCTTTACGTGTAGCGTCGACCATCTTTAATAACTCCATGGCTGGAAGATCTGATTTCAATTATTCAGAACCACCATCATCAACAGGGCATTATGTTTCTCAAGACAAGAGCAGGTTGGGCTTAATGTCTGTTGGGATTGAGCCTTCGGCGCATAATGTTGATGTAGATCCACAAGCAGCAATCACATGAGTCTCTCCTGGCAATACTCGGAAATGGGATGGTCATTTCATTCCATTGCGACACCCCTCGATCATGGGTGTGAGAAATTCATCAATCTCAAATCATTTGTGGTTTATTTATTATAGAAAGATAGAGAGGGTGAGAATGTATATGGGTGTGAGATTGATGAATTCTTTGATCAGAGATTAGACATTTTAGAATAAATGTTAATTTTGTACAGTTTCGAGAACAGACAAGGGTAAGAATCGAGCTTGATCTCCTCACTTAATACTTGTTTGCAACATCAAAAAACATGAACATACTCTTACATTACAATACATTTGTAACCTTACCTGTGATAAAAGCGTAACAATCCTTTCATCCCAACAACACTCTTAAATACAAGGTCATGATCAACACAACCAAAAGGTTCTGCTCGGACTGGCGAGTGAAGGCGCACCAGAAAAACTGAATCTCCGAGCCTGGTCCCTGCAGAATGTAAAATCAGACCGTTAACAGAGCAGATCGCATTAAGTAATTTCAATGAACTTTAGTCTACAGCCATTCAACTTTGTGAAATGGAACCAGGTAGAACAAAAACTTGTCCAAGAATGTTCCGATATCAATAATTTTGTATGATTTGCACACCATGCTTTGGTTCCAGTATATGATGAGATATCCAGAAACGTCATGGAAAAGGAACAGAACCACCAAGAAAAGATCAAACTTCGAACAAAATTAATTTGAAACTTAGGGCCTAGATGGATAGACTTCCAGTAAATGTATAATTAACTAAGATTATTAACAGGATAAATCAAGTATAGTCGTGTTTCTGAAATCTTACTTCTGTAAGGATGAGAGTATGCCACAATATATAGTATTATCAGGCAAAGGAGCCTCGGATTTGTCGATCTCTGGATTCATAATGCTCAAATATACTTCTTGGCCCAGATACCATGAATCAAGATTCTCTGAACGGAGATTCCAAATGCCAGCATTGTCAAGAGAAACTAAAATAGCTGTCCAAGCTCCAGGAAACACCTGTTGTCAGAAGAGAAATAAGAACTGTGTCTAAATGTTAGTGGTTTAAACAGTCTACCAGTTCCCCTTTCCATTCCTCAGATGAACTAGGCATAAAATGAAACTCAAACCACCCAAACTCACCTAAGATTTCATCATTCAAAACTATGTAGTTAATTTACTTCCTTGGTGACCTTTTTGAGCAACTTGGTACCGAAACAATCATTACATTCAAAAGGAAACTGTGTCCTTGCAACCCCATTATTCTTGCTGTTATGTTCCCTTGCATGTCATGATTCCATCATAGCATATACAGTTCGTTGTTCATGCATGTAAATATGAGCACAGCCTATTCTCCACCTTGGCAAAATTTAGCTTTCCTATCAGTAATAGAATTTAGAGCAATTTCCAGTTTTCCTTAAAAATATATAAAGCATATTAGCAGTTATTCTAATCCCACAACTGCCAGCCCAATGAGCAGGACTGGGTGATTGGATTAGCCTGATTGTCAACTGTATTTCATTCTAACCCTTTCTCTTATAGCTTTCCAATAGAAAACCTGTTGGGCCGTGGCTTGATACAACCATTTGCAATGACAGTTACAAGATAGAAGTACCTGTGTAGTGCTGCGAGCAACGCCGTCCCATTTGTTGTACGTGCTTCTGCTATTCTCTGTCCACACTCCAAAATCCATACTACAGAGCAGACAGGAAATTTGAAAACTATGTTTGAATATCTGAGTTCCCTTACTTAGGTTTAGAGACAGTAAGGGCATCAAAAATAAAAGCTCACCCCACAACAAAAAATGCATATCCATCCATATGGTAGCTCTGGACAGCGGTATCATTGTTCTGAAAGATAATCTCCATGAACCCTTTGAAAGTGCCATTGATTAGGGAAGTATCAACTTTGGGAGGTCTATTCATCTGTGTGTTGGGGAAGTCAAGCTTGTAGACCCCTGGGATGTTATATTGCTGGGCAAGCTTTAGCGGTGTTGAAGGTGGTAAATACGAAATGCCATTGAGGGTAGTACACCACTTCCCATCTATAAGCTCTGCAGGTCTATTGACGATCACATATACTTCTGTCACGGTAATCTGACCATACTTAAAAGATCCCTGTGGATTTGGGCGAGCAGCACCAGCAGAGACGTTCCATCTGAAAATATGTATTGTCATACCGAAAGAGAATCTATTAACAAGGAGAAACCATGAAAATCAAAGGTGACAAAAATTATCAGCAACAGCAACCATGAAAATTAAAGGCAGTTACATGCATATGAATTTCATGGAAATGAACTAGATAAAGAACCAAATAATAGATTTCCCAATCTCATTGCGGCTTAAAGTTTCCATTTCTGTAAAATCAGTGATCAAACTCTCCAGAATATAATTCATTCCAGATTATTGAATCACTCAACAACTACATTAAGCATAATAATATCTTCAATTGCTCAAAACGTTGGAGGTTAACAATAACTTCAATGTTAATCCAAAATGATGTATACTTAACTACAACCTTATCGATCTTGCTTGATTCATTGAGAAAAACGAGTCGTATTCATTAGGAGGATCAGGAAGAGGACCTGAAGCAGGTCCCTGAGAATTGGCATAGTGCAGGATAGCAACTCCAGAAGCTTTGGATGAATTGACATATCGAGGACTTGCAACGATGTAGTAATCACTGCTAGCAGTTTGATCCATTGTAACCAGGAACGAGTAAGACTGCCCTACATGAATATCCATGTTCGTGTAGTTCTGCTGCACAGTGTATGATCCTTCAGTCTCCACCAGAAGCAAGTTGTGGTTTTGTATTCTGAAATTCAAGCTGGTTGAGATACCAACATTATGCACCCGGAACCTGTACGTGCTTCCTGTACAAAAATATAAAGCATTTTTTTAATCAAGAAAGCAAGAAAAGGAATTTACAGCATCTTAAATCATAAGAAACAAAATTTGTATCTTAAACTTTGATCACAATTGTGAGAAAAGGCAGCTTAAAAAAAAAAGGCTTTGTCGTGCTAATCAGAAATTTTGGGGAAGTTCAAAATAGAATGGCACAATTAATTCTTCCATGGAAAATTCAAGTTCTGGTGAAATAAGAGCAATTTGAGCATTGAATACAGGGGCACACACATACCAGGTTCAACGTTTATTATCTGGTAAGCAATGCCTCCTTGTACAAGTGCCTCGTCATATCTGTACGGACCAAATCCATTGATAAGAATACCATCTGGAACTCCTAGGTCTTCTCCATTTTCAACATCTTTCCTCAGTTTCTGTTTCCCCATAAATATTGGCAAATTATAGAACAAACTAAAGCAGCTAGCATTCAGCACAAGCAGTCAGAAAAAAGAGAAGAAAACACCATCCCTACAAACCTTATGACTTTTAGTATACCAGTCACTAATAAAAAGTACAACATCTGCATCAGGTACCGCGAATGGTAGTGGAATAACATCTCTATTGTTTATAATGACCCCTCCATATCCACCAGCTGATCTCTGGAAGTTGAGGGAAGGAAAGTAAAAGAAACTTCCTATCTGATCTTTGACTTGGAACTGATATGTCCAATTCCACCCAGCTGGGATTGGACAATTAGTCCCTAAAACACCATCTTGCCAGGAGTTTTTCCTGTGCTGTACACCATTCCTACATTGAGCTCAACCAACTTTAAATCATCAATCCTTCAATTACCAGATTTTGATATCAACTTTAACAATTACACACGGCCGTAAACAAACAATATACCATGTAATAAGCAAAGGTTCATCGAGATCATTCTTGACATTGACAACAACGTTCCAGTTAGTAGTGACATTAAGAATTGGTCCTGGAAATTGCCTGTTAATGCCAATCACCTGGAATTTTATTTAAATCACAAAAAGGATCATGGGTCTGCGACCAACATTATTTTAGACTTCAGGAAGCAAATAAGAAAACAAGGGCATAATTCAACTACCATGAACTTTGTGGAGACATATATATATATAAGTTAAACTGTACAAATGACTACATATCTTGAATTATACTATACATGCATGAGTGGATTGAATAAGAAGAAGAACCTGCTGTTTAATTCCAAGTGGAGAGGCAGTGAGGTAGGAGACAGTCCAGTCAAAGAACACATAAGGGTCACCAGCGAAAGAACCAGTGACCAAACATAGCACTAGCACTACATATGTGCATGAACATGGCGCGATAGAGGGCATTGGATCCCTGCCTCTCTCTCTCTCTCTCTCAACTTGCTATGGTTATCTTATTCTTATCTCCCTCGAGATTCCTTGCTAAGAAAATTGCAAGCGTTGTGTCCGTTTGCTTTAAGAAACGGGAGTAGTGGTAGTGGCGCTGTGAGAAAAGGAAAAAAGTCACATGGCAGTGGCAGTGTAATGTGCCGTTTGCTGACAGCTTGGAAGCGGAGATGACTGCCCCACTTCTTTTGGAAGGGCCCAGTTTTTGCAGATTTCGAGGGATTTAGAGCCACAGCCAGTGGAAGTGAGTAGTGAGCCACTGGTCACGGTGGTGGTACTTTCTTTCAATCTTGGACGTGTTTGTCAAAAAGGTACCAAATGAAATGGGAATCTGACCATTTCTTTCACCGACAGATTAAGCTCGGGATGCTAATCTCCAACCCCCCTGATATGGGTGCTTGCAACCATGGAAATAATTTACAGAAAGGAGCTGTGTTTATTTAATTTAATTATAGAAAATAAATTAAATTCGATCCTAGTTATAGTTACTTGAAAGTTGAAACCATGGAAGCAGGGGGGAAAATCCTAATTTTCTGTGAAAATAAAGATTCACATGATTTCCAATTTCCAAGAGGATTTTTTAAAAAAAATTTCTGGTTTTAAACTACACAATAAGAATAGTTTGTTTTTGTAAATTAAATGAAGAAATTAAGAAAATTAAGAATCGAGCCTTTACTATATATATATATATAACACGAATGCATAAAGGACTCGACTTTAGAACACTAAATAAGTACTCATGATTACGAGGCCTGAAAAACGACCCAGGCTTATGAGCACCAAGATTGGAGTTTGGGTCCAAGATAATTTCGTCTAAGATTACTCAACTTAACTTATAAACAAAGTCATATCGATGCCAGATTATAGCAAGCCACGATTATGTAAAAAATTGAGATGCAGGGGGGCAATTTGAATTAAGTGAATATACTAAGATTAACGGCATGTTTGTTTTTGTGTTTTAAAAATATTTTTAAAAAAAATTGAATTTTTTTACTTTAAATTAATATTTTTTGGTGTTATCAGATCATTTTGATGTGCTAATATTAAAAATAATTTTAAAAAAATAAAAAATATATTATTTTGATGTATTTTCGAGGAAAAAATATATTTTAATGCAACCATAACCATACTTTCAACCATTTATTAAATCATTCCATGAAAAGCTAAACAAGCATCGAAGTTACTCGTATAGATCAAAGTTGATATAAAAAAGAACAAGAAAACATCTTTTCTTCCCAAAGCAACACGAAATGGTGAAGATGGAGGTTATTTTTACATTTTATAAAAAGTCTTTATATTAATATTTATTTCAATATTTACGAGGTTTGTTTAGCTAAGGATGAATAGGTTTTTTTTTTCTCTATAAAAATTGATTATTATTGTTGTTGAATAAATAACTTATTCCAAAAAATTTCAATTCATAGTTTTATTAATTTAAATGGTTAAAAAACACTCACTTGTTTGAAAAATACTTTTTTTTTTTAATTTTGAGAGGTGTAACTCAACTAGTCAGGTCTTGAATTTATTTTTTAGAGGTTACCAGTTTGAGTCTTATAAATCTCAAAGTTATTGGAAATAATTTATATAATTATTAATTTAAAAACTCGTGAGATTAATTGAGAAGATTCAAATTGGATTAAATAATTTTTTTTTAAAAAAAAACACTGATTTATTCCACTACAGTTTACGCTTATAAAATTCCACAGCCGGAGAAAATTTCGTGCTCGATCAACTTTACTTCTCAGAGGTTCCGGGTCATGATTATTTAAATTCAAAGATTAGCTAATATTTTAAATATATTATTATTTTATTCGTATAAAAGTGAAAATTAAGAATAATAATAATAATAATAATGATAAATGATGTATCCTGACACATGGTTATTTCTATGCGGAGACAAAATCATAATCATACTCGAAGCCCACACACACCCATCCTTCACATGTCATGTCTCTCCCTTCCTTTCATAGCTTACTGTCAAGTCAAAAAGTTTTTTTTTTTTTTTTGAAATTTTCTTTACAAACGAGAGTGAAGTTTATATTATTATTATTTTTTTTCCTTTTTGGGATATGAATAATGAGCAGTTGTTATTTGTTAAGTTATGATTGGAAATTTTGGTTGAAATTGTTTTTTAAAATGTTTTTTATTTAAAAATATATTAAAATAATATTTTTTTTATTTTTAAAAAATTATTTTTAATATTAGAGTATTAAAATAATCTAAAAACACTAAAAAATATTAATTTAAAATAAAGAAAAAAATAAAAAAATTTCAAATTTTTTCAAAAGCGTTTTTGAAACGCAAAAATAAATAGGGCTAAAGGAAGGAGTTCTTCAGTATGTTTAGTTTCGGGGTGTAAAGAAAGTTGATTCGGTTGTTTTTTAAAATTAATTTGAAGCAGTGAAAAAAATTAAAAATTTTAATTTTTTTTAAAAGTATTTTTAAAACGCAAAAACAAGTAGATATTTTATCGGTTGTGGTTCAAAGTGTTTTTTGCTCCGAAATACATTAAAAAAAATTAAAAAAAATTATTTTTGACATCAACACATCAAAATGATATGAAAATTACAAAAAAATATTAATTTGAAGTAAAGAAAAAAATAAAAAAATTCAATTTTTTTCAAAAGCGCTTTTGAAACGCAAAACTAAATAGGTGTGTTGACGGTTGGGTTCAAAATATTTTTCATTTAGAAATATATTAAAATAATATATTTTAAAAAAATTATTTTTAACATCAGCACATCAAAAAAAATATAAAAATATAAAAAAATTAATTTTAAATAAAAAAATCTAAATTTTGAAGGATCGTTTTTGAACCGCATTTTTAATCAGGCTATCCATGGAAAAGGACTAATCTAATCATCACAACAAGAACGAGGGGCTACTTGAACTTTTTCTTAAATAGGAATACTAATAATTATCACCATAATTACAACACACTACTGTCACTTGAGCGTTTTGATGGCAAGGAGGAGCAATTATTCAGCTGCTTCAGGTTTCACACTCGAGTCATACACATCACATCATCCGTTTCTTTAGGAGGTGACAGCTCTGCATTGATTGACTTGACTCGGATAAATATTCTATTTTCAATAATTTAAAATATAATCTAATATTTTACCTTTTATAAAACAATCTAATAAAATAATTACTGGACAAGCTGTAAACAAACTACTGGACACCCTCTTGTATGCTTTCAGTTACTGGTCTTTGACAGTTTTTGTATCAAGTTGTTACCCGAAAGCAACTTTTTATTATTATTTTTATTACCACTCCTTAAATCAAGCTTTCCTCATGTACTATTTATTATAGCACTGCATCGTCATCATCACTCCCTCCATGCACACTCAGCACCTTCACTCTCTCAGCAAGCGCGTAACACCCACTTCCAACGTATTTTCAAACCTTAAACACCACCTCCTCGTCCCACTTGCCAAACTTCTTTTCGGTGGCCCTCCAGCTCACACCTAAACGGCCCCTACAATCAAGCCGCAATTACAAAACCACCATGAAAGCAAATCCAAGTGGCACTTTCCTATTAGCAAACCCCACGAGAACACCATGCCTTACCGTAGAGAAACATGCCTCCTAAGGACCCCACAATACACCACCAATAATTGATCAGTCTCCTCATCCTCTCTGTATGCAAGCTGGCACCGCTATCTTGTTCTCCTCTCCTTCTACTTCTTCGAGCTACAATCTTTCCGCGACCATCTCTCTCTCTGCAACAAATCCTTAAACCCTAACCCTAATTTCTTCCCCAATCTGTAAATAATAAATTCATGCTCTAACCACGCAAGCAACCAAAAAAAAATGAAGAAAATGCTTCGTTTAATCTGTTTCCTCTCATTTGTCCTAATCTCAGTCCCAACCGTATATTCAGATAAAAATCAATCGATTTACGATGTCTTGAAAGCCCACGGGCTGCCGATGGGGTTGTTACCGACGGGAGTGAAGGAATTCAACATCGACGAAACGGGGCGTTTCGAGGTACACCTCGATCAGGCTTGCAATGCTAAATTTGAGAGTGAATTGCATTACGATATGAATGTTACGGGGAGTTTGAGTTACGGGCAGATCGGGGCTTTATCGGGGATTTCGGCCCAGGAGTTGTTTTTGTGGTTTCCTGTTAAGGGAATTCGTGTTGACGTGCCGAGTTCTGGTCTTATTTATTTCGATGTTGGTGTTGTTTTTAAGCAGTTCTCGCTTTCCTTGTTTGAGATGCCTAGGGATTGTGTTGCTGTTCGTGATGAGGAAATTGAGGCTGTTCGGCATGGGAAGTTTATTGCTGATGCTGTCGCCAAGGTTTAGTCTCATTCATTGTCTTTTTTCTTAATCAGATTTAATCAATAATTTGTGTTTTGAACTTCATTTCCGATTGAAATTCAGCAAAAAACTGAACTGGATAATGTGGTTTACAAATTCATGTTGTACGCCCAACATTGATTATTTTTTGTGGGGACGAGAGATCTTTACGTTGGTTGATGTTTTTTACTCTCTCTTTTTTTGTGTGTGTTTGCGGTCTGATGTTTTGTTAATTTTTGTGCAGAGTCAATCTGGGAAGTTAAGATATGGGCTTGATCAGGAAAATTTTGGGAGGGATTTCCTGTAGTGTGTGCGGGAGAAGGTTACTTATGATGTGCACTAGCTCAATCAATTTGTGGGTTCTTCATTTTACCTTGTAAATCTCTTCAGCAGAGAATCTGCTTAGCAGGTCTAATGCTTCCATTCAGTGTGTTTGCTTGCGTTCATTTATCCCATATAGTGCAGATTATGGAAAGTAGGGGATCCAGCTCTTGTTTATTCATGGACTCCGTGTGGATTCGATTGGGTTGAAAGGGAAAATTTAAGGAGGCTGCAGTGTGATGACCGTCCGCGTCCTGCTTGCAGAAGATAGAGGGAGACAGGAGCAATTCGGTTGAGGTGATTTCAGGTGATAAATTCAATATAAGTTCAATTTATATGTTAATTTGTTGTATTGTGAATACAAAATATGCGTGTCATCCATATGGAGTCACTTTTTGTAGTGTAAGTTTTTTAGATGGACGAGAGGCACATACTCAATGATATAAAAGTTCAGGAATAAAAGGCTTCTTCTTGCTCAATTATATGTTTCCTTCTACAAGTGTGATGGAATTTTTGTTTTCATTTTTACTACCATTCTTCCCGGTCAAGTTTTTTTTTTTTTTTTTGAACTTTTCTCGTGTATTTTTTCTTGAGATTCCATCCTAGGGTATTTGATTTTTCTCTAATGGCTAATCCATCAATTAATTGGTAATCTACATTTTCTTTAACCGACTTGTATTCATGTTGTTATGCTTAGGTGTAAATCTCCAGAGTCTCTACTGTCAGAGAATTTGAGCTGAGGAATTGACTTTATTACTTATAAAAATAGAATCCTGCAACCAGATATAGCTTTCCTACTCCGAGAGTTTTTTTAGGGCTTGGGGGGTTGGCTAGGAAAAATGGCTGAGCTTTTAGTTTCAGGATTTTCAATTTGGTTCAGGAATTATGAATTCTTGATGTACAAATTCATGATGTACAACTGTGCTATATTATTATGCACAAGTCTAGTGAGATTTATATTGAAGGTAATGTTTCAGATGTAGCTTCTGTACTAACTCATCGTCCATGATCCTTTTCCTGTTCCCTGATAATCTTTCCTTCTCTCATCATGAAAGGGCTGAACCCTGACATGATTATAAACTTTAACTTGCCTTATGTTCAGAAAATGTTAGCCTTTTCCCTTTCTTTAAGTCGGGAGACTAGCTCAAAATTTAGAGTGTTCTGGTTTAAGGGCGACTGATTGTCAGGTTGGTTTAAAAGCATACGGAAACTACACTTGATTTGATCTTAGAACAGTCAGATTAGGACCTTGACTGGCTTGGTAATTATATCCAACCAGCATAAGCTGGCCTTACTTACCACTTAGGAAGTGATGATCTGCCTATGTTAGTGCATGGCCCCAAGTTGCAAAATGCAAATTAGTCCATACCCTAGGTTATCTATGTATCAAGTAAACCTACAGCCTTTTTGCAATGAATTACTTCTCAGTTGGTGATCTGGCATTAATAACCTAGAGGACCTGTAAGAGATACTGCAGTGTTTGCCCAGAAGGAATTTCTGGTTGAGGTAGTAAATAAAACCAGAATGCATATTTTTTTTTCTGCTTACTGATTTAGCCGGAGGTTTAATCCTGACATTCTAATATGCTACAGTTTTTTGTTAAAAAAGCGCTGTGGTTGAACCAGATAGACCAAGATCTAGTTTCTCTCAGTTTTTTGATTGCTTGCCAGTTGGTCCGACATGGTTTCTGGACAGTCCTGCATATTCTTGAACAATTATTCATTCATTTTATCGTGTGCTTTATTATTGTCATAGAATTATTGTATAGAATATAGTCCCATCACTTAGAGGTTTAGACGGGACAAAATGGGATGGACTCGGTTGCCTTCTCTTGGCTTGTTCTGTGTTCCATGTATGGTAATAGTTAAAAGACATTTATACGGTGTTTCATTGTCTGGGATGGTATCCATGTTGAACTCCGATGCTAATATAGAAAGGTTAGATCTTTCATTAATGGAAGGGCATGCGTATTTGATCCCTAAAAATCCCACATGCAATACCAGCCAGTTGTTGTTTTTGACCAACATGCATGTGGTAGTGATCCTGCTTTTGTATACTTGTTTGATCTTTACTGTTGCAAGTCTGATATGCGCAGCATGTAAGCTGTATCGTGTATGACCAATATTTGTATGAGCTCTGGGTGTGATGAGAAAATGGCATGACCTGCCCTTTCTAACGGAGATGATGGCAATGTTCATCCATTATATGTGTATCTTGTGTGGCAATACAATTATTGATCAAGACGGTCCTATTCTTTGGTACTTGCGCTCATTCTGTCAGTATGAACAAAAGGTGAACTGTGCTTGTGGACTGACTAGGTTAACTATATTTCTTTCTATTTAATACTTGGACTCTTGTTATTAAGTTATCAATCCAAGATAAAGGAGACGACAAGTTTTTGTGGGAAGGTGAGTTAAAATCTTATCTTTGCATTTGACCGAGAAGGCTTCAAATACTTGTTTATTCGCAGCTTGATGACCTTACAGTTCCAGTAATTCTCCCATTCATGATCCTTAAAATATTTTTTTATGTCCTGCACTCTGATTTGGTCTTTGTCCTCTCAATTTCAAACACACTAACCTTACTTTATTTATGCTGTAAAGCCTGTTTAGCTTGATAGGTTGTAGTGGATGGTGGACTAAAATTAAATCCCATGTTCGGTATCCAGCTGCAAATTAGACCGTGTTTAGGTTTGATGTCTTGTGTATAAGAGCAGTCCCCCCTTGAGTGAATCCCATGTTAGGTTTGTGTCTAAAAGTATACATTTTGTGATCAACATCTGTTATCTGCTTTTAATTGCTTTGCTTGTTTGTTTGTTTTTTTGGTTCTGGATGAAAGTATTTGCGAATTTGCCATATGCACGCAAGGGTTAATCCAAGAGTGCGTGTTATAGGAGGCTGGCCAGCTTATATGTCTTATAGCTAGCTAGCATCACTCCAATTTGACACTGATGCATCAACATGAATAAGGTATTCTGCAACATGATTTTTTAATCCAGATTGGCTCTTTGCAACAGTGCATTTTAAAGCATGCGATGCTTCATTTATAGCTGCCAGCCTTCATCTTTAATTTGCTGTCATCTCTCACTACTTTTATTGGATTGGTCGATCTAACTGGGACGACCAATCATGTGCAGCAGCAATCAGCATCATGTTTTGTCTACAGTTAATTATATTTTGGTCCTTCCTTATTGTTTTAAAAACTATATATTTAATCCCTATGTTTTTTAAATCAATTTATAACTTTGTCTTCTCTGTTTATTTCATATTCTTTCCAATTTATCTTGATTTTTTGTTTTTATAAATAGAAAAAGAAAAAGAAAGGGATAGGATATGATGGAAGGACTTATGAGAAAAGAAGACATTTGATGAAACAAGATATTAAATTAAGTATGATTAATATTAGTCAAAGAGTTATTTTGGCAAACTAAATGTAATAAGTTAGAAAGAACTCTTTTATCTATAAGAAATAGCTGCCTAGCCGAACTGCAGGACAATTATATATATATATATATATATATATGACGTGGCAGTTTATGAGTAGGATAATAATTATTCAATTTAATGGTTTGATAGGTTTGTTTCGAGTTAGTTTTAGTTAAAAAAAAATTATAAATTAAAGAATAGGGACTCTATTTGATTATTAAAAGGTGATGAAATTGAAAATAAATTTTAATTCTATAAAATAATTCAAATAAAAAATATTAATAAAAGTAATTACAAGAATAAAGATTAAATTTGATAAATTAAAAAAAATTAAATGAGAATGAGAATGAAAATAAATTTTAAATCTATAAAATATTTTTTAAAAAAATCAATTGAAAAAACATGGATCAATTGCAAAGAAAATACAAATTGAAGGGGCTATTGTGAAATTTTGAAAGGTCAAGTGTGAGAATTGAAAATAAAAGAGGAAAAAAAATTGTATCAACACCAAACCACAGGGAATAACATCACACGCACCACTTGCACCACTTAAGAAGATAGGCCCCGGCACGAGGAATCTAAACACCCTAAGGAATGTCATTTTTTGATGTTGTAATCTATCACACTCATTACTTAAGCACAACAAGGAAACTTACTTTCTAGCATGCACGCATTAATAATTATATATATATATAATAAAATATCAAATTGCAAACCAATTTTTTTTTAAAAAAAATAAAAGTACAAATAAATCCCTAAAAAAGGCAAGGAAATTTGGATTTTAAGGGCAAAAATTCATTTTATCAAGAAAAGTAAAATATAAAAAAAGCTCGATCAAAGTTAAATAACCCTTTGTTTTTAAGGGCAATTAAATAATTTTATTTTACAAAAAATATGAAAATACCAAGTTACTTCTGGTCAAATCTAAAAAAAATAAAACCATGTTACTCCTAATAATCCATTTAATAGTTTTTTTTAAGATTACAATATTAATTTTACTATTACAAAGCATAATACATCAAGACATTTTTACCGCGCTTTACCTCCATCCTTTAGGTTTTCAAGTCTTTGCTTCTATTTCCTTTACATTGATGGGGTGAATAACAAGATGATAGAGCTTATTATTGTTTTTTTTTTTAAAAAAAAAAACATTGAAATTAAAAACACAATTGTAGTTCTAAAAGAAATGTTAAAACTCTCAACTTTTTATTAATCAATGTCTTCTCCCACAAGGCTTTTACACCTTTTTTGTTCTTTTAAATAGAAAATTTAGAGAGCCCTAAACTATCAAATAGAATAAATAAATAAATAAAATAAAATAAAAATAGATTCTACTAGTTTTTTTATATGTAATTTGCCAAATAAAAATGAACATAAAACTCAAAAAATAATATATCACATGCTAGACAAATAAAGGTATTTTTTTAACAAAAAAATTAATTCAGTACAATTTCATACAACTTAGAATTAAATTTGAAAATTATAAGTTAGATTGTGATTTGTTAATATTGAAAAACATTTGGGTACCTATTCAAATTCAGTATTAAAGCTTATAATTAAACTAGCCAACGTAATTGTGATTTGTCACGGATTGGATCAAAAGTTTTTTTTTTAATACAAAAAAAATGCGAGCACTGTCAACGTGTTTTTTAGTTTGATGATTTTTTTTTTTTTAATTTTATGATTTTATAAATCAAGAATTATATATGTAAATAAATGTTAGAATGAGATGTTGATACACATCAAAGACTAAAAGAGAAGCTGAGAGATAGAAGTAAATCAAGATATTTGATCTCGTATTACACGGAGCTATTTAATTATTATTTTTGAATTAATTATATGTTAATAAATTATAGTGAAGATGGTCTTTTTTATGGAAATTGAAGCCTTGTGAAGGCAAGGCATAGGAAGATCTAGAAACCAAACAAGAAATTAAGAAAAAAAAATTCTAGAAACCAAGGAGAAGAAATAAAGAAATACTTAGGTTGTGTGCTGTTAGACCTTAGAAGATAGTGAAAGCAAATTATTAGAAGAAAGAAATCTGTGAGAAAGATGGAAAGAGCAAAGCTAAGTGAAGTGAGAGTGGTCTTTAAATCTAAGTTTATATTACTTTCTATAGTTTTAGTAATCTTCTTTTGAAAATGTATAAACGAATATAAAAATCAAGTTTACTTGATTTTTACTCAATTTTACTAGATTTCAGTCTAGATTTATTATTTTTTAAAATTTGTACAATAAATATATGTTTAATCGTACAATTATACTATTTTAAGAGTCAACTTGTAATTCTAACAACATTGGTTCAAATAATGGGGGTTATACTTCACTCTCATTAGGATGTAGGTAATTCAATGTTATTTTGCAATTATATGTATTTATATTATCTAATTGTAACTTTAAAAATACAATTAAAATGATATATTTGTAATGTTAGATGGTGTGCTAGTAGATTATTTTATAATAATCCAACACATTGTGTTGTCATTTTATTGGAAGAAACTAGATAGGCAGCAACCTATCCAAGTATTTTTTGAACCATTTGTTAAGAACATCAACTTAACATCAACAAATTATTATTATTTAATATTTATGATACTTATCTTCTACAAGTCATGTGGACTCCGTATGAGGATAAATTGGTAGTTGCTCTAGTTTTTTATATTACTAGGACAAGCATATAGACATCAATGATTCCATTGATAGTTTTTTATATGGTTAAGTTATATTGCCTAGCTCAGGTAATGTGAAAATTTGGTTATAAATATAGCACATTCTAATCAAAATTGATATGAGTGGTGCATTTTGTGCCATAAATTATCGAGATAAAAATAGTAATTATGATTGGTTAAACTATCATAGAGTTTATGTATCACAATGAGATGGACAGAGAAATAAAATATTTACAAAGATGCATCATGTGATTATAGAGGATAAGTAAATGATTTAATACATAGTATCACACATCGGGTTATTACACCGGATCTCGAGTAGGTTCCTCCACCTATAAATATGCAATGCAAACAACATGCCCAGTAGATTCAGAATATTGTAAGTAATTAAATATTTTTAGAATTAATATATGTTAAATGATGCATTTTATTTATAGATATTTTAATTTAACATTAATGTTTTATTAATATTGGACCGACTTGTTGCTACGAAAGGATCAAGATGCCACATTTATACTTTGTAATATTGATGAAGAAGAGAAATGATACACTTAAACATCTTGATGGTTCAATGTTTACCGTAATGCACTTGAGAAATTTAAAGAGATGTTAACTCTTGATGATGTCGTGGTAGGGGATGGGGTCACTTAAGTAGGAGCAAGATGTAGTCGTGCTATTGATGAGCTCAAATCATCTAGTAAACAACGTAAATGTAGATAGATAGACGAGTCACGTTGACATATTTTGGGATTTCAATTGTTTAAGTATTCCATATTTCTTTTGTATATATGTATGTTATTTGCATTTATCTCATGAAAAACATTCTTATTTAAAACTACCGTTCATAAAATGTGGTAGCTGAAAATAATTGAGTTTTGTGTTTTTAGTTGTAAGCCTGAGATTACTTTTGATTATGAAATGTGAGAATTTATTGCGTTTGATTATTGTGGTTATTTACATATATTTAAAAGGTGACAAAATTTTGAGTGAAGTTTCTAAATAGAGGAAACTTTTATCAAAATTTTGTTAAAATTGAATTTTTTTTTATTTTCTAAAATCATTAACTAAATTAAATATAAGAGTAACAAATTAAATAACCATTGAAATTACAATTATCATGTTATTCAATGATAAATCTCATAAGAACCCTTCTTATTAGATTTGGAAGCAAGAGAATTTTGTTGCTGGATTTTCATGGGATGGATGGGGTACTAGAATTTAACTGATGTCGCAATTTAAAAGTCTGACATTTAATGGATATCACATTTTTCAACAGCAACTTATACTTGTTGCGGTTCTGAAATGCAACACTAATTACTTATCGCATTTTAGAACTGCAATATCAATTACAAATCGCTTTTCAGAATTACAACATTTTCAAATTATGCTCCTTCATCAAAACTTTACTTTCTATGCTAATAGCTCAATGCACCCCATGTTTTTGTAAGAACAAAGTTTTTTGGGCAAAAAGAGAGGGATGGAAATGGCTAAATTTTCTGTTTTTTCAAATGAAAATTCTCCCGGGTCAGATTTAAAAATTCCCAAAGCACTGAGAAAACATATCTTGATGATATGATTTTCGTGGATTTTAGGAAAGCCAACCATACACTTTAGTCTTCATTCTTCCAATAATTGACAAATCAAATCCTTGGTCAAATAAGCTGCAATAAAAAGTCGTGATGACCATTTTTTTTTAATTTTCTTTCAATTTCTCCGGGTTATTATTATTTGTTTAAAAAAATTAATTTATTTCTGTTGTTTAATTTTTTATCAAATAATTAATTAAAATCATCTTACTGAACTATAAAATTTATAATTTTTTTCATTTTTAAAATACGTTAATATATTCTAAACATTAATTTTTTTATATAAAAATAAATTTAATCTAGCCCGCATATTATCCAGTATAAACAATGCTTTAGGCGGTGTTTGATATTGCGGTTAGAAAGTGCTTTTAAAAAATTTTAAATTTTTAAATTTTTTTTATTTTAAATTAATATATTTTTAATGTTTTCAGATGATTTTAATATGTTAATATCAAAAATAATTTTTAAAAAATAAAAAAATATTATTTTAATATATTTTAAAATAAAAAATATTTTTTTAAAAAATTATTATTACGCAAACTCCGAAACTCCAAACAGCTACGTAACTATTCTAGAAAGACCAAACACGCGGCCCAGTGATGCAGAGCCTCAGCGTTTAGACATTCAAGAAAGAAACAACCTCATCATCCACGAATCCATTGGATCCTGTCCTTTCTTCTTCTTTATCACATAAAGTAAACGGCAAAATTAACCATCTGGACTATGTCTTGATTGATACTCGACCGTAATTAGCAACTTCTAGTCCCAGCCACTACAAACTCTACACGTCACCACCAACTGCATGATCACGATAGAGAAGAACCACACCTGAGCATTCTCTCTTAATCACTAATATTTAAAAATTAAGATTAAAATACAATCCTTTTCTCCGCTACTAAAAAGAAAGAGACAGTTTATTATAGCCTGGTTCCTGTATTTTAATGAAGCTAAAATACAGATCCTTATAGTCTTGGGAAATATATATATTAGTCCTTCTATTTGTCAATATTTTAATAACTTCTCTCTAAAGGTAAGACTTTCTGGTATTTTCGGACCAAAAAAAGAGTAATTGAAGATGATCGATGCTCGATAAGGGATTATCTTCATGCTAAGGGACCCCTTAATGAATTGTAGTAAAATATAGGTACTAAGTTATAATTGACTCAAAAAATCCATAATATCTCCTCCCACACTCAAGCTCCATCTCCTCCTCATCTTTTCCTAAAACTCCACCACCTCCCTTTCCCTCCCTACTTCGCCGGACTCCACCTCTCCCCGGCGGACCTGCCTCTTTAACCACCTCAAGAAACAAAATCCGCTGCCACCCAACACCCCCCCCTTTTTTTTTCCTTTGTGAAACACAATTAAATGGCCTTAATCTCCTCCATCTCCCCAATACCAGTACCAAAACTCTCAATCTCTACAAAAGCTCAGAACTTCGTTTCTCTAACTTCTTATTCTTCATTTACTTGCCATTCTCTTCCAATGAAAAGATTAAATAAGGGCTGGCCGAAGAATGGAGCACGGTTTACATTTGCTTGTTCAACCTCACCGTTTATAGGAAGAGTTGGGTCACAGAGAAGAGAAGGCAACGTTTCTTTATTGCATTTTGGGATTAACCCAAATGCAGAGGTGGCAAAAACCGATTCTTCTCAGGTCTTATCAGCTATGCTTCCTTTTGTTGTTGCTGCCACCGCAATAGCTGCTCTTGCTCAGCCTGCCACTTTCACTTGGTTAGTTGCTTCTATCTATAAATTTAATTTCCTTTTAGTATTCTTTTTTGTTACTAATCCTGAGAAAAAAAATAGTCGCTGTTCCAGTAATTTTGGTTTAGTTAATGCGGGAAATTAGTCTTGTTCTTGGGATTGTCTCTGCTGCTTTTCCGGGATGGGTTGTGTTTGATTAGTCGTTTGTTGAGTCCCCGAGTTTTGATTGTTATATATATATATATATATATATATATATATATATATATATATAATGAACACTTTTCGAAACTAATCAATATTAAACTAAACTTAGCTTACTTCGATGTTGTTCTGTTTCAATATTTTATTTTGATTTTTCTTATGAAGTTTGATCGATAAAGCACTTCTTTAATTGCCAATAATTTATTTATTAAAGAATATAATAGATGAATATGGTCAAAACTTGTGCTTTTTATTTCTTTCTGGTGGCTTTTCAGGATTTTTGTTGTATTCTTTTTCTGACTAAAAAGGCTTGGGACTGGTCTTTAAGGGCTCAAAAAGGAGTGTTGGATGCCTAATTTAGTTTGCAAGTTTGATTTTGAAACTTTGTTTCAGGGTATCTAAGGAGTTGTATGCTCCAGCACTTGGTGGGATCATGTTGTCAATTGGGATTAAACTTTCTATTCATGATTTTGCTCCTGCAATTAAACGGTATAGGTTTTTTTCTCGTTAATTTAATTCCTTTCTTTGAACTGTTGAATTTATTATGTCAATGTGCAAAATTTAGAATCAAGTTCTTTATTTTTTCCATCTGTTGCAGACCTTTACCACTATCTGTTGGGTTTATCGCGCAGTATGTGCTCAAACCAGGCCTTGGAGTATTAGTTGCAAAGGCATTTGGGATGTCTCAGATGTTCTTCGCGGGTTTTGTCTTAACATCTTGTGTTGCAGGAGCTCAGTTATCCAGCTATGCTAGTTTCTTGAGTAAAGGGGATGTAGCCTTGAGCATTCTCCTTACTAGCTCCACTACCATTGCATCAGTCCTTTTCACACCTCTTTTAACTGGTCTTCTCATTGGCTCTGTAGTTCCTGTTGATGCCATTGCCATGTCAAAGTCAATCTTGCAGGTAATGAGAGCTCTTTACTAACTGATATGTTTTTAGATTCACTATTTTGTTTCTCCTCCCTCAAGTTTAACATTAGATTCCCTTTTTTAAGGTTGTCCTTATTCCAGTCACTCTCGGCCTCGTACTAAATACCTATGCAAAGGAAGTTGTAAATTTACTGAATCCTGTCATGCCATTTGTTGCTATGGTGTGCACTTCGCTTTGTATTGGGAGTCCACTAGCAATAAATAGAAGTCAGATTCTTTCCAAAGAGGGTCTCTGGTTGATTTTTCCAGTATTGACATTTCATGCCGTGGCATTCACTTTGGGATATTGGGTCTCCAAAATTCCAGCTTTGAGGTAATTTCATAAATGCATTTTGGGTCGAGTGCATTTTGCAGTTTTAAAATTTAGAATTGATAAAAACCAGTCCTCATTGCCATTGTCCTGTTTTGTGACCCCGCTTGTTGTGATCCTCATGCAATAGTTGTTCGAGTGATGTTCCCAGTCCCACTGTTATAAACTCCTCCTTTGGTTACTGTGCCAAAGCTATATACACCAATGGACTTGGTGATGGTTATGCTTATGTGGATGTTTGCAAATGTAATTTATTCTGGAAACCTCATATTGACCATCTGACCTTACCCACTGTCAGATTTCACACATTGTTGGTTATTATACTGTTGCTTATTTCTTTCCATTTCTACTGCTTATGTTGGATTTTCGACCCATTCTGCTACATCATTCTGTTTTTCTGAACTTTTTCTTACGAGTGAATATTTTAGAAGCTGAAGTCCCTTAGTGAGAGTTTAACTCATGACCTCCTGCTTTACACGGGAGGCTAATACCAGTTGAACCAAAGGCCAATTGATGTTCCACTGAACTTATAACCTGCCTTTTCCAATCGCTGCCTCATGCCTTGAGATAATTCAACTTAACTTGAAATTTCTGAGAAGCTATTTGGTCCTGTGTGCTCTACGCAGATGTCAACTAATTCCTGGTAGAAAATTAGAGCAATGTTGGACTCCAGTTATTCTGATTTCTATCTCCTCTTTTGCCAGTTATAGCAACTCCCCTGACCTTTTGTGAATTCCTCAATAAGATGTTTGCTTTTAATATTGGCAATGCTCCCCGGAATAGGCTGAATGAAGGTTTGTGTAACAATCTAGAGCAGTTTATTTGCCCTTTAAAGCAGATTCTAGCAAATGCATGGTTGGTTTTTGTTTTTTCATCTTCCTGTACGAACGAGTTAGAATTTGTATGAAGGGGGATAAGAAGTTAACTTTTGTGGTTATTGTCACAGGCAAGAGGAAGAAGCTTGCAGGACAATTTCATTATGTACAGGAATGCAAAGCTCCACCTTGGCTGGACTTCTAGCTTCCCATTTCCTCGGGAGCACACAGGCTGTCCCACCAGCATGCTCTGTAGTTGCCATGGCGATCATGGGTCTTTGTCTTGCCTCTTTCTGGGGTAATGGCTACCGGATAAGAGATATACCATCCCACCTTATCCCTCAATTTGGTTCTGCTGTCAAGGTTTAACATAGCAATTCCCAGGAGCGCTCTGTGGACTAGGTGGAGCTAATTTCGCACATGAAGAGCACTGAAGGACCCCTGGTACTGATGATTGAACCATCTAAACAAGGTGAAAAATAGCAAGATAGAATACAGGAGCGGGGAGGTGGGTATAGATAGCGATACTGGCAGTGCCTGGTGTTGTATAGTTTAAAAGCTTTTTTCACCAGCTGCATCTTAAAGTTGCTACTATTGTATATATCAGAGGTATATAGATTACAAAATGTAGCGAATGCTTGAGATGCTCTATCTTTCTCTATAGCAATGGTTTGCTCCCTTGAATTTTTTGAGTTTGAATTTAAAAATCAGCATTTAAAGGAGGCCGATCTAGGCAACAAACCCTATGATCGTCGAGAAAGTAAAGTTAACATCCGTTGATTAATAAACTGGTACTTGGCATATTACCTCGACTGAAGCCTAAACTTTGACCAAAATATGCAAGGTGTTTGATAGTCTAGGCTGGTCCTACATCCAACGAAAATAATCATCACAATTACCTTGTACGAAGAAGTGGGGTCCTGAAGTATTGTGAACCAGAAAGAAGGTTGAAAAGACGATAGATTACCAGAAACTCTCAAACAAATGGGTGGGGGGAAAGTAATGAAATTTTTCTCACTAAACATTATGAAATATCATGAATTGCTATAATATTTTTTTTATATATTTTTTTTTAGGTTTTCGTTATTATTATCAGGTCAGGTGGGTCAACTCGCTGGGTCAGTCGGGTCACCTCGGGTTTTGACTTCCTCTATTTTTTCTTAAACCCGACTCGATTCCAGCCACGAGTCGACCCTTCAGGCCAGGTTTCAAAACTATGGTTGAGAGAGTTGCTTTTCGTGTAGGCTTAGAAAGACTTTGGATTTTCTGAAGGCTTAGAGAGGTTTGAAAAAACAGGTCATCAGCTTGAAAATAATTAAAGAAACAAGTCAAGAGACAATGAGCTCGCACAACTAATTTTCACGTCTTAGGAGCTATGTTCAGCAACGACTTGGGCATGAGGATAAAATATATGCATAGCTAGCTACCCTGCTTTTCCTTTGGGCTTGGAAAGCATTTGACTTACACATGCATTGATTTTGATATTGGCTTCGCTGTGGAGTTTGTATTAGGGACTGCGTGTCCATTAAGAATCATTGTGCATTAAATTATTGTGACAGTGGCATCATTATACACACATACTTGCCCTCACCCTGGTTTTCTCTACAGCATTAGAAGGGCTGCTGCCATTTGTTTGGGGGCTAACATGAAATTCGTTTGTGACAAGGAATTGCACTGTCACATTTTCCTATACTATTGTCTAGGTTGTAACCAGACTTCATTATTTCTTGTTCTGTTTTGGTTAGCAGTTCTATTTTGGTTAGTATAGTTGGCATGCCTTTTTTATTTGTTTGTCGTTGCCTCATTGCATTGGGTGGTGCTCTTCTAGGGTGTTTTTAGTAATTCAATTCTGTCAGCTCCCAACTCCCTCTTTATCCTATATGATATTTTAAGGTTTTTTTGTGCAACTTTTGTTCTTTAGGTCGGGTTAGCTTTTTTTTCTTCATATTTTACACTCTTTCAGAACCAGCTGCCCTTGTTATATTTTGTTGCACCAGTTTAGTCATCTTTTTTTCGTTGCGTTACCTATCATGTTTTTCCTTTGTGAACCTTCTGATTCCCTTATTTTATTTTTTGCATTGTGTGATTCAGGTTGTTTTGGCTTTCGGATTGTTTGGCTGCCTTTGTTGGTGTGTGTTTTTTGGCTTCTGATGTTGAGGTGAGTTGGACTTTTTATCTTCATTTTTTTTTGTTCCTTCATGCATAATTGTCATTGTCCATTGATTGAACATGGATGCCCTGCACGAACAAGTAGCGTTTGTTGAAGGTTTAGATGGAATGTGCTTCTTTTTTTAGCATTGAATTCTTTCCATTTATGTCTGCCAGGTTGCGTCTGATCACTTTAATTTTTTCAGCCTTTTGTTCTGCCTTGAGCTTTGCATGCTTCTCTCTCAGCTTTTACTTCTTTTTTTTTTCCAGTGCATGCCAACCATAATTTGTCATGCTTTCCTGTTTTTCATTAGGTCTTTGCATTTTTTCCAGGGTTATCTTTAGCTTCGTCTACTACTTATTTCTCTGCTTTGGATCAACGACTTTACTGTCTATGTTTACTGCTTCATGTAAGTATCTTTTGCTTTAAAATAGGACTCTTTTTTATTGCTTGGCTGGATATCATTATGGTCTACAATTTCTTCCCTTTAAGTGCACTTCAGGGATTTTCATTGGTGATGCTTTTTTTTTAGTTTGCCTTAGTGTTTGGCTCTTTTTTTTTTATTGGTCTGCAAATTGACCATCATTGATAATACCCACTTATTAATTGTTTATAGTCGCATGTCTTCTCTTTTCTCTGATTTTCTAACAAGTTTTTTTAGTTTTTGCCAAGTATTTTGGTTTCTTTGTGATATTTTAGACTCATTTAGAATTTTTTTTTCATTGTATTGTCATTTTGCTTTCCTATTTCAATAGCTTTTTTTAATTCTAGGATGCAACTGTTCCTTCAGCTAGCCTTGTTGTGTGTGCTTATTTTTATCTTGGAGGGTGTACATGGGTTGTATTCTGCAGCTTCTTGATTTTTTTAACATGGTCATGCCTTTTAGGTCTATTCTCTTTCCTTTCCGAGCAATTCCCTGCCATGTTTTTATATGCTTTTCTCCGGTTGCAAGCTTTCCTTTGTTGGTTTCTCATGCCATCATTTGAGTAGTGATTCTTGTTGATGTCTTGATTTATAACTTGCATGATTTTTTGTTCAATTCTTTAGTGTAGTTTTGTGCTTTTGTGATATGGTTGTCCAAAGGTAGATTTTGGAGTAATTGGCTGAAATATTTTGCTTTCTTTTTACCGTGCATTGGTTCCCAGGTTCTTCATCGTTTCTTCTTTTTTATTTCACCCATAATTGCTTATTGGTTTGTTGTCGGTTTTATGCATTATTTTTTTTTCATTTTCCTATTATTTATCATCGGCTTTTCTTGGTTGCTGCAGTTCTTCATTTTCTCTATCAGATTATCTTTCAGGAGAGGACTTAGACTTCAAGGTTAGAACATGCCTTTGCTTGTTGCTTCTAAAATTGTGATGTGAGAAATTATTGTATTCATGTTTTTATCTGCATCTCAAATTATTGTATATGGATGGGTTGAGAGGGCATATTGTCGTGTTTTGTTTCCATAATACTTGACATGTGGCTTTTGACTTTTAGCACATAGAAGCTACTGACCAACTATTTGTTTAACACATGAGGCAACTGTTATGACATGCAAATGTTGCAAGGATTTTATCTTGCCCAGAAAATGTTGGCTGTTTCTTTTGCCCGGCACTGGATCTAGACCATTTATTAGATGTGGGGAAAATAAAGTGATCAATAGAAATTGTTTATTTTAATTATCAAGCCAATATTGATACCAAATTTCTAATCTATTTTACAACTTTTGTAATCTAGATATATAAGAACTCAAGTTTTGAGAGTTTCATTATAATGTAAAAAAAAAATGAAATAGATTAGAATATACCATGTGATGCTGAGATATATTAAGAATTGAGATGCAATAAAATTATACCAACACTATTAAAAAATAAATAAACTGTAGCAATCAAAATAAGATAGAAAAAATTGTCTGCCAAAGCAAGACAATCCCTAATAAGAATAAATTTGAGTTGCTCTGTATTTTTTAAACCCTTAATTTTAGTCTTCAAGATTTTAATTGCTCTGTAATTTTTAATTTTGTTTTCATTGCTCTATTTCTATGAGAATGTTTTTTTTTATGAACTCATTTCCTAATTGCCTTCTTTTTTTTTTATGAACTCATATACAATTACATCTTTATTTCTCATTTCTTATTTATCTTTAAGAATCTTTGATGTTTATTTCTTTGAGAATAATTTGTAGCTTACAGTTACATTTATCTCTTGTTGTAGGAAAAAAACTAACATTCAGTTAATTAATGTTTCTTATCCAGCATTGGACGTCTTCATCACGTGCTTTTTTATTGCAACCTGTCGTTCATTGACATCCACTTTTCTATATGTATAAGGCATAAAATACTTGGCTCTAGGCACTTTTGTTCTGCTTGGATTTAACTGTCTTTACTTATTTTGCAATCCACTATCAACTTCATGAATTCCATGTCATTTGCTTCATAATATTTCTAATTATTTTATCATTATCTATTATAATAATTAGAATTAAATTTAACTTAAAATGCTCGCAGCATCGTGCGGGCATCAAAGCTAGGATATATATATATATATATATATATATATATATATATATATATATATATATATATATATATATATATATATATATTGTAGGGGTGGCTATTTTTTCGAGCTGGTTTGGTTTTTACTTAAAACAATAACAAAACTATTTTTTTTTTATTTCAAAATTGAAACTGTTCCAAACTAACCAATTTTGGATCGGTTCAATTAATTTATATAAAAAATTAGAAAAAACCAATATTAGTTTTTTTTATTGTCTTTTGATTCCTGAGAAGAGCCTACTTGAGAATATTCCTAAGAATACATGTAACAAATATCATTGATTCATCACCTCTATTGATCTGATCAAAACTCTTATAGTTACTACCGAGTCCTTCCCATTTCATCTATTTAGTAGCTTCAATCACTTAGTTTCAAAGTGCGTAAGAATAGAATCAACAAATAAATCTTTACTAGACCCAATTCATAACTGTAAAACCTTCATCAAGAATTAAGATAAAATTGAAAGAACAAAGAAAACTAAAAGCACACAAGACACAACCCTATAAGACTGGAACGTTTCTTTCCATGTCCCGCGTTTTAACCCAGGTGGGCATTGGTTGTGTACCATGGAATGGTCTGAAAATGTCAAAAGCAAGCTTTAGGAAGAAACCAATGACTTTTTTACCAGTTTCCCACAGACGACGCCACCAATCAAGTCCCAAAAAATCCAAATAGCCTAAGAATAGGGTTCCTAGGTTGGATAATCAGTTAATCAATTGGTCCTAGAAATCTCATATATCCTTCCTAGCTAAGGTGTTTGATAACATATACTTGGTGCTTAATAGACCAGGTGGCTTATGACTAGTGCCTGTAAAGGTCCCTTTTAGTGGAGATGAGGACTTTACGATGTTTAAATAAATATCTTTTTAGAGATAGAAAATACAAGAATATTCTAGAAAAAAAATGCTTTGAAAATATATATGCAGTAAATAATGAAGATTGTGAATAATTGATTTGAAGATTTTATGGTGTATTTATAGCCCATAAATCTTGTCTTTTTGTATAAAAAAAAGGTATGGAGTGTAATTTTACCATGATAGCATTTAATGAGGTATAAATATCCCTTACATCTATATTAATGCTTGATAGAAATATGGTGGGTCCTTGAATGACTTTTATACACTTAAAAGGTATAGGAAGATTAAGGTCCAAGACATTAGATGCAACTGAGCCCATGAAGGTTGAGCTTTTACCTTAGGCTAGACCCAAGAGAGGAGGGTTATCTCTTTGGACGTGCCCCAGGTAGGATGGTCATTCCCTTGGGCGTACCAAGGGAGGATGATCGTTACCTTGGACTTGTCAGACTATCAAGTTCAAGTACCTTGAGTTTGACATGTTTTCTAGATCTATGTTATCTTGGACTTGACTGACTATTAAGTCCAAGTGCAATGGACTTGGCGGATTGCCAAGTCCTTGTGCCTTGTATTTGACATGTTTGTCAGGTCTACGTTATCTTGGACTTGGCTGACTGTCAAGTCCAAGTGCAATGGACTTGGTGGACTGCTAAGTCCTTGTGCCTTGGGTCTGACATGTTTGCTATACCTACGTTACCTTGGACTTGACAGATGACCATGTCTAAGTACCTTGAGTCTGCATGTTTGTCAGATCCACGTTATCTTGGACCTGGCACATTGTCAAACCCAATCATATTTGGGTTTGGCCAGTGCCAAACCTAGCGTGTCAGGGTTTGACACACCACTAAGCCCAATTACGTTTGGGTCTGGCTAGAGCCAGACCCAACATGCCCGGGGTTTGGCACATTGTCAAGCCTAGTATTCCCGGGACTGGGCACACTACCAAGCCCAATCATGTCTGGGTTTGGTCAACATCAAAGCCAACGTGCCCGGGGCTTGGCACATTACTAAGCCTAACATGCCAGGGCTTGGCTAGCACCATACCTAGCGTGCCTGGGGCTTGGCAATGCATACCAGGGCTTGGCCAGCGCCAAACCCAGCGTGCTTGGGGCTTGACAGCAGAACGCCTTCACTGAGACATGCTTGTTTTCCTGAAAATTTATACCCGTAAATCTTTTTTGTAAATATATATTGATAAAAACTTATTTCATCAACATGTACAAAAGATAAGGGTTGTTTTTTACTAATTAATCAATGTTTTACCAGATCTTTCTAAAATATTCATGGTAGAATATGATGCTTCTGGAAATGAGTTAGGAGTTGTTTTAATACAGGAAGGGACACCTCTAGCTTATTTAAGCCAAGCATTAAAAGGTAAAAATTTGTTCTTATCCACTTATAAAAAAGAATTTTTAGCTCTTGTGTTGGCAATTCAGAAATGAAGACATTATCTGTTGGGGCACAGATTTAAAGTAAGGAATGACCTAACTCTGAAGTACCTTTTAGAGCAAAAGGTTGGAACACATTTTCAACAAAAATGGATAACAAAGCTGTTAGGCTTTGATTTTAATGTGGAATATCATAGTGGCAAGGAAATAATGCAACAGATGCTCTCTTCAGGTTACCTAACCATAAGAACAGTTCAGAACCGGAGGGGACTATGACTAATTATAGAGAAGCCAAGGCCATCAGCATGGTTACGGTTAATTGATGGGAGGAGCTCCATCAAGTATATCACCAAAATCCCCAGTTGCAACAATTATTTAACCACTACCATCAAGGTGATCTTGATCCCCTCAAGTACCAGGTTAGATAGGGGTTCTACAAAAGGAGGCTACACTTGGGAACCTTAAAGGTGCAGCAGGAGCAAGTCATGCAGCAATTCCATGGCAGCCCCATAGAAGGGCATACTGGTTCATAGAAGACTCACTCCAGGCTCAAGAGGGAATTCTTTTGGCATGGCTTAAGAAAGGACATCAAAAAATTCATTAAAGAATGCAAGGTATGCTAAAAAAACAAAAAAAAAAACCTCAAACTAGCTAGGGCTTTGCAGCCTCTACCAATACTAAGTAAAGTATGAGTGGATATTAGTATGGACTTCATAAAGGGATTACCTTTGTCCAAGGGGTATAATGTAATCATGGTGATAATAGACAAGTTCAGCAAGTACAATAATTTCATACCAATGACATATCCATATACAATAGCAACAGTAGCAAAGGCATTCATGAAAAACATATTCAAATTACACAACATACCACATAGTATAGTCAGTAATCGAGATACAATATTCACAAGCAATTTTTGAAAAACAATCTTCCATTTAAGTGGAACCAAGTTGTTAATGAGTTCAACCTATCATCCTCAAATGGACGGGCAGACAGAGGTAATGAACAAATGGTTAGAAGGGTACCTCAGGTGTTTTATCAATGATAGACCCAAAGATTGGGTCAGTTGGCTACCTTTAGCCAAGTGGACATATAATACTTCAGAGCACTACTCCACAAGGTTTACCCCCTTTGAGATAGTATATGGACAAGAGCCACCACGGCTCCTCCCATATGATCTTGGGACCACGACAGTACAAGTAGTTGAAGAGGAAATGAAAAGTCAAGATTGCATCCTTAACTTGGCATGGAAAAACCTGCAAGAAGCTCAAACGAGAATGAAGTTATACGCAGATAAAAAGTGAACAGAGAGGGAATATAACATGGGGGATTGGGTCTATTTTAGGTTAAGAACTCATAGACAGATGACAATAGCAGTGAGGAAAAGCTTGAAGCTTTCTCCAAGGTATTTCGGGCCCTTCTGGATCATTCAACAAATTAGAAAAGCTGCATACAAGCTTGATCTACCCAAAGACTCCAAGATTTACCTAGTATTTCACATCTCCTGCCTCAAGAAGAAGATTGGAACTCAGTTAAACCCTAACCCTAGACTGCCGACAGTGATGGAAAAAGGCACATTAACCCCCAAACAAGAGAAAATATTAGAAAGAAGGCTCAAGAAAAAAGGAAATTGCGCAGAAGTTGATTTCTTGGTTCAATAGAAAAGAGCTAACGAGGAAGATGCCACCTGGGTGGATGCAGAGGAGCTGCATAAGACATAACCCGAACTCGTGGGCGAGTTCTTCTGAAAGGAAAGGTTATGTTGCACGCCTAAAATGTTTAAGAGAAATGAGGCTAAGTAAGCTAAGGAATTACTTTAATTATTAAAGGGTATTTTAGGTTATGCATATTGTTAATTCAGTTGTTATGTGATTTATTATTTGGTAATGCACTGTCCGTGCCAAGTGGGTCAGTTATTTCCTATTAAAGACCAGTTAAGTGGGTCAATTATTTCCTATTTATTTGCAAGTCTGTAAAACGCCTATTAAAGGCTAGAGCATTAGGAATGAAGGGTATCATTTGAATCTCTATTGTGCCGTGTGTATTTGTGGAGGTTTCCTAGCTCCTCAAATTACCAAAATTCATTTATATTAATTCTTTGGGTATAACAGGTAGTTGTTATTGTCTTGCTGGTGTGGTGATTATGATCAGTGATGGGGGCCGTGTGGTGTTAGTATGTTAGAGGAGGCAGTGGTCTTGTGAAGAGGAGACAGTGATCTGGTCGATTTGGTGGATGGTGAATCTGCTGGTGTTTGAAGGAGAGAAGATGAGTGTGAGGCTTTTGTCGAGGGGAACAGGTCTAGAGGCTCAGGGTAAAGGATTGACCTGTGGTTTACTAGGGGCTGTTAGGTAGAGAGGGAGACTAGTTTGGAAGGAAAAAAATGGAGGGCCGGCGGCTAGTAGGGTTTTTTATTTATGGCCCCTCGCCTTTGTGTGTACGTGCACGCGCGTGTGTGGGGCCACCTATTTATAGGTGGAAAAGTTTTGTCTTCTTCCCTTAATTGTTTGATCCAACATTTGTATTTTGATTTTTTTTTTTTTTAAAAAAAAGAGCAACATCAATGTTGATTTAATGAGAAAAATCAATGATTTTAAAAATGACGTGTTAAAATCTGAATGCATTGAAAAGACATTTGAAATTTGAATCTTTTTGAGATAACGCTGAAAATGACGCAAATACATCAAGAACATAATTTTTTTGGGCTTTTGTTGTTTTTTTACTATTTTATTGGTTTTTTTCTTAAAAATACTTTAAAAATAGGGTCGGTACAAAAATAAAAGGACCAAATGATCAGAGAAAAGAACCTTGGTGCTAGCAAATTAAACAATATCTGTGACATCCAATAGAGAATTGAATTATACAGTAGAGAAGAAGCAAATGGCCTATACTCTATGAGGAATAGAGATGTGGAACAACACTGCAGCATTTAAAGCAGGCCGAGGTCGATCGGTGGCAAGGTTACAGGTGGAATATTGCATATTGGTGTGACAGCAGTATGGCACATGTAGTATAAATGTACATTTGCCAGATATTTGGTGGGCAGGGCATCGGGGAGAAATACAGAGAAGGGGATGATATTGTAAACAGAGTAGCTGCAAATTTACTGGATACTGCTATTATAACAATAACAGGGGAAGGAAAATGAAAAATTTTGAATGTTTTTTTGTACTCATCTTTTTTTAAAAAAAAACTATTGATGGGATTGAGAATTAACATCGGCGGCCCCTGCGGCAGACTAGGGCTCCAGCATTTGAAGTGATGACCCCGACCATCGATGAGGACTTGGCCCCTAAGCTTGAGGCCCTGGCATAGCTGGCTGCAGCTCCAGCTCCTGATGGAATGAAGTAGGCTCCGTTTAGCAGGAGGTCGCCTTCTGATCTCCAATTCCAATGCCTCCATACTCCAGTTTCCGTGTCTACCCTTTTTGTCACCTGCCAGTATAAATTTTGTTCTCATGACTGTAATCATCACATGATCATCGCTATCACAAGAAATTGCATGTTCATTTAGTATATACCTCTTTGGCAAAAGCGTTGGCAGGGGCAAGAAATCTGTTGCCCTGGCTATTAATCGTGGGATTAGCACTTCCTCCAATGGCATACATTTCCCAGTGCGTGTAGTCATTGTTCACTACGTGGAAATACCCATGCCTGCACCTGCAAGGTTTATGAATTGACCTCGTTAAGATCATTCTATAAATCCTACGAGGAAACCGCACAAGGGATACATACATACATATATATATATATACACATATACATATTGATGGTCAGTTACCTGGGCATTCTCTGGATAAGACCTTCACCAAAATGGTTATAGGCAATGGTCACTTGCATCTGCTTATCTCTTTTATAGGAGTCACTGTGGCCTAATAGCATAACCTGTTATTCAATTTTGAAGAAAAACTCAGTCATTCCACACTGTTATAAGCTCATATAATTAAAAAAAAACAAAACAAAACAAAAATTGATGGCTAGAAAGCGTAATTGACCTCGTTATGGTGAGTGAAATAGTTGTTCGAGATGGTAATGGCGGTGGACCCCATTATAGCATCAATAAGGCCATCTGCGCAATTTGAAAGAGAATTGTGATCAATCCATATGTGGCTTGCTCCAAAAATGGAGATACCATCTCCGTCAGCCATAGTTCTCCACCCATAATGGCTAGGCGAGCTACGAACCATCGCATTGCCTGTACTCTTACAATCATGTATATGGAGACCATGAATTATGACATTCGAGACAAACTGGATGGTGATGCAAGCCCCATTGGCAATGTGGACATTGGTTCCACGAGCATCTATGGTCTTGAAGCTGTTCATGATAAGCTCTTGCTTGAGGGTAATCACCATGTCCCTCTTGAACACAATCCACAAAGGCTGGTCTTGAATGACAGCATGGCGTAGAGTCCCTGGTTTTGGGTTAACAGGGTCATCATCGCCAGGGTTACTAACAACATAGTATTTTCCATCGCGACCTCCAACAGCATTGCGTCCAAAACCAATGCCACAGTTAGCAAGGCGCTTTCTGTGGAGTTGCCAATGGGGATCACATCGCCAACAATCATCAATAGGATTGCCAGTTACGCATGAGAAAAATCCCAATTTCCTCCTTTCAGTGCTGTTGCGTATGCTCCTGGTAAAAACAGAAATCACGGTTATGAAATTGCTATCACCGTCGTCTAATTAATCAAGTTGTTCCTTTCCTTTTCCAATGAGTTGACACGCGAGTTACTAATTATCCACGAGTAACCAGTCTGAAGTCCAAGTTAAAGCACGTGTAGCAGAAAAATAAGAACGAAAAGGCAAACAATTATGTACATTTATCGCAACAACATTAGATGTGTTCAAAGTCGTGGACCAATATAGTGTAAGTATTTAATCAAACACTTGGAAATTAAAGCAGGCTGTCCCGCTTCAAGATGTGTAGGCCATGTGATGGGAGATGGATACGGTGCGTACGGAAAAGCGTGTGATTCTCTCCCTCAATTTGCTGTGTAAGAAATAAATGCAAGACTGGGGGAACGAATTCCTGTCTGGTACTTGGTGTGTCGGTGGACTATAAAAATGTGAACATTTAGTGAGTTCATGGTGGCCCTATTGGATAAATTGAGCAGCTGCTGGATCAACAAAAAGGACTTGGACAAAGGCATACGGTATGAAGCCAGATCTGTGCTATGTGACTTGTATCTACTGTCTCTTGACAGGATGGAGAATAGGAGCAGAATCTAAGTTGTCTTCCCCACGTGGTCTTTTTACAGGGCGATGTACGTAATTAATACAGTTCCGATAAATCTAAAATGTGAATTTTAGCCTTGCTGGAAAAATTTATGAATTTATAATGGTGTGAAAGAATAACTACAGCTCAATTCTTTAGAAGTGGGACAGAACTTGAGTGAAATTGATTGTAGAATTTAGTGGCAACTGGAGGTGGAATCCTATATTATATATAAACAACGCAGATTAGCACCCATAATTTGATTCAAGAAACTAACTTATCAGTAAAATTAGAAGACTCGATGCAAAAAGATATAAACTCTACCATCAGAAGGGTTTGGTATGCTAGATATCCTGCAATCTGGTAAAAGCAAAAGTCAGCATGCAAAACGGCATCTCCTCTGAATATTTTTTTTTCTCTCGTTTAATGTACACTCAAACTCAACAATGACTTCTTAAAAGGCATTAAAAAGACCATTAAATAATCACAGGCGCATTTGATATAAAGCTAGTGTACTTGTGAATGAGATTTGGACTGGGAAAGAAGACGAGGACAGGAAATAAATTAAGGGCGTGGTGCGCGGATCTCAGGACATGTGCATGTGCATAAACTGGCAGCAAGATTAAAAGGTGGAAGGAGAGAACGCAACAGTAGAGAACATGGTTGTTGATTAATCCTCAAACGATAGATGGGAGCTTCTTGAACAATAATTTAAAGGGTCTTTTATTCATCACAAAAACCGACAGTAACAGAGAACCAAAAGCGCATAGACATTAACATGGATGAAGCAAAACAGCTAGAAATTATCCTTAGATTTAAACAAGCCCTCTCCTACCTTTTCCCTTCTTTTTCTCTCACCTGATTAGTAGTTAGTAACGCGTTTTTCTCAAATTAATTTGACGTATCCTGTATTGAGGCTTCATATATACCATTTGTCATTGACTCTTTTGACTGAAACTTCAACACCAGTGAGGCAAAAAATACATCTAACGTTCCGAAAGACCAGTAGAGACTATGCTTGATATACATATCCTATATTTATTTATTTATTTTTTCCCCTTAATATTTCCAACAACAGGACTCTTCTCCAACAAATATAGCTTCAAACTAGCCACATCATTTGTCGTTGACTCTTTTGTGTTTGACAGGAATTTCAGCACCAGCGAGGTGAGAATGACATCTAATGTTCCAAAAGAGCAGTAAGAACTAAAAACTATACTTAATGTTAAATAAAGAAGACTAGATCAGGGTTTACTTTTGAGTTTAAATATGCACAAGTCATGTGGTCTCTTCGTTGCTCGAAAATTTAAGAAGTTCATTCAATGGAATCACGAGATTTATGGAAATAGAATGGCATTTGCACAATAAAATAATAACTTAGCATGCGTTAGACTTGCTCTTAGTAATTCTCATAGGAAGAGGGATCCAAAATAAATAAATTAAAAAACAAAAAACAAACCAGAGAGAAGGAGAGAGGCACTCACTCATCAACCATTGCAGCCACCTCCTCTGAATCCTCTACAGTATGCTCGTTCCATGCATCATCAGACCTGAAAACATACAAGTAAAACTGAATTTTAATTCAAAATGAAGAGATTTTCGCATATTTGATGACTAATTTAGCCCCACAAAATCCTGTTACTCGAGTAAGGTCATTTTCGTACATTAAAAAAAACCCAAAGAGTGCGATTCTAACAAATCTAAGCATAACGAATTAACGATCGGTCCGGATTAATTTTCCGGGCGCGATCTCAATGGCTTAAAATTAACGGATGTTAGATAGATTCCGCTCGATTTCATCCAACGGTCCGAGTCCCACCACTTTCAACGTTTACGATTGGGACCTCTGTTCAGATTTTTAACTTGTCTGTTACTCACCACTCTGCCATCGACGAGTTCTTTGACCTTAGCAACTCCTGCGTTTCCTTCAACCTGATAGAATAAATACAAAATATCATGACGACTCTGCGTTGAACACTAACATTTTCTTCTTAATTCATTCAATGCACTAGACATTAAGCAAATAGAAAATGCTCGTATACGGTGATTCTTTTGGAGCTTGCAATGAAGATCACGGTGATTCAAATGTGAAAAAAAATGCACCTCTGTTTCCATTAATTCCTACTGCAGTCTTCTATATTGAATGAATTCTCATCAAGATGTACCTCAATTTCAGCTCGTCTTTCTCTTCCGCAGCGTTTACACTGAGAAACATAACTAGAACCAGCAATGTCCATGTACGAAAGCATCTTAGCGAAACCGCCATTGTTGAATCAAAGAACACACACTCTCTTATAATTGCTCTTTCTATTCTCTCTTTCTCTAGAAAAGAGAAAATCTCTGTGTTTCTTTTTCTGTGCACTGAAGAAGAAGAAGAAGAAGAAGAAGAAGAACATGGAGTCAGAGAAGAGGTGAAGCTGAGCTCTCTTTTTTATAGTGAAAATTAAACGTCTGTCAAGCCTAAAATGTAAAATCACTTGCCTAACTTTTTTATTTAACCCTCCTTTTTAACTCTAGTTAAGTCAATTGACCCTCTAATATTAACCACATTTAACCGCCACCCTACCTCCCTAACCGCTACTAACTGATTTCTTCTCTCTCTCCCAAAGAAAGAGTGAGAGAGAGAGAGAGAGAGCCTTTAAGTCTCCACGTCTCATGTGTGTCGGTCCATCACGTGCCTGATCACCTCCTCTCTGACACATCAGCTCACAATCACTGGGGACCACCGTGGCCTTGTCAGCCTATTTATTTTGATTTACTGGTATTTGGTACTCGCTTTTGACGTTGAGTTATTGATACTCGCTAGTTATGTTTGCCACGCTGTCACATGTTTTTAGAATCCGGTTTCGTACGAATTTGTCGGTTGATTGTAAGATGTACGTCTTTGACAGCTGTCCAGCTCATGAGTACGGTAAAAGGGGTCTATGTTCTTCAAGGTTACTGGTTCTTCCGGTTTGTGTCTCTGTGCAAATTCCCACGTAAAATGTTTTCCGCTAGTTTACCGCGCTTCTCCTTTTCCTTTCTTCCTTTCTCAATACAAATTTGTTTAGTTTTGACTCGTGTGTTAGGCTTGCTTTTATCAAGTAATACTCTAAAAGGCGTGGAAACTACTGTTGCTTCCCCACACCTTTCATTTTCCTTATTTTTAATATATTATATTATTATAATTATTATTATATTATATAGGCCTTTCACTTTCTCCATATTTAATATATTATATTATTATAATTATTATATTATATTATAACATATACTAAAAATTCAATGCAACGATACACTGTTTTTTTTTAATGATTTTTTTTTATTTGATCCTGGGTTTGATGGTTTAACCTAATTTAACGAGTTAACCTGATTTTTTTTTCTTTTTAATTAATTTTTTTTATTTAGTTTAGTTTGTTAATGTTAAATTTCTTTATATTTAATTATCAGACTTTTATAACACGTGTCCCGGACTTGACGGGTTAACATGATTTGACAGGTTAACTCAGTTAATTTTGGGTAAACCAGTCAATTTTTTTTTTCTATTTAGTTATCAAGCTTTCATGATATGAATCTCATGTTTGACGGGTTAATCTGGTTTGAAGGGTTAACCTAATTAATTCAGATTTTTTTTCTTTTTCTTCATTAGGTTTTTTTCTTCTTATTGGTTTTTTTTCTTTGTTTTTTTCTTTTTAATGACACGACTTTATAACTAGACTCACATCCAATGCTCTTGGGTCCGGTGTAACAGCGAGACTCACTTAAACTCAAGTTATGTAAGTTTAATGTTATTATTAATATTATAAATAGTATTCTTGGGTCAAGCGTTGCAGCTAGACCCAAGGCTTTTAAGTATATCTTTGCAGAAAGACCTAACACTCTTAGATCTTAGTCTTTTTTTATATTTTTTATGCAAGAGAAAAAAATTAACCCGTGGCATATGCCTTTGTTTTTTTTCCCTTTTTCCTTTTCTTTTTAAGCCTTTTACTGTGAATAGCACGGTGCAGTCCACAGTAAAAAAGCTTATGCCTTTAATTTATTTTTTTTTCTATAGTTTCTTAATATTAAATTTTTTCTGTTTAATTATCAGGCTTTCATGACACAGATCCTAGGTTTGATGGTTTAACCCAGTTGATTTAGATTTTTTTCTTTTTTTTCATTAGTTTTTTCCTTCATGTAGGTATTTTTCTCTTTGCTTTTTCTTTTTTAATTAATCTTGTTTAAAAAATTTAGTTCATTAATATTAAATATTTTTTCTATTTAGTTATCACACTTTCATGACACGAATCCCAGGTTTGACGGGTTAACCTGATTTGGCGAGTTAACCCAGTTGATTCAGATTTTTTTTCTTTTTTCTCATTAGTTTTTTTTCTTTCTGTTGGTTTTTTTTTCATTATTTTTTATTTTTAATTAATCTATTTAATTATCACACTTTTATGACACGACCTTGCAGTCAGACCTACATCCAAGGCTATTGGGTCTGGTTTTGCAGCCAGACCTACTTAAACTTGGGTCATGCAAGTTTAATGTTATTATTAATATTACTCTTAGCTCAGGCGTTATAGCCAAACCCAAGACTCTTGCGGTATAGTTTTGCAGAAAAACCTCATCCTTTTAAATTTTATTTTATTTTTGATATTTTTTATGAAAAACAAATTGACTTGCAGCATCGCGCGGGTCATGTAACTAATGTATAGTTATTACTGGTTAGGTGTACTGTGCTATACAGTGCGTTTTTTTTTCCATAAAAAATCTTTAAAACCTTAAAATTTAAAGGTAATGAGTAAATCCAACTATCTTGAGTCTAGTTTACATATATTTTTTAATTTATTAAAAAAAATTATAGTTTTTTTTCATAGTAATAATATTTTTTAAAAAAATTAATAATAATAATAATTTTTAAATTTACCTTTCAAATCAAATCTATTGTTGTTTTTCAAATTTGTTAATTATTATATTAATAATATTAATTATAATACAAATAATAATATTTCTAATACAAATAATAATATTTTTAATATTAATAACAATATTAAACTTACCCAAGAGTAACTGGGTTTGGCTGCAACCCAAGAAAAATCAGAACTGATCATTTTCTCCCGAACCATCTTTTAAATGTCAAATGCATCCCAATAAAAAGACAACTCCACCCTTCCCCTATAGTCTTTGCAACTCTATGTGGCAAGGGCAGCGGCAGCTCTGTCATTATACTGTTTTAATCCACAATGTTTTGTGTCTAGGTAAACAATAACAAGGACACTGAGCCCTTTTAGTATATTGTATAATAATATGTTATTTTATAGTCTTATCCAAATTTAAAATAATTGCTTTTTTTTATTTTTATAGAATTTATAAATAAAAATAAAAATATTTTTAAAAAATAAGATAAATGTTTTATTTAGCTTCCAACTAAAGTTCTGATAAAATTTAATATACGTTAATATTTTTTTTTTATTACGGTTAGAAATTAAAAATCAATTAAGTATTTTCTCCGAGATTTGTTATATTGATCAAACTAAATACATTATATTTTATTTTATTGACTTGAATAGTCATATTCATGGATTTCTTTTTTGTTAAAAAAGAAGTTTTCAATCTCAAAAGACACTAATATCTGTTGAATTATAATTAATCTTTACAAATCAAGGTAAAAATAGAGCCGCTGATGTGTAATTGAAACCAACTGCTTATAAGTGGTTGTCCGACCTCCTAACATGATGGAACTCTTAACTAAACTTTAAAGGCGGAGGCAATGTGTTTGCCCAATCTAGGAAGAACCTAATTTTTATATGCCAATCTAATAATTTTATTTTTCTTATACGCAGTGTGGTAATGGTTGCTTTTCAAATAATTTTTTATGCCGAAATGCATGTCAATAATATTTTTTTATTTTTTAAAAACTATTTTTAACATCAACACATCAAAACTATCCAAAACATACAAACCATATTACATTTTAACAAAAAAAAAATAAACTTTTTGGGAATGCGGTTTGCACCGCGTTCCCAAACGGTTTCTAAGTATATAAAAAATATATAGAGAGATTTTATCATATTTTCATTTTATTAATATATATATATATATAAGAGATATTTATCTTTTGTAATATTATTAGAAAAAATTAACTTTTCAGCCTATTCTCTCCGCAAAAGACAAGACTCATTGGTTATATATTCCTCATGAAATCTTCAAAACTTCCGTATCACAATTTTGATTCTTTAATATATAAATATTTTTAAAGTATCTCTTTTTAAAATATCATTATGTTTTTTCTTTAAAAATATATTTATTTAAGCATATAAGAGTCTCTAAATCTAGAGGTACTAGTCACATTGGCTTACTTGGTATTAGGTACAAGCTACAAGTCACCTTGACTAGAAAGAATAAATCAGATTGTTAGAATTAAAAAATTAATTTTATTAGTATATCATTATTGACACCGTCTATAGCAACTTAATAAAAAACCACTATTCAAGGAATGAGTTAAAGAGCTCTCTGAAAAAAGCCCAACAAATAACCTCAAGATACAATATTCTTAATATAAATTTAATTTATTTTAAAAATAAAATAATTGTATATTTAATATCAATCTAACATGTATCTGAACTTGAAATGTGGTGGGCATCCAAACCCATCTTTTATATATATATATATATATATATATATATATATAAAGGGAGAAGAGTTTTGAAGCTATTATTTTGTAGCACAACAGAATTTGACTAGAAAAAAGGCCTCAATCTCAAATCTGGCCTGGCTTCAATAAAAATCAAATAATTGCATCCTTTTTCTAGCAACAGTATGATTAGACATTCAATGTACAGTGCCCATAACGTGAGATGGGTCTGTCTGCATTTGTCTTTCCCAGTACGTATGTGGATTCAAAGGGTCCATTAATTAATTAGTTTTCTCAGCTCGAGAGCTCTTACAGATCTAATATCAGATCCTTGCTATTCTATGTGATTTCACTCATGCTATATGCTCTATCCAATTATTGACGTAAAGAGTGTATGAACACAACAAATTTGCTCATCGTTACAATTAAGAGGTTTGAGTTTGGCCTTAATTTCCTCGTAAAAAAAAAACCAGATAGATCAGTACTAGGACTCTTAGTTTCTCATGTAATGATTCCATATTACATTTTGGAAGTATTTTTAAAAAAAATTAAATTTTTTTTATTTTAAATTAATATATTTTTTATGATTTCGAATTAGTCTAATGGTTAATATTAAAAATAATTTTTAAAAGATAAAAAAATATTATTTTAATATCTTTAAAATTATAAAAAATATTTTAAAAAGTCACCACTATCATATTCTCCCATTTAAATCTAATTCCTTTTTGTTGCCGGAACTCATCACTAACATAAGATCAGCTTAATAAAAAATAAAATAAAAGGAATAATTTTCCACCCCTTTCCTTTGTTTGTCAAAATTAGGGCAGACAACAATTGCTACTTATGTTCATAATCATGAGAGAGTTTGCGTCCCTGCTAAGTAATAATCGCTGTGACTGGTTCAAAAAAGTAACAATGGCTATAATCATCAATTTATATAAGGAGTGATTACCTCTACTTTTTTTCCTTTTCTTTTTTAATTTATATACTATATTGTTGAAATTTAAGTATATTAATATTGAGCTGCTAGTCGTCTAAAGGCAGATCATCCATGAAAAAGCCACCTCTTTTCAAAATTATTATTATTATTATTATTATTTTTATGTTTTCCCAGTCTGGACGCTTAGCCTTAAAGGCTTTTGATAGTCAAAGCAAGTGCAAAAGGTTACGATCAAAGCCAGTGTTCATCAATCAATCAATCATTTTAGAGTCTAAATTACTAGTTTAAACTCTTGAATTAAGGTTATTTTTTAATATAATATTAAAATTTCTTTGACCAAATATTATAAATTCAAATCCTACTATTTTCATTATTTCTAAATAAATTTAGCAGTACAAACACTTGAACAAATTTTAAATTTTAAAAGTTTTATTGGAGAATTTATGCTATAATATAAAATCATTTTCAAGATCTTCCATATCATATAAAGTTTTGGGTTGGAATAAGTTTTATTTTATAATATTTACCGTCACTTTTATATCTTGCATATATATATATAATTTAAATAGTCAAGTCTTGAATTTGCTTATCAAAGATCACTAGTTTAAGTCGCACAAATCTTAAAATTACTGGATATTCATGGTTGTTAATTTCAGGACTCATAGGATTGGTTGAGATGTACACAAATTAACTTGAATATACACTTTAATAAATATATATATATACAATCACTTCATCAAACGTGCATGTCCTTGCAAAATTTAGATGGAACCCCGCATATTAGCTAGCCAATCCCTTGAGATGCAAGCCAGGCTAGATTGGCCCCCATGAAGGCTTGATGTTTTGCTACCCCCACCAAAACCTCACTCACTTTGATGTTTCCGATTCTGTATTCTGTAGTGTTAAATTGAGGGAGAAGGTAGAACGCAGACAGCAGTATTGTTGAAGCAATATTGTCTTGCTGTCAGAAATTAATTAAAGTAAGCTTGATAACTTAATCGGCTTCCTTAATCACACAAGAACTTAATTGACATAAAATTATGGAGCATGTCTTGGACTCTGCACGCCATTGATCTTGAGTTCCTGAATCATAAACATAACAAAAAACTCTTACAAGGATAATGAAAGCCTCTCAACGTCTGTTATTTTACTCGAATTAGAAAAAACTCTTGACAAGGCACTTGTTTAATTAATGCTACTTTCAGTACTTGGATTGTCTAAAGAGAAAATAAACAAATAAAAAAAAAATACTTGCATTGACTGTGCACAACATAGCAAGGGCATGTGGCAGCCGTGGTTGATTTCTTGTTCCAAAATGATGGTGAAAGAGAGACTTTTGGACTTTAGCTCTAGCACCGTTTCGTTGCTTTATTCACCTACCTCTCGTGATGATTTGCAAATGTCATCAACTAAAAATTCTGTTCTAAATCATTGTTTTCTTGCGATTCGTCTGTGTTGATGGTGCGGGAGGGTCAACGTCACTTCATGTTTGTGTCTGCTGCTGCACTGGGAGGAGGGGGGATCCGTCAAGAATGTTCTCATTGAATCTCTGGAAATTGCTTCAAAATCCAAGAAATGTGAAATAATTAAGATACATAACACACAATTTTGTAGTTGTAGTGAACGTGGACCACCATTTCATTCAATTCAAAGCTCCACAAAAACTTTGACTAGCTAATTGCACGTACTGATCAACTCAAGTTTGGTGGTGAAGTGAACCACCCACAAGAACCATATTGAAATGGCACTTCACCATGTTTGTAGCGCATTCCATTTTCTAATTGCTCGAAGCAATGCCTGGCCATAATTAATAATCAGTGTGTCTGTACGAATATATATATATATATATATATCCATTGAATGGCATTATTTCAGTGTTGCCTGCGCATCAGCATGCATGCATGTTCCCTTATTTTGTCAAATATACGTCTTCTAAGTTGTAGTTAACGTGTTACAAGAAGTTTCAGGGGGACGTTACCGACCAACTTCACTGGTAAAATTGAATATTGATCAGAATCGAACTGGGGTTGGTGGGGGTTAGCTGCTGGTTTGTTTATTAGGTGTGTGGATTCTTTGTTGCCTGCACAACTCGAGAAAAAAAAAAAAGGTCGCATGTCTGTTCCCCGCTAATCAGGGGAGCTAGAGCCTGTTAATTGATTCCTTCCTTAATACGAAATACCAATCCCACCAATTTCTTCATCTCTTTGATAAAACAAAAGTGGGTTATGAAACTTGTGGGAGTTCATGTTGACTTATTTGTGTTTGAAACTGTAGTGTAAGTGTTTTTTAAAATAATTTTTCGATTAAAAATGAATTAAGTGATTTTTTTTTATCATTAATTTGACATATTTTTAAATAAAAAATACTTAAAAACAGCTAGAAATGTGCTCTCGGCACCCAATTGTAATTTGTGTTGATAGGTGAGAGGAAATGATAGTGATCAGGAGTTGCTTATATATCTCCACCAACTCCTTGCTAAATTAGTCGCTTCTCCACATACAAAACATATGATGAGAAGCCATTATCAACTCGACAAAATGGCGAGCACATGATCTATTATGCTTGAATCAAACACCCGCAAGTCAATTGTTAATTGCTCCTGTCCTCCTTCCACAGCAAATGACAGAAGTCGTCGTCCTTGCAAAGATTGATGGATCGACTTCACATTAAACAAACAAATATTTTCACAATATATTAGCCCGAATTCAAGATAAAACTACCTTGTAAAGAAATTAAACTGATCAGTTTTTTCTTTCCCAGCCGAATCATAAGTTGGGATTGACCTTAGGGAAAAGGGCGGGCGCCAAGTTCTATTGGACTTCTTTGTGTCGTTAGGTTTATCAAATTAGTCAAGACACTAAGTTACAATTCATCATAGTTATAAAGTGATTGTTTTACTAACGCCAACGTAACTTAGCTGCTTTTAGAAACCAAACACTTTGCAGGCTACAAATAGCTAATGGAGCACTTGTGTAACTCTGATGTCATGCATGGTTGAGATCAACCCAGTTAATTAGTGGTTTGATTTAAACTACTTCTTTTTTATATGTAGTGAAACCAAACCCAATTCTCTGCGATCGTCATGCATTGTGAGCGGAGGTCAATCAAACTTCTAGATGTTTTTGGAAGATGAAATTAAGATCAATGTGGTAATTCAACACCGGAACTGCAGGTTAGGGATGAGGGCATAATTTTAGCTTGTTAAATATTAACTCATTAAAGCCAAATAATTATATGCATGTTCTTATCAGGCCAAGATTTAGGGGTTGTTAACCATCTAGGTGGTGGCCCAGTGATAAGAGCTTGGGACCAAGAGATTTGCTCCCTCTGTGGTCTCAGGTTCGAGCCCTGTGGTTGCTCATATGATGGCCACTGGAGGCTTACATGGTCGTTAACTTCAGGGCCCGTGGGATTAGTCGAGGTGCGCGCAAGCTGGCCCGAACACCTACGTTAAACTAAAAAAAAAAGATTTAGGGGTTGTCCATTTGGACCAAGACCCATTGGTAAACAACCTTATATACTTAATGGATAGATGTAATTTATTGATTGGAATGTGCTCACCTAAATCTTTCTCTCTCCTCTTCCTTTTCCAATGATTCTCACTCTCTTCTCTCAACATCTGAGGACCTAAACATAAGAAAAATCACTACAAGATTTCACAGTTTTACCAACAGAAACCTTCTGTCGATGTGTGATTAGAAGTCCGTCGGTGATTTATTTACCGACGTCTTCACCGACGGATTATGTCCGTCGCCTTTCCCTTCATCGGTGATTTCCCATTCCATCGCTATATCGGTCGGAAAAACAAAAAAACCATTTGCCGATGGTTTTACAAACAGAATTTGCGCGCAAAAAAAAAAGATTCTCGCTTGAAATATACCGACGGATTTTTATTTCGTCGGTGATATCATGATTTACCAACGGCTACATACCATCGGTAAAGCTGTTGGTAAATACCGACCGAATATATCCGTCTGTAAAGTCGTCGGTAAGTGTTGCAGCTACTGTCAAATGCCAACGGATTAAGTCCGTCGGTAAGGCTATCGGTGAGTGTTTAAAATACCGACCGAATATATCCGTCTGTAAATGCATCGGGAATGCTACTGTCAGATGCCGACAGATTTATTCTGTCGGTAAAACCCTTGGTAATAGTTTTTTTTTAATTTGTTTTAAAAAAATTATTTAGAATATATAATATAAAACTATATAAATTAATGGTAATACAAACCAATTATGCAAATAAAATTTATATTGAACATCAAAAAGAAAAGAAATCAAAGTTAAATAATATTCATTACAAACTGAATATGTTTAAAAAAAATATTAAATGAAGTTTTAAAGGTAAATAATGTTTATTACAAATTAATATAAAGGTGGAGCTGGAGGAGGAGGAGGAGATCCTGGAGGAGGAGGCTGGTGGTTATACAGCCAAAAAGGATTAGGCGCACATGTTCCACTATATGTTGCCATGTTCATGACCATTTCACGAAGTTGTTCATAAGCCGCTTTTTGTTGTTCATACTCCGCTTTTTGTTGTGCTTGAGAAGCTTTGATTTGTTCAAACTCCGCTCTTTGTTGTGCATGAGACACTTTGAGTTGTGCTTACTCCGCTGAAAGGTAGTCGTATTTGTCGGTGAGCTGAGCCGTGTGTTGCTGCAAGGCCATGAACTCTTTAGATTGGGAGCTCAATATTGATTGGGAGCTCCCAACGGTTGAAACACTATGGGTTGACCGCAAGTTGTCGGCCGTAGTGTTGGAGAGCCCGTAAACCCGATTTTTATCGTGTCCACCTGACGATCCAACCTCCATCCACAAATCCGGATCGAATTCTGAATGGGTCAAAATATCATCCCCGTATCTCTCCCTCAATCGATTACTATAGGTCTCCTGAAAATAAAAAAAGTAATCATCATATTCAATTCAATAAACATAATAACTTACAAAATAAAATGGTTGAACAAACATACCACGAAATGTTGAGCCCCCTTTTGGCGGTCTTGACTCGGCACGTGTGTCTCCACAAATAGCTCCATCGAGCTCGGATCACGTCCAAGAGATACAGCCTATAATGAAAAAAGATATATTAACAACAACTTAATTTAACGATATATTTCATTTAAATTAATCTTACCATCCGTTTCGCATGTGCAGCAAACGGAACGGAGCCGCTAGTGTGCGTTGTCACCGAGCCATGAATTGGCTGATTCCGGTTGCCAGTACCGGACTGTGAGCGTCGTGTGAACCGCTCAGACGTCACGTGCTCAAGATAGTGCAGTCATATATCTTCCGGGATGTATATCGGTTTGAAATCCCTCCAAACCGCAACATCGTTCCAGCCTTGGAAACCCCTATCCCTCGTGGTTTTTTTTGCCCTTTTTTGTGCTTTATACCAAAAATCACGCAACCTACTTCACGCAAACAAGCATTACATTTCGAAACATAAATTTTTGTCTAAAAAAAATCTTGTATTGTTTTCGATCTTACCTAGTTGCCGCGTGATTTTTCCACACCCTCCTCACAACAGTGTTATGCTCACTATCCCAGTAGAATTTGTGCTATGTATAAATAAACAAGTTTAAATAAAAATAATTATTTATTTACAATTATATTAATAATTTATTAGAAATAAGCTGAAACACCAACCTGAAATCTGTCAAACCATGCATTGATTTGAGGCATCCATTTAGGATGCTTGGATATCTGACTCCATTGAAACAATGAAATCTCCATCGACGATTTAAACGCCGATGATATTACTCGGGTGGCCTCAATGTTTGTGAACCTGAAAATAAATGAAATAAATTAAATAGTGATTACTTCATAAATTATGTTGTAATTTTTGTTTTTTTTTTAAATAAAACCTTAACAAACTTACATTGAAAGGTCGTCCTTCCACTGTGCCTCGTACTTGTGGGTAAATTGATTCCGCTGCGAAGGCACCCTGCCTCTGCGCTGTGAAGTAGCGCTGGAAGAGGCAGCATCGGTTGACGGCGCAGGTGGTGTAGGTGCCTCTTCTTGAGAGGCACCTAAGGAAATATCATCATCGCTACTAGAAGAACTAGCTGCGACCGTACGTGAGCGACCAGCTCTGGTTTTCATTCTACGCATCTCCATAATTTTATACAAATAATTATATAATTAAATTTAAATGTTAAAAAAAAATTCGACAGCACCTCCCCTATACCGGATACTACCCAAATCCACAAACCTGCACATATTAACAAAAGCTACTACCAATTGAACCAATCTATACTAATTATTCCAACATATTCAATTACTAATCCTAAGGTAAATTCAACATTAAGAATTACAATTCAACAAATTATTCAATAATTATGCCAATACAACAATAAAATATATTTAATAAATAAATAAAAAACTGTAGACTAACAATTAAAATTAATGGAAAAAATTAAACATAAATCATGCAATAATAGAGTAAAATTAACAATTATTCTAAAATATTCAATTACTAATACTAAGGTAAATTCAACATTAACAATTACAATTCAAAAAATTATTCAATAATTATGCCAATACAACAAAACAATAAATTAAAAAAAAACTCTAAATAACAATCAAAATAAATGCAAAAACTTAAACACAAATCATGCAATAATAGAGTAAAATTAATAATTATTCCAACATATTCAATTACTAATTCTAAGGTAAATTCAACATTAACAATAAATATTCAACAAATTAACTAATAATAATTATGCCAATACAACAATAAACAAATATTCAATAAATTCAAAAAACAAAACTATAGACTTTAGGAATGAAATATGCTTACTTTAATAATGTGTTGAATTCAATACTTTATCTACATTACAAAAAAACACCAAAACAAAAAAAATAGCAAAAAAAATAGCAAAAAAAACCCTTAAAGTAAAATGAAATAGAAGAAACACATACCTTTTAAACTGATGAAGATTCACAAGAAAACTTGCTAGAGATTGCAGGTGAAAACTTTGAAGAATCGAGAGGAAAAGAATCGAAATTTAAGGTGAAAAACTGAAGAGAAGAAAAATGAACTGAAGGGACGGTCGCTAGAACTTATATGGTAGTTTTATCGACGGATTCACCGATGGATATAAAATTAATTATTATTTTAATTTATTCCGTCGGCAAAGTGTCAAAAATCCATCGGTATTTTTTGAATTTTGCACCAAAATTTTTAATGACCCTTCATATTTTTCGTGGTTCGTCGGTAATTCTGTCGGGAATATGACGTGGTCAGAGATTCATTTAATGCACACCCCTTTGAAATTCGCACAGTCCGTCAGTAATTTTGTCGGTAATATTGACCCGCCGACAACTTACCAACGGACTTATAGCCGTCGATATAGGCGTCGGTGATGGTGGCATTGCAAGTAATTATTTTCGAACTCCCAGTGAAATGCCGACGGACTTAATCCGTCGGTATAGGCGTCGGTGATTGTGGCATTTCAAGTAATTATTTTTGAACTCTCTGTGAAATGCCAACGGACTTATTTCGTCGGTATGGACGTCGATGAGGGTTGCATTTCAAGTAATTATTTCATGTTACAAAATATATCATCCATGATCTATAATTATTTCAAGTAATTATTTCATGATTGTGGCATTTCAAGTAATTATTTCAAGTAATAAATATTTCGTGTTACAAAATATATTATCCATAATCTAAATTACATGAAAGAAAGGGGTTTTACACAGGGCTACATTTTGATTGTTAGTCAGAATTTTCTTCTTCTTCGTCATCAATTGAGTGTCATCACCTTCATCGCAATCTTCAATATGGATATCGTCTTCTTCATCGATATTTGCTTGTCCGTTAGAGCTCAAAACAACATTCAACTCCTCTGCGTCAACATCAACAAGACTATCATCGAAAACACGAAAATTTAAATTTTCTTCCAATTCAATCGAAGGAGCAACTCGATACGGTTCAACCAACTCACTAACTTGAAAGACTTCATCTCGCACACTTGTGTCTTCGTTCTCATCCTGAACAACCTCGACACGACCCCGAGGTTTCGTTTTTAAAACGGACAACTAATCAACTCTTGATCGATCATTTCTAAATGAATGGGTGTATGTATAATAAACTTGTTGACATTGCTTTGCGAAAACAAAGACATCGTTTATGTTGCGGAGTCTAGCTTTTGAGTTGATTTCAACCAGACCATAGTGCGGATCAACTCTGATTCCTCTATCAGTTGTGTCATACCAATAGCATTTGAATAAAAACACTATATTCTGCTCGTTATGACATTGCAGTTCGACGATCTCTTCTAATCTATCATAGTAGTCAACTTCTAACTCACTACTAGTGGATCCCTTAACACAAACACCGCTGTTGTATGTCTTTCTTCCTTGCCTGTATTCTTCAGTATGAAAAACATATCTATTGAAAAAATACCCTTTGTAGCACTTACATTTTCTTTCAGGCCCCAAGCTTAGTGAAGACAATGACTTAGGCGCACTCCTTCCCATTTGATAAACCTTGCATGTAATGTACATCAATAAACAGTAAATAAACGAGATTCTCGTAATGACATGCATATGTACAGTAATTTTGCAAGTTAGAATAAGTTTGTGATAGTGCTTACATGTGTTCTGAACCACGTGGCAAATTGTTCATCTTGTAATTGAAAGATCTGGGATTCGGTCAGCTGTGAGTTATTGGAGAGCAAATATTGTCGATGTTGCCTACAAATGATAGTGAGTGTATGATATTATAATATATAATTAACAGTATATTACTCACAAAGTTTAATTAGTATTACACATATATAAACTTACTGAATAAAAGGTCTCAGCTGCATCTGCATTAGGTTCTTCTTCTACGATTGGACATTGACTGACATTACCTTGATTCATTCTCATTGCATCCATAACCATATTTCTGTAAGGATTAGTGTTGTCATTTGCCGCTTCATGCACGTTGCTAGCACTAGAAGTAGACCCAACCACCGTTTCTTCCATTCTCCTCTTACTACCAAATACTTCTCCATGTGCATACCAACACTGGTAATTCTCCATAAACCCTTTGTGTAGAAGATGCATCATTACAACATCTGGATGCAGATACTTTTTATTTTGACACTTCCTGTATGGACATCTAATACCGCCTCCAGTAAAATTTCTGGGAGTAGATGTTGCGAAATTAATAAAACCCTGAACCCCGTTATAATAATCCATCCTTCACAATCCTTGGGGTGAATCTCGATACATCAATGAACGATCATCCATGACTTATATCGAACCTCTATAAAATTATGATGACATCATGTATTAATTAACTAAGTTAGGTAAATAAACTTGCAAAAATATTACTTTACCTCAAGATTATCCAACAAACCAATCACAACTTCTCATAAATATTAAATATTCATTATCATTTATCAACGTCCATACAAATTAAAATATATAAATTTATGGAAATTACCACTCCGCAATACCATTGATAAAACTTTAAACGGACCCATTAAGCAAGCTATTAATTATTTCAAAACAGCACATGTACTTCGGTAGTTCCATAAAGTTTTAACAATTTACAAACAAATACAATCTTACAAAATCTAAAACAAACCATAACAGGTATAGAATTATACATTCATATACTACAAGTTTGTTTGAGAAATAACAATAAAACATGTATATCTACTAACAAAATACATATACTAAAAAAATAATAAAATTGACATTTCATTAAATGTTAAAATTTAAAAAGATAGAATTACTTACAAAAATTGATAAAATCCATCGGTAAATTAGAACACGGATGCTGTGACCACAATACTTCAAGAAATATAACTTGTTATGCTGATATGAGGGAGATTTTTGTTTGGGGGGGAGGGGGGCTGGTTGTTTGCAGATGGGGAGAGTTGGGATTAGAAAGAAGAAGGAGAAATAGGGGAGGAGAGGGTCGGCAGAGCTGACATATATTAACTTTTTCCGACGGTTTCACCGACGAAAACTCCGTCGGTGAGTATGTCGGTGATTTTGACAGAAAAATTGACACGTCACCGTACGGATCTGCCATTTCAAATCCCTCGGTGATTCCGTCGGCAATTTAAACGACAAACTAGTCACGTCACTGCACGGGCTGTCTTTTTGAATCCGTCGGTGATTCCATCGGCAAAAATAACCCGCCAAAACCTCCACGTCAGTGACCTGCCTTTTTTTTTAATTCGGAAACTTTTCTGTTCGTAATTCCGTCGGTAGTTACTAACTGAATTACGGACGGAAAAGTGTCCGTCAGTAATTTCGACCTCAAATTACCGACAGAAATATTCCGTCGGTAAATCCGTTGCTATTTAGCGAATTTCTGGTAGTGAATAAAGTTTATGATTAAAACATTAACAAAAACCTAAAGCCTGTGAGAAAAGTACTATGGAGAGGCCTTCGTATATTATGGATTGGAACAGTTAAATAACTATTTTCCCTTCTCAAAAGAGTAAATTGTTTATTAGGGGTTGTAGTATCATGCACGATATCGGATGGCGGGTCATGCTTCCTAGATCGAATGAGTTTTGGATGTATTGGGATAAATCATAAAATTATGATTTGAAAGGGTTCAGGGGTCACCACTTAGTATTATGGTTACTAGAAAACTTAATGGTCCGCGAGAGTCTGGGTAAGAGGACTGATTGAGTAAGGAAAAAACGTATCACCCCTAGTACACCCTACATATGGTAAGCTACATTGTTGATAATTCAAAGTCATGTTTTTATTCGTTAGCCAACTAAGGTTTAAGAAAAGTTTTTCTCGGTAAAAAGATCATTATCTTATCAAGTTAAAACCTAATCATTCTAAATTCCAAAAAAAATTTGTTTGAGGTTTAAGAAAAGTTCTCCTTGATAAGGAGATTTTTATCTCATCAGGTTAAACATTAACCATTCTAAAGCCCACAAAATAAAAAAAAATGGTTTTTTATTTGAAATTATGACCAAATCCTAATGGATAATCACAAAATTGATATGATACCCATTAAATTTTGTATTTTTCAAAGTATGAAAAATTGCAATTTATATATTGTTTTTTATGAAATATGCATAAAATTTTTAAAAGTTGGCCGTATGCATGTAAAATAAAATATATTTTTGTATTTTTTAAATGAGAATTTGTTTTAGAATTTTTGGAATTTTAGAAATTTTAGAAAAAAACGAGTATTTTTAATACCGGGTCAGTATCTTACAATATAAGTCTATAGCCTCGATATTAAGTGAAATTGTTGGAAACATAGGCGAGGGACTCACAAATAATTTTAAAATGATCTTTGAATTTTTTCAGGATTTTTGAAAATTATTTGAGGGTTTATTTGACAAAAACTCAAAAAAATAAGAATATAAACATTGTTTGAAAATCAGTAGGGCTTGTTTGCCAAACATGTCTTTGACTAAAATTTGAAGGCTTAAAAAATGTCTTAAGGACATGTTTTACAAACATAACTTAAGAACAAAATATCGTGTTTTTTCTTTGATAAAAATGATTGTGCCAAACATTGCCTTACTGAAAAATGGGCTCAGCCTAACCACGTGGATTGGGCTTCCTAGCCCAACGACCCAAACCTACAAACACGACCTAAAACCCAAAAAAAAAAAGATTCAAAAAATAGACTAGGTCAAATCAAAATGAGGGCACATAGACATGTAAACACATTATTCAAATAAGAATCTGAAACTGAATCATCACGATAATCAAACAAATATCATGATTATTTGACTTTATGCAAAAAAATAAAACAAAAGAAATGAAGATTAAAAAAAAACCTCTTTAAATCGATGTTTTTAAGTCATAAAAAACTTAGATTAAAGATTAACAAACATGCGAATGCACATGTAAGAACTATCAATCGACCGAAATGACTCAGAAAACAACAACCTAAGTGAAGTTCAATGGATAAATGTCAACCTAGAAAAGTCAGCAAACCTAAAAGGCCAACAAAAGATTTAAACCCATAAAATTGCAATAAAACTAAAAAAAAAAAAAAAACAACCTAAACCTAGTAACCTAAGCTTAAGCATGTTATCATGAATTATTGGAATCATCGAAACAATAAAAAAACAAAAGATTAAAGGCAAAAACAGAAAGCAAGAACCTTAATGACAACAAGTAAAAAAAGCATTTCTCTATGCATAAACATTGTTCAATTAATCATAGGAAATATATATCTATCATGGGGATCAAATCTCATCTAATTTGAAGGTTTAGAACTCCACATTCATTGATTGAAAAGTGAGTTCTCGATAAACTTAAAATTGTCAAATGCAGGGGAAGCTTATCAGGAACAAGATGTTGTTGAGTTTATTGAGCCAAATGAGGTATAAACATGCATTGAGGATAATTGATCCTTGTAGATGAGGTGTTTCTCAGTCCATTAATGATGGTTTGAGTCTCTAAGGTGGTTTGAGATAGCTTGTTCATTCGCCTGAAGGTGGCAACCCGATTAGCCTTCTCGGTTGAAGAAGATGACAAGCAAGGACTAAATAACGTGTCAATCATTCTCTTCATTAAAGATGAGTGACATGTCGTTCAGATTAAACCCTAGAAATTAGGGTATTCTAATTGGGAATTCGCAAATTTCAATTTGGTCTTTGTTGTTTCAATTCTACCATATGCACTCTCAATTGACCCTCAAATTTCTTAATTTTTGCAATCGCACCCTTGAAAACTTTGATTTGTCCTTTGATTTAAGCGTCTTTTTCAAATTGGTTATTGGTTTCTAATTTGTTTAATTTGACCACTATCAACCATCAAACTTTCAATTTCTTTCAAGATGACCCCTGATTTTAATTGATTGTAGTCCCCGAACTTACATGTCTTCTGCACTTTGGTCCTTGATTTTGAGATTCTTTAATTTAGCTCTTAATAACCCCTGAACTTTGATTTTCTTGCAATTTCAACCTTGATTTCATCTCATTAAACTTGCAAAAATTAAATATGGTCCTTCAAAATTTAAATCTTATCAATTAAGCTCAAATTAAGCTTTCAAACTTAATTTATCACCAATTAATTCTTTAATAAAATTAATTAGACCCATTAAAAGTCTAATTAAGTCCTTACACTTAATTAAGTATTTTAATTTGGCCTAAATTAATTTATAAACTTAATTAAACATTTAAGTATACCTATGATTAAATTAAATTACCCTATTAAAAATCTAATTATATTTAAGTTAACCTTGAATTTTTATGCAAATTCATCCAAAAAAATTTTTAAGTTAACCTTGAATTTGAATTTACACTTCCTTTTATATTTACATCCTTTAATGGTGCAATTGAATTTCTAAATAAAATCAAAGATCTAATTTGGTTTCTTCCATCTCTCATGTATGCATGTAGATCATTCTTCAACCTGTTCTTGCCAATCAAGTCGCTTGTCTTTCTATATTTTTTTTCAACCTTCTTTTTCTCTTTTTTTTTTTATTTAAAAGAAAAGGATAATTTTAGGGGGATCTAAAATTGGGTTATGATAGGGGTCATTGAGTCATTTCACAAAGATCATTTGTCATTTTATATTTGAGCAAGGACAACTTGGTCTTTTTAATTTTTTTGCACAATATAATTACTTAATTGCCCTTAAAAGAAAGCATAGTAAAATGACTTTATTACCTTTGAAATCAAAGTTTCCTTACCTTGCCTCCAAAGACTTATTCATATTTTCATTTTGGTGTTTTTGACTTTTTGTAATTATCATTTGGTCTTAAAAGAAATTTTATATTTTAATAATTATAAAAAAGAAAAGTTGTTGGCCCATGCGAGTAAGCCGTTCTGTTTTGCTCAAACAACATGTACAGTGGCTTGTGACGGTTAAAAATAGAATTCTTTGATGTTTTTTGATTCATCATGGCAGGGCCTACTCCACAGGCGGTGTGTGTGGTGTGATTTTCTCCGGTTTGATTCCTCATTAATTTCTGCACCTAACCTTCCAAAACTTCAGAACAACCCCTCAATTTTTTTTTCTTTGGATTGATTCTTATTCTTTCAATTAATTTTTTTAATTTGAATTATTTATAGATTTTTTTAAAAAAAAATTAATCTCATCCTCCTTCAATATTTTAATTTGACATATTTCGTCTTCATTCTTTTGATTGCTTTCAATTGATTTTTTTTATTTAAATTATTTTGTATAATTACATTTGTTTTCAATTTCTTCCTTTTTTAATTTCTCTTAATATGTTAAATTTAGTCCTTATTCTTTTATTGCTATTTATTTTATTTGAGATCATTTTTACAATTATTTTTTGTTTACAATTTCATCCTCCTTCATTTTTTATTGCTATTTTTTACTTTGATAAATTTTCTAAATTGATATTTTTCTGATTTTATTTTTTAACATTGAATTGTTCTTAATTAAACCCAAGTCTATGATTTAATGGATTGTGAATTTTGGAGATTACCCCGGGTTTAGGAGATTTATTTGGTTCATTTGTTTTTTTTTAAAGATTAGTTTTTTTTTTCAATTTCATCTTTCAATAATTGATTTAATTAAATACTAGGCTCAACTATTTTTTTTATTTATTTTCTATAGGATTTTTCACTAATTTTTAAAATGAGTCTGGTCATCTTGAGTTTTTTTATTTGTCGATCTTTGTTAAATTTAGCTTTTTTTTAAGAAATTCTTGTTTTGAATTAAATTAAATCAATTGCTTAAATATATGCATGTTATGCTCACTTCACGATATTTTTGTTTACCTAGATATAGTTTTTTTTGTGTATTTTTTTTATTTTTTATTTTTTGGCCTTCAGTATAAGGTTGGTTAGAATTGAGCTCCCTATTTTGTTTAGATTTATATTTCATGGGGTTATTACGACCACATGCCCTAAATCACGGATTTCGCAAGTTAACCATGATTAGTCTGGATCAAGTTAATATGTTGTAATCTCAACCAATATATCATCATCTCAATACCTTAAAAGTGTTTCATCTAGTATGAATTGAATTTTTTATTTTATGTAACATCTTTAGAATTTTTTGTAAGGTTACGAAAAAACAATCTAACTTGTGGCATAATGCGAGCCAAGAATCTAGTAAATAACAAAAACACAAAGGTCCAAAATAATTTTTTTGCAACATCTAACGGTTGAAATGTGAGGGGAATAAAGTTTTAGGGCAAAAAACATAAACATCTAAAATTACAAGGGTAAAAAATATGATAATCTAAAACTTTAGGGACTGATTGAACTTTTCACAACATCCACCGAATGAAACGTTAGGAAAATGAAGTTTATGACTAAAATGCAAGCAACTAAAATTATAAGGACCAAAGATGAAAAAAAAACTACAAGGACTAAACCATACTTTTCTAAAAAAACTAAAACTACTAGGACCAAACATACAAAAAAGAAATTATAAGAACAACAACATATTTTTTCAGCGATGATGTGGTTGCGTAGTAAAATACCCGTTTTTTTTAGTATATCAGTAATGTTTCAGTATATTATTTAAGAGGTGGCGCACGATTGCATCTCAATATTGGTGTGAAATTTAATTTTAGTATTATATCAAAGACTCATAGTGTATTGAAAGTTACAGAAATTGTGATTTTATATATAGTTATGGACTCGTTTTTTTTTACCCACACAATGTCAGGCTTGCAAAAAAAAAATTATTAAAAAATAAAATATTCATGAGCATATTTTTTTATATATTAGATTCACATGATAATTCATAAAATAATTGTTAATATTATTATAAAAAATGTTATTTTATTTGAGAATTATAGCAAAATTAAATCATATTTTAAATATCATTTTAATTCTTTTATTCTCAATAAACTTTATTAAAAAACAAAAAAAGAATTGTGGGTTAATATAAAAAGAAACGAGGTAATAGATGAAGGAGGATTTCCATGAAACTCTGTTTTTCAACCATTTTCATGAAACTTTGTTTTTTACCATACTTGCATTGGCCACCTAGACCCCAATAAAAACTTATAGATCATCAACATCAATTTAGAGATGTATCTACGGAGACCGATGAACAAATGCCAAAACAAATAAAAGACCCAATTTCAAAGCAATTGAAAATGGGAACTAAATTCTCAGAGATGCATACTGTGAAAGAACAACCAAGATTTCACTGAGTTGCCCTTTGGCCACTGCCTGTCTCACTTGTTTCCCTAGAAATCATGTCCTCATCTCCGACTTTATCTTCGATAATCTTTCACGAAATGAATCGTCAAGCTGATAATTAAACATTATGAAATTCTTGTCACTCGTTTCATCAAGCCAGCCGTAAGCCAGCGACTGGAGAGGCAGCTGAAGCGCCCAATTGGGTTCACTCTAACATCGATGGAAGGCAGCCTTAGTGACCCAGTTAAGAGCGGCCCAATAATTTTCAAGCTTGTTGCTACAAAAGAAGTTAATCTCGATTAACATATAAACCAGTCTGATGATTAGTTTACCACAGACAAAAGATTAAAAATGTCTGGAGGTCAAGAACCTTCCTTCATGGCCACCATATGAAGAACAAATGATAAAGATGATTGAAAATTAGCTACTCTACAATTACCTTTATTCCATAACTAAAAGTTAATTAGTTCTCAAGCTTGTTGCTACAAAAGTTAATCCAGCCCATTCGGCCAAGGTCATTATCTTACCATATTTTTCTTCATAAATGAAGAGTCAAATCAAGTTTCTGATCTTTATCATTCCTGATCCCCATGTTGGGATTGCCGTTCACCCTTGAAAGATATTGGTTGGACCCACCTTCGTTGAATCCATTGAATCTCACGCTTCTTCGCCAATTCAAGAAACTCTGCTCATCTTCTTGATCATATTGACGATACCTACTGCTCCCATAAAACAGCACATTATCAAACCTGGCTGCATCATTGGATCCAAAACGATCGGAAAACTGGTGAGTAGGAGGACACGGGAGGGTGGCTGCATGAGCAGTTCTGTACAATGAAGGGTGCAAGAGCCCTAAATGATGACTAGGAGCAAACATCATTGGGAATGTTGGCGGTGGGAATATTTCAGATGCTCTTTTTGCCTTCCTTGCTGCATTTCTCTCCTTCTTGTGAGCATTTTGGTGGCCTCCTAAGGCTTGAGAACTGTAAAACTTTCTTGAACAGAATAAACAAGGAAACACTCGTGCTGTTGTGTCTTCTACTGCGTTGATTGGACAGACCTCTCCTTCGGGTTCCATGTCTGCTACCAGGAGAAAAAAGAAATCATCAAAGGTTAACTTTCATCATGAAATAAAAGTCACAAAATGGACTGTAGTGAGACTAAAACGAAAGAGAAACCTTTCTTTTTTAAAATTTATTATTGATAAAAAAAACGTTGAGAGGACACAGGGTAAGACCTTGAAGAAGAATAGCAGATAAAACGCTTGAAAAGAATGGCAGAAGGACGCAATACCCAAATGTGCTGACGGTGTTTGATATATACTTTGATCTGATAAAAGAAGAGAGTACAGAAGCTAAGTTATCAAGAGTTGGAAAATGTGAGGAGTCTGTGTAACATTATTAAATAGGGTGCTGTACGGGCTTGGGAACAGAAGAGATGAGAGAGAGAGAGAGAGAGAAGTGGGGAAGTTTCTGCTAAGGTTAAGAGAGCTACTGGAGGAAAGATTAGCCTGGATTGGGAAGTGGAATCTCTCTCTCTTCCTCTCTGACAATGATCAGTTTCATGGGCAAATGCATTTCATCTTGGAAGGAGTTTTAACTCTTTGTTTCGTTCGTCCACTCTAAAGTTTATTGTCACAAGTGAAGGGCAGTGAGAACTTAATCCTCTGGTTTATCTTTGGATTAATCAGGTTCCCACAGGTTTCAATGCACAGTTCTCCCACTCAAGCAAGGGCTACACTCTCCGAGAAGGAGCATTCGATAAAGCGATTTGTTTTTTTTCTTGTCAAGAAATTGAAGTGGTCAAGATGGATAGCCTTATCAGTTTTGGAGAAAGAGGAGAGTCAGATTTGTCAGAGAAGCTGCGCTCGGACGATCAGCTTTGTGATCTTCAATGGCCAACGTGGTAGGATCGTGTGACTTGGAAGCTAAAACCAGTGCCCACTTGGTCTGAACCGCAGTAATTGGTTGTGTTAAATGCTCTGTCCATGCAAAAGGCTGTTTTTTCCCTCTGCTTTCTATAAATAATAGTTATGGGGCTAAAAGCCACTCGTCCTGCATTCTCCACCGCCATTTCCGTGCAATCTGTCACCTTTTTCATCCACTTCTGGCATGCACCGAAGCCTCTTTGTCATGCCCCCGACCAGGGAGAACCCAGAGCTTGGATTCCAGTACATCGCCTCCTCACACGTGGCAACCATTAAGAACTTCAATTAAGATCTTCTTGATTCGGCGGTTATTATTCACACGGTTTCGATACAATATAAAGGGAACGATGGCCAGATTTAAGGCAACATGGGACCCACTCCAATTAGACAAGGACTGCAAATAGACATTCATCAGAAGGGAAGCGACATAAAAAAGTCAAGCAAAAGACGCCGCCTATATTCAGTTTTCGAATTTCTAGACAACGCCACAAACATAAACCACAAGTTCAGAATCCACCTGGGCAGGTGACGCCGAGAGAGAGAGACCTAATCATGACCCATCATCCCATGAAACCTCAAGGAATCAAAAACGGTGAAGCTATACACAAACGAACATACAAAGTACAAACTCTAAGAAACGGCTCAACTGTTGCACCGAGTACGTACCTACTGACCGCAATAAATGGAGATAATTACAATTTATCAAGTATGGTCGAAAATTCCTCTGGCGGTTCACGAAACAGGTATATTCTATCTCGGTTAGTACTCAGTTGACACACCACCACCGAGGAATCTTATCATGCTATACAGGTAGATGAGTACACCTCCACCAAGTCCAGATGGATCCAGTTGAGATTCAGGGACAACCAAAACATTTACTGAAGGAGAAAATACTTGATGGCTCCGTTGACGGCTCTGGCTCGGGCTCTGGCTCGGGCTTTTTTCGAGGGAGATGCTTGAAGAATGCTTTTACAGCTCCAGCAACACCATCCTCATTCTCCATGTCTTTGGCAAGCTCCACCGCGCGCTCCTTCACCTGACATGTTAAATTCATCGGGTAAATCCCTCGCCTAGAATCCGTTGCAAAAATATATAGTTTCTTCTAGTTCTAAATGACAGTAATCCTACTCTTGCGGTGACTGGAATTGATGTGGAGGGAAAGCTTACGGTTTGCTTTTTTAGCTCAAAATAACTAGAAGTGTTTTTAAAGCCACATGAGTAAATATTAAAGCTTGAGCTCCCTGATGGCAGCAGAGACATAAACTGTATCTTTTTGCCAAGATTAGAAAGTTCATAGATGGATCATGTTGTTAATTCCAGATCAAAAGGAGATTGACCAAGTTCAAACTCTCTTAATGCCCTTCATACATGATGAAGTGAACTTAAGCCCATCAAAAGGAGTTCCCTGGATGAGTAAATAAATATAAGGAGGTCCGCACATGCATTTTTTCCCCTTCCCAAAATGAACTTGAGCTTATCAAAGAGTTCCTTGTCAAGCTTTTCGCAAGATTATGAATTCTGCCTGGCCAGAAAGGAAAAGAGGACTGTGCATGTGGATTGTAGATTTTGACCTCCTTTTTTTTTTCCTTTTTATCCTCAGCTAGTATATGTCCAGTGATTTGACATTACCTTGGGATCTAGCATGAACTGTATCGCCTCAACCAACTTGGTAAGTGAGAACTCATCAACAGGTATGGGTGGAGGACCTACTCCTCTCGCATGCACCCGCTCACCCCAGAAGGGCTGGTCACCAAAGAAAGGCACAATGGTTGTAGGGCACTACATTCACGAAAGAAGAAGGATAAAGAAAAAAGACAGAAAGGACAGGATACAGAAATCTACAATACAAACAAGCCGCAGCTATTACCGCAGCTTTAAGACCAGCAGCCGTTGTTCCAGCACCTCCATGATGAACCTACAGCAAAGTGCAAGCTAACAACAATGGGACAACAAGATTGAAAAAGGAAACACAAAAATTGAAGAACACAATCAACATCATCATCAACTACTCAAACTTTTCACCTCCCAACTCTTTCGCATTTTATAGATTTTGATGAGTGACAGTGTTTCTCAAGTATTATATCCAACTGACAAAGCTGAAAAATTAAGCCTTACCACTGCCTTGCATTGCAAGAATAGCCAATCATGAGGACAGTTATCCAGTAGGTATATAAAGTCCTTCGGTTCTGCCACTGAGAGGAACCAAAATTAAGCTAAATAGATAGTGTACGAAAACCTAAAGATGCATATGCTGTGCTCACGGACAGTGCAACAGGAAAAAGAAACAGCTAGTAAACATACTAAACTCTAAAGGGGGGACCGGAAACTTACAGTTGCCCAGGCCACCCCAGCCTTTATTAATGATGCCCCTCTGCCCAGTTTGCTCCAGTGCTTCAACAATTGTTTGGGTCATTTTTTCTGGTTCTTGGACAGGCTGACATGAATAAGAAGAACGTAAGGACAACATCTAAAAAAATAGTGAGTGAACTGAGAAAATAAATTAAGAAAATGGAGGGGAAAAAAGAGCATGTATGATAGCAACTAGTGTAATCCTATTGCAGAGTCGATCTTCTTGGTATCAACTCCGCGCTCAATTATTGGGCACTGACACTTTGATGTGGACCAAATACGCAATTATGATTATATCTCAATTCACACACTAATCCACACATAGTGGAGACATCAGCGTGCTACCAAATTATTACATATAAGATCAGTTATGTCCCTGGGAGGAAACAACAGGTTTCAAGTCCTATGAAAACAATATGGACTATTTCTATCACATGAGACACCCAGCAGATTACATCAAATGGTAGTATCTGAACAGAAAAGGTTCCACTGCAGTTGATTCTTTTTGAACTGCAGTTGCTTAAACTTCAACAATAATCCACTTCAAACAAACCAAATATGAACAAACAAGTATCATCTTAGCCAGAAAACACATAGGAACTCTTTATGTTCAAGAGTCTCTCTCATGCCCATGTCAGAACAACATAAGATAAGAATTATGTTCAGATTCCATAATGCGCATGTCAGAACATACATTTACAATTCTTGAGTAATGTTTGGATAGAAAATAGACCTTAAATTTCCTTTAAACAACAAAATCAAAGAAAGAACTAGGAAATGAACTCACAAGACTACCAAATCCAATATAAATAGGTTTCTGACCAGCCTCAAGCCATTTCAAAAGCGGTTCAGGAGGTTCATAATTTGATGCTAGGTCAAGAAAGCAGAAGCCTACCACATCAATTTTAGGCCCCCAATCTGCACCCAAGAAAAAAAATGCAAACTATAAATTAGAATCTTTCCATTAAAAGTCATGCCAGCTTGCAAACCAGCTTGTTTAATATGAAATCGCACATAATATGAAATAAACCATCCGTAAACAGCATGAATCATGACTAATAAAAACTCATTTGTGATCAGTTATGAATATTAACAAACTCATTCAAACGTGACCTCAAACTTGTTCAGTAAAGGATCGAAGCTTGGATAAGACTAGGTTCTACAGTTTTAGATTTGCAAGGAGGATCAAGAACAAACTATTTATATGCTCCATCTCAGGATCATTTTATAGATCCCTGTAAACATTGATTTATCTTAGTTATATCCATTAAAGCCATTTGAATTAAAACAAAAAAATTCACCGCTGCAGAGGGAATCATCCTCAAAACATTCTATGATTTGTTATATTAGGCGACAGCATATGCAAGTCTTCTATTTTAGAGTATGATTCCAAGCTAGTTAATGAGATGATATGAGTTTTGAGTTCAGCTATTAAATCATAGATTATTTCAAATAGAATTTGGGATAGCTCTTATAAACTCAAGTGGAGATTTATTCAAACTCAAACTCAAAAAAGATTTTACCAAACCCAGTGTGAGCAGTCCAAAGCGTTACTTTGACTTGTTGCAACCTTACGAAGGAAAAAAGGGTACCTTGATGCTTGGCTAATAGCACAAGTTTCTTATTTTTTTTCAAAAATTTATAAAAGGCAAAGCATTTTGTGGCCAAAAAAATCATTCCAAAACATAACTTTCAAGCATATCAAGAAAAGACACTAGATGCTCAGAGCAAAGTGAAGAAATTAGAAGCTCGCTGACCACAAACACCCTAATCCAATTACCTAAGAGGATACAATTAGTTATCACAAACAAAACATTTTAAGGTTCAGGTGCTACCAAATAATCATTCTTCTGTCTAAAACAATAACACTGGTTGTGTAAAATTCATAAAGACACACGAGCGGACATGGTAGAAAACAGTCTAAATTATACAAAAGGGATATGGGGGAGATATGCAAGCCTCAAGGCACACGCCATAATTTGGTGGGATAAAGGAGAGGACTCCTTGTGGGAGTTGGTTTAAGTTTCTGATGCTGTTTAGTTCCAACAGAGCTGCTTCAAAGCTGTCCAGGGCAATTCTATAATTTTACTGAATTGCTGGAATTTTGATAGGAGTCTGTTGTTTTATTTTTCCGGTTCAGATACTTTATTTAGTCCTTTAAAAAGTGGACTTGTTTATGTTTCTTATATTGGAATCCTTATGTTTTCCTACATAGGAATCCAAGTCCCGTCAGGATTAGGAGTCATTCGAGCATTATAAATATGCTTGTAGTATTTTGATTTCTAGTAGAGAATTTTTCTATTGAATAAATTGCAGCTTTTGCCAGGCTATGTGAGAGTGAGGCTTCCAATCTAGAAGTGAATCCTAAACCTTTTAGTGTGAGGGTAGAAGTTTTATTCTCTGTTCTGTTTTCCTATTCCGAAAGCCCTAAAACTTCATATTATGCAACCTAACCTAATAAACATCCAGCTACGAACATTCCCCTATATTTGTCCTGCAACAGGAAAAGCACTCAATATGAAATGTTAGCTATAATTATTTAGTATGGCAGAAGATTAGCAGAAGCAGGTAAAACTGTAATGCCAACTTTCGACATTCTCCCTGTATGCAGCACCTTTGGGTTTAGGGACAAGGTGAGGACTCCATATGTATCCATATGGCACGTCAGAATCAGATCCCTGTGAACCACTGAGATAAGTGACAGGTCGTAGCTTCAACTTTTTTTTCCTTAAATCATTTATCATGTCCCGTATTCCCAGCCAAATCATCGAATCGACTATTTGATATGAAAGCTACAGAAATTGCACGTGGCCAAAAGTAAGTCAGAAATAACCAGATATTTTAAAGAAATCGAAGCAACAAGGAGAGCTAAAAGGGAAAAAAATCCAGTGGGCTTACTCGATATCCAGCTGATTGCTTGACACGCGACAAGGGATGAGGAAATTCACTAGTTGGCCTGGCAAGAAAAGATTAAAAAAAAAAATTTGCTTAAAACAGTTGAGGATTTACCCATTGAAGAGAATTATATATGTCAACATTGACAAACAGTAAGAATGTTGAAGCTACATCCTACTAATCAAGATTCCATTACCCAGGGAAGACTTACGTCCATGGCATGGTGAAGAATATATGAAGTGGTACTTTTAGGGCCTCTGCCACATGAGTATGCCCTAAAGAAAACATTACAAGGGTAAGTTGTAGAATATTGAACATGAAAATATAAATACAGGTTGAATGTATCTATGTAAGAAACAAACAGAGATGTTCCATGCAAAAGAAAAATACACATGCCACATCTGCATAATTTGGTAAAAGCAGACACACACAAGAGAGAGAAATGTAGAGGTGGAAGAGAAAATGATGCAAAACAGCAAAGAACAGCAATATAATGGCCAAAACTTGAAGAAAACTGAGAGAGAGAGAGAGAGAGAGAGAGAGAGAGGATGCACGTCCAAGGAATTTACAAAATATTACCACAGGAGGAACAAGAGCAAGAGGATTGCCCTTTCCTAAAACAAAATTGAGTGAACAGAGAAATATAAGAATCATTTCACAAACCAAAAAAAAACTCCCATTCCTCAACCCCCACTTCAAAATAAAAGGGAGAACAATGCCAAATGAGGGAGGTAAAAAATAAATGCTTCAATTACCTTGATCTTCGTGTATTAGGAAAGCAATTTTAGACACAAGTGAGATGCCAGATATGAAACCAAAAATTGATAAAGAACGGAAAAAATTCGAGATTGAAAACGAAGGGAAATGAGGAATTTATCCTAAGGTACAGTGACGCACCATTTACAAAATCATGATCCCATTTAATGGAAGAACAAGTACAATTAGGGTTTATGTCGAACAGTTGATTATAGTCAGGAAGAGTTACAGAGGTGCTGGAAACTCAGCAGAGGATTAAGAAAAAAGGTAATGCATGAACATTACAGCAGATTTCAACTGAAGCACAAAACATTATGAGAGTTTCAGAAGAAGTTTTACCATATGCTGGAGGATTGGCAATGATAGCATCTGCCCTAAAAGGGATTTTGGAATCAATATCAGGATCCTTGCAGGCAGGAAGTAAGGAGTATATAATTTCTTTTATTTGATTTCGTTGAATGGATACCTCAGAAGGCCCTGATGGCAAGAATCCTTTATTTTTTACCATGTCTGCTCATTAAAGCCAAACAAAACATGAAAGTTAGTGAAGGAACTTAAATTCTGAATTTGCAACCATCCAATAAAGCATAAACTCTAGTAAATCAGACTCACAATTGACAATGTAATCTTTTGGAGAATCAGTCTCAAATATATTTGAAGAAATTTGTAACAGAAACTTGTACACAAAGCAACTTACTGGGGCTAGAAAGCTGTCTTGAAAGAAAAATTAAATGTTTCAGATAAACTCCAAAATTCTCCAGTCAAAACTTTTGCAATAAAAATTTTGTCTATAGCACTCTTTTGAACATACAGAAATAAATACAAAGACAAAAGTATGCATTATCTGTTGCTAGTCAGACCGGATTACTATTATTGTTGAAGTATAACTTAAAACTTTTTGTCCATGCTGAGTAATCCACAGGTAGAATCCTACAAATTTGGCAAAAGATCATCCAAACTTCACTTTTTTATAATAAACCAACAGTGCATTTTGCACAAAAAGAATGGTTCATAGGCTGTAGCATGAACAATGAAAACCATTTCCTGGAATTGTTTCAATGACTTAAGAGATATGGAACTATTCCAAAAGACTAAAACATAAAGACTGAGGGGGGAAAAGAGCCCAATAACTTAAAAGAGTGGCATTTCTAAATACATACAACCAGCAAGAACTTTAGGATCTCCACCCAAAGGAAAAAACTCCAACCCAGCTGTCAGGACAAATTCTCTAAAATTTGAATGAGTTGCCAGTCTAACACGATGGCCATAATCCTGCACAAAAAGCCCTTGTAAATGAACCGATATTTGCAAATGATTAAGTCTTGAAAACAAAATAGTTGATAATAATCCGACCTTATATTTACTAACGCTTTCATTGTAAACAATACAGTGAACAAAATGGAACTTTAGATTTTCTTTGTTCACAAAACATAGCAAGAAGCAAGCTTTTTCTTTGTTCACACAATCAGCATTGTAGATAAATAAAACCATTAGAAAGATAAGCCAAAAATGATGGGGGTGATCAAATGCAGCAAAAGAATGAATAATGGCTAAGTCAACCCAACTTTCATATTTTTTTTAAAGCTTCTGTGGAATAAATAGCAAACATATTACACATGCTTAAATTTGACGATTAAAACTTCAAACAACTGTTCATGAATAGGGCTCCCACTGAAAAGCTGATAATAAGAATCATCGACTAACCTGTAGACGTTTACCTATCGCAATAAATGGCTGCACATCTCCTCGCGTGCCAACAATGAGTATTACTATTTGCAGTGGCGGTATATACTGGTCTGTTGCATCAAGAGGCTCGTCATCAGCAACTGTATTACATGCATAATCAGATCCGACCCCAAGAGTTCGGGGTTCGACATCCCCTGGAACCACAACTTCTACAGTTCCATTATCTTTGACAGTTGCCATTCTGTTCAACAATATACGCTGCATATTTAAAAAAAAAATCAAATAAAAACTCTAACCATGGTTCCATCATCTTCAACAACTTAAAACACCACAATTATAGGAAATAAAAACCTAAATCAACTAGGAACAACAAATCACTGTCCCAAAATTAACTAAAATTATTCCACATCTTGAATAGCCATCGTAATTAGGAATTGGAGACCGAATATTAGCAGAAGGCTAATAATACCTTCTCCTGATCAGGAAGCTTGTCATCGTAAATTTTTGCAGCCTCTTCAGCACGTATATTTTGATGCCTTTGCCCCTCAGTTTTGGATCTTTCTAACTTAAGCCGACTCGGAGTTGATTCTGATTTGTTGACACCAGGCTTTTCAGCCCTTGAAGTGTTTGATGTCCCGCCGCCGCTGATTCCTAAACAAAGAAATCTATAAGCCCATAAAACCAAGAAATGAGGCAAACACAATAAGAAACAAACTGTCAACGGAAATTTCTCATCCCTGTGCTCAACAATGTTATCAGAATCTACTAATTAGAAACGAACTACAGAATTCTGTTTTTGACAACGGAATTAAATTCAACAACTTGACGAATTACCGTTACTAACTGAAGCAACATCAACTGCCTCTCTGCTCTCCAATTCATTACCATCACCGCTGGTTTCAACACCAATGCTGATTTCCCCTTCGATTCTTACCGAGATTTCGCCGGAACTCGAAGAAGACGAAGAAGAAGACGAACTCCGTTGCTGCGACTCCGCCATCGCAGCAACCGGCTCCGGCGAGCTCTTCTTGTTCTGATCCAGATCTGACGGTAGATTCTAGAGAGAACAAAGAGGGTGTTTAGTGCGTGGGAGAGTGTGCTTGGATTTTGGAGGGATTTTTTTTTCTTTTTCTTTTTCTTTTTTCTTTTTGAGCTGTAGGGAATTAAAGTACAAAAGGATACCAGAGAGAGAGAGAGAGAGAGAGAGGAGAGGCACGTTCGATGGAGTGGGTTACGGGCCGCCAAGATTATGGTGACACGTGTGTATTTTAATTTGCCGGCCCTTTTATGATCGATGCGAATTACGGTTCTGTTATTTGTCTTTGCTCGTGGTCTCTGTCTTCTGTGTTGGGAAGCGCAGTTGGGAGTTGGGACGGCTTTTATCAATGTGCCTCTTGGGTTTTCGGTTTTTAAAAATATATTTCTCTTTAAAAATAGTATTTTAAAAATATTTTGATGTGTTAAATAAAAATAAAAAAATTATTTTAATATATTTTTAAATTAAAAATATTTTAAAAAATATTATCAAATATATATATAGATGAATTAAAGCACGTGATATTTTGTATCGCGGGTGAAGGAAAATGGCTGCAGACACATCATTGATCCTTGATGCGCTGCGGGGTTCCAGACCAATGGGAAGTGCAGGTCTGAATAATAATACTCTTCTCCTATTGACTTTATGTTTTTTTTTTTACTGGGGGTACGTGCTGGCTGCGATGAATCTGAAATTTTGCGATAAGATCCATAGTTTATCAGTCAAGATTGAGCTTCATATTTCTTATAAATTGGTTTTCAAGGGTTTTTTATTTTTGTTATTTATTTTTATATTTTAAAAATATTCTTAAAAAAATTAATTTTTTTATTTTATTTTTCAATTTAGTATGTTTTTATGTTTCTAATCATTTTAATATACCAATTTTAAAAATAATTTTTTAAAAATAAAAAATATTATTTTAATATATTTTTAAATAAAATATACTTTAAAAAACAATAATAATTATAACCACAATTCCAACAATTCTATTTAAAAGTTTTTTCTAATCAGATTTGGGATGGGATTTTGACAAATGTTATGCAAGTTGTTTACGAGGTATGTCTTCAATTATAGCTCAGCATTGAATGGAGCCACATTGATAGCCTTGAACATGCGAGCCTCGGGTGCTTGATTCCGATAGTAAATTAACATGTTTCGAGTGCTTAATTATTCTGAAGAAGATAGCGAAAGTGATTTCTCAAAGTGACTATTTGGATTGTGTTTGTGGTGGCAAGGGTGATTATTTTCGGTTCGGTTCAATTTTTATTAAAAGAAAAATCAAACCGAAATTTAAAAAAAAAACCGAAACCGGTTCAAACCAGCCGGTTTTGGTTCGGTTCGGTTTTTTAGGACAAAAACTAGTTCAAACTGGTTTGGCTTGATTTTTCCAGTTTGGCTCGGTTTTCTCAGTTTTGGCTCGGTTTTTTTCCAATTTTTTTCGGTTCGGTTTTTTGCTTATAAAACCAAAACTAAATCGAACCGGCCGGTTTTTTCAAAATTTTAATCAATTTTTTCTGTTATTTTTTTCTGGTTTTCTCGGTTTAATTGGTTTTTTTGCTCACCCCTAGTGGTGACAGTTCAAAGTATTTTTTAATTAAAAATATATTAAAATAAAAAATTTTTATTTTTAAAAAATTATTTTTGACACTAGCACATCAAAACGATCTGAAAATTTAAAAAAATAAATTGAAACAAAAAAAATCAAAATTTTTGGGAATGCAGTCCAAATATGCTCTAAATCTTCTTCTTGCACTACGATCAACACTACTAAGAAATTATCAAATGGAGATATCGATACCTCGTAGGGTAATGAGAAATTGTCTTGTACTAAAAATAATTTCTAAATTAAGAGCAAAATATTTAAGATTGTTAATTTAATTTATTTTCATAAGTATTACAAACAGTATAATTGAATGCAATTATATGGCTTAGTATTTTATCTCAAACATAAAAATTATATTAAGTTATCAAAATATGCTTATAAGTTGAATTCAATTTAGTATATAATTTAGTTCCAAACAAGTCTTTACAAAATATCAATTTCATTGGAATTGGATGGATATTGGTTTGAATGGTATAATACTTTATAGATAGTTCAAGTTCATGATGGATTTGAGTATAGATAACAAGGACAAAGTTGGGTGTTGAATAGATAATAGATATTGCTTTATTCAATTCAATTCAAAACTTGCATCACTAGATTTTACAGTTTTATCGATGGAAATTTTCATCAGTATTTACACTCATGGTTTGTTGATAAGTATTTTACCAATGAGCTCACGAATGAAAACCATCAATCGGCAAAACTCTTGTCGGTAATTGCGCACCAAAAAAATTTATCCATTTCATTCTGCTATTATTTCCCTTGAGATGTTTGTCATGTAATTAACAAAATATCATATGCAATTCCATCAGTGTTTTTATTTGTTTGTCGGTATATCCGTCGGTAAATGTAACATATCACCAAAGGAATATCATCTATAATTCCATGAGAGAGTTAACCATAACAATGACATTTGCAATAATTATTTTCCAACTCTTTAAAATATACCTACGAAAGTGTTTTGTCGGTAACCCCGTCAGTAATAAATTATAATATTTTTAAAAATATATATATATTGACCATAAGTAGAAGAATAATTAAAAAAATTAAAATGAAATACATAAAATGAAATTAAAATAATATAAAAATTAATTATTTATTACAAATTTAAACATTTGTACTTTCAAATATTGTAATCACCCAACAAAAAAAGGGGTGAAGCCAGAAACGACTCTACCGTCGCTGCTAACTTCTTAATCGGCAGCGACACAATTTTTCATTGCTGATTTTTGAAGCGGCGGCGACATAGTTGTCGTTGACAACTTCTAAGTCAGCAAGGGTTATGTGCGCTGATGAATCCATGCGTCAGCTATGAAATCAGTTTCGTTGATGATTTCTGAGTCGGCAGCAGCTCCTTTTCATTGACAATTTCTAAGTCAACAGTTGCTAGGTGCGCTGATGAATCCATGCATTTTGTAAAACCTGACAATTCTTGTCTTTGGCCAAACCATACTAGGAAGAATTAAGGGGTGAAAAACCAACCAACTTTGGAGAAAAAATGAAATCCTAACAAAAACTTGAACAAAAGGCAGACCAACACTAAATAAAATTAAGGGGACCAAACCAGTTTACTCTTGAGAGACCTTGGGAAGGGGAAAAAACAGTTCTGGGATAACTTAATGAGGAACAAGGATAAGATAGAACAACCCTCAAACACCCTAGTACACTTATAGGGGCTATAAATACAAGGAGAGAAAAAGGGTGACCCTTCCTTTTCCCAAAGACCAGTTGCAATAGCTACATGTGTCCAGCTGCATGCTCTTGCTCCTCAAACTCTACTCTATAAAAAACCAAACCCAATCCAGCTACATGTCCCCTTCATTGATTGTGTGAGTAAAAGAAGAGCTTGAGAGTGAGGTTAATGGCTGGAATCAAGGAAAGAGAGGGGGTGTAACTAGCTGGTTGGACAACAAGTGAGAGAGGGAAGAAACTTAAGCAATGTTTCAACCAAAGCATGGAAAAAATGGTTTAAATTCATTTCATTTAATCGACATGAAAATTAGTTTGCATGTTATTTTTTTATATGAAAAATTAGTGGTTAAAGTGTCAAATGTAAAATTAAAGAAGAAAACCACACCCTCCTCTAGAGAGAAGGTTTCAGTCTAAGGTGTGGATATAGGGTTTAAATTTGTTTGATGAAGTTGTTATCAACTTGTGTTGTGATTGTATTCATTTGCATGAAAAATAAGTAATATCAATTATAGAAAATCAAACAATAATTCATACCATTCTTTGTTTATATGGTTCAACAAAAAAGATTAAAGAAGAATTGAAATTTTGAAATTGAAATGATCTAGAATTTTACATTAATTGATGTTATCAAAAGTAAAGGAAAGGTAGGCAAATGACTACATTATCTAAAAATCAAAAGGGAATTCGTTCCCTTATTTTGTTTGGTTTAAAATTTGGAATAAAGACGAAATAAATTGGTTAAAATTATCATGGAAATTGAATTTAATCATGTTTAAATAAGTGTAAAATGAAAGATTTTGATTGATTTAAATGTGTAAAAGCAAAGGGAACCGCTACGTTCCAATAAGTATAATTCGATCAAAATGACCATAAAAGAGAAAGAATAAAGAATGGTAACCATGACTGCGATGGTTGTAGAAATGTTTTTTTCTTTGAAAACATATTTGTTCTCTATTGTTGATCATCAATCAAGAGGAAATAAAAGGATGATTAAGGATAATGTTGCTGGTCATTCGGTCAAGATTTGATAATGCAGGTGTTATCCATTTTTGGGTTTTCACACAAAAACAATACAAAAATATCAAAAAATTATATTCGAAAGAAAATAAAAAATATATGTAGTAGTGAGAAGAGGATGCCAGAGTGCTTAGAAAATAGCCAAAAATTGGTCGAGGAGGTTTAAAAATACAAAATTAAAATTTGATAGTATATTGTTGATCGATGACAGCCCTGTTGATAAAGAGAATTCAATTTGAGAAAGAAATATCCAAAATCAAATGTTTATGGACTCAATTAAATTTTATTGAAGGTTTAATTGAATTTATGAAGGGTTTGATTGCAAGAAAAATTAATTTTTAAGTGGGTTTTAATTGGATGAAATTAAAGTTCAGGGGTCAAATTATAATTTTTAAGAGTTAATTTGGTCAAATCAGGGCTTAATTGCATATATATTGAAATTTGATGGCCAATTAGGGACTTGATTGAAGAAATCCAAAACCAATGACCAAACTGGAAAAGGCGCTGGAATTGACTGAATTTAATTGAGTTCAGGGGCTAAATTGAAGAAATTGAAAGTTTGTTGATCAATTGAGGGTCAAATTGTATAAATCTGAGACCAATGACTAAAGTGAAAAGCGGCCAACGTCAGGGCTGACGTTGGGATTTGGCAGGGATGCAATTGAATTGATTTTTAAATCAAAATTGCAATTGAGGACTTGATTGAACAAATCAAAAATTAGGGACTAATTTGGAAATTTGCACATTTTAGCGCCATTCCCTTTTAAATGTAACGACGTGTTCTGTGCAAAACGACGTCGTTTCATGCACTGTTCATATATATATAAAGAAGCACAAAATAGTGTCATTTCAAAAGGCATTGTTCTTCTTCTTCCCTTGGACGTGCAACAAAGGAAGAGGAGGCCTTTTTTTCAAATTTTATTTTCGCGCTCACTCTCTCTATATCCCTCCCCTAACACAACCCACTCCCTTACCTACCGCTATAATGATGAAGGAGAGGAACCCTGCAACCGCCTTACCCTGTGCTAAGGCATGGGCAGGGTAGCCACCTTACCCTGCCGCATGGCAGGGGTAAGGTGTCCCTCTCCTCCTGTCCTTTATAAATGCCAGGGGGCAGGGAGAAATAAGGGGGGAAAGATGAGATTTTTTTAGTGGAAATAGAGAGAAAGAAGGGAGAAAAGAACAAAAAAAAATGAAAAAAAAAGAAAGAAAAATAGAGGACAACTTTGAGAGAGGGGAGGTGAGAACAGAGAAGGTTTTTTAAGTGAGACAGACGAAAAAAATAAAAAGGGGGACGAGATATTGTTTTGAAGGATATTCTAAAAAGATTAAAGAGAGAAAAGAACAAAAAACAGCAGGGCACGAAACAGAAACAGAGAGGACGAACAAAGAGGGGGGATAACATTTTTACAGAGGAAGGGGAGATGGCATTTTGACAAAAGGAGTAGACATATTTACACGGGGGAATATCAAAGAGAGAAGGAAACAAGGAGATAAAATAAAGAAGGGGGGAAGAACAAAAACTGAAAGAAAAAGAAATATAGAAAAAACAAAATAGAGAAGGGGCAGACCACCGCCCAACAGCCTAGAACCAATAACTCCAGCTCCAGCAAGAACGGACGACCACCGTGAGCCACCGCAGGTCAGCTTCCCCCTCCTTATTTTTCCTTTTTTCTCCTTCTATATTTGCAACCTCCACTGTTCTGCAAGTAAATAGTGGAGAGTGAATTAATTCACTCCCAATTGTTCACGTTGAATGTGAATAGTGGAGATTTTTCCACTGTTTACTAGGTCGGACCGGGTCCGAGCCAAACCAAAATGCATTGGGCCGGGTCCGGCCCAAACCTAAAAAATCCAAAAATCCTTTCAAAAAATTTGTGATTTTCTCGAGTATTTTTCTATCAATTTTTTTAATATTGGTTTGTATTTTTATACCATAAAGATACAAATTCAGTATTAAAATACCCGGTTTTTGTCAAAACATTGCAAAAGATATATTAAAAAATATCTTGTTTCTATGCATACGGCTATGTCTCTCAAAGAAAAAAAATTATATCATATTTTCATATAACAAAAATTCAAAAATATGTTTTAGCATTCATTTTGGCTTTAATAACCGGTTTATTAAAGTCATGAGAACTAAGCCAATATTTCAAAAAATACCCACAAAATATTTTGTTTTCTTTTAGTATCTGGGATCATGAATTTATACGTAAAATGTATTCCTGATATTAAAAAGGTATTTCTTTTGTAGACATTAGAACGGCTAGGTTTTTACCCGATAAGGTAAAGATCTCTTTACCAAGGACTTGTTTTAAACCTTAGACAGACCAACAATTAGAAAACACGACAATACCTTAGTTTTCTATCAGACAATTATACTATACAACTTACCTTAGGTAGGGCGCATTTGGGGTGCTAATACCTTCCCTTTAGCAATCAGTCCCCGTGCCCGATCTTTAAGACTAGTTGGGGTTCCTAGTGATCAAAATACTAGGTGGCGACTCTCATTCTCTCTTTCTACTGATAAAAAACAAGAAATCCTTGTCTCCCTAATTTTCTAGAAACATTCCAAGAGTGGATGCATTTCGCCGCGATGCCGCACACGTGCGACAACATGGATTAAATGATTTCAATTGGATTGTTATAAGATGTTAATATATTAAATAAATTTGTGTTACTTTTGGACCCAGTTATGGATACAAAATTAATGTAATGATGGTAATGTGATAATCCTGTTTGATAGGGCATATTGTTATGGTCAGACCCTAGGGTGTTGGAGGTACAAGATTAGCACACCAGATAGACAATCCTACACTTTGATATATTTAAATTGCTTTGCTTAAATTGTGTTAGTTGTAGTTTCTTTAGAAATACAATTCATGAATGATAAACAAAAAAAGTAATAAAGAGAAAGAAAATATGGAAATTATGAACTTGATTTGTTGTACAAGGAAGTTTGGAAGCTAATGATACCGATGTGATACATTATTGTCAGCATTTACTTGAATAAGAACTTGATTATTTATTCTAGAATATGAAGACTAATGAAGGATTTTATTGACATCAGCAATCTACCAAAAGTATGGAAAAGAAAATGTTGAGCATAACTTGATTGACCTTTCGGGTCGTGAATGCTAATGATACCGACATGATTATGTTGGCATCGGCCATTAGATGGATTTGATTAGTCATTTCGAGTCATGAAGGATAATGATGGCAGTAAGGTTACATTTGTGTCGACATCATCTGAAAATTTAATTAGTTATCCTTGAAGTGAAAGCTAATGATACCGAAAAAAATTGTATTGACATATCCTTGATTTTTGTCATTGAGATGATGAGTAATGATATCGATTTGGAATCGATATCGGTATTGATTTGGTTGACCTAGATTATGGGTGATAAACGACATTAAGGTGTCTAATATTGAAAATTACATTTGCATATAAGATGTAATAAGAAGAAAAGGATGTACCACATCAAGTTATTACGATACAATGATTTACATTCTTTTTGTTGAAGTTAAGTAAGTAACATTAATATTTATAAACTTCATTGTGTCTATGTTTGCTTACAGGTTCATCTCATTCGAGTCAGTATTGGTCTCCTATTTAGTCAGAACCATCCTGAAACACAAGTTAATTTACATCAACACCTTAATTGACTTAGGAAGATGGAGAGGGTAATTAATTATACGTCGATACTAAAGGAGCTATAAGAAGACTGACCCATTTTGTAAAAGATATATATATATATATAAAAAAAAAAGAAAAAGAGAAAAGAGCAAGGAAACAAGTTAAATAATAACTATAGAGTTGAAGAAAAACAAAGGAATAAACTTGTGAAAGTAAATTTAAATGGTTAAAGGTTAAGAATAGAAACATAATAACCTAACCAGGACCATATTGAAAAGTACAAAGAGGGGAAACTAAGTAGCCTAAGCAAGTGTAATTAAGGGGAGAAAAAAAGAAGAAGCCAATCCTCTCTTAAGGAGAAAGGCCGACAACTAGAAAGGAAGAAACTTCCATCTTCTTCCATTTTATTAGAGCTACACCGCCTAAATCAACCTTGTATGTCACCCCTACACCTTTAAAGAGAGAAAAACAATAAGAGAAAAGGACTAGAAACCTAGAATGGAAACTTGAGCTGCCACAAAGAAGAAATGAAGGACTAGTTGAGCTTAATAAAAAAAGGAACATAGGGAGTAAGAAGAAAATGTGACAAAAGAGGGGGGGGTAAGAGAGCTAAAAACACAAACTAAAGTGTTTTGGGCACCTTCTGAATAGAGATTGTAAGTTTGATATAAAAATTTCAAATTTGTCTTAGTTAGGGTTCTTGAGCCAATTTGGGAGAAATGTAAAAACTCCATGATTTTATCAATTAGAAGACTAATAACTTAAGAAAATGACCTTATTATTCATAAATAATAAAGGAATGTGTAACAACCCCAAAATTTATGTTCAAAACAAAGAGCAAGGACATAATAATTCAGTTAAGATTAGGATAATTTTTTTTCTTGTAATCAATCAAAAATCCAGCAAAGTTTCCTTTATATTTTTAGATACCAAGTTATCGACTCTTCTTTCACCATTCCCAATTATCAAATTTCTTATTCGTCCTATCATCCAGAACTTCCTCCTCTCATTACATCATCATTTCTCAATAATCAAAATCACACATGTTTAAACAATTCAATATAACACATTTACATAGATACAATTCAATGAATTATTCTACAATTATAATTAAAGTACATTACAAATTCAAAACTTTACAAATAAGGACCATCAACCAAATTATAATTGAAATAAGTACATAATTAAAGAAGAAACTCATAATTAAAATTATACTACAAAAAAATACTTTTGATAAATTATTGACGTGTTAAATTCTGAAAATTTTATTACATAACAAAATAATAAATCCATTCATTATAAAATGGTACCTAACAAAATATAAGGAAAACTAATCTATTGTTCAGTCTAATATGAAGATGTGCTTAAAAATTGATTTAATATAATAATTCGATTAGACAGATGAAATAAAATATCAATAAATTCTTTTTTACTTTCTTTTTTTTGAAAATTTGCTCATAAGATCATTAAATTAATTCGTTCATCTAGTATTATATTTCAATTAAATTTTTGAATAATCCTTCGTTTGAACATTAACAAAAAATATAATTCTTCCTATCGCCCATTAACCCGGGCATTAATTCCACTAATAGGTGATTAATTTCTCGCTCATCCATTCAACAAGCACTAATTCTATCAACCCGGAAAATTAGTTCAATAATTTACCCATTTATCAAGATACTAATCTCATTAACTAGGAAATTAATTCCTCATAACGTCCATTCGCTAGGGCACTAATTCCATTAAACTAGGAATTAGTTCAACGATTTACTCATTTACCAGGGTACTAATCACATTAACCAAGAAATTAATTCCTTATCACACTCATTCACTAGGGCACTAATTCCATTAGTTCAGGAATTAGTTCAGCAATTTGCCCATTTATCACAACACTAATTGCATTAATCCAGGAATTAGTTCATTGCATCATATATCTTATTTCCTCAAGTAAACAATATAACACCTACTAATTTATTACCCACAATTAATCAAATAAATATATATATTGACCAATAATAAATTCAGGCAATGCATAATTACATAACAACTGAGCTCGAGTTGAAGTTCTTTGCCGTTGTGTTGGATTGACAGCCTCTCCTGAATTGACAAGTATATCACATCATTTCTTTTTACATCTACTCTCTCTCTCTCTCTCTCTCTCTCTCTCTATATATATATATATATATATATATATATATATATATATATATATATGGCATGAAGATTCAAGCCCACCTTCCCATGTAAGAACACTTGGTTAAGAGCATTTTGGGTGACAAAAAATAAAAAAAGGTGGGTTTCAAGTTTCGAGGCTTTAGATAAAAGGATTCTTTAATAACAATCAATACATCATCAAAACTAATTTGTAATCAACATTACTTTAAAAGCAAATAAGCTTAAAAAAACTATAAATTGTGCCACTACTATCAAGCAACAATTCAGCCATGCAAAAAAAAAATCTCTTCATAGTCAGAGCCCGAAAAATAACCAATGGTTCAAAAAATAACCGAATATCAATAAAGGAACCATGATCAAGGCTAAAAAAAAAGAAAAGAGAAAATAATGAACCTATAATAGAAAAACTTCAAAAATAAAATAAATATCCCCAACATGGAAAGCCCAGGAGAAGTAGTAGCATGTTGGAGTAAAGAAATCCAATTAAACAAGAATTAAAATGACAACATATCAAATTAAGGTTGACAAAAAGACAAACTACACTAGAACAATAGAAAAACATCACAAACCTGCTGAGAACCAATTAGCTTAATAACACAAATGAGAAATCAATTGCTCATATACAAGTAAATTTCCAATCTCACCCAGTAAACATCAACTTTTCTAATGTTGCAGGAGTAGAGGCCCATCTAAGTGGGTAGTGCATTAAATGTATTATCATCGTTATGAGCCATCTTTTCCAAGCCAAAATCTATAATTGAATGAAAATGAACACATCCATAACAATAATAAAGGATCATTTTAATCCCCAAGTCATTAGGAAATCCTATAAACATTGCTTTAAAGGAGTTTGAACAGACCAAAAGAAAACCCAAGCCAAACCCAACCCAGCTCACCCAAACCCCATAAGAAAACAGAGAGAGATATATGCAAATGACTCTTTTTAGTCAGAACAAACCAAATGCAACCGTAAGAATCTTCACCAGCCAAAGCTTAGAAAAGAGAAAGCAAGTCCCAACCAAAACCCTCCAAAATCAAATCACATTGCAGCTAAGAGAGAATCGACTTATGTCCTAGAAAGTGAAGAGGTATGAAGACCCATTATGTAAGTCTATAGTTTATTGAATCTTGATACATAATACCCACACAATAAGAAGGTGTTTGGTGTTGCGGTCATGGGTGAGGTTGTGTTAAAACACAAAAATTTGGTATTTGGTTACCCATGAACTTTTTTTATGTGGGTCCCACCAGAAACAGAGGTTGAACCTTAATTTTTGAAAAGTAACCCACATCTACTTTACCTCTCTCTCACCTCTCCAGCAACAACTTGAAGACCTCTCTTTCACCTCTTAACAGAAAAAAAAGCCATAAATTATGGAGAAATTAACTGTTGAAAAAAATTCCAAAACAACCTTTCGCAGATCTAAAAATCTTGTCTTACCACCATTGTTAACCACTGCTTGAGATTTATCATCTCATTCCAAAAAAACTTTTAGCCTTGTTATTCCCCTTTATTCTCTTCTCTCCTTTTGATATTTTTTCTTGCTTGCCTCTTTCTATTTCTTTGAGATTACCTTGCCATTTTCATTCTACAAAAGGTAATTTTAAGTGATTATGTAAGCTTATTTATCAAAAAAAATAAGCACTGTAATGATATTTTTTATAAATTCAAATTTGATATCCCTGCACCCCTTCTTCATTTTTCTTCAAATCAAATCAAATTTAACTTAGATTTGCCTATGATGTTCTTGATATTGCTTTTTTTTTTCTTTTGCATAAATAAACAATAGATTTGTATTGGGGAAACTCAAACACCAATAAGTAAAGGTATTGGTAAACTTGTTCTCTCGTAACAAACGTTAACTATGAGTTTCTTCCTTATCTCTATCCAAAAATTTGTTTTAATTAACTATAAATTTTAATTTTTGTGATGCTTGATTAATTTATGTTTCTTTAGTCATGTATATCTTCCTTAAATAAACTACAACACTTGCATGTAACCGAGATATATTGTTTACCACTACCTTTTACAATTGATATTCAAATTTGTTCTTGAAGGTGGGTAATTTAAAAAAAAAAAATTCTTTTTTTCATTAACTCATGTTTGATGGAGTTTTGTATGTTTGATTAGTTTATTAATATTAGTTTTGTCTGCTCTAAAATGGGTTTGCTTTTATTTTTGGCTTAATGCTTGGATTTAGCTGTTGCTTTTTTATTTTCTTTTTGTATATAGCTAAAAGGAAATGGAATATTTTGTTTGTATGAATTGAATTAAGGTGTTGTATAATTGATGAAGTTTTGATTTTTTTTTAAAGGAGTAAATAATCATTTTGTTTATAAGAGATGAAGTCTTGAATTGCGTATTGGGTTTCATTTATAGAAAGCAGTGTTTGTTGTAACTGGGTAACCTGGTTAGGATTGAATTAAAGGAGGGAAAGTTGCAAGAAATTTAAACATTTCTCTTGAAAAAGAAAGTCTAATGCCCTCATCCTCTTTGAACTTTGGACCTTGGTCTGTACTATATTACTTTGTTGTTAGCCCTTCTATAAGTCGCTCATGCTTTTAGTTTGCACTTTAAAAGGGGAAACATGGCACTGTAAAAGGCATTCGATGGGAAAAGCAAGCATATGATGTGCCTTTATTCATCTTTATACTTGTCCCCCATAGCTTGATGTTTTTGTTTTGTTTTTTCATACAAATTATTAAAACTATATTGCATTAACACCTCAAGCTTTTATTTTTCCTTAAAGAAGGGTTCTTAACACAATCCAATGTTTTTTCATAATATTGATTTTTTAAGGGTTTTTTTTTCTTTTCTTTTTAATAATAGAGAATACCATTTTGTTCTCACTTCTATTAATGATTTTTGATGAACTATAAGGGTTTTATTAGATAACATCTGAACACTTTTCTCAATAATTTGCTACTCTCTCATCTTCTGAATTGATAAAGTTGTTTTGGACAGTACTCTTTCTTGACTCTTTAATTGTTATACTAAATAACATTAAGTTTAGTCTTTATTGTTGTTTTAGGTCTCTTAGTTTTTCTCATTTTCTTTCCATTCTTATTAATCTCTTCCCTTTGAATTTGTTTATTCTACAGCTTAGTTTAACACTTTTTAATGACTGGATTTTGTTGAATAATTTGAAACATTATATTTCAGCAATTATTTAAATTATTAGGGGTTTTTAAGGTATCTAAATTATGTATGGCAGTGTTGCTTTCAATTACTTTCCAGTATCCATTTCAGCTAACTATAATTGGAGATGAGCAATATATATGCTTATATTCATCATATGTTGTTTGATATAGGTTTAGAAGTTGCTTACTAAAATTATGCATGTTAAATTTGGTTATTAATTCGTGCAAAGACTTTCAAAGTTGGCACTAGTTAAGATTGGAAAATTATGATAACAATAACAATTTTAATCATGGTGATGCGATGTCGCGGTCGCACAAATTAATTACCCTAGCTTAAAACACACAAGATAGTATAGAGCAAGCAAGGGGTCGATCCCACGAGGAAGTTTCAAGTCAGATTTTTATGTTGTACGTTATGTAATTGGGGGGATTTGGTTTGTGATTATCTAAACTATGACAGCAATTAAACTAGCAAACAAAATCAATTAAAACCGAAACTTATCAAGAAAACAAACCTTGGTCGCAAGCACACATCCACCAACGGAAATTAGAACCGATCCTTGAAACAAAAATTACAGTTTATGTTCTGAAATTTTATCTTTTCTTAATGTTGATTAATTAACGGATCCGCCGTATAATTAATCCTAACCAACAAACAATCAAAGTGTCCGCACTAATGATTCAATTTAATGGTAGCTTTAAGAACTAGATAATTTCATCAAGATTAACATACAAGCTGTCCGCAGCTTGTATCACTTTGTTCAAATGTTCTCCCTAAGTTCAATAATGTAGTTCCGCCACAATTATCAAGCTTAGTTGCTTCACAAGTTCATATATCACAACTCTGGTTTTGATATTAAACTTAGCAATAGATTGTTCACAACAATAACTTAGAGTCCGCTCTAGCAATCATCAACAACAATCATAGGAAATATGCATAGGAAAACAATCATACTAATTCATAACATAAACTGAAAATAAAAGGAAGAATAAATCTCACGGTTCTTGAAGTCCGAAGGTTTGTTGTGTCCTTGCAACCAAGAAAAGAGCTTAGCCTTGCATAACTATTGAACAACTACTTCTAAAGAATGAAAAGAGCATGATTTTTGGGTTTGTAGAGGAGAGAATTTGTGTTTATTCTCTGCTGGCTGCTGCCTCCTTCTGCTCTCCCTCTGTTCTTGTTGGCTGCTGCCCCTTCTCTCTTTCTTTTTATATGCTAAGAAACCCTAGTCTTTATTTTACAAAATAGTCCTTCCTTAAGTTGAAAGTTTACATTTAAGTACTTCAATAACTATTTTTCCTAAAAAGGAGAAATAGCCTTGCATGAAATCTTCAAACTCTGACTTAGAGGAGCTAAATTGCTGATATAAAAACTTGGATGTCTGTTTAGATGCTTCGGAATGTAATTTGGACTCGTTTCTTCACGAAACCTGTTTGCTGGCAGAATTCAGTTGTCATCTTTGGAAAATCATATCTCCCTCATATGACATCGGTTTTGGCTGCAATTTGGAGCGTGGATAGGTCTTTGAATTAGGAATCCAATAAAATTGATTTTGAATCAATTGGACTTCTGTAGCTCCAGATATTAAATTTTGAATGGCAAAAGGTCAACACTGGCAGAATGCAAGATTTGACTTTGCAGGATGTGATTTCCATGATCTTTCTCCTTTTATTTTTCTTGCATTACATTTCCAGAAAGGTATGGATGTTAGCTTTTTAGTGCCACTGGAATCACTTCATTTCGATCTCTAGAACTCACGCTCTGCACAAAACATCGACTGAACGTCAAATCTGCCAATTATCTCCAATTTACTCCTTTTTGCATCTTTCATCCAAAAATGCCTTCAAAACATAAAACAAAGAATATCAAGGCATTTTATATATAAAACATGGACAAAACATTAGGTAGATGTGGGTGAAACTATCGAATAATATGGTTACATCAAATACCCCCACACTTAGCTCTTGCTCGTCCTCGAGAAAGGATAAATAAAATCAAATTGAAAAAAAAACTATGATCAATCTCTTAATCTCCCATCAATGTCCAAGAATATATGCATTATAAACAAGAATACAATCATGAAGGATAAATAGTATAATTCTTATGAATTCATTTACATGCAAACTTCAAAAATCAATCAATCGTCGGGATTTAAATGAAATCTATGCCATGCCAAAGTGATAGGTCCTCTCATTGATATACACTCCAACACTCATGTGTTTAGGGTTTATGTGTTTAAATTTCTCAAATTCAATCAAAGAGTATGTTCTACCATAAGCTTGCTTTTCAATCTCATCTCCATTAGCAACTTATTACAAGTACTACATGAATCAAAAGGTCTTATTTTCCGGTTGTAATGGGGCTAAGGTTAAGGTGAGGTAAAAGAAAGTAAAAGGAAAGGTTCAAACCAAAGAAAGTAGAGCATTCTGAAAAATGATATTTCAAACAAGATATTCCATCCAAGCACATAAATTTTTCATCTTTAATCACCAATACTTAACTTCTTTTGATTTCAAGCTCTTTCAACATAAAATCTTAAGAACATAAAGGAACACTTTTTTCTTTTTCTTTGTTCATTTTTTTTTTTTTTTACCTTCGGCAACTTTGCCCATCTTTTCATCAAACATCACTTCTTCTTTCTTTTCACATAATTTCCAACCATAATTCCATGAGATATCATAAGTATACGCTCTACTAATCCTTGGCCAGGGGAAAAGGAAAACATATAAAAAGTTAAGGCTTATACATGGATAAAGCAAAGAAAAGATAAACAAGCTCAAAAGGGGCTCACTAAGGATAATATGCTTTAGGTTGGCTTTTTGGCTCAAGTGGTTAAAATTCCTAATGCCTTTATCATCTTCATGTATATATCTAATATGAATGTAATCTCAACAAGATATGAAGCAAGTTCTAAAGATACATATCATTGAAAGAAGGCACAATAAAAGAATATAATGTTGAAGGCTCAAAAGCTTGCATTGGTATAACACTATAAAATCAACATGGCATATTCTCAAAGTCAATCCCTAAACCAATTAAACCTTAAAACTTGCATGCACACTCCTTCATTTGATTTATATCTTCATCTATCTCAACTAATTCTCATACATAATACTCATATTCTCAAAAACCAATGGGAGTTCAAAAGATCAAACATAATTATTTTTTTTTGAAAAATAACAAAGAAAACCAAAATTAGAAAACCAACATTCTCCCAATACCCCCACACTTAAAACACAACATTGTCCTCAATGTTGAAATAAAAGAAAAGGAATATTGGAGAATGACAAAAATAAAGTAAAATGCGAAAAATAAAAGATAAGGGAAAAAGAAAGCAAATCTGTTTTTTTTTTTTTGTGCTGGGTTGCCTCCAAGTAAGCGCTTTTGTTTTATGTCATTGGCTCGACATGTTGCATGCTCATTCTTCATAGATTGGTTCAGCTAACTCCACAAAAGCGGTGAGTTCTGTCGTCCAACCTTCATAGAAAGGTTTCAATCGATGCCCATTGACCTTGAGTACTTTGTTGGTTTCTAAACTTGTAATTTCAACTGCACCATAAGAAAAAACATTAGAAACAACAAATGGTCCAATCCAACGAGAGCGCAATTTTCCAGGAAAAAGTTTCAAACGCGAATGATAAAAAAAGACTTTGTCTCCAACATGAAACTCCTTTCTTGTAAGCATTCTGTCATGAAGACTCTTAGTCTTTTCTTTGTAAATCCTTGCATTCTCATAAGTATCATTTTGTATTTCTTCCAATGTAATTCCAATCTTTTTAGGCACCAAAAGGATAGGCGCCACCCATTCACTATCCATAATGGGGTAAATGACTCCTGTATCATGGGGAACAGTTTGCAAAGCTTGCAAAGCCAATGCTGGTTCATGCATGTTTTGGGGAACACATATATGCCTGTCCATCTCTTCTATCTTGGTAAAATCATAGTCATAGCTCAAAGCTACGCTTAGTCCATCCTCACTATCAAAATCACAAACTTGCTGCACACACTTATCAATTTGGTCATAACATGTGATAGAATAAACATTGCTATAAGGATATGTCATTGCATCATGAAAATTGAATTCAATTTTTTCATCTCCTACCTCCATAGACAAGGTATCCTTAACACAATCAATCTTTGTGTTGGCAGTTTTCAAGAATGGTCTCCCAAACAATATAGGAGTGTTGGTTGATGAATCACAAGAATCATGTTCCATATCAAGAATATAAAAATCACATGGAATAACCAAACTATCAATCTTGACTAGGACATCTTCTATCATACCAAGTGGGTAAACAAAACTACGATCCGCAAGTTGTATTACAATGCTAGTTTTATTCAAAGGCTCAAGACTAAGAGAATCATAAACATGTTTGGGCATAACACTAATGGATGCACCTAAATCGCATAAAGCTCTTTTAAAACTAGCATTACCAATAACACATGGGATAGTAAACGCACCTGGGTCTTTTTGTTTCAAAGGCAGATTCTTTTGAACAACGGCAGATACAACTTCACCCATACTTACCATTTCATGACCTTTCAGTTTGAAAGCTCTCTTGGTAGTACACAACTCCTTCAAGAATTTTGCATACTTGGGAATTTGCTTGATAGCATCAAGCAAAGGAATGTTGAGTTCCACTTTCTTAAAAACCTCTAAAATCTCTTTTTCTTTGTCCTCTTTCTTTGACCTAGAAGAACTCACAGGAAAGGGTGGAATTGTTTTAAAACTGGAAGTCATTGATTGAGGACTTACCTTTAGAGTGTTGGTCGTGGTTTCAATTTGTGAAGGAGAAGGATGTTTCTTTTTTGTACTCAATTCAGTTTCTATCTCTTCTTCTTCCTCCATCTCAATTTGTTTCGAACTTTTCTCTTCAAGTTCTTTCCCACTTCGCAGCATGATCGCACTAACATTCTCTTTTGGATTCAATGCTTGGGAGGGCAATTTTCCATTCATTTGTGCTTCCAATTTCCCCACACTTGAAGCTACTTGCCCCATTTGCTTCTCCAAGTTGTGAATACTTGACCTTGTTTCCTGTTGAAAAGACATGACATTTTGTTACAAGGTCACAGTGTTAGAAGCCAAAGTTTTCATCATCTCACGAAGATCATCACTAGATGACGACCCCATAACATTGGAGTTTGTGAATGGAGGGGGTTGTCTTGCTTGATAATTCTGTTGGGGCTGAAATCCATGGGGATGGAACTGTCGGCCTTGATTGCCTTGTTGGGATGGGTTGCCGTAGCGTAAGTTGGGATGATCTCTCCATCCGGGATTGTACGTGTTGGAAAAGGGATCATATTTACGCTGGGGCTGTCCGTTGAATGTTCCATCAATTGCATGAGCTTGTTCAATGTAGTCTTCTTGCATTGTTGGGCACATATCCGAAGCATGTCCTTGTAAGGAGCATATGCTACAAACTTTCACCTGCTGCACATTTCCACAAGCTAAAGAACGCACAAGAGAAGTAAGATCATTAACTTTACTTTCAAGGTTAGAAATACTTACCTCATTTACTCGTTTGTTAGAGAAGTCTCCACGAGTGCCAAATTGTTTTGAGTTGGCTGCCATGTTTGAGATCAATTGGCGTGCAGCCTCGGGTGTCTTATCCACCAATGCGCCTCCACTTGCAGCATCAATAATACTACGGTCAGTAGGCATCAATCCTTCATAGAAATATTGAATGAGCAGCTGATCGGGTATTTGATGATGAGGACATTGAATGCAGAGTTGCTCAAATCTTTCCCAATATTCAGAGAGTGTCTCTCCATGAGATTGCCGAATCCCACATATTTCTTTCCTTATGTTGGCAACTCGAGATGCTGGGAAATACTTCTCAAGAAAAATCTTCTTCATAGCATTCCAAGTTCCAATAGATCCTGGGAGAATAGAGAAAAGCCATGCCTTTGCTGCCCCCTTCAAAGAGAAAGGGAAAGCTTTCAACTTAACTTGTTCTTCATCAACTCCATTCGGTTTCATGCCAACACAAACCATATGGAACTCCTTGAGATGAGTATGAGGATCTTCTCCTGCAAGACCATTAAATGTTGGTAACAAATGTATAAAACCAGATTTGAGCTCAAAGTTTACATTATTGTCAATGTTTATGCACAATGGTTGATTTTCCACGTTAGGAGCAGCAAGCTCCTTGAGTGTTTGTTGTCGTGCAATAGCCATGGTGTTGAGGCGAGCTTCCTTTCTTAACCTGCGTAAAGTGCTTTCTATTTCAAGATCAATCTGCACTTGAATTTGATTAGTAAAACGGGTCACAGGCATAAATTGCTAAGAAAACTCAAAAGAAAGTAACCACACAAGAGATTGAAAACAATGCAAATTGTACGAAAATCCTACGGTAGAAAACTAAAACTACCTAAAAACACTAGAAAACAGAGGAATTTGGCCTCAATAGGGTGGGGCTAGTGATATATCACTAGTCCTGTTCAGAACGTCGTTTTCCTTCAGAAAACCAAAGGCCGATACCTAATTCCATCAAAAACTCTGTTTTGAACAGTACTGCTGCCGCAAGTGAACAGTACCATCGCAAGCAAAAATTCTGTTTCTCTTTTTTTTTTTTTTGAATCACAGCAAATAAAAATAACAGTACAAGCACAACAATCAACTAAAATTACCTCCCCGGCAACGGCGCCAAAATTTGATGCGATGTCGCGGTCGCACAAATTAATTACCCTAGCTTAAAACACACAAGATAGTATAGAGCAAGCAAGGGGTCGATCCCACGAGGAAGTTTCAAGTCAGATTTTTATGTTGTACGTTATGTAATTGGGGGGATTTGGTTTGTGATTATCTAAACTATGACAGCAATTAAACTAGCAAACAAAATCAATTAAAACCGAAACTTATCAAGAAAACAAACCTTGGTCGCAAGCACACATCCACCAACGGAAATTAGAACCGATCCTTGAAACAAAAATTACAGTTTATGTTCTGAAATTTTATCTTTTCTTAATGTTGATTAATTAACGGATCCGCCGTATAATTAATCCTAACCAACAAACAATCAAAGTGTCCGCACTAATGATTCAATTTAATGGTAGCTTTAAGAACTAGATAATTTCATCAAGATTAACATACAAGCTGTCCGCAGCTTGTATCACTTTGTTCAAATGTTCTCCCTAAGTTCAATAATGTAGTTCCGCCACAATTATCAAGCTTAGTTGCTTCACAAGTTCATATATCACAACTCTGGTTTTGATATTAAACTTAGCAATAGATTGTTCACAACAATAACTTAGAGTCCGCTCTAGCAATCATCAACAACAATCATAGGAAATATGCATAGGAAAACAATCATACTAATTCATAACATAAACTGAAAATAAAAGGAAGAATAAATCTCACGGTTCTTGAAGTCCGAAGGTTTGTTGTGTCCTTGCAACCAAGAAAAGAGCTTAGCCTTGCATAACTATTGAACAACTACTTCTAAAGAATGAAAAGAGCATGATTTTTGGGTTTGTAGAGGAGAGAATTTGTGTTTATTCTCTGCTGGCTGCTGCCTCCTTCTGCTCTCCCTCTGTTCTTGTTGGCTGCTGCCCCTTCTCTCTTTCTTTTTATATGCTAAGAAACCCTAGTCTTTATTTTACAAAATAGTCCTTCCTTAAGTTGAAAGTTTACATTTAAGTACTTCAATAACTATTTTTCCTAAAAAGGAGAAATAGCCTTGCATGAAATCTTCAAACTCTGACTTAGAGGAGCTAAATTGCTGATATAAAAACTTGGATGTCGGTTTAGATGCTTCGGAATGTAATTTGGACTCGTTTCTTCACGAAACCTGTTTGCTGGCAGAATTCAGTTGTCATCTTTGAAAAATCATATCTCCCTCATATGACATCGGTTTTGGCTGCAATTTGGAGCGTGGATAGGTCTTTGAATTAGGAATCCAATAAAATTGAGTTTGAATCAATTGGACTTCTGTAGCTCCAGATATTAAATTTTGAATGGCCAAAGGTCAACACTGGCAGAATGCAAGATTTGACTTTGCAGGATGTGATTTCCATGATATTTCTCCTTTTATTTTTCTTGCATTACATTTCCAGAAAGGTATGGATGTTAGCTTTTTAGTGCCACTGGAATCACTTCATTTCGATCTCTAGAACTCACGCTCTGCACAAAACATCGACTGAACGTCAAATCTGCCAATTACCTCCAATTTACTCCTTTTTGCATCTTTCATCCAAAAATGCCTTCAAAACATAAAACAAAGAATATCAAGGCATTTTATATATAAAACATGGACAAAACATTAGGTAGATGTGGGTGAAACTATCGAATAATATGGTTACATCACATGGTCTTGAAATTGATGTTGCCTTGTCAATTATTCAATAACTAAAGTGTTCCATAACATGCATTATATATTATTCAGTTTGTCTTATTATTTATAATAAGTATGCAATGTTTGTGATAATGCTGAATTTTGCATATAAGCATGATATCATTGGTTGTTTCTGTTGCGATATCGCGGTTGCACAAATTAATTACCCTAGCTTCAAACACAACATACAAGATAGTATAAAGCAAGCAAGGGGTCGATCCCACGAGGAAGGTTCAAGTCAGATTTTTATACTAGATGATATGTAATTTGAAAGGGTTTGGATATTATCTAGGCTAAAGCAAAAAAAAAACAGAAAACTATCAAACAAAATTTAATAAAATCAGAAAATTATCAAAAGAAAAAAACCTTGGTCGCAAGCACACATCCACCTATAGAAATCAGAACTGATCATGGAAACGAAACATCAATTTATATTATGAATATTTATCTCTTCTTAACATTGGTTAGTTAACGGATCCGCCATATAACTAACTCTAACCATCAAACAACCATAGTGTCTGCACTAGTAATTTAATTCAATGGCAGCCTTAAGAACTAGATAAGTTGATTAATCAAGAAAACATAATTGTCCGCAGTCTATGTTTGATGTGATTGAATGTTCTCTCTAAAATTAATAATGTAGATCCGCCACAATTATTAAACTCAATTGCTTCACAAGTTCATATACCACAACTCCGGTTTTGATATCAAACTTAGCAATAGATTGTCTACAATAATAACTTAGAGTCCGCTCTAACAATTAAAATAAACAATCATGGAAAAAATAAGCATAGAAGAATAAACATATTCATCATATAAACTGAAAAGAAAAGGTAAAATAAATCTCACAGTTCTTGAAATCCGAAGGTTTCCGGTCCTTGTAACCAAGAAAAATGAGTTTAGCCTTGCATGTTTGTTGAACAACTAATCAAAAAGAAGGAGGAATGCATGATTTTAGGTTTCGGGTTTCAGGTTTCGGGTTTCTTAGAAGAGGGGGGCATTTTTCTCCTCTTAGTTGGCTGCCCCCCTTCTCTTCTCTTATTCTTTTTATATCCTATGAAACCCTAGCCTCTATTTTACAAAATTGTCCTCTCTTAAGTAGACTGTTTATATTTAAGTACTTCAATAACTATTTTTCTAAAAAAAAAAATAGCCTTGCATGAAATCTTCAAGCTTTGACTTAGAGGAGCTAAATTGTTGAAATAAAAACTTGGATATCGGTTTAGATGCTTTGGAACGTAATTTGGACTCGTTTCTTCACGAAACATGTTTGTTGGCAGAATTCAGTTGTCATCTTTGAAAAATAATATCTCCCTTATATGACATCTTTTTTGGCTTACATTTGGCGCGTTTATAGGCCTTTGAGTCAGGAATCCAAAAAAATTAAGTATGCATCAATTGGACTTCTGTAGCTCCAGATATTCAAGTCGGAATCACTTTTTAATGCCACTGGAATCACTTCATTTTGACCTCTAGAGCTCACGCTCTGCACAAAATATCGACTGAAGGTCAAATCTGTCAATTACCTTCAATTTACTCCTTTTTGCATCTTTCATCCAAAAGTGTCTTCAAAACATAAAATAAAGAATATCAAGGCATTTTATACATAAAACATAGGAAAAACACTAGTTAAATGTGGGTGAAACTATCGAATAGTATGGTTGCATCAGTTTCCTTTGTTAAATGTTTTAAAAGATACAATGAAAGGTCTTGAATCTATGGATAAGGTTGCTTGGACAAAGAAAATGTTGCATAAATGTTATACATTAAAGCAATTGACATGGGAATGAGACCTAATACTAATTTCGATAAAACGGGTTGGAAATTTCTTATAACATTATTCAAAGAACAAACCGGCCATGCATTCACCAAAACATAATTGAAAAACAAATGGGATTGATGCAAAAGGAATTGGAGGATGTGGACAAAACTTATTTCTAAAACTGGTGTAAGCTGGAGTAGTGAATTAGAAACAATATGAAGTGATGAGTGGTGGGAAATGAAAATTCAGGTTATTTTTCATGATCTTAACTATTTCATTTATTGTTGTCATGTTTTTTAAATTTCTATACTATTTAATATTGCATTAATTACGTGTAATTCTTTTATGTAAGAAATAAGAGGAGCAAAAAAATTCAAAAATATTGGTATTGAGTCGTCTTTGAAATTCAAATTTGACCAAATATACTCCAACATTGTTACTACTTGAGAGTATGCGTGGGCACCATCGTTAGGAGTTTTTGGTGGCCATGATGGTGTTGATGCTAGCATTAGCAATGCCAATATTGATAAGGATGATTTGAAAGAAGGAAACGGTGATTCAGATGAGATATGATTCCAAATTTCAAGAATGACATTTCTCGAATAATTAGTGGAGTTAATATGTTGAACAACAACAATACAAGGAATAGTGATAAGAGAAAAGAAAAGGATCACTCAGAGGTTCGGGCTGGAAAGAAGAAGACTTCTAAAATTTGCTTACAACTATTATCGAGGTGGGATCAGCTTGTTGAGAGCATGTCAACCAAGAGTGATTCCACATCTTTGTATATGGATCGAAAATGATGTAGTATCTTAGAGGTTATGACTGAGTTACACTAAATTCCAAGAGTCATAATTGAATATGATTTTCATGACTTTGTTACTGAGTATTTGAGTTTAAAAAGGGAGAGAAATGTGGTAAAGTATGAAAAATCTTGAAAACAAGTTCAAATGGCTGCAAAGAATGTATACATAGATGGAGTAAATGGGCTTAGCTAACATGATATGCCTTTTTTTTTCTTGATGCATTAATTTATTTATTCTTTTGAAATGTTAGCTAAATTCATTGTGTTATGTTGTTTACACATGCTTACACTTGTAGAATATTGAGCTGGCAATTTTGAGAAGATTAATTGCCATTTAATGAATCCTTAAAGTTGGTCTGTATTATTATTCAACATCTTAACTTGTGGGTTATGGACATTTCCATTTCAGTTGGTTATCATTGCATTATTTCTTTATTGAAATGTTATTGAAGTTATGAACTTGTTACATGAGTTATTTTATTGCAGGGTTGCATGTGTTTGTTTGTATTCGAATTGTAATTTAAAAGACTAGCTATTAGTTTTAGACAAATTCATCTTTTATTGATGTTGTATTAATGCATTGTTAGGTGAACTTTGTTTAATTAACCTTAGACATGTAATATATTAGTGAGTATAACTATTTCAAAATAAACTTAAAATAAAATAGAGCATCGATTAGTTTGAAGATTAAATTTTAATTCAACCTAAATTTTCATTTTTATGTATATTGGTTACAATAACTCAATTTGTATTTCTGTTGTGAAATTTGGTGAAAATAATATGATAAATTAGAACATTTTATATTATCAAATACCATAAGAAGAAAAAGAAAACAAAAGAAGAAAATAGAAAAAGGAGCAATTGTTGATCACACAATCTGGCATAACAAGAAAAATTATGCTAAAAATAATGAAATAAAGAAAAAAGCAAAACTTTATGACACAATCTGTCAAACTACAAAAATTAGACAAAGAAGAAAAAAAAACAAAATACAGAAATATGCAAAAGAGGATGACACAACCTGCAATGAATGCATCTTTAACAAAAGAAAATAAAAAAGTTGATGAGCTCCATTCTTTGGGGACTTACATGTGAATATAAAGCATATGATAATGTTATATTTCATTTTTTTTTTTATAGATGTACCTGACAATGCATGCATAAATAGTCCAAAACTATAAGGATTTGGTCTCATGAAAAATAAAGAAAGAATAATAACTTGGCAGAAATCACATGAAAAAAAGAGAGGTTTTATATGATAGGATACTGAAATATAATTTTTTCAGCTCACAAACATAAGTTGTGCAGACAATTATTTGCAATGAAAAATATAAACAAAAGATACATAAATAATAATTCATCAATGTCAGCAAATAATTTCAAATGTTTAATGCTAGGTTACATTTCCTTTTTTATATATATAAGGGGAAGGCTTCTATTATGTATTGTGATAAAAAAAATATATATATCTTCACAATGAACATCTCAACTGAAATAGTTATTAGCAAGTGCATAAACTTTTTTGGTTTTGCTAGGTTAGTCATAAAGTCATTCGTTCCAAGTCTTTAATTAATTTTTTCAAGGATGAATATTTTTTTAATTATGCTATTCTATTAAAAAACTATTAATGTTTCTATTTACATGTTATTAAAGATATGAATGATGCACGGTTTAATGCTATATTTAATGAAGATTTTGATGACTATTATAAAAATATAATGAACCGCATTGTAGACCACATTAATTATCGTGGTTGTAAAGGAAATGATGCCTTGGTAAGGGATGTTGATTCTAAAGTTGGTGATGATTAAAACGACAACGACGACGACGACGACGACGACAATGACAGTGATGAGGATGATGAATCTTTTATAAGGAGACAATTTGATATGCATAAATTAATTTTATGCATAGCTGGAGCTATAAACATGTATTATATTAATTATATACATAAAAAAACATTGTATGGTTTCATACAACACAAACATGCGTTGGTTGAACGAAGTTTTTAGAGGTCATTGGAAATGATGTGCTAACATGTTCAGGATGAACACAATGACTTTGTTGAGCCTGTGTAATGATTTAAAAAGGCAATATGGGTTAAAACCTTTAAAAAGGATGAACATTAGTGAAAGTGTGACAATGTTTTTATATATAATAGCATTAGGGGCTTTGAATAGGGAAGTGCATAAGAGATTTCAATATTCAGGTAAAACTGTTAGTAGATACATAAAGGAAGTCCTTATAGTAGTATGTTTGTTTGTTGTAGATGTCATAAAACCAGTAGATTCTGAATTTACAAACACCTTAAGAGAAATTGCAATGAATCCAAGATTTATGCTACATTTCAAGGTAAGATGTATTTTATTTATTATTGGTACAATCAATCTCAATTGTTTAATGAATGTTTGTAATTATTTACAATCTAAATGTGTTATTTTTACATGTAAAATTGTGTTGGTGCAATTGATGGCATAAATGTTCATGCCTGCATATCATTTAAAAATCAAATTCCATTTATTGAAAGAAAAGATGTACCAACACAAAACATTATAGCTGCTTGTGACATGCCGTTCACGTTTGTGTGGGCAGGATGAGAAAGCAGCGCACAATACATGTATTTTTCTTGAGGCTATTTACAATAGCAGTATAAAATTTTCTAAAACACCGAAAGGTATTGATATGATATAAATTGAAGAACAACTACTGTAACTTTAATAAAATGCCTTTTTAGTTATTGATTTTTAATGAAAAACTTATCATGTTGTTCTCAATTGTAGGTAAATACTATTTGGTTGATGCTGGATATCCCAACAAGTATGGGTATTTAGATCCATATAAATGTGAGAAGTATCATTTACAGGATTTTAGGTGTCGTGGACAACCTAGAGGCAAGGAAAAAGTATTTAATCGTGCACTCTCATCACTACGTAATATAATAGAATGTTCTTTTAGAGTATGGAAACAGAGCTGGAGAATTTTACAAAACATGTTTGTTTATTCATACAAAACGCAAGTTCAGATTATAGCTGCATCAATGGCGTTACATAACTATATTAGAAGGAGATCACAAGATGATGTGACTCTTGCAGAATATGATCGCAAGCCCAATTTTGTCCTCGATGATTTTTTACTAGATGTTGTTGCTCGCTCAAATAGCCAAGGATTGTAGAGGCCTTCACGTATGGATTTTGTATGCAATGAAATTACAAATAGTTTGATGGGTCAATAAAAAGAGAACATTCTAAATGGATTATTAATTTAATTATGTAATAATAATTAAATCTGCAATATTTAAATTGAAAATGTCTAATATTATTATATGTCCTTTTAAGTAATTTCATTTCCAAACCTCAATACGATAAGCATATTAACCAAACACATTAAATTGTTTTTATTCAAAATCAATCTCGATCATAGTTTTAACTAAACACTTAAATTTATAAAACAATCCTCAACTAAAAATGATTTTTATAAAACTGATTTTTTTCAAATCATAACCACAAAAAGTTATTACAATGTCAAACATAACTAGTAAATTTCCTAACTATTTTAGAGTTTTTGTTACCAATATTTCCATTTATGAGCTTTATGGATATTATTTTTTAGTTCTTACATGTTATAGTTATATTTTCATTTAATTCATTTAACAAGACAAGGTTATAGTTATATTTTCATTTAATTCATTTAACAAGACAAGGTTATAGTTATATTTTCATTTAATTCATTTAACAAGACAAGAACAACTAATTTATAATTTACTAGTTTTATCTCGTACTTAGAAGTGTTTTAAAATATCATGATTTTTTTTTTAATTTTTAGAAAAGCTACACATGTTATTTACATTACAATTAAGATTTCAAGTCAAATTTTAAAATGTAGTAAAAGAATATGTTAATGTTACAAATATATTTTATTGCATCATATTTTTTTTAATTGAGAAAACAAAGATCTTATTTGTGCTTAAAAAAATAAATTATAAAAATATATGTATCTGTAAACTATGAAAGAGTTATTAATACTAATTGAATACCTAATTTTTCTTCTAAAAGCAAAAAAACAACTGGATATGCAAATATTTAACCCTGGAAATTCTCTTTAATTTATATATATATTTTTTAATCTTAGAAGTTGTTTTTTTTTTTTTTTTACCGTGAACACATGAATTTTATTTTTTATAAATACATCATGAAAATAAATTCTATTTATATCAAATATAAAAGAAAAAATAATATATTTGAAAACATTATAAGAATATAAGATAATTTATAAAATAACTACTATTTAAAAAATATAAACTAAAAACTTAAAACATTAGAGAGAGAAGGTATTGATTTAAATTCAAATAAAAAAAAAATTCATGATCCAATAAACTGAGAAATAGTTATTAATATTATTTAAAAGCTATATAGAAAATTAATCTTTCTTTTAAAAGACAAATATACACGAGAGCATGCAAACATTTAGCCATAACGTTTTCTTTTAATTTATGCATTTTTTTAAATCTTAAATGATAGATTTTTATTTTTATAAATACATCATGCAAATATAATTCTATTTATATCAAATATAAAAGAAAACAATTTAAAATATAAATTAGATCAATCTTTTTGAAATATTATAAAAATACAAAATAATTAAAAGAATAACTACTATTTTTAAAAAAAATGAACAAGAAAATTTAAAAAATTAGCGAGAAAAATGATAGTAATTGAAATTTAAATAAAAAATTAATATAAAAAAACACACTAAAATATAGAGGATATAAATTATTGTTTTTGTTGAAAAACTAACAAAAATAAATAAAAATAAATTAGATATTGTTGGCTAGCCCACAAAGCTCCACTACCTAGTTTTTTTCTTCTCAAAAGTCTGTCATCTCTCTTATTTTTTTGAACTAGACAACTTAATGTTTTTAGACTCCAAATATCTAATTTTACAAGTTGTTTATACATGAAAATATTAAAAAATACCATAAAATTCTTTACAAATCACTTATCAATTCCAAAACACTCGAAAATCAATAAAAAAACAAAAATCCAATGAATAAAAAACATTTTCATTTTGTTGCGAGCTTGTAAAGTCTATTTTGAGTTTCGATTTAATTCGTAGACATGTTTATAGAAAAAACTACTATTATCGAGCTTTTCTTGTTAAATAAAACATGTTAAGATACTGATATTAATTTTTTTTCGTTAGGTTAGAATATGATTTTTTCTTTCTCTTAAATCTAAGGACCATCAAATTATGTATCAAAAGAAAAATTCTAAAAACTTTGAGATTGATTATATATATATTTTTTGTATTTTATGTTGTGATTTTTTATCTTTTAATTTTATTTTTTTATTATAATTTGAAACTTTATCTTATTAAATTAGGTTGAATAAAAAAAACTTAGATGATGAAATTTTAAAAAATAAAATAAAAAAAAGAAACAGCTGAGAAAATACCCAAATCTTATAGTAAATTTGTTAATCTCACCATTCACAAATCAGGCAAATTAATATTTGGTTGGATGATTCATTTGGGCCGAGGACGGTCAACAGTGTCTTCGGGATGAAATTGAAATCTCTAATTTCTCTTGGACAAGATTAAGAATTTCTTAGAACATGAGTGGCTAAAACAAACTTATATTTTTATTTTGGTTTTAAGGAAGAAAAAAACCCGTACAAGAAGTGAAAACTACTGCGAAAGAAAGAAAGAAGGAAAAGGAAAGAATAGGAACGCAGAGAGGAGGAGGCGAGGAGTGATCCGTTGGAACCTGCGAATCGAATCGGAAAAATATTGGGCGATGGGGGAGTTCGTCGAGCTTGAAGCTCAGGACGGCGTGAGAATGCCGTGGAACGTACTGCCGGGTACCAAGCAAGAATCGAGCAACTGTGTGGTCCCTGTCTCCGCCATTTACACTCCGATCAAGCCCTTCCCTAACATGCCCGTTCTCCCCTACTCTCCCCTACGCTGCCGCACCTGCCGCTCCATCCTCAATCCATTCTGCACCGTTGATTTCTCTGCCAAGATCTGGATCTGCCCCTTCTGTTTTCAACGTAACCAGTTCCCTCCTCACTATGCCTCCATCTCCGACGATAACCTCCCCGCCGAGCTCTTCTCTCAGTACACTACTATCGAGTTCGAGGACCCTCAGACGATCTCTTCCTCCGCTCCGTCACCGATGATATTCATGTTCGTGGTGGACACGTGTATGATCGAGGAGGAGATGGCTTTCCTCAAGTCGGCCCTGTCTCAGGCCATCGAACTCCTCCATGAGAACTCCTTGGTGGGTCTGATCACATTTGGTACTCTGGTCCACGTTCACGAGCTTGGCTTTGGTGAAATCACCAAGACCTACGTTTTTAAGGGCTCCAAGGATGTCTCCAAGGAGCAGCTTCTCGAGCAGATGGGATTCTTTCTTAAGAAACCCAAGCCCCCTACTGGTGTCATTGCCGGCGCTAAGGATGGTCTCTCTGCCGATAGCATTTCCCGCTTCCTCTTGCCTGCCTCCCAATGCGAATTTACGCTCAATTCCGTACTTTTTCAATTCCTATTTACACTGCATTTTGTGATAATTACAGTATAATCTTCTTATGGAGTTGTTTAATTAATTTGATAAATTTATTAAATTGAAAAAAGGTGCTGGAGGAACTGCAGAAAGATCCTTGGCCTGTTCCTCCCGATCAGCGGGCTAGCAGGTGCACCAGCACTGCACTCAGTGTTGCTGCTTGTTTGTTAGGAGCTTGTGTTCCTGGTTCCGGTGCTAGAATCTTGGCTTTCATTGGTGGTCCATCCACTGAAGGACTTGGTGCTGTAAGGACTCTGTTTCCTTTGATTTACTGTTTTATTTATCTAATACCTCACCATGTTTGTTGGTTCAAAATTCTAATTCTAAACTGGACTTCTGCTTGCTTACATGGATCTTACATGATTTCGCTGCGTCTAAACTTGTGTTTCTCAGTTCTAACTCGTACATTACAGTATAGTCAATTACCCAGATACTGCTTCCATGTTTGCTCTTAGTTAGTTATCCCATTTTCCATTGTAATGTTTCTACTTCATCTCTTGTAACTTTAATGAGTATATTCATGCATTACCTTTTCTTATATTGCATCCTCAATTTTTCCGTTCTTTTTATGTCTTTTTTACCGGCATTTATTTTTTTATTTATTGCTCATGAATTTCTTCTAGATTGTGTCAAAGAATCTCTCTGAACCAATTCGTTCTCACAAGGACCTCGATAAGGACTCTGCTCCTTATTATCATAAAGCTGTCAAGTTCTATGAGGGTCTTGCTAAGCAGCTTGTACATCAAGGCCATGTGCTCGATCTTTTTGCTTGTGCACTTGACCAGGTAATATTCAACTCTTACAAGAAGCACTTACTGGTCTAGTGTGTGTGTAACTTTATGAGTACATTGTATCTATATGTATGGATGGAAGAAAAAAGGGGAATTTTACAATCCATATGATGCTATATATGTATCCTTTTTTGTATTCCTTTTGCAAATATCTTGACGAAAGGGCACTCACAAAGTAAAGCACAACTTTCTAGTTTACCTTTTTACTGAAACTGTTTGAATGGATTTTGTAGTTTTAGAAATATTTTTTGTTGTTGGAACAAGATGCGGCAACATGGTTATAAGACTCGACCCGGGGGTCAACCCGGTCCAAGGCCCGTGTCTCAGGTTGGGTGGGTTGACCACGGCTCAACTTGAGCTTTAAATTTTTTAAAAAACCGTGAAACAACATCATTTCATTTTTTTTAATGATTTTTTGGTAAAAACCCAAAATGACTTTGTTTTGGTAAAAAATCCAGGTTTTTCCACTAACTTGGCCCAGGCCAAGCCCTAGGTCGGCGGGTCACTAGGTTGACCTGCTAGGCTGAGTTGAGTCTTATAACATGGTGCTGTAGAGCTATATTGCATGTCCAGAAACTTAATGTCAACAACTGGGCCATAAGCTTTTTTGTGTCAAATACATAAATAACTTTGTATACTACAGTTGCTCCATGGTTGAGTACTTATTCACTAGACATCTATTCATTGAGCTCTTTGCTATCCATCTTTTTTGGTCTAACTTTTCTGGATAGCGTGGCAGTCATAATGCTTTCTTTGTCACTCTCCCTTTGGGCTCTCTAATTATTTTTGCTCTTAGCCATTTGGGGAACAGAGTCAGTATGATGTTGCGACTTTTTTGGTCCCTACACACATTTGATATGCTGCCTTCTGATTTTTAAATATTTATTCTCATCATAATCATTGTTATAGTTGCAACTTTCTTGAATGCTATATGGATTGAAAATCATGATGCGCTTCTTTTGCTTGTCTGTCTTCCTAGGTGGGAGTTGCTGAGCTTAAAGTTGCCGTTGAAAAAACTGGTGGGCTTGTTGTGCTTGCAGAAAGCTTTGGCCATTCAGTCTTTAAGGATTCTCTCAAACGTATTTTCCAGTCGGGTGACCATGATCTTGGACTATCATCAAAGTGAGATTTCTTCAATCTCCTTTTATGTTTATCTATGGAGTTTCACATTATCATTTTTGAGATTTCTTAAACTCTGCAATTCTCCTGTCACTTGCCAAACTTTTGGCTTTACTTTAAAGCAACTATAAATCTGGTCATTGTGAGTATGGCCTTGTGCATGTGCTTGCTGTGTTATTGTTGCTGTATGTGATTTTTATTTTTTAGTCTGACTTAATTTTATGGAGATCAAGCAATTAGATTCACATTAGCTGGTGCAAGTAATCAAACCTTTTGACAAAGCATAAGCACTGGATTTCGAAGAAAAATGAACTCCTACATGTTCACAAGTTCTTAACTGGATAATACATTGCTAAGCTTGTTTAAGTTACTGAGTTTTCATTGCCATAACCTTGATAGCAATCAATCTTATCCACCATGGCCAATGAGCTCAAAAACACAAATTAAACGACAAAATATTATTATGATGCAGCCAAAGCCAAGGATGTTCCTTAATTCCTTGTTTTGATATTTAATTCTGTATTTTCTTTTTTTCTTTTCTTTTGTTCTTTCATTGTTTGGTAACATACCTTACTTGGGAATCTTTTTACAATTTAGGAAACTACAGTACTCCTTAATTATGAGTTTTCTATTAGTTGTAGTTTCCTTTTCCTATTCAGTTTTTGATTTGCTTCTTGGTTTAAGTCAACAAGGGCTTATGTTGCCTTAAAATGTAGAATTATTCTATGTAATTGTAAGGATTCTGAATAATAGATTGTAAGTATTTTGGTTTGATTTAACAGTTTTGGCCTTGCTTATCCTCTTCTTTTTTCTCTAAGCACTATTTTTCTTCTGTCTTCCTTTTCTTCCTTTTTTTCTTGTTTCAGTAATTGGTTACTATTCCTAACTGCAATAAAACCCCTAATTTCTTCCTAGAATTCCTAATTCTCAATTCTCAGAACCTAGGTCACCATGACTCCTTTGTGGGACGGTAATCCAAAGTTGTCCTACATCATAACACTGAACCTACAATGCAATTATACATGAAAATTTGAGTTAGCTATGAATATAGCATACTGTAGTGTCGTGATTTGTAGCGGTAACAGTAGCATGGACATTAATAAACTGCTGAAACTCCCCCTTATATTCTGAACAAAATAGGAAATAACTTTAGTTTTAGTATTCCTTTATGCAAATAAAACCAAAAGGTAATAAAACCATAGTTTTCTTGGGCATGAGTGGCCAACTGACTATGCATCACTCCATCAAACAGCCTAGGTTTGAATTTAAGGAGGAACAAGAGTGTTCATGACTTTATTGGGGTGACTGAATTTTCAGCTTGGAGGAAATTCTGCAGTGGCGACATGCATTTTGTTAGTGTTGATTCGATGATTGAAGTAGTGAACAACTAGGGAAATATGTGTGGGGTTTAGTCTAAGCCCAAGGATATATGTTCAGTTTTGGATGAAATAAATCAACTTGTAACTGAAAACTCATTTGTCAATCTTCTAATAATTTGTGAATCTATTCCATAAGGATTAGAAACTAACTAATGTAGGAAAAAATTGGTTTAGTGACATACCTAGGGTTTGTGGTGATGCGGTACAGATTAGGGGCTGTTCTGAATCTAAGTTTCAGAGGCTGTTTAGGCTGTGTTGATGTAGATTTCTTGTGGATTATGAGGAAGCATGTGGATGGATTTCTAGGAGTCACACCTAGAGGATAGCAAAACCTAAGATTCACACCTAGGGCTCTTATGAGTAACACCGAAGGCAGATTGAGTCACTTAATCAAAAGAAAATTGCTGAAATTTTATTCACAAACTTCAATTAATAATATTGAAAGACTACATGCTTATTTATAGAGTTTTAGTAGTCCAAATCCTTAAAGGATTTAGATTCCTAAATAAGAAAATACTAGGTCTATGAAGAACAGCAAAAACCTAATAAAGCTAATTCCTCCTAGGACTTATCAAGTTGTAACTACTATAAGTTACAGCTTGGTCCCACTAAAACAGATGCCATATCATTAAATAATTAAGCCACATCATTAAAAAAACTCTCTCTCTCTCTTGCCCTTCAACAGACTCTTTCTCTCCATCTCTAGCTTGGTCCCTTCCTTTCCACCCTTCTCTGTTTCAACAAACCCTTTCTGTTGATTTAAAAATGGTACGCGTGTTTTGATTTGATGCACAAATAGTAGAAAGAAGGAATATCAATCAATAAATTAGTATAAAGTACAAAACTTTGACGAAGAAAAATGAGTTTTGTTTAGTTTAGCATTTTGTTTGGTATAAAGTATAAAAACCAAGAATTGAAATCAAAGCTATAAACTTTTTAGGGTTTTCTTGTTGATTAATAAAAGGAGTGAATTAGGAGTTCGATTTGCAAAGGTAAAGGGAGAGTTACAATCAAAACTTTTTATCTTTTCTGATTTTTTTGTTAGTTTTTTTAATCTCTTAATCAAGCATAATTAAATAACTTGATAATTTGTTTTAGTGAAGTAAAATTCAGATTCTAATGGGCATAAAGGAAGTTTGTGTTGTTTTTTTTCTTCCCTTTCTCTCTTTTTTCTCTCTTTTTTGAAAGAGATGGAGAGAAAGAGTCTGCGGAAAGAGGGACAGAAAGAGTATGCTGAGAGAGTGTTTTTTTTTTTTAAATTCTTTTTTTTATGAAGTGACATTATTTTCAATTATTTAATGATGTGGCATTTGTTATAATGGACCAAGCTATAACTTTTAGGATTTGACTGGCTGCAACTTGAGTACCATAAAATGTCTCCTAATAAAATACTAAATAGAAAATAAATCCTAGACTTAGACAAATTTCCAAATTTTCTAGAAATTTCAAAAAATACCCTTGTCAAAAAAGTCCACTAGTTCTGTTTCCTTTGTTGTCCGCATCACATGGTTAGGTAGGATTGGAGAATTATGGATTTCACAAACCAATTAGGGTTAGGGTTTGATGTATGTGGAATTGGGATTGATTAAGGATGTGTTTTAGAGTGATTTGGGATTTTTACAATTTCTGAGAATAAGAATCCGTATCAAGAAGAAATATGAGAGGATTAAGGAGAAAACACTGCTTAAGAGAAAAGAGAAGAGGAAGAAACAAAGCACGATGTTTTAGCCCTTAAACTAAATCAACTACTCATAATTCCTTTATTCAAAGTCCGGGATTGCATAGAATATGCTCCTTTTCTATGTGTACCAAAAATGTAGTAGCCTTAATTTAAATAGGAAATAGAAGTCCAAGTAGGAAAACTAAAAGCTCCCAATTAATATTCTAGTTCCTAAATAAACCAAGTTTCCTAAATACTATTCGCATGCAACAGAAATTTCTCAACAGTCTAGTCTTACAAATTGTAGAAGAATTAAAAATGAAAATGATGTAATTCATTAACTTCTATGTCTTTGGCTGCATCACTTACTTATTATGATTGTAAATAAGGAAACCTGACATAAGGTCCATTGTAATATAACTGAGGCCCATCCCTACAAAATAAAAATTTACCAAATGCTAAATCTAGTGAAGCATAAATAGAAGACAATGTCCCTCAGACCAAATTGTTTTCTTAGCTGTATGATCTGCATGTCGAACTCTAATCATAAGTGTTTTTAAGTGTATACTGTATCTAACCATACAATAGATATTTACTAGGTTGTTCTGTGATGGTATATTTTTTATTACTTGGACTGCAAAACTATATTAAGAAATTATTTTTCTCACATGCAATGTAGTGGTATATTTGAGGTAAACTGCTCAAAGGATATCAAAGTTCAAGGCATTATTGGTCCTTGTGCATCACTTGAAAAGGTATAATCCAATGGATCTTTGAGTGGTTTTCCTTTTCTTCTTGGTTTTTTTCAATGTTTACTTGTCCGTGAATTTGTGCAGAAAGGTCCTTTGTGCTCAGACACAGTTGTAGGCCAGGGAAATACAAGTGCATGGAAGATGTGTGGCCTGGACAAAGCTACAACTTTATGTCTAATATTTGAAATTGCAAAGAAGGACAGCCCAGATGCTACTGCTCAACAACCCTCAAGCTATCAATTCTACTTCCAATTTTTGACTTAGTATGCCAAGCTTATGATTTTTTGAGTGGTCAGTTACCTGATATTTTTTTTCTTGGAAAAGATAGATGGACCTCTGACTTATTAATGGTAATTTGCTACAGCTATCAGCACAGTAGTGGTCAAATGAGACTTCGTGTAACAACCCTCTCAAGAAGATGGGTTGCTGGACCTGGAAGTGCTCAGGCAAGCTCTGCTGCCCTCTTATATGTGAAGCATTGTTGTTCCATCTGTTTTTCTTGGACTAGTTAATCCTATTAGAGCTTAAAACAAGCAGGGATGCTCTTTAATATAATAAAATACAATCTCATTAATAATCAGGGCTCATTTATGAAATAAAAAAGTAACTAGTATATTTCTGGGTGTTTGACTAGAAAGAGGAAAGTCCTGGGTGGCCAAGAATTTTAGACATCAATCTAAGAGACATAATATACTTAATATTCTTACCATGCCATTATTACTAAATTTGTAATTTTTTCATTTGTGTACATGTTGCTTTATTAAAGAGAATATCAATTGTATTTATGAAAAATCTGAGTCCAAAAAGTATTTCTGATCTTATACTTCTCATATGTATTGTTTTCCTGCCAGCCGTTCCTATAGAACTGGGATATATGTGGGAGAAGAATAGAAGTGAAGAAATTATGTTATGAACTTATTTTATGTGTCACACCTATCTGCCTTCTTGCGTGATGAGCTGTTATATCTCAAATCCATGAATAGTAGGAAAACAGGTTGCCTTAACAAAACTGTGGCCTACTGAGCTATTCTGACCATACCATACCTGTCCCTCTGTCGCACAAAAATAAAAAAATAAAAAAAACTGCATTCAGGTGACATGGGGAAATGGGTTTTCCTAATCTTTTTCTCTGAATATAGTAGTTCTCCTTTTCATATTTGTTACCGGGAGCTCGAAATTCCCATACATGTTTAATGAATTGTGGTGATACTCTCTCTTTATATATTAGCAACAAAGTGCCATCTTGACTTGATCTAGTGATGAAAGGTGATCACATGGTATTATAGGAGATTAGTGCGTTGACAGGCAGTATGTCATGCAGAATAAATGCTGTCAAGCTTCTCAACCTCTTGTCCCTAAATATATATTTTATTAACAATATCTCCTGTGATCTTCCAGAACAACATGGGTCTCAATTATGCTTTTTAATATTGTGTGTGAAAATGCTTAAGGATAGAAGGCTGTGCACATGTTATTTCAGGTTACTAAAAGTTTGGTCAGGTAATGGGCGTGTTGACCACACAAATATATCTATTGGTGCTTTAAATCATATTCAATATTTGGTGTACTGTTTGCTCTTTCCACAAATTAATGGAATAGAAATGCTAGGGGGCTCATTCTTTCATCTAATGAAGGGTATGGATCATTTTTTTCCCCTCCCTTTTCTTCTAAGTGATTGTGAATTTTTATTTGTAACTCAATCTATTTTTATATGCTTTAGGATTTGATTGCTGGATTTGACCAAGAAGCAGCTGCTGTAGCTATGGCACGCCTAGTGTCTTTCAAAATGGAAAATGAGGTAACTACAAAATCTTTGATGGCTTTTGAATATTTTTGGATATGAAATAGTGAGACCCAAAGTATGTGCAAGCATTCTTTTTACCATCTATGTTGGTATCTGAATATATTGGATTTGCTCTCACTCTAGTAACTGAGGATTTCTTTTACAAGTTTTAAAGGAGTGTGTAATGATTTATGCTGAGAATTTCTCATAGTTTTTTCTTCTAGGATCCCCTTAGCATCAGAAATTTTAAGCTCTCTGTTGTGCAGAAAGACGCGCACCACTACATTTAGAAACAAACAGTGATTGATCAAGTCTAGTGAGTGGCTTATGAAACACTAAAATATTAGAATAAGAACCACTCTTTATTTGTTTTTGTAAGTACCACTTATTTGATGGTTTGTGAAGATAAGAATGAGTTAATTGAGAATATGCCACTTCCCAGTTTTAGGGAACCTTCAAACCATTTTTTTTTTCATGAGGAAGTTATTTTAGCTTCTTCCCTTCTGTTGCTAGCATAATAGAGTGGAACTTTCTTGCTGATTAGTTTCAAAGGGAAAATTTTTTTCATGGAAGACTACATCCCTAGAAACAGATAATGTTTGATTTTCAAGATAAAAAAAATGCTGATTTTCTAGATCAAAAACTTTTCCATCTTTTATGAGGATGTAGATAAAATAGGAAAATGCATCTTCATGCTCGGGGGTCAAATTTTGAGTGATTGTATGCAAGAGTGCTGACATATAAGAGAATTCCAAAAACTCGTGTGATTATGAAGGTTTTGCATGAAAACGAGCTTCTTATGGACTATGTCCAGATAATAAGGGTGCGTGCACGATTAATAATATAAATTGCTGTAACTGCACGCTCCCTCCCTCCCAAAAGGAAGAGGTGAATTGGCTTGGAATCTTAAAGGCATGAGCAACATTTAAAATATGTCAGATGCTTTCACTCCACCACACCATTTTGTTGTGGAGTGTCAACACAGTTTTGAAAGAACCTTCCATCTTTGAAAATCAGGGTTTCTTTTTTCATGAAATTGTCTTAGCTTTTGTTTTGTTGCTAGCATATTTTAAGGGGCGATAAAAACAGTTAACTGGAAGATACTGATACATGCCAAAGTTATGACAGGTGGAAAAAGGGTCAATTTGTTATATAGGCTTGCCTTATTAAAAGAGTAATATGTATTTGAAATTTTAACCATTCTGCCATTGCATTATTTGATGATACGTGGCAAGCAGGCTGAGTTTGATCCCATAAGATGGCTAGACAAAGCTTTGATACATATATGTGCTCGATTTGGAGACTATCAGAAGGATAGTCCATCTTCTTTCAGCCTATCTTCTCGGCTTTCAATATTTCCTCAATTTATGTTTCATCTACGGCGTTCTCAGTTTGTCCAGGTAATATTATGAATTCAAGGTTTATCTGCTAAGCACTTACCCTTAAAAAAATTCACCAGTTAGGTCCATTGAAATCCTCATATGCTCCAGTTAATATTATTCTACAGGTCTTCAACAACAGCCCAGACGAGACAGCATACTTCAGAGTGATATTGAATCGTGAAAATGTTGCCAATTCAGCTGTGATGATACAGCCTTCATTGATATCTTATTCGTTTCATTCAGGACCAGAACCAGCACTTCTTGACGTGGCTGCCATTGCAGCTGATAGAATTCTGCTTCTGGACTCTTATTTCACTGTTGTCATTTTTCATGGGGCAACTATTGCTCAATGGCGGAAAGCTGGGTATCATAATCAACCTGAACATCAGGTACTTTGTTAAGATAACATATAAACCAAATGAAAAAACATGTCTTTTAGTTTAAGTCCAATGTCAGCCCCCTCCATTTTCCTGAAACTGACATATAATCAAGGTCATTCCTGACAGTGAGAGAACCTAAATCCTTGACGTAATTAACATAATCAACTATGTTTGTGAACTTCAGAAAATGAACTACTCCCATGACATCAGCATGATGATCACTATCTTGACTAGATCACTGTGATTAGTAAACACTTGCTTTGGTCTCTCAAAGTTTATGAAGTGACATGTAAATGTTTGGTAGCCATTTCCTATGCTGGTTTTTTTTTTTTTTTTAAAAATTGCAGTTCCACCTCTTCATATCACATTTTGTTCTGCAATAATTGAGAACCACTAAATTACCTCATGGTTGCTCATCAAAATCAGCTTTGTTTTCTAACTACTGATAGGATAAAGCTTAGTTTGTCAGTCTTAGCTCTAATGTTAGAGGTGCAAAGAAGCACCGTTAAGCTATAAAAATTGTCCTAGATGACAAACCACCTTACCATACATTCAAACAAGTGCATCAGATATTACTTGCAGATGGTCTCATGATTCATCATGGGTATGTATATGAAATTAGTTTTTCAACTGAATATATGTACTCCTGGAAAAATATCTTCAGAGTGTGGTTTTCGGTTTGCGATTGCAAAATTCTCTCCTAATGGTTCTGGAATCTTGGTTCATTTTGTCCTAACAACTGAATATATGGTTCTGGAATCTTGTGGCAGTGGTGACCCTAATGCTGCCATGGTCTCTTTTTTATTCTCCCCCCCAACCCCCCCCTCTTTTTTATGTGAATTCATTTTTGTCCTTGCAGGCATTTGCCCAGCTGCTGCAAGCTCCTCATGATGATGCAGATGAAATAATCAAGGAAAGGTTTCCAGTTCCTCGCTTAGTCATTTGTGATCAGCATGGTTCACAGGTTAGCAACTTGTAAATGATCATTTCGTTATGGATAACATGAATTTGATTTTTTTTTTTTGATAAGCAACATCGGTTTGCTCTTATCCTTTGTTCCACTACTAGTTTGTGACTGGAAGTTCAAGTTTTCACCACAATGTACATTCTGTAGAACCACTGTTGTTAAACATGAACTATAGGCACCATGCAGAAGGTTTCTTCGTGGCTAAACACTTTTAAGTTAGCAAGGCACTTCACCTGCTACCAAGGCTCTTTACCTGGTCAATAGAGACAAAATGTCTAGGGGAAGAAGATGCCATCATCACTATCATCAGTCTCATTCTTGTTATTTATAAAAGATACAGCTTTTATGTAGTTGTTTTGGTAGGCCCACAACTGTTTCCTGAAGTAAGCTGAAAAGGGAGAAATATTTGACAAGTAGGGGGACTTTGGCGTACTTTTTTTTTTTTTTTTGTGTTTGAGAGAGAGTTTAATGTTTGCCAGTCTTATGCTTTACAAGGATAATGTTTCTATCCTTCTAAGAATGGAATAGATGGTGGTAAATTCATTGCTTGAAACATTTTCTTATCATATACTACATAGTTTTATGTTATTGATAAATTTGATTTTTTGCCTGTTAGTAAACAGAGGTTTCAAACCCATGTAGCATCTGGGGAAACCTTTATCAACAACATTTGACTGACCATTCGAGCTAAATAGGCTAATTAAATTGTCATTGTTAAGATTGTTTCCCCCATTTTTTAAAAGGGCCTTCTTCTGTCGTGTCTTGCAAATAGTGTTATTACACATTTTACATATTAAAACTACATACATGCTTTTGCATTTTGCACCTCGTGGCTAGTCTCTAGGGGCTTTTAGTTCCTATGTGCTTCTTGTGCTTGTAGCCAACAATTCGTAGAATCTGAAAACTAACCCCCCAAAACAAACGCATCAGTTTATTGCCAGTTCTCTGAACTGTTTTGAACAGAGTTTTTGCCTTGTATCCTTGACCGAATAAAGACAAGCATGCTGCATATGCTTTACTATAGGGGGGGGCCTATGCATCCAAATTGAAACTATTTTCATCAATTGCCATGTGTCTTGGTATTAAATGCATGGTTATTTGTCCTGTTGTAATCAAATTAACTGGTACATGTGTTTAATTTGGTTCTGTGTTGCTAACATATTATGTCATTTCAGGCCCGTTTTCTTCTGGCAAAATTGAACCCTTCTGCTACATACAACTCTGATTCTCTTCTTCCCGGTGGAGATGTCTTGTTTACAGATGATGTGAGCTTTGAAGTTTTCTTGGATCATCTTCAAAGACTAGCAGTTCAGTGAGATCATCGTTACTAGCAATTTTGTAAAATTTATCATCTGAGAGTTCTGTACAGTTATTTTAGAATTTATTATAGTTTTGCTCGATTTCTGATTCAAGATTCTTGCTACACCTTCGATTTGCTGAAACAGCAAATTCCTGTTCAGTTTGACGAATAGACAATGCAACATTATGATAAATTAATTTAGTTGAAGGTGAAAGTTCCGTTCTCAAGCCTAGAGAGACTTGTATCTTCATCTACGTTCTCCCTAGTCAGGTAAAAGGAGGTCATCACACCGAATCAGTGGTTTCCTGAGAAATCCACCCATCCATTACAAGAACCTAGAGTTTGAGCACTTCTTTTGCCTTGGCTTCACTGGAACACTTTTTCGAGGACAGCGAAGGGCAAAATAGAGAGCAAAATTTGAACCCTTTACACCCTAGCACTTTTCAATAGAGCACGCTTCTAATAGAAAATCAGATAATCAACCAGTTCACGAGTAGGAATCAAATCAAGAAGGGAATTCTTATCAAACAGTTCATGAGCGATTTTTGTAGCTTGAAATTCATGCTCTGACAGAGGCATGGACGACCTGAAGGCTGGTGCTTTGTCGAACTCCAGGTTCTGCATAGTTCGTGTCGCAAGAGTCCCGCGGATCAGCAGTGGTATTATAATAAAGTTATTATTATACCCGTTTGTTGATCATAGATGCAATCGCCATTCTTTGGAATATCCTTCAAAATCAAATTGATTTACACATAATCCTATGTTTTGCCATAGTTAGTGTCACCCCCACCTCCTCTTCCCAGGACAAACAGAAATCTCAGCTCCGAAAATTATGCCATGCCGCCGAGTCCAGCAATCCCTCAGTCCACTTCCGATCCCTACCTGTCATGTACATCATCACCATCCAAAGCCGCCCCCCGTCTACCTCCGTCCAACCAATCTGCGTACTTTAATCACTCCTCCAAGTCGTCCTACTGGCAAGCTTGGAGTAACATCGGCAAACTAGGCACCTTCATCCTCCCAGGAAGGAAGAGCACAGATTGGTCATCCAGGCATTCCAACTTAACCGAGGAGAGTCTCGAGGCACATAATAGAAGACAAGAAGCCATTAACATCCTCCATGACAAGAACGCAAAATGCAGTCCCTATTACAAGGGCCTCGTCGATTATTCCCTCATAATCAGCCGCGAGAGACATCATTTGCCAATACCCCCAACCAGTCCCTGCCGTGAAAGCCATGCCACAGCCGTCACTTCCTCTTCTCTTTCAACTTTCATCTTTAAGATGCAAGAGTGGAGTTCTTGCTTTTCGATTTCCTCTAAATCTAACAACGTCAAGGGCAAGGAGAACAATGCCCCGGCTGCAGTAATTGCTACCGGCACTGACAAAATTAAACCTATGAAGCCAAGACCTGCAGCTCCCAGTCATTCTGCCTCCTCCTTCTCTTCTCAACCATCAGGCAGGACGACCTTAGAGAAGGAGACGCGTGACGTTAATGCCTTACGAGTTGTTACTGAAGAGAAGCCATTGAGGGAGAGAGTATCAGAATCAAAACCACCTGCTGCAGCACCATCTCTAACAAATGATGATCATCGTGACATACTGGACTGTCCAAGTACTCATGACGTGATGAATATTGACAGGAAGTTTACGTTGGCAAACAAGTACCAGCCCAAAGCCTTGAAAGATTTCATCTGCAATCGAGATCAAGCCATTAGGATGCAGGGTGTCGTGAGTTTTGTTCTTCTCTCTTTTATTTATTACAAGTGGGAGTGATCAATTTAATTACTAACCAGAGGCGTTTTGAGTCATTACAGCCAAATAATCCGTTCTATATATATAAAATTTACAGATGAGGGACTTTGATTGCAACCATTTCATATTTGAAGGACCTGCAGGCGTTGGAAAGAGAACCATGATAAGGGCCATGCTTCAGGAAGCCTTTGGACAGGAGAGAGTGCAGGTTTTTTGTTTTTTTGTTTGTTTGAGTTTTTAACCTTCATAATTAATGTTAATTAGTACACACCAATTGCCCTTCATTCATACACGCACTGCTTAATTCTTTTTTCTTGATTCCTTGATTAATCTTAATTAAACCCACTTACGTGCTCGGAAAAACAATTCATTGAATTCTTTATGTTTTTCTTCATGCCTTCACAGGCGAGGGAAGAATGCAAGTCATTCAACTTGAAGGTGGTTAATCTCTCAATTAATATACATATATCTGGTAATTAATTAATAAATTAATTAAAAATAAAAAATGATGATTATGGTGGCCGTGCATGGCATGCAGGGGGAACAGATTGGAAGTATACAGGTAAGAGTGAAGGTATCCTCCCAACACGTAGAAGTCAATCTCTCTGATCTCAAAGGCTATGAAAAGCAAGTCATTGTTGAGCTCATCAAGGAAACACATAATAATCATAATAAGAGGATTATTTCCAACAACCCTATTAATCCCAAGTCAAGACTTGATGACTGCCGAGGTATTTATCTATTTTTATTCCTATGATACATTCAATTAAAAACCAAGATCCCTACTGGTTTTTCTTGAAAAAATAAAAAAAAATGACTATATATTTGCAGCAATTATTTTGTACGAGGCAGACATGCTATCTACAGATGCCCTCCTCTATATTAAGTGGGTGCTGGAGAGGTATAATGGATTCAGTAAATTTTTCTTCTGCTGCAACGATGTCTCAAGGCTTCAACCAGTTACATCACTTTGCACTGTTGTCCAGCTTTTGCCACCTTCAAAAAGAGAGGTGACTATATATTAGCACTGGAATATTAATTACTATTTATACTAGCTAGCTAGCTAGCTACGATTAATCTCTTTCTTTCTTTCTTTTACAAACGTGTTAACTTTATAATTAGGTTGTTCAAGTTTTGGAATTCATAGCTGAACAAGAAGGCATAGAATTGCCATATCCATTGGCTGAAAAGATTGCTGACAAATCTAAGAACAACCTTCGTCAAGCCATCCGATCATTTGAAGCCTCCTGGCACGGAAGGTGAAGTAATGTATAATTACTCTTAATGTTTAATATCCTTGTCTTCATTAATGTAATTAATTAATTTATACCCTGTTTTCCTGCTTGAAGTTATCCCTTCACGGAAGATCAAGAAATCCTGACTGGATGGGAAGATGATATTGCAAATATCGCCAAGGATATGGTTGAAGAGCAAAGCCCAAAACAGTACGTAATTCGGCTGGGAACTGTTGTCTTTGCCAACTAATTAAGGTATATTAGAGATAAAGAAAATGATGGCTGCTAATTAATTTGCACAAGTTTTGCTTAACAACAGGCTGTATATCATCCGTGGGAAGCTTCAAAATCTGATAGAGCATGATGTATCTCCTGATTTCTTTTTCGAGGTAGGTTGCTAGGAACTTTCCTATTTAATTTCTCAAAATTCAGTGTAGGTAGTGATTCAGATCATAGGCTCTGATATATACTGACTAAACAGATCATCCCTGATACAGTCCCTTCTTGGAGAACTGAAGAAGCATTTGGATGAGCCATTTCAGCTCCAACTCGACGGTCTACATAAGGACTACAATGTATGAGAATTAAGCGCGCGCGCGTGTATATATATATATATGTGTGTGTGTTTTAATTATCTTATAAGCTTATGTTATTACATTCTTAATTCTTGTTCTCATTATGCACCAGAGAAATGATGGAAACATGTTAGAGATCAGTGAGAACGAACTGATATTTCTGCGCAGTCGACATGAGGAGGCTGGTAAAAGGCTTCATGATCCGGCAAGGAAAAATGCTGATCACCTTTTTGTGAGGATTGAAGGTAAAAAAACAGAAGAAAAAAAACTATCACTAGAAAAATTCAGTGTTATTTCTCAGTGCTATATATGTTAATTTGATCGTTTTTTTTTTTTTTCTTATACAGAGTTCATAGCAAAATTTATGAGCTTCTACAAGATATCAGTCACCAATAACAAAAGCATTCAGCATGATGATGACCATGAAGGAGCTTCATTAATCTCTCTCTCTCACACACACAGTGAGATATGATCCTTTCTTGCAGAAAATCATATGTGGCAGTACTGTTTGTACAGATTGCGTTTTCTGTATATCACGCAGACGGATTGGACGATTTTCTTAAACAAGTACATGCATAATTATGTAATAAAAATGATGTCATGAGAAAGGTACTGCGCTTTAATTTGTTCTGCATATATATATATATATATATATAATAGCTGGGTGCATCACGAACAAAAAAAGGCTCCTTCGATTTTGTTATTTTCCAGATGAAGTAGCAAGTGTCTACATAGCACAAAACAGATATTCCACGCTGAGTTTTATATTTCAAAAAGTGATGGATTAACCATTAGTGATGACTAGTTGTAAGATCGTGAGATCAAAAAGTTTGTTTTTTTTATGGTTTCAAGTTCGAGTTATGAGGTTACTAATATAATAGCTACTGAAGGCTTATATAGTTGTTAACTTCGAGATCCGTGGAATTAGTCGAGATGCGTGTAAGCTGACTTAGATACCCGCTATTAATAATAAAAAAAAATGATGGATTTAATCTCGGTTGATCGGAGGGATAATTCAAAGATACCTTACTAATTAATTACAAAAATATACATAAAAAGAAACAAAACATATTTATGAATTATTGCAAAACTAGGTGTCTCTTTCACCACAAGAATTCTCAAGTTCGTAGCTCTTTTTTATAATTCAAAAGAAAACCCTTCGGCGGATCTACAATATTAGTATCCATTTAAGGCATTAAATGCAAACACACACACACACACACACACACACACAATTAATTTGTGATCATCTTCTACATTATAAAACAAGCATGTGGATTTTCATCACTAAATAACTGAGGAGCATAGACATAGTCATGTGGATTTTCACCACTAAAAAACTGAGGAGCATAGACATAGTTAACAACATAAGGCGCAACTCTCTCTGTGGTCTTTACCTCCAATGTCTTCTCTGCCTTGAATTCCACCATTTCAGCCTTTTCTTCTTTCTTCTCTGCCTTGAATTCCACTATTTCAGCCTTTTCTTCTTTGGGTTTAGCCTCGACTTTTGGCTTTTCTTTCTTTTCCTCCATTTTCTCAGATTTTGGGAGTATAATCTCTGCATTTTTGTGCACCTTCTTTCGCATGTAAGCTACTAGTTTATCACCCTCCATTGTTCCGTCAACTGTTATAGTTTGTGCTTTCATGTCCGTCTTCACACTGTAAATACCTTCATAATAATTTTACTAATAATTATATAATGTTTGAATTAAGTCCGAATTAACATCATTGTTGATTAAAAAAGGAAAAAAAGAAGAGAAGAAATCCTTACTCCTGTGCTTCAGTAACTTATCGCGCAGATCTTTCTCACATTTATCACAGTGCAAGTGAACCTTTATAGAATGGGTGCTTAATTTTGGCTTCAAAAATAGAACACAGATAATTAAAATCATAGTTTGCGCAGCATATATACATGGAAATGAATTAAAGATGGAGCTGTAATAATTGCGTCTTAAGCATCAATTAATCTATGCTTACAGCTGGTTTGGCTTCAACCTTTACTTCCTTCTTCTCCGTCACAGATTCTGTGACCTTAACCAACGGTGAAACCAGCTCAACCTTTTTCTTGCTCAATTTCTCTAGTAGTTTGTGTATTTTTATCACGTCAATCACCCCTTTAACCTTGATTTCGGACTTCTCAGCATCAGCCTCCACGCTGTGAACCCCTGCATGCATTCATTGCATTTACATATTAATTTTGAGAGTTAAGCGAAGACTAATCAATTCTCCACCTTAATTAACTGTGCATGCATGCACGCACCTTGGGTGGACAGAAGAGGCTTCTTGATATCCCGTGCACATTGCTGGCAGTGCAGGTTAACTTTGTAGATAGCGGTGATCACATCTTTCTCAGCTACTTTCTTCCCCGTCTCAACTTTGGCAGCTTCGGCCATGTTCTTGATCTTGTTGCTAGCTGTTATTACATGTACTCGGTGCCGGCCAACCACAAGTCTAAGTTGATCTGATAGGGGCTGAGGTGCCGGCAATGATGGCTATTGCTAGCAAGCTAAAGAAACATGAGCGAATTGATTATCGGTGTAAAATAAAACAGGAAGAGATTAATGAATTTAACTAGAAGCATGCATGTTGGTGAGATTTGCTGGGTGGTTCAACAGCAACTTTGACATTTGACAAGAAGAAAAACGTACGTACAATTAGTGGGCGGGTATATTTGACCACGAGAGAGGGAGGAGAAGTGTGGTGGTTTAGAGGAAGAGTACGTAAGCACCTAATTAGTTTTATTTTTAGTTGCTTATAAAGCAAGAGACAGAGAGGCACGATGAAGACGCCATTGACAAGATACAGCCACTTGCTTGCTCTCCATTCTTTAAACCTAATCGCAACTGCACCTCATATTTTAGTCAGTCTCAACCTATTTTCGTGGTTAATTTCTTTCAATCTCTGGTAATTTCTTTCAAATGATGATCTCATCTATAATCATTGCTAGCGTGGAGTGCACATTGAAATACATTTCTTGTACTCTACCTAGTTTTCTCGATATAAGACTTATCTTACGCATTTAATTCTATTTTTTCCCATGCATAAAATTAATTAAAGATTCTGAAATAGCCGGCCTTATAAACACAGGTGATTCAGTGTATTTGGCCGAGGATATGAAATTACTAAATAAAATTTGGTCTAGATTGAATATATAAATTACTTAACAAATATTTTTATAGAGTAGTTAAATAGGTTTAGGTTTAAAAAATAATTGAAAAGTCTAGAATTATTTAACTTCTAAAAACTATGATAACATTACATCTGATTATTGGATCGAGTTTAAATTTTTATAGGTGATTTTACGGGTAATTTTTCCTATAAAAACTACTGCATCATTGGATATGATATGTGCAGCAGACCACCTTCGCCATGCAACCACAACATGCACCACGTACGTGGATCATGTGCTGACATGTCACAGTTAGTTAGTGTTTAAGTGATGCAAATAATTAGTGGGGTTAGTGCCCTGCTTTTATTTCTGCCATTATTTCCATTTTGTTGTATCAGTTGTTTTACTCATTCATTAGTTTGGCTATAAATAGTCATCTGAAGTGTAATGGGAGGACATGAAATTAATTATGCAAACTTTTCTTCTCTGTTTCTCATTTTGTCAATTCTTCTTCTTTTCTTAAATTACACTTATCAATTGGTATCAGAATCTCTCATTTCCATGGAAACTAGGAACAAAAGCAATACTGAGTTTCGCAACGAGGTCACTGAAGCCTTGGCTCAGCATGCGTCTCAATTTGATCTTCTTAAAACCCAACATGAGTCTCGTTTCGATCTCCTGAACAACAATATGAATCAAGTTACCACATCCCTCCAAAACCTCCAAAACGCCATCAGTGAATTATAGACTTTGTCATTACGACACAGTTCCAATCAACAACCTATTATCCAAGATGTCAATTCTTTCACAAAGGGAGAAACTTTCCAAAAGGGTCAGCAACCAACATCTGCTTGTTCCTTTACAAGTACTGGTTTTGACAGGATTCACCAACAGCTCAAACTGTCATTTCCAAAATTCAGTGGTGAGGACCCAACATGATGGGTCTATAAGGCGGAGCAATTCTTCGAATTTCAGAACATTGCGAATGATCAACGAGTGTAACTCGCTTCATTCCACCTGGACGGATTAGCCTTGTAGTGGCACCGTTGGCTGACTAAGTACAAGGGAACACTCACATGGTTGAATTTACAGCAGCACTCCTCCAACGTTTTGGTGAAACTGAGTATGAGGATCCCTTTGAAGCTCTAACTCGTTGCAGACAGGTCACAACAGTAGCAGCGTACCAAGAAGCTTTCGAAGGGCTATCACATCGTGTGGATGGGTTACCAGAACCATTCTTGGTTGGATGTTTCATTGCAGGACTTCGGGATGATATCTATCTGGATGTCAAAATTAAACAGCCGAAACTCTAGGAGACACCATTGGAGTTGCTCGCCTGGTAGAGGAACGTAATCTCTTGCAAAGAAAACGTAATACTTTTGTTCGATCAACTGCCAATTTTCGTCCTCTGTCAACCACCAACAACAGTGTATTGGGACCACCACCAACCTCCAAACCCATCAGCACTACCGCTCCATCCTCATTTAGAAGAATAACAAATCAGGAAGCTCGTGAAAGACGTGAGAAGGGCCTTTGTTTCTATTGTGATGAAAAATTCATACCAGGACATCGTTGTCAAAGGCCACAGCTGTTTATGATTGAAGATTCCACACCAGAAGAAACCGATATCAATGATGATTGCACCGTTGAAGTGGAAACCGTGGAATCTTTTCCAGAAATATCATTCCACGCCATTGCTGGAACTGAGCATCCACAGACCATTCGCATACTTGGGAAACTGAAGAACAAGGATGTCACAGTGTTGATCGATGGAGGAAGCACACATAATTTCATCGATCAATCCATTATCTCTTAATTCGGGCTACAAGAAATTCGAGAAAAGAAGTTTCAAGTGATGGTGGCTAATTGTGAGAAGATTGTTTGTGGAGGACGGTGTCTTGTTCTTTCCATACTCATCCAAGGTCATGTGGTCATTGCTGATTTTTATGTCTTACATGTTGTTGCTTGCCATGTGGTTTTAGGGGTTCAATGGCTTGCGACTCTTGGTCCAATTGAAACAGATTACCGAAATCTCACGATGACTTTCACAGACGGGGGCACCAAACGCATGTTTCAAGGAATAGGTCGTGCTGGATTGGAGGCCTTATCTAATAAGGACCTTTTGAACCTGCAGCAAACTGGGTTGTTTCTCTTGATTACTATGACTGAGCATGTGGACTCCACTACCAATTATTCTAGCGATCTTGCAACAGTCCTTGACAAATTTGCACATGTTTTTGAAACACCGACAGCCTTGCCACCCAATCATTCACATGACCACCAAATTCTTCTTCAACCCAACAGCGAACCTGTTAGTGTTTGTCCATACAGGTACCCATACTATAAAAAAACTGAGATTGAAAAGATGGTTAAAGAACTTCTTGAATCCGGTTTAGTTCATCCAAGCAAGAGTTAATTTTCATCTCCTGTTTTGTTGGTAAAAAAGGCAGAAGGAACGTGGCAATTTTGTGTCAACTTTAGGGCACTTAATCACATAACAGTGAAGGAAAAATACCCCATTTTGATTGTTGACGAGCTCTTGGATGAACTGCATGGTGCCAGGTTTTTAACAAAACTGGATTTACGTTCTGGGTACCACTAAATTCATGAGGGACACTATGAATTTGTAGTAATGCCTTTCGGTCTTACGAACGCCCCAGCTACTTTCCAGAGTCTCATGAATGATCTGTTCAGGCCCTATCTTCGCAAGTACGTTATTGTGTTCTTCGACGATATTTTGATATACTCTAAAAATTGGGATGAACATATTTCACATATAATTAGTGTTCTAACCATTTTGTCCAGTAACAGTTTGTATGTCAAGAAATCAAAATGTCAAGAATTATTTGGGCCATGTCATATCAAAGAAAGGAGTGGAGGTCGATCCTTCCAAGATACAGGCAGTGGTTGATTGGCCAGAGCCGACAACAGTAAAGGGTATGCGTGGCTTCTTGGGGTTGGTAGGATATTATAGAAAATTCATCAGTGGCTTTGGCAGTATTGCAACACCATTGACTCATTGTTTAGGCAAGGAAGGATTTCGTTGGGGAATAAATGAATCCACAACCTTCAACAAACTCAAACAAGCCTTGACTTCACCTCCAGTTCTGTGGTTGCCTGATTTTTCTCAGCATTTCTTCATTGAATGTGATGCTTGTGTGACACGATCAAAGAGTTGATGTCTTATCCCAAGTGCAGGAGTGTCAAAGTAATAAATAACCCGGCAAGACCGGGGTCGAACCACAAGGAGGTGAACTATATAAATTATAAATAATAATAATAATAAGAACAACAACAACAACAACAACAATGATGATAATGATGAGTTAAAGAGGACTTTGAGATGTAAGATAAATGTGAAGATTAAACAATGATAAAAACAAATGTCAAGGTTAGAGGATCCACTAATAGTATTAGAGATAAGTAAAGTATAAACTCTTTATAAATTATCAATATAATCATATTAATCATCTTATTTACGTAACACTATACTTATAAATTTTATCAAGTATTCATGATGCTAACTTATGTTGACAACAAATCAAGTTCCTCTCATAATAACGATGTCGGCCGAAGACTATGAAGGATCAAGTATTTGATGTATCAAGTGTTATACAACACAAATCTAGATTAACCATTTAACAAGCAAGGTATTAAGAATTAATAAGATAAAAATGATAAGACATGTTAATAGCAAACTTTCTTGGATATAAACATTAAAGTCCATGTTGAGTTTATATTATACTTATCCTAACACCATTAGTGAAACCTTTTCACCGTGACATAATTAACTTAGCTAGACATTATGAAGAAGAAAAACATAAATAAACAATATAAGAACATAAACATGATATAAGTTAACTAATTATAGTAAAGGAAATGAAAAGCATGAACAAGAGATTAATGAAAGCAAAACTTAAGTGTTACAAAAATATAAAGAGAGAGCAAGAATATGATCTTGATATGAAGAACCAAGATTCCTAAATGAATGGCAAATATCTCCTTTTATAGGCTAAAATTCAGAACTATTCATTTGGTAATTGATTATTGATGTAGTGGCCAACTATTGATTTAGTGGACTTGGTGGACAGCAGCACTCAAGCATTTTGGCTGGATAAATTGACATTGATGCAATTAGAATTTAGCAAAGTGTTCCGCCTGAAAGTTGTTGGCAATCATCTTATCTTTCCACCCATAAAATTTCAGAGCATTTGGATCCCTATAGCTCAAGATATGGCTAAAATACTGAGTAGTGCTGCTGGTGGACGTGGTGGATAGCCCTCAAGCTCTTGTCTGGATGAAATGCCATTGTTACCATCAGAATTGGAGCAGGTCTTCTTCATAAAAGTTGTTGGAAATTGTCGTTTCCTTCCACCCACCAAATTTCACGTCATTTGGCCTTCTAGAACTCCAGATATGGGTAAAAGTCTGAGCAGTGTTTGGGCTGGATTGCAGGACAGATTCTAACTTCTCTTTTGTGGCCAAAGTTTGGATTTGAAAACGGCAGATTTGGGTCTTCCATTATTCATGAACATTGTATGCCTATTTCTTATCTTTCTATCCATATAAATTAAACTGAAATCCAAGATCTACAGCTCCAGATATGACCCAATAATTGAATAGTGTTCCAATTTGATTGAATCGGTATCTCCTTTCTAAGCTTCGCCTTTTCTTTGTCCTTTCACTTTCAATAGTTAATCACATCAATCAATCCTTTGAATTGTGAGATATGCCTGCATTTAAAATGAGCATTTACCATAAATTAAAGCTATATTATATTATCAGACTTGTTATTATAAAACATGCTCTAGTTAAGGAGTTATTGATACTTCAAGTGCAAAATGATGATATAAAACCTTGATAAAAATGCACTTTTAGGTACTAATCACCCCCCAACCAGCTTATTACTAGTCCCTAGTAATCAAAGCGTTAAAATAGAAAAACAATTTGCAAGTTCCACAAAGCAAGACATTCATCATTTAACTTCCATTAATCTATCCAAGTAAACAAACTCTCATTAAATTTATATATATCTGCTCAATACCTCTTAAACAAAATATTAATAAACCTTTTTTTTATGTGCTCAAATGTATGAAAACATAGATGATGGGGCTTTTATTGGAAGAAAACAATATTCTGTTCTAATGTTTAAGGTTAACTTCCTCGGGTTGAGATTATTATCATTTTTTTTTTCTTTTTTTTTTCTTTTTTTTTTTGTATACATATAACTTAAAACATAATGTATCTTAACCCATGTAATGAGCTTTCAGCTAATGACTCCCAGACCAGTTGGTCTTAGGGAATTAAGTGTTGAGACACCCCTTCGAGCTTAATAACTCGGGTTGCAGATACTGATACGTAGATAGTGCAATGTTTGATTCCCTTAAGCTTTTCTTCTCAACCCATGTAACAAGCGTTGGGCCAATAACTCCCAAGTCAGTTGACTTTAGGGTATTAGATGTTAAAACACCCCTTCGGGCTTAATTGCTTAGATTAGGAAGGCTACGAAACCAAACTTATCTACGTTTTTATTATTATTATATATTTTTTTTGTTTTTTTTTTTTGCAAATTATATACTATCCCTTCCCTTAGTTGTTACCTTTAACAAAAGAACATAAATAATGTAATAATCCAATGTGCGACCCACAATCACATGTTAAAGTGTGTGTGTGAAAATGAAGGTTTAAGAATACTTGTTCAATTAGTATATAAGCAGAATCAATTGATAATAATGTGAGAGTTTGTAAACCTGAATATTTCAAGAAGTATTATGATAGACCTTGTTAAGAATGTTTACTAAGATGCGTCTCAAGAGTCACTTTAACAAAAGAACTCCTTGACTCTGCCATCTTAGTAACAACGGTTTTGCAAATAGAAAACATAGTTAGTTAATTTTTTTTTTAAGTATCAATAAACTACTACCCTTTCCCCCCCAACCAAAACGAGATATTGTCCTCAATGTCCTAAGGTAGAAAGATAGAGTATAGAAGACATCACCTGAAACAACGAACACTGACAAACCTGAAACACACTTAAACAAATATAAGAAATAACAAAACAAAATAATATGCTATTAATAAAACCAAAAGACACAAGGTTTCACAAACGAAGGCTCAAATCCAATCTAAGCTTTTTACGGCTTTCCTCAGTTGACCAATGTATGCGACTCATGAAGGGATCAATGATAGGGATGAAAGATTGTAGTTGGTCAATCAATTGTTCAGCAGTAGCAGCAGAGATTATGATTTGTCGTGCCGAAGATGTTAGAAATTCCTGTTCCACATCTTGATCAAGAAAAGAAAACAATTTATCATAAAAACCATTAACATTTAACAAACCTATAGGTTTATGGTGAATGTGAAGTTGGGCCCAAGAGGAAATATGAAAGATCTCTTCCAATGTGCCCAGACCACCTGGTAAGGCAATGAAGGCTTCAGCGTGTTTAAACATTGTATTCATTTATTCAGACATTGTGGAGACCTGTAGTTCCTCTCCAATTGTTTTTCTAAGGAGGTCCTCTTTTGCTAAAGCTTTGGGGACGACCCCCAAAACTTGACTGCCTCCTAAAAATGCAGCTATTGACATACCCCCCCATTAACCCAAGGCTGCCTCTGCCATACACTAAATGAATCTTTCTCTCAGCTAATACCTGACCAAGATGATTTGCTGATTCTAAAAACTCCTTTTCTTTCCCAGGACTGGATCCACCGAAAACACAAATATTTCTTATTTGAGGACTTGAGGAACCTGCCATTTCTACACACTTTGATATCTGTTAAATGTATGGATTGAGTAGAAATGAAGGGAAGGAAGAGAAGATTTTATAGATGAGAAATTGAAAAAGCAATCATACCACCTATATATAGGCCAGCTGGAGTCTCTCTCTCTCTCTTTTTTTAATTTTTTTTTAAAAAGCATGTGTATGTAGAAGCAGTTGTGATTGTGGCTCACATCTTCCCTTGGTTTTACGTCCAAGAACGGCTTAAACGCCCTCTATGGGTCGAGGATATGCTTCCCATCCAATTTTCTTAAAAACTGGCAAACAGGGTCTTTTTTAGTCAGATTCCCAAGACTATGTCGAACATGTTCCTTATGAAATTGTGGCCATAAATCATGAATTGCACGATGCACATCTCCACTAGGGTGCGTCTCAAGAGTCAACATAAGATTATCTAAAGGCTCCTTACTCAGGCCATCCTTAATGAACTGTATTTTATCTTCATGATTTACAAATACCATTCCTAAAGAACAACATTTTGCATTACAAGTCCATCTGGCACATCTGTGACAGACTTACAGTCGTTTTGCACGACGTTTCTTTGCAAAAGTGCTTTTACCTGTTCCAGGCATGTATGAAATGAAAGAATTGGAGGACTCACCTGATATTCGGACCTTTGCTTCAATTAGCTAGCAAATATCTTCAGGAATTCCATGGTTCATTAACAATCACAATCTTGCACATCTAGCACGATAAATTTTTATAATCGCATTCTGAGGCAGAGCAGGAAAATACTTTTTCAATTTTTCAAGAGTGGTGTCCATTTTTTTTTTTTTAGATGAGAAGTGGAAAAGAGATGCAAAGAAGGGAGAAAGAGAAAAGAATTGCACAAATATATACACAGATATCAGTTATCATGAGAAACTGAAAGAACCAACTTTAAGAGTCACGGAGTACTGTTATCTGCCATTTGATCGGGGTGAGAGAAACTAGCAAAACAAAGGTCACACCAAAAAGAAACACAAAAACAATGTGAGAAAAAGAATCAATCTTTATATACAGGATCACCCAATTAAATAGAGTCATTTTCAACTGAAAAATTGTCAAAGTAAACTTTCAAACGATGTCCATTTACCTTGAAAACATTACCATTCTTTGGATTCTCAATATCACAAGCCCCATATGGATACACATGTTTCACAATAAAAGGACCGCTCCATCTTGATCTTAGTTTTCCAGGAAATAAATGGAGTTAAGAATTATAAAGCAAGACTTTTTGACCAACATTGAATGTTTTTCTCAATATTTTCTTGTCATGAAACTCTTTGATTCTTGCTTTATGAATTCTTGAATTTTCATATGCATCATTTCTTATTTCCTCAAGCTCATTTATTTGTAATTTTCGCAGCTGACTAGCATCATCAAGATTTGAATTGAAAGCTTTAATAGCCCAATAAGCTTTATGTTCAAGTTCCACAAGCAAGTGACAAGGTTTCCCATAGACTAGTCTATAAGGTGACATACCTAATGATGTTTTATAAGCAGTTCGATAAGCCTAAAGTGCATCATTAAGTCTTAAAGACCAGTCTTTCCTATTAGGGTTCACTGTTTTCTCCAAGATCTGTTTGATCTCCCTATTAGCAAGTTCTACTTGTCCACTTGTTTAAGGGTGATAAGGGGTGGCAACTTTGTGTGTGATTCCATATTTCTTCATTAAAGACTCAAATGACTTGTTGCAGAAATGTGTTCCTCCATCACTTATCATGGCTCGAGGGATTCCAAATCGACTTAAAATATTTTCTTTCAAAAACTTTATCACTGTTTTGTGATCATTGTTTCGATTTGGAATTGCCTCTATCCATTTTGAAACATAATCTACTGCGACTAATATGTACAAGAAACCAAATGATGGAGGAAATGGACCCATAAAATCTATACCCCAACAGTCAAAGATCTCAATACAAGAATAGGATTTAAAGGCATCATGTGACGTTTTGAAATAGATCCCAACTTTTGACAATTTTCACAAATCTTGCAGAATGCATGCGTGTCCTTGAACATGGTGGGCCAATAAAATCCACTTTGTAAGATTTTTGCAGTTGTCTTTCTTGATGAGAAATGACCCCCACATGTCTCAGAATGACAAAATTTAATGACACTACTTACCTCATTGTCAGGAATGCATCTTCGAAATATTTGATCAGGACAATATTTGAATAAATAAGGGTCATCCCAATAAAAGTACTTCACTTCGGTCAATAACTTTCTTTTGTCTTGGGTGCTCCAATGAGCTGGCAAATGTCCTGAAACAAGAAAATTAACAATATTAGCAAACCAAGGCATTATAGCAACAGAAAGTAAATATTCATCAAGAAAGTAATCATTGATTTGTGTGATGTCAGATGTGGAATCTATTGTCAATCTTGACAAAGGATACGTGACAACATTTTCAGTGCTTTTATTGTCTTTGATTGTGATATCAAATTCTTGAACTAACAAAATCCATCGTACCAATCTAGCCTTAGAATCCTTTTTTGAAAGAAGATATTTCAAAGCTGCATGATCACTAAAAACAACAACAGGTGAGCCAACAAGATAAGATCTGAACTTGTCACATGCAAATACTACTGCAAGTAATTCCTTTTCAGTGGTAGTATAATTCATTTGAGCACTATTTAAAGTTTTACTTGCATAGTAAATCACATAGGGTTTCTTATCTTTTCTTTGTCCTAAGACGGCACCTACGACATAATCACTAGCATCACATATTATTTCAAAAGGTAATGACCAATCAGGAGGTTGAATGATAGGAGCAGAAGTAAGCAAGCTTTTAAGTTTAATAAAGGCTTTTTCACATTGTTCAGTCCATTCAAAAACATTTTCCTTTGTTAAAAGGTTGCACAATGGCTTAGATATGACACTAAAATCTTTGATGAACCTTCTGTAAAAACCAGCATGTCCTAAGAATGATCTATCATCTTTAACATATTTTGGTGTTGGCAAGTTGGCAATTAACTCGATTTTAGATTTGTCAACCTCAATTCCTTTCGATGAAACAATATGACCCAGTACAATGCCGTTTGTTACCATAAAATGACATTTTTCCCAATTCAGCACAAGATTCTTCTCTTCACACCTGCTCAAAACCTTTTCTAAGTTAGTCAAACAATCATCAAATGAATCGCCAAAAACAGAAAAATCATCCATAAAAATTTCAAGAAAACGTTCAACCATATCACAGAATATGCTAAGCATGCATCTTTGAAACGTGGCTGGTGCATTACATAATCCAAAAGGCATCCTTCTATATGCAAAAGTTCCAAATGGACATGTGAAAGTAGTCTTCTCTTGATCTTCCAATGCAATTTAATTTGGTTGTAACCTGAATAGCCATCTAGGAAACAATAAAATTCATGACCTGCAACTCTTTCTAGGATTTGATCCATGAAAGGTAAAGGGAAATGATCTTTTCTAGTCATTGAATTAAGTTTCCTATAGTCAATGCACATGCGCCAACCAGTAATGGTCCTAGTTGGAATTAACTCATTTTTCTCATTTGTTATCACAGTAACTCCAGACTTCTTGGGTACAACTTGGGTAGGACTTACCCATTTGCTGTCAGAAATAGGATAAATGATTCCATTATCTAGAAGCTTAATGACTTCATTCCTCACTACTTCTTTCATATTAGGATTAAGCCTTCGTTGCATTTCTCTAAAGGGTTTAGCATTTTCCTCCAAATAAATCCTGTGTGTGCAAATCAAAGGACTAATTCCTTTTATGTCAGCTATGGTCCATCCTAATGCATTTTTGTGCATTTTCAGAGTTTGTAACAACTTACCTTCTTGATATGCATTAAGTTTGGAAGAGATTATTATCGGAAAATTTTCATTTTCTCCTAAAAATGAGTATTTGAGATTGAATGGTAACGGCTTTAAATCAGGTTTTGGTGGTTGAACACTTGAAGGTATAGACTCAATTGATCGTGGTGGCAATTCTTCAATTTGTGGTCTCCAATTACTTGCCTTTGATTCTTCCTGAAAATAAACCATTTGCAAATCTTCAGATTCATTAAACTCAATTTCACTGGAAGTAGTTTAAAATTGATCATAAACTAATTTTTCAATAAAGTCTACTTCCTGTAAATCATTATCATCTCCAGGTTGCTTGCAAATGTTAAAAACATTCATCTCCAATGTCATGTTTCCAAATGATAACTTCATCAGTCCATTCCTACAATTAATCAATGCATTAGAAGTTGCAAGAAACGGACGTCCTAAAATAACAGGAATTGAATTACATGCTTCAACAGGTTGTGTATCCAAGACAACAAAATCCACATGATAAATGAATTTATCAACTTGTACTAACACATCTTCAACTATTCCTCTAGACACTTTTACAGATCTATCGGCAAGTAAAAGAGTTACAGAAGTTGGTTTTAACACACCTAGATTGAGACTCTGAAAGGCTGAATATGGAAGTAAATTCACACTAGCTCCAAGATCAAGTAAAGCTCTTTTAATTTTATGTTCTCCAATAAAGCAAGAAATTATAGGACAACCAGGGTCTTTATATTTCAAAGCATTATTGTTCTGAAGAATGGCACTTACTTGTTCGGCTAAAAAGGCTTTCTTTTTCACATTCAGTTTTCTCTTCACAGTGCACAGATTTTTTAAAAATTTAGCATAAGAAGGTACCTGTTTAATAGCATCTAACAAAGGTATATTGATCCTTACCTGTTTGAAAGTTTCAAAGATTTCAGAGTTGTGATTGACTTTCCTTTGTTTGGTCATGACATGAGGAAATGGAAGTGCTGGCAGGGAATCAGTCTTTTCTTTACAATGTTCAGATTCAACCCCTTCCTTACCCTCGGAGATTAACTCATCATCTTTCTCACAAGGTTCAAGAGTGGGTTTTTCAATAACCTTATCACTGCGAAGAGTGATGACTGATTTGACTTGATCCATGTTTTGGCTTCCGGAACTACTTGCATTTGCATTGTATTGCCCCTTGAGATTTTGCTGTGGTTGAGATGGAAACTTACCTTTCTCTTGAAAACTGAGAGAAGATGTGAATTTTGCAAGAGCATCTTTTAGATCTACCATGGTTTGAGCATTTTGAGTGTTGATTGTCTCCTGCTTTTCAATGAATGCATGCAATGTTTCCTCAAGATTTCTTCTAGGAGGTGGAGCATAAGGAGGTGCATATCCATGAGAATTTTGGAAATTATGGTGTGCTTGAAACGGTGGCTGTGAAGTTTGTGCATTATTGTTACCACTCTTCCAACTGAAATTTGAGTGATTTCTCCAACCAGGGTTATATGTTTGCGAGTATGGGTTATGATTGGGCCTTTGGAAACTATTTAAAGCATGGGCTTGTTCATGGAGGCATTCTTTGAAAGAAGGCAAAGTTGGACAGTCATTGGTTGCATGTTCATTCGTTTCACAGATTTGACACACAATGTCTTGAACAGATTTTAATTGACCACTCTTTTTTAATTCTAGTGCCTCAACTTTTCTAGCTAAAGATGCAAATTTGGCTTGGAGGTCATGATCTTTCCTAAGGTTGTACATACCTCCACTAGATGTATGAGGTTGAGATTTACCTGGTGCCTCATAACTGCTTATTTTCAAAAGTTCCATTGCACATCAATTCTACCATTTGCCTATCTTTAGGTGTTAACCCTTCATAAAAATGTGAAACCAATCTCCATATTTCAAAACCATGATGAGGGCAAGTATTAAGCAAATCTTGATACCTATCCCAACATTGGAAAAATGTTTCTCCTGGTTTTTGAGTGAAAGTGGTGATTTGTCTTTTGAAAGAGTTTGTTCTGTGAGATGGAAAAAACTTCTTTAAAAATTGTTGTTGCATTTCATCCCAAGCACGAATGGATCCTGACCTAAGATTTTGTAGCCATGTTTTAGCTTTATCTTTTAATGAAAAAGGAAAAAGCTTTAATCTGATGGTGTTCATGCTACAATTTAAGTCATTATAGGTGTTACAGACTTCTTCAAATTCTCTCAAATGCAAGTATGGATTTTCTAGATCTAAGCCATGAAAAGAAGGTAAAATTTGAATAATGCTTGGCTTAAAATTAAAGTGAGATGCATCAGGAGGGAAAACTATACATGAGGGTGCACTTATTCTTGTTGGATTCATGTGGTCTCTTAGTGTTCTAACTCGATTATTCTCATTATGAAGTGATTGGTTATCTTCTTCGGCCATATTTTCTGAAACTGATGAGGATACCCTACAAAGTCTACCACTTAATGTACGTGACCAAACTCTCATGCACGTGTAGAAAGAGAATAAAAGGAAGAAGAAACAAAACAAAAAGAAACAAAACAAAAGAAACAAAAGTTAGATACAAGAAAAGTGAAAATAAAATAAATATTATAATTTATACAAGAATTTACATCCCCGGCAACGGCGCCAAAAACTTGACACGATCAAAGAGTTGATGTCTTATCCCAAGTGTAGGAGTGTCAAAGTAATAAATAACCCGGCAAGACCGGGGTCGAACCACAGGGAGGTGAACTATATAAATTATAAATAATAATAATAATAATAATAATAAGAACAACAACAACAACAACAACAACAACAATGAGGATGATGATAATGATGGTGATGATGAGTTAAAGAGGACTTTGAGATGTAAGATAAATGTGAAGATTAAACAATGATAAAAACAAATGTCAAGGTTAGAGGATCCACTAATAGTATTAGAGATAAGTAAAGTATAAACTCTTTATAAATTGTCAACATAATCATATTAATCATCTTATTTACGTAACACCATACTTATAAATTTTATCAGGTATTCATGATGCTAACTTATGTTGACAACAAATCAAGTTCCTCTCATAATAACGATGTCGGCCGAAGACTATGAAGGATCAAGTATTTGATGTACCATATACAACACAAATCTAGATTAACCATTTAACAAGCAAGGTATTAAGAATTAATAAGATAAAAATGATAAGACATGTTAATAGCAAACTTTCTTGGATATAAACATTAAAGTCCATGTTGAGTTTATATTATACTTATCCTAACACCATTAGTGAAACCTTTTCACCGTGACATAATTAACTTAGCTAGACATTATGAAGAAGAAAAACATAAATAAACAATATAAGAACATAAACATGATATAAGTTAACTAAGTATAGTAAAGGAAATGAAAAGCATGAATAAGAGATTAATGAAATCAAAACTTAAGTATTACAAAAATATAAAGAGAGAGCAAGAACATGATCTTGATATGAAGAACCAAGATTCCTAAATGAATGGCAAATATCTCCTTTTATAGGCTAAAATTCAGAACTATTCATTTGGTAATTGATTATTGATGTAGTGGCCAACTATTGATTTAGTGGACTTGGTGGACAGCAGCACTCAAGCATTTTGGCTGGATAAATTGACATTGATGCAATTAGAATTTAGCAAAGTGTTCCGCCTGAAAGTTGTTGGCAATCATCTTATCTTTCCACCCATAAAATTTCAGAGCATTTGGATCCCTATAGCTCAAGATATGGCTAAAATACTGAGTAGTGCTGCTGGTGGACGTGGTGGATAGCCCTCAAGCTCTTGTCTGGATGAAATGTCATTTTTACCATCCGAATTGGAGCAGGTCTTCACCATAAAAGTTGTTGGAAATTTTCGTTTCCTTCCACCCACCAAATTTCACGTCATTTGGCCTTCTAGAACTTCAGATATGAGTAAAAGTCTGAGCAGTGTTTGGGCTGGATTGTAGGACAAATTCTGACTTCTCTTTTGTGGCCAAAGTTTGGATTTGAAAACGGCAGATTTGGGTCTTCCATTATTCATGAACATTGTATGCCTATTTCTTATCTTTCTATCCATATAAATTAAACTGAAATCCAAGATCTACAGCTCCAGATATGACCCAATAACTGAATAGTGTTCCAATTTGAATTGAATCAGTATCTCCTTTCTAAGCTTCGCCTTTTCTTTGTCCTTTCACTTTCAATAGTTAATCACATCAATCAATACTTTGAATTGTGAGATATGCCTGCATTTAAAATGAGTATTTACCATAAATTAAAGCTATATTATATTATCAGACTTGTTATTATAAAACATGCTCTAATTAAGGAGTTATTGATACTTCAAGTGCAAAATGATGATATAAAACCTTGATAAAAATGCACTTTTAAGTACTAATCATTGTGGCACCGGAAATAGGCGATATTCTCATCCAACAAGGTCAGCCAATTGCATTCTTTAGTGAGGCATTAAAAGGTTCATCTTTGTCACTCTCCACTTACGAAAAAGAGATGTTGGCCATTGTCAAAGCAATCCGTAAGTGGCGACCATACCTTCTGGGTAGACCCTTCACTGTTAGGACTGACCATAAAAGTCTCAAGTTTCTGTTGGAACAACGCATCACCACTCCAGCACAAACTCGTTGGCTTCTGAAACTCCTTGGTTATGATTATGTGGTGGAATACAAAAAGGGCCCTGACAACAAAGGCGCTGATGCACTGTCCAAGAAAGTCGAGTTCAACTTTATGGCAGTTTTCTTGCCTCTGCCCGATTGGTGGATACGTCTGCAACAAGAAGTTCAACAAGACTCTTTTTACACTGTTTTATTCAAGCTGAATTCAGGTCATCAATGGCAGCTGTATACTTGTAAAGATGGTGTGTGGTTCAAAGGTGGAAAGGTATATTTGAATCCCTCTTCTCCATTAATTCCTTCCATTTTGGCGGATCATCACTCTTCTCCAATCGGGGGTCACTTTGGGTGCCACAAAACTCTAGCAAGAATCCGCGGCACCTTCTTTTGGCCAAAACTTCGACAACATGTCAAAGATTTTCTCCAGCGCTGTGATACCTGTCAATGTTTTAAGGCAGATTATTTGAGTCCTGCAAGGTTGCTGCAACCCTTGTCTATTCCAACTAAAATATGGACTGAGGTGTTTATGGATTTTGTGGAAGGGTTGCCTCCTTCGTTGGGCAACACAGTGATCATAGTTGTTGTGGATCGTTTGAGTAAGTATGCTTATTTTGTAGCTCTGAAGCATCCATTCACAACTATTACTGTGGCCAAATCTTTCATTGCTAATGTTGTCAAGCTTCATGGAATTCCTGTCTCTATTGTCAGCGACCGAGACAAGGTATTTTTGAGCTTCTTTTGGAAAACTTTGTTTCAACTGTAGGGTACTAAGATCAATATGAGCTCCAGTTATCATCCCCAATCGAACGACCAAACTGAGGTGGTCAATCGGACACTGGAGCAGTACTTACGATGTTTTGCAGGTGATCAACCATATAAGTGGGTGGATTGGTTGCCTTGGGCAGAATTTAGCTATAATACTGCCATTCACTCTTCCACAAAAATTTCACCATTTGAAGCAGTTTATGGCATTTCCCCACCAAACGTGCTTTCATATGTGCCAGGCACTACTCGTGTCCAAGCCGTGGATGAATATTTACGTGATAGAGATTTGATTCTTCAGGATTTACATCACCAACTGGTCCTTGCGCGAGATCGGATGAAAACTCAACTTGACAGACATCGCCGTGAAGTTCATTTTACTGTGGGTGATTTCGTTTATTTGAAGTTGCAACCATATCGGCAAACATCAGTTGCTTTTCACAGGTCAATCAAATTGGCGCCACGTTACTTTGGTCCTTACCAAGTATTAGCTAAGGTGGGGGATGTCGCCTATAAGCTTGCCTTACCTGCTGGGTCTCAAATTCATAATGTTTTTCATATGAGCCGCCTCCGCAAGTGTTTAGGTTCTGTGATTCCAATCTCACTGGAGCTGCCCCAGTGTCAGTGACTTCTACCATTTTGCCACAGCCTGAGTTGGTTTTGGATCGTCGTGTCATATGTAAGGGACAATATCGGCCTAAGACAGAAGTTTTGATCAAATGGAAAGGTGCTGCTGTTGAAGATGCTACGTGGGAAAATCCGTGGCGTTTTACGAAGACATATCCTGATTTTATCCTTGAGGACAACGATACTTTGAGGGAAGGGGAATGATATGTGCAGCAGACCACCTTTGCTATGCAACCACAACATGCACCATGTATCATATGCTGACATGTCACATTTAGTTAGTGTTTAAGTGATGCAAATAATTAGTGGGGTTAGTGCCCTGCTTTTCGTTGTATGCAGAATGCGTGTGGGAATCATGCACCGATTATTTCTGTCATTATTTTCATTTCGTTGTATCAGTTGTTTTACTCATTCATTAGTTTGGCTATAAATAGTCATATGAAGTGTAATGGGAGGACATGAAATTAATTATGCAAACTTTTCTTCTCTATTTCTCATTCTGTCAATTCTTCTTCTTCTTTTAAATTACACTTATCAAAGACCATCAAATTTTCTAGAATTGCTTTTTGAGTGCTGATGCTATGATGGTTTTTATTATTATTATTATTATTATTTTATTTCATGTTTAATTTTGAATTTCTTTGTTTATTTCATTTGCATTTTTAAATTTTTAATTGTTTTATGGTAGAGGTAGAGTTTTCTAATATATTTAAAGGTTTTGTAGACTTTTTAAAATACAGTCACAATATGTTTTTTTTTTTCAAAATAGAATTATAAATTCAAGATTCACATTTACAATCTTTTTATTTATTAATTTTTTTTATAATTTTTCTTGCGATTCAATATTTACACTCGTAGATTTGATCGGGCGGGGATTAATAAAATTATCAGGACGTACAAATATCATTGCATTATCACTACTACGTGGAGTGATCAAATTACAAAAGACAATTATATATCGTACGTGAAATAAAATGAAGCAGAAAATGGAAAAATTAAAGGAAGGATCGAAGCAGCTATTAATTACTGAATTAAAATCAACATAGATAGATTTAATATAAACGACCAGTTAATTTTGATCGGACTGGTTTGTTATTGAACTGAAACGTCCATGAGAGGAGACGAATCAATATTTGATCAGAGACGACAGAACAGAAGGAGTTCACAAGCGTTCATTGTGAGGAAACGAAGCAGCACGACCAGCACTGGTATAATTTGCAGCAGCAGTGGCATCACCTGGAGCCCCTGTGAGATTGGTCGTGGCGGCATTACTATTAATATTGCCCCCGCCGCCGCAGTAGTTGTCAGTTTGAGAAGCATATCCAGCTCCATAGCTTCTGGCATCATCATTTTGAGATCCGTGGTTGTAGACCTTGCCATCCATATTAATATTATTATTTTGAGGCACAATATAATTATTCTCATTGAATTCATGCTTTGCAATCTCCCTCTCGACCCTTTGCCCAGCCTTGGCCACATGCAGCTCCATTTCTGCTTCGGCCTCTCTCGCCAATCGGACCTCGTGAGCAACATCCATCCGGGCTTTTGCCAATTCCTTCTCCGCCTGCATAAATTATATTATCAACCATATACAGTAATTAGCAACAAACACTGATTATACGTAGTCCGTACTAATTAATCATTACCTTCTCCTCGGCCTTTGCTTCAGCCTTGGCCTGGCGCATGGCGGTCATGTCATGTAGTTTATCCTTCACAGCCTGCATTTTCTCTCTACTAATCTGATGATCAACTCACCTTAATTCCAAGTACCACTGCCTACTTTCTTCTTTTCTTAAATTTTAGCATTGCTGTCTCAACACAAATGTTGCAGTTATATACAGCCAAGATTTGCCCTAATTAGGTTGACAAGTGTCAGATTCGTAGCCCTGTATCGTGTATTACCTACTACCAATTTGTGGCTCAGTGAATGGGCATGGCCACGGATTATTCTGTGCTCAGTTAGTCATCCACACCGGCACCGGAGATGACGCTGCTTCCAAATTATAAAGTCCTCCAATCCAAGTCCGAGTCGCTCGTTGAATTTATCAACTGAACCGAATCCACAAATTAATCTATTTATGTGAATTAAGTCTGCAGAATTATTTTATTTGCACCAGCCAGCCAGCCAGAGTTCCTGTAATAATAATATTGGGGTTACCGAAATTCATACAGGCAGCTAAAATAATAAAATAAAATTATTTGGAAGTTAATAATATCTTGTTATATAATATTAGAGTTATTTAAAAATTTAATCTTCTTCAATTTTAAATATTTTTTTGAAAATTGGGTTGTCACAAACTATAAATTATTAAATTATCTGGCTTCCAACGATAATCCACACAAACCACCAATGAGAAATCTTCTAAATCTCTATTTAGAAAAGAATGATTCCTATGTCTAGAGTGCTTTATTTTATTATTTATATAGCTTTCTTGTTTAATAGATAATTTCTTAAAAATAAGAGGCATAACTTTATATTTATAGAGAATATTAAAAACCCTATAAATAATAAAATATTTATTTTCTCCTTAAATAATATTCATATATTATTTAAGGATAATTATAGAAATTTAATCAATCAAGTCCCTACTTGATTATTTTAGGACTAGAATTGTAATTCCTGAATTAAATACATTATAGTGCTTAATTTCTAAATTTATTTTCAATCAAGTCACACTTAATTAATTATCCTAGTTTAATTTCTGACTAATGGTTCTTAATGTTTGTGATCCATTAGGTTCCTAATATGTTGGTCCAAGTATAAATTATAATTCTAAATAAATAGAATTAAATAAATCAAACAATTTAATTTATTATCATTTTAATAATTGATTAATTTATATTTGAAGATCAAGTGTATTTTCTAGCAATGTGTCATGATCTTTCAAATATTAGGAAAGTCATAAGTGATTTAACTTAACATTTTAGTGACCGGTTTCTCAGTGTAATTATTATTCATTCATCAATAATATTCTGATTTAGACATTTTAACATGGAGTGTGCCTGCTATATCAAATTATATTTGTTCGCAACATTATAGTCATTGATTATTTGAATAAGATTTGAAACTCTTTTCAAATCTCATTCCATCTTATATAAGGATTTAACACTTAATACTATTTGAGAACATATGAAACATTTGACCTAATTCACCTAGGGTGATGAATCCTCTCTTGATCACTCAAATACCTTCATATAGTTTATGTTATATTCAATGTTTGTCTATTTGTTACATTTACCAAGATAACATGTAACAAGATCAAAACATAACACTCCTTATATAAGATAACTTGGTGATCTCAAATCTAAGAATCATTTACACAACCGTTATGTGAGACTTTTCATAGGCACATGTGATATCTTTATGGAATTGTTATGCGAGTTAGTTTAATATACATATCTTATGATAAACACCTATATATTAGTTCTAGGTATTCCTTATACTTTAGCTTATGAGAATAACTACGTCATTTTCTAAAGGAAAGAATATAATATGTATTAGTCTTTGCGGCTCTAATGAATGTCCAATATTTAAAAGAGCATAAACCATAAATATTTCAAGAACATAAACCATAAGAATCTCATAATTATAACAACTTTATAATTTTCTTTGTAAGACATTTTTATCCCATGAACTTGATTTTTACTCTAGATTCATTAATCTAATATTATATGACTATTAAAGATAAATTCAGCCTTTATTAATAATAAATATGTAGTTACATGAATATAATAATGCCACGTATAATCACTCAATTGACTACATGTCATGTTAAACTAACAATCTCTCACTTACTCAGTCAATCGATCATGTGTCTAATACCATATTGCTCCATGTAGCATTAATCTTCTATATGGATAGTGACTTAGTAAGAGGATCTTCTAAATTCTCTTCGGCCGGTACTCTCTCTATCTTTATATCTTTTATCTCATTAATTTATAAAAGCAAATAGAATTGCTTAAGTACTTGTTTGGATCATTAATGAGACCATGGTTCCTATACTTATACAATGGTTCTATTATTATCATAGTATATGACAATTGGGTAAACAATGCTAGGAACCAACCTAGTGCATTAATGAACACCTTAATCCAAACAACCTCTTTGTTTCCTCAAACGTGAGGGTATACTCTTATTTAGTTGTAGAATCAATTGTGCTCTCTTGTTTGGAACTCTTCGAAATCAGAGCACTATTATTTTGAGTAAAACATATATTAACTGGTATTTATAATTTTTCTAACATTTCATTGAAAAATCCTTAATTCAAACAATGTTGAACTTCTAATTTATCTTCTCCATTAATGAATCCTATAGCCAGGTATAAGATGTTATTTTCATCATATCTATCTCAATCCATGTCTTAGAACACATGTCTTTAGATGGAGGTGTTCAATACAAAATAGATAAGAATCCAATTATAGATTCTTCCATGCCAAGTTGTTTTATCATCTAGTCTTTATGCATGTATTGAGACAATCTAAACAACCTTTTAGATCTATCTCTATATATCTCTATATCCAATATATAGGTTACTTGTCCCAATTAATTTATGAATAAATTCTAGGACAGCCAAAACTTTACTAATCAAAGTAAAGATATGATATTTCTTAACAACAATATGTCATCTACATATAATATTAGAAAAACGACACCACTCTCACTAACCTTTTGTAAACACAATGTTTATCTATATTTTTTATGAAATCAAATATATTGATTATACTATCAAAATTAGATATTCCTACTCCTTAAAGCTTGCACTATGCATTTGTACATTGCCTTTCATGTTAGTCTTTCTCTTAAATACCCATCTAGATCCCTTGTGTTTTATTCCTTTAGGTGGATCAACCAAGTTTTAAATTTGGTTAGTACATGAAGTCCATAGCTTCAATTAGTTTCTTGGAATCAATATCATATATTTCTTCCAAATATTTGGTAGGCTCATCAATTATGAGCAACATGTCATTCATAGTTTTCATGAGAGGTCCTTATCTAATTGATGCATGACATATCTTACCAAATTTATAGAGATTTTATGTTTCTTAAGGTTCATGTTAAATATCCATTGTTTTAGTCTTGAGAATATATTTCATCTGATGTAGTGTTATAAAAGGTGTAGAGAATGTCATTTTCTTTTAGATAATCCTTGAAATATTTGGTCACATATTAACCACCTCGATCCAATCGAAGTTTCTTAATACTTATTTCAGTATGTATTTTATTTTTATTTTTATTTTTAGATTTTTTAAACCTTTTAAATGATTCAGACTTATATTTCATTAAATACACATAACCATATCTAGAATGACATAAATAAATATAATGAAATATGTATATCCACTTATGGAATGAACGTTCATTGGTCCATATAAATTTGTATGTATCAAACCTAACAATTCTTTCAACCTTTCACTCTTTCCAGTAAAGAGTGTTTTGGTCATCTTATCCAATAAATGAGATTTATAAGTACCATATAATTCATAATCGAAAGGATCAAAATATCATTCTTTATGTAGCTTGGAGATTTTTGTTTCATTGATATGACCTAGTCTACAGTGCCATAAGTAAGATGAATAAGGATTATTTAATTTATTCCTTTTGATGTTTATATTGAATGTGGGTATCTCTAGATCAAGTACATACAAGCCATTTGTATAATTACTTGATCCATAATGAACATCATTGTTATAAAAAGAATAATATTTGTTCTTAATAATAAATTTAAATCCATTCAAATCTAAATAAGAATGAATGTGATGTTTCGAGCTGAAACTGGAACAAAATAACAATTATCAAACATCCCACTAGGTAATGTTAAATTATAAGTTCCTATAGCTAATGCAGTAACTCTTGCTATATTGCCAACACGTATGTCCATTTCACCTTTAAGCAATCTTCAATCTTTTTTTTTTTAATTCTTGATCATTATTGTAAATGTGAAAACCACATCTGGTATCTAATACCCAAGAACTACTATGTGAAGTAGTAAGATAGTTTTCATTCATAAACATCACACAAGTATTTACATTAGGACATTCTATTACCATGCTTAGAAACAATTCCTTATAGGTCTCATGCCCCTTAACATCAAACAACTCTATAAGATGTTTAATCATATTATAGGTGTCGCACGTCATTAAATCCGCGCGGCATCGACTGACGATTCTTTTCGTCTTATTGTTTGCTTTGATTACATCGTTGGAGTCGCCACCTAGTAATTGATTGCGGGCTACTAGGAAACCGGATGTACTGGTCTTGTCAGAGATTCATGGGTAAGGGACTGGTTGTGGTTAGGGAAGGTATTAGCACCCCTAACACACCCTACCTGAGGTAAGCTGCTTCGTGAACTTGATGTGTTTTTAAAAATAAAATTTGAGCCCAATTCTAAGGCTTTGATAAATCAGTTATTAGTTCCCAAAATATATGTAGATACATGTTCTACATTTTCATGGAAAATACAACATGATTTTTATCTGTCCTTTAGATATTTGTGCATATAAATTAAAATATTAAATTCATTTTTTTTTCTTTTGATTTAATACCATACATAAAAATATACACAAACACACACACATCTCTTTTTCTATTATTATTTTCTCTTTCTTTTTTCTTTACACCCACCATACAAAATATAATTTCAAAACAAATAAACAAAAAAGTTACAATAACATAATCTAAAAATTACAAAACAATCCCTAAAACTCCAGAAATTGCAGGGAAGCCCTTCTGCCAGCGCAGGAACAGTGGTGGCGCGTCCTTCCATGCACCATCGCTACTGGCAGCGCGTGGATTCACGCGCCGCCGCTAAAGCAACCCGCTGAAATTGGCTTCTTCTCCTCTTCCTTTCTGCACCGCCGACGACGCCGTGACCTGCAAAACAACAAAAAAAACGCAACAACACAGTCGATTCTCTCTTTAGAGCTGTTTAGATCTGCTTCTCTCTCCTTCTTCCTCGGCTGGCAGATCTGTTGTGGAGTGTTGAGTGGCTCACCGGCGACTCGTGCGGTCGGTTACCCACTGGATCGGGTAGATCGCCGACCCTTCTTTCTTCTTCGGCTGGCGGTGAGGCAGGCAGAGAATTAAGCAAGGTGAAGAGACCACCTCAAGCTTCAGCTCCTTTCTCCTCTCTTCTCCTGTGGCCGGTGTTGAGGCAGGCAGAGGACTTCTGGCGGTGGAGAGGGACGATGGAGTGGGATCTTCGAGTGGCTGGTTTAAGGGAGAAGGAGCAGCCAAAGGGAAAAGGCTGGGGGGAGATGGGTGGCTGGTCTGTGGAAATGGGAGGAAAGTCTTGTTTGGGAGAAGAAGCTGGAAATAAGGGCTGTGTTTGTGTGGGTTGTCGGGTGGAAGGTTGAAGATGAGAAGAAAGTGGGGCTGTCAAATGTGGCCGGCTGGAGAGAAAAATCAAAACCAGGGGGGGCTGTTTGGTTTGTCTTTGGCAAAGAGAGGGTGATGGCCGAGAGGTTGTCTTCAGGGCAGTGAGGTCGTGGCTGGGTTTGTGGGCAGCGGCTGGTGGAGATGGGTGAAGGAGAAGAAACCAACGGGTCCAAGCTGGGGGGTGCGGCGGCTGCTTGGAGAAGAGATAGATTTAGGTTTCCCCCTCTTTTTTTTACTCTCCAAACTGCCCCCCTCCTCTTTGTAAATTTTCTCCCCCCTACAAAATCAGTATAGCATGGTATTTATAGGAAAAGTTTTACTAGGTTTTCAAACTAGTCCCTCGACCTTTCCTTTCCTTCTCTTTTCCTCTTTTTTTTTTTGTAAATTTTGATTTTTCTTATTTTTTTGTATTTTTGAAAGCGAACAATATCAACGTCAACTCAACAAGGAAAATCAATGATCATAAAATTTACGCGTTAAAAATTGAACGCGTTTCAAATACCTTTGAAAATTTAAATTCTTTTGAGATGACGTTGAAAATGCTAAAAACGATGCAAATATATCAAAAATGCATTTTTTGGGTTTTCATTGTTTTTTTGCTATTTTTGGTTTTTTTTCTAAAAAATTATAAAAACATGGGTCAAAAATTGGGTAGCAACAATAGGCATCCATATTCTCATACTCTATTTGAAGTTCAAGTGACATGCCGACTAATATCATACACGCAACAACATGCTCATTGTCACCAATATAATGGTAGTATTTTGACCTAACTTCAGTAAGAGCATCCACATCAGGGACATGAGAATTAAGACTTTCAAGCACATATAATATTCTTTCTTGTTTGAGAAGAATTCTTAAATTTTGGTATCAATTCAAGAAATTTGGTCTAGTCAATTTGTTAGTGTTGGTTATTGGGTTAGGCATGGTTCGCCCATCATGGATGACCCTAGTCCAAGTTATCAGAGGAGTTACTAAAGGAAGTAACAGCCTCCTCTAATCATATATGAAGGGACATATCCCATATAGAAATGTCAAGGTTTTCATTTGTTGAATAATCATTCTCTCCTTTTCTTCTCTCATCTTGGACTCTCTGCATTACTTTGACAAGATTTACAATGACATTCGTACTGTGGAATATCACTTTGGTTCTAGTAATTGAAGTGGCACTGAAGTAATTGATCCAGGAATAAGACAACGAATTCTCACAAGTAAGTTTCAATCTATATTGGTATCAGAGCCATGGTTTTTAATATTGTTTTTATACAGTATATCTATTATTACATGAATGATAGATGTAAATTTTTTATTAAAAGAATACTTTCATTAAGAATTTTGAATTTACAAAATTTTATGAAGTAATTTAGTTATGAATTTGTCTTTTCTATAGTTAATTAGAAAAGACTTTTTGCATGGTAGTTGAATAATTCTATTATCAATTCATGTGTGAATTGATGATGGAAATGGAGATTGGAAACTGCCATTTGACAGTTAAAAAAAAAACCCCGAAAGAACACATCTTTTAAGAGATGTGTAACTGCCGTTCGGCAGTTAATATTTCCATTTTCAATTGACTACAATCCCAGTAGTCAATTGGAACTGCCATTTGCTAGTTGAAAAAAAAAACAATTAATATTTTTTTTTGTTAATATAAATTGTCAAATTATGGTGCCAATTTATTTACTGTTAAAATAAATTGCTTAATTTATGTATTTTTTTTTAACATATATGATGATACATGCTTTAATTAAATATTAAGTATAATATTTATGTGCGTTTTGGAATATTTTATTGTAGTGGATAGGCAACAACAAATTGATCATTTATTGAGTTATGCCTTTAATCATGTTCACAAAATTCAAGAGCACATTAATTATATGTATCATTGGATGAGTAGATTAGCTATGAGTGGTGTTTACTAATTCTACATGGAACATCAAATGTTAATCGTTCTCAATTCTCTGCCTGAGGAATGGATGTCGGTGCGACTATCATTGGAATATAGGCTAGAATCCTTAGATTTCAACAATCTCGCAGATGAAATGCTACTTGAAAGGGAACATCAGTATGTTGAAAAGGGTATACGACGCACTAGAAGAAGCGCAGGTCATTTGCATGCTACTGCTAAATTCATTCCATGGTTTGAGCAGAATGAACTTGGAGGAGATGACTTTGATGAAGTGGATGACGTAACTGGAGACCCTATTTATGTGCCTACAATATAAAATAATTCTAAAATTTATTATTCTTAATATTGTATTTTTTTTTGTAATTGGTTGTTTATTGTGAACTGTATATTTGATGTAATTTAATTTTTAATTACATTATATGCATATATATGATAATATGTGCAACCTGATTAATGGGAGTTGTTTGTTGATACTAATAACTATAATTTTGCACTCATTTAAATTTCCAATAATAATTAAACTATACAAATGGAAATTGATTAATTGTTTAACATTATTTTCATTTTTATTGTATGTGTTAGATTATTATTTGTTTAATTTAGAATGGAGTGGCAAAATATGTCACTCAAATTATACTAGTTATTAATATTTGTAATTGCTGTCAATAACGCTTAACATGACTACATCTAAGAGTATTATTGCTGATTTGAACCATGAGGACAAACTAAGTGAAAAGAATTACGATGTTTGGCATCGTAAGATTGAGTATCTCCTGGAAAAGCAAGAAATGCTGGAAACAATCACACAACCGATGGCTGAACCTGAGCAAGGAAACACTATTCAGCACAAGCTTGATATGGAAGCATATCAAACCTATAAACGCAAAGATCATGTAGCTCACATTTTGATGTTGAGCAGCATGAGAAATGATATTATGTTGCGTTTTGAAAGGCATAGTTTAACTCAATCTGTTTGGGACGCAGTAAAGATTCAGTATGGAGGAACCTCCACTACTAGACTTCACCAGCTAACCCTCAAATTGATGGTTATAAGAAGCACCAAAAACAGGTAATGAGGCAGCATCTTACGGTCATGTCTAACATGATCAGTGAATTAAGAGGTGCTGGACATGAGATGGCTGATGAATAACAAATCCAAGCAGTTATCCGCTCTTTACCAAGCAATTAGGAACACATGCATGTTAACCTTACCCACAATGAAAACATCAAGACATTTGATGATGTTGCTCATCATGTCGAGCTTGAAAAAGATCGACTTCACGCTGAGAAGCCTATAAACGAGGCTTTTATATCTAAGACTAAGATGCGTGGAACATATGGCTCTAAATATATATAAAAAAAGGTAAGGCTAAAGGTCCCAAATATGGCAAGAGAGGAATAAAAGCAAGTAGTAGTGGACATAAGTGCAAATGTGGGAAACGCGGCGGTAAAAAAGACAAGAATATGAATTGTTTCAATTGTGGTAAATCTGGTGACTTTGCTCGTAATTGCATTGAGCCAAAGGTAATGTTTAACCACAATCATCCTTTTAACTTATACGTTAGCAGTTGTTTAATGCTTGTTGAATTTGTTCCTTTTTGGACTATAGACTCAGGAGCAACTGACCACATAGCAAAGGATCGAACAACCTTTATGGAATTTCGTCGAATTCCAAAGGGAAGTAGATATATATATACATGGGGAACAATGCTTCCGCTGTTGTGCTTGGGATCGGTACCTGTAAACTGGATTTGTGGGGCGGCCGCACACTTTATCTTCATAATGGTTGACACGACCAAAAGATTGATGTCTTCTGCCAATTGCAGGAGTGTCGAAGTAATAAATAACCCGGCAAGACCGGGGTCGAACCACAGGGAGGTTACTTGTATAAATTATAAGCAACAATAATACAACAACAATAGTAACAACAACAACAACAACAACAACAACAATAATAATAGTAGTAGTAGTGGTAGTAGTAGTAGTAGTAATAACACCAATAATACTATGAATAATAATAATAATAAGGAAGAAGAAGAAGAAGAAGTTGATGAGAACTTTGAGATGGAAGATTAATGTAAGGATTAGACAATGATAACAACAAATGTCAAGGTTAGAGGATCCACTAATGGTATTTCAAACAAGTATAGTATAAACTCTTATTATTTAATTGGAAACCACACACAAGGAGGTTCCAATCAGATTATAAATTGTTAACATGATTACATTAGCTATCTTATTCGAATAATGCTAATACTTGTAAATGTTTTCAGGCATTCATGATTATAACTTATGTTAACAACAAATCAAGTTCCTTTCATAGCTCAGGTGTCGGTTATACCATACAGTATAGGCTATGAAAGTGTCAAGTACTTGTTGTACCAAGTGTTATACAACATAAATCTAGATTAACCATTTAACAAGCAAAGTATTAAAAGTGAACAAGATAACAAATATAAAGCATGTTAGTATCCAACATTACAATCCATGTTGAGTTTATATTATACTTATCCTTACACCATTAGTTTAACCTTTTCACCTTGACATAATTAACTTAGCTAGACATAATGAAAGAAAGAAACATAAATAAACAAGATAAGAACATAAATGAGAAAGAAGTTAACTAAGTAAAGAAAAGAAAATGAAAGGCATAAACAAGAGATTAATATAAATAAAACTTAAGCATTACAAAAGAGAGAGCAAGAGCATGATCTTGATCTGAACACCAAGATGCCTAAATACATGGCAAATGCCTCCTTTTATAGGCCAAAATTCGAAACTATTGATTTGTTGACTAATTGATGAGTGGGGTGGCCACATCTTGACTTGGTGACAATTCTTATCTTCTTGTCTGCCAAAAACGTTATTGATGACGTCATAATTGGAACAAACTTAAATCATGAAAGTTCTAGGAAATTGTCTCATCTTTCCAGGGTAAAAATTTGAGATCATTTGGACTTCTATAACTTGAGATATGGGCTGAACACTGAATAGTGTCTAGGCTGCAGGACAGATTCGGACTTCTTTGTTGTTGCTACAATTTGGACTTGAAAACAGCCTTTTTAAATCTTGGGCTCCACATGAAAGTTGTAGGCCTATGTCTTATCTTTCCATCCATATAAAATGGACGTAATCCAAGATCTTCAGCTCCAGATATGACCCAATTACCGAACAGTGTTCTAGTTTGGACTGCACCAGCATCTCTTTTCTAAGTTTGGCAATCTCTTTGTCCTTTCAATTTCAGTACTTTAACTCATCAATCAATTCTTTCATTTATGTGATAGGCCTACATTTAAGATGAACATTTACCATAAATTAAAGGTATCTTATAGTATTAGATATGTTATTATAAAACATGCTTTAGTTAAGGAGTTATTGATACTTCAAGTGCAAAATAATGATAAAAAAAACCTTGATAAAATGCACTTTTAAGTACTAATCACACCCTCCAACCAGCTTATTACTAGTCCTTAGTAATTAAAGCGTTAAAATAGAAAAATAATTTGTAAATTCCACAAAGCAAGGCATTCATCATTCAACTTTCATTAATCTATCCAGATAAACAAACTCTCATTAAATTTATATTTCTGCTCAATACCTTTTAAACAAGATATTAATAAACCTTTCTCTTGTGCTCAAAATATCAACATATAGTTATAGGGCTTTACTTGGAAGAAAACAATATTCTGTTCTAATGTTTAAGGTTAACTTGGGTTAGGATTATTTTTTTCTTTCTTTCTTTCTTTTTATTCTTTTTTTTTTAATATATATATATATATACACACACACAATGCATCTTTAACCCATGTAACGAGCTTTCGGCTAATGACTCCTAGACCAGTTGGTCTTAGGGCATTAAGTGTTGAGACACCCCTACGAGCTTAGTAACTCGGGTTGCAGATACTGATACGTAGATAGTGCAATGTTTGATTCCCTTAAGCTTTTCTCCTTAACCCATGTAACAAGCTTTGGGCCAATAGCTCCCAAGTCAGTTGACTTTAGGGTATTAGGTGTTAAAACACCCCTTCGGGCTTAATTGCTTAGGTTAGGGAGGCTACGAAATCAAACTTATCTACGTTTTTATTATTATCATTTTCTTTTCCTTTTTTTTCTTTGTTTTTGTTTTTTTTTGCAAATTATAGACTATCCATATCCCTTAGTTGTTACCTTTAACAAAAGAACATAAATAATGTAATAATCCAATATGCAACCCACAATCATATGTTAAAGTGTGTGTGTGAAAATGAAGGTTTAAAAATAGTTGTTAAATGAGTATATGAGCAGAACCAAGTGATAACAATGCGAGAGTTTGTAAACCTGAATATTTCAAGAAGTATTCTAATAGGCCTTGTTATGAATATTGCAAATAACCATTAGAAAATGTTTACTAAGATGCGTCTCAAGAGTCAATAAAATTCCCCCTTACTCTGCCATCCTAGTAATAACAGTTTTGCCAAATGGTTTTTAAAAACAAAAACAGTTAGTTGGTTAGTTTTTTTTTTTTAATTACTACTACCCTCTTCCCCCAACCAAAACGAGACATTGTCCTCATTGTCCTAAGGTAGAAAGATAGAGTATAGAAGACATTACCTGAAACAACGAACACTGACAAACCTGAAACACACTTAAACAAATATAAGAAATAACATAACAAAATACTATGCTAGAAATAAAACCAAAAGACACAAGGATTCACAAACGAAGGCTCAAATCCAATCTAAGCTTTTTACGGCTTTCTGTAGTTGACCAATTTATACGACTCATGGAGGGATCAATTACAGGGATGAAAGATTGTAGTTGGTCAATCAATTGTTCAGCAGTAGCAGCAGAGATTATGATCTGTCATGCTGAAGATGTTAGAAATTCCTGTTCCACAGCTTGATCAAGAAAAGACAACAAATTATCATAAAAACCATTAACATTGAGCAAACCTATAGGTTTATGGTGAATGTAAAGTTGGGCCCAAGAGGAAATATGAAAGATCTCTTCCAATGTGCCCAGATCACCTGGTAAGGCAATGAAGGCATCAGCATGGTTAAACATTGTATTCATTCGATCAAACATTGTGGAGACCTGTAGTTCCTCTCCAATTGTTCTTCCAATGATGTCCCCTTTTGTTAAAGCTTCGGGGACGACCCCCAAAAACTTGACTACTTCCTAAAAATGCAGCTATTGCCACACCCCCCCCCCATTAACCCAAGGCTGCCTCCCCCATACACTAAATGAATCTTTTTCTCAGCTAGTACCTGACCAAGATGATTTGCTGCTTCTAAAAAAGCTATTTCCTTCCCATGACTGGATCCACCGAATACACAAATATTTTTTATGTGATAACTTGAGGGACCTACCATTTCTACACACTTCTATATCTATCTAATGTAAGGGTTGAGTAGAAATGAGGGGAAGGAAGAGAAGATTTTATAGATGAGAAATTGAAAATGCAATCATATCACCTATATGTAGGCCAGCTGGAGTCTCACACACTCTCTCTCTCTCTCTCTCTCTTTATTTATTTATTTATTTATTTATTTTGGAAAAGCATGTGTATGTACAAGTAGTTGTGATTGTGGCTCACATCTTCCCTTGGTTTTACGTCCAAGAATGGCTTAAACGCCCTCTATGGGTCGGGGATAGGCTTCCCATCCAGTTTTCTTAAAAACTGGCAAACAGGGTCTTTTTTAGTCAGATTCCCAAGACTAAGTCTATCATGTTCTTTATGAAAATGGGGCCATAAATCATGAATTGCACAATGCACATCTCCACTAGGATGCGTCTCAAGGGTCAACAAAAGATTATCTAAAGACCCCTTACTCAGGCCATCCTTAATGAATTGTATTTTATCTTCACGGTTTATAGAAACCATTCCTAAAGAATGACATGTTGCATTATAAGTCCATCTGGCACATCGGTGATAGACTTTCAGTCGTTTTGCATGACGTTTCTTTGCAAAAGTGCTTTTACCTGTTCCAGGCATGTATGAAATGAAAGAATTGGAGGACTCACCTAATAATCGGACCTTTGCTTCAATCAGCCAGAGAATATCTTCAGGAATTCCATGATTCATTAACAACTTCAATCTTGCACATCTAGCACGGTAAATTTTTGTAATCGCATTCTGAGGCAGAGTGGGAAAGTACTTTTTCAATTTTTCAAGAGTGGTGTCCATTTTCAAATGAGAATTGGAGAAGAGAGTCAAAGAAGGGAGAAATAGCAAAGTATTGCACAAATATATACAGATATCAGTTATTATGGGAAACTGAAAGAACCGATTGAAGTCACGGAGTACCGTTATCCGCCATTTGACCGGGGTGAGAGAGACTAACAAAACAAAGTTCACACCAAAACGAAACACAAAACAATGTGAGAAAAAAATCATTCTTTATATACAGGATCACTAAGTTGAATAGGGTCATTTTCAACTAAAAAATTGTCAAAGTAAACTTTCAAACGATGTCCATTTACCTTGAAAACATTGCCATTCTTTGGATTCTCGATATCACAGGCCCCATATGGATACACATGTTTCACAATAAAAGGACCGCTCCATCTTGATCTTAGCTTTCGAGGAAATAAATGGAGTCGGGAATTATAAAGCAAAACTTTTTGACCAACATCAAATGTTTTTCTCAAGATTCTTCTATCATGAAATTCTTTGATTCTTGCTTTCTGAATTTTTGAATTCTCATATGCATCATTTCTTATTTCCTCAAGCTCATTTATTTGTAATTTATGCAGCTGACTAGCATCATCAAGTTTTGAATTGAAAGCTTTAATAGCCCAATAAGCTTTATGTTCAAGTTCCACAGGCAAGTGACAAGGTTTTTCATAAACTAGTCTATAAGGTGACATACCTAATGATGTTTTATAAGCAGTTCGATAAGCCCAAAGTGCATCATTAAGTCTTAAAGACCAGTCTTTCCTATTAGGGTTCACTGTTTTCTCTAAGATTTGTTTGATCTCCCTATTAGCAAGCTCTACTTGTCCACTTGTCTAAGGATGATAAGGGGTGGCAACTTTGTGTGTGATTCCATATTTCTTCATTAAAGACTCAAATGGCTTGTTGCAGAAATGTGTTCCACCATCACTTATCATGGCTCGAGGGATTCCAAATCGACTCAAAATATTTTCTTTCAAGAACTTTATCACTGTTTTGTGGTCATTGTTTCGACTTGGAATTGCCTCTATCCATTTTGAAACATAATCTACTGCGACTAATATGTACAAGAAACCAAATGATGGAGGAAATGGACCCATGAAATCTATACCCCAATAGTCAAAGATCTCAATGACAAGAATAGGATTTAAAGGCATCATGTGACGTTTTGAAATAGATCCCAACTTTTGACAGTTTTCACAAGTCTTGCAGAATGCATGTGAATCCTTGAACATGGTGGGCCAGTAAAATCCACTTTGTAAGATTTTTACAGTGGTCTTTCTTGATGAGAAATGACCCCCACATGCTTCAGAATGACAAAATTTAATGACACTACTTACCTCATTGTCAGCAATGCATCTTCGAAATATTTGATCAGGACAATATTTGAATAAATAAGGGTCATCCCAATAAAAGTTCTTTACTTCGTTCAAGAACTTTCTTTTGTCTTGGGTACTCCAATGAGCCGATAATTGTCCTGAAATAAGAAAATTAACAATATTAGCATACCAAGGCATTGTAGAGACAGAAAATAAAGATTCGTCAGGAAAGTAGTCATCGATTGGTGTGATGTCAGATCTCGATTCTGTTGTCAATCTTGACAAGTGATCTGCGACAACATTTTCGGTGCCTTTTTTTGTCTTTGATTGTGATATCAAATTCTTGAAGTAACACAATCCACCGAACCAATCTAGCCTTAGAATCTTTCTTAGAAAGAAGATATTTCAATGCTGCATGATCACTAAAAACAACAACAGGTGAGCCAACAAGATAAGACCTAAATTTTTCACATGCAAATACTACTCCAAGTAATTCTTTTTCAGTGGTGGTGTAATTCATTTGAGCACTATTTAAAGTTTTACTTGCATAGTAAATCACATAGGGTTTCTTATCTTTTTTTTGTCCCAAGACAGCACCCACGGCATAATCACTAGCATCACACATTATTTCAAAAGGTAATGATCAGATTCAACCCTTTCCTTACCCTCAGAGATTGACTCATCATCATTCTCACAAGGTTCAAGAATGGGTTTTTCAATAACCTTACCACTGCGAAGAGTGATGACTGATTTTACATGATCCATGTGTTGGCTTCCCGAACTACTTGCACTCTTGTTGTATTGCCCCTTTGGATTTTGTTGTGGTTGAGATGGAAACTTACCTTTCTCTTGGAAACTGAGAGCAGATGTGAACTTTGCAAGAGTATCTTTAAAATCTGTCATGCTTTGAGCAAGTTGAGTGTTAATTGCCTTTTGCTTTTCCATAAATGCATGCAATGTTTCCTCAAGATTTTTTCTAGGAGGGGGAGCATAAGGAGGTGCATATCCATGAGAATTTTGGAAATTATGGTGTGCTTGAAACGGTGGCTGTGAAGTTTGTGCATTATTGTTATCACTCTTCCAATTGAAATTTGGGTGATTTCTCCAACCAGGGTTGTATGTTTGCGAATATGGGTTATGGTTGGGCCTTTGAAAACTATTTAATGCATGGGCTTGTTCATGGAGACATTCTTTAAAAGAAGGCAAGGTTGGACAATCATTGGTTGAATGTTCGTTGGTTTCACAGATTTGACACGCAATGTCTTGAACAGATTTTAATTGACCACTCTTTTTTAATTCTAGTGCCTCAACTTTTCTAGCTAAAGATGCAAACTTGGCTTGGAGGTCATGATCTTCCCTAAGGTTGTACATACCTCCACTAGATGTATGAGGTTAGGTTTTACTTTGTGCCTCATAAGTTCCTGTAGTGTCCCAATTTTGCGCATTTTCAGCTAGCAAGTCTAGGTACTCCATTGCTTCATTAGGGTCTTTATCCTCAAAAGTTCCATTGCACATCAATTCAACCATTTGCCTATCTCTAGGAGTTAACCCTTCATAAAAATGTGACACCAATCTCCATGTTTCAAAACCATGATGAGGGCAAGTATTAAGCAAGTCTCGATACCTATCCCAACATTGGTAAAATGTTTCTCCTGGTTTTTGAGAGAAAGTGATTATTTGTCTTTTGAAAAAGTTTGTCCTGTGGAATGGAAAAAACTTCTTTAAAAATTGTTGTTGCATTTCATCCCAAGCACGAATGGATCCAGGTCTCAAATTTTGTAGCCATGTTTTAGCTTTATCTTTTAATGAAAAAGGAAAAAGCTTTAACCTAATGGTGTTCATGCTACAATTTGAGTCATTATACGTGTTGCAAACCTCCTCAAATTTCCTTAAATGCAAGTATGGATTTTCTAAATCTAAACCATGAAAAGATGGTAAAAGTTGAATAATGCCTGTCTTAAAATTAAAATGAGATGCATCAGGAGGAAAAACCATGCATGAGGGTGCACTTGTTCTTGTGGGATTCATGTGGTCTCTAAGTGTTCTAACCCGAATATTCTCATTATTCTCATTGTGAAACGATTGGTTATCTTCTTCGGCCATATTTTCTGAAAATGATAAGGATACCCTACAAAGTCTACCACTTAATGTACGTGACCAGACTCTCATGCACGTGTAGGAAGAGAATAAAAGGAAGAAAAGAAAAACAATAGAAAAAGAAACAAAACAAAAGAAACAAAGTTAGATACAAGAAAAATAAAATTAATACTATAATTTATACAAGAATTTACCTCCCCGGCAACGGCGCCAAAAACTTGACACGATCAAAAGATTGATGTCTTCTCCCAAGTGCAGGAGTGTCGAAGTAATAAATAACCCGGCAAGACCGGGGTCGAACCACAGGGAGGTTACTTGTATAAATTATAAGCAACAATAATACAACAACAATAGTAACAACAACAACAACAACAACAACAACAATAATAATAGTAGTAGTAGTGGTAGTAGTAGTAGTAGTGGTAGTAGTAGTAGTAGTAATAACACCAATAATACTATGAATAATAATAATAATAAGGAAGAAGAAGAAGAAGAAGTTGATGAGAACTTTGAGATGGAAGATTAATGTAAGGATTAGACAATGATAACAACAAATGTCAAGGTTAGAGGATCCACTAATGGTATTTCAAACAAGTATAGTATAAACTCTTATTATTTAATTGGAAACCACACACAAGGAGGTTCCAATCAGATTATAAATTGTTAACATGATTACATTAGCTATCTTATTCGAATAATGCTAATACTTGTAAATGTTTTCAGGCATTCATGATTATAACTTATGTTAACAACAAATCAAGTTCCTTTCATAGCTCAGGTGTCGGTTATACCATACAGTATAGGCTATGAAAGTGTCAAGTACTTGTTGTACCAAGTGTTATACAACATAAATCTAGATTAACCATTTAACAAGCAAAGTATTAAAAGTGAACAAGATAACAAATATAAAGCATGTTAGTATCCAACATTACAATCCATGTTGAGTTTATATTATACTTATTCTTACACCATTAGTTTAACCTTTTCACCTTGACATAATTAACTTAGCTAGACATAATGAAAGAAAGAAACATAAATAAACAAGATAAGAACATAAATGAGAAAGAAGTTAACTAAGTAAAGAAAAGAAAATGAAAGGCATAAACAAGAGATTAATATAAATAAAACTTAAGCATTACAAAAGAGAGAGCAAGAGCATGATCTTGATCTGAACACCAAGATGCCTAAATACATGGCAAATGCCTCCTTTTATAGGCCAAAATTCGAAACTATTGATTTGTTGACTAATTGATGAGTGGGTGGCCACATCTTGACTTGGTGACAATTCTTATCTTCTTGTCTGCCAAAAACGTTATTGATGACGTCATAATTGGAACAAACTTAAATCATGAAAGTTCTAGGAAATTGTCTCATCTTTCCAGGGTAAAAATTTGAGATCATTTGGACTTCTATAACTTGAGATATGGGCTGAACACTGAATAGTGTCTAGGCTGCAGAACAGATTCGGACTTCTTTGTTGTTGCTACAATTTGGACTTGAAAACAGCCTTTTTAAATCTTGGGCTCCACATGAAAGTTGTAGGCCTATGTCTTATCTTTCCATCCATATAAAATGGACGTAAATCCAAGATCTTCAGCTCCAGATATGACCCAATTACCGAACAGTGTTCTAGTTTGGACTGCACCAGCATCTCTTTTCTAAGTTTGGCAATCTCTTTGTCCTTTCAATTTCAGTACTTTAACTCATCAATCAATTCTTTCATTTATGTGATAGGCCTGCATTTAAGATGAACATTTACCATAAATTAAAGGTATCTTATAGTATTAGATATGTTATTATAAAACATGCTTTAGTTAAGGAGTTATTGATACTTCAAGTGCAAAATGATGATAAAAAACCTTGATAAAAATACACTTTTAAGTACTAATCAATGGTTCGACGGAATCTTGTGTCTATTCTTGCTTAACTTCAATTGGGCTTTAATATTGCGTTTGTTGGTTGTTGTGTAAAAATATATCTGGATAATATTTTTTATGGTTCTGGTTTTATATTAAATAGTTTTATAGTGTTAGACACCGTTAATGTATCTGTTAATTATTATGCTTCAATTTATGTTGTTTAAAATTCCAGCACTATTAATGATAGTAATATCATAACTTGGCATGCTAGATTAGGACATATTGGATAAGATCGATTTCATAGATTAGCAAAAGCTGGTTTTTTAGGATCACTTACCAAAGAGGAATTACCCATTTGTGAGCATTGCCTTGCTGGAAAAGCAACTGGACTACCATTTGGAAAAGCTAAAAGAGCTAGTAGTCCATTACAGCTTATTCATTCAGACATTTGTGGCCCAATGAATGTGAGAGCAAGACATGGAGGAAATTATTTCATCATATTTATAGATGATTTCACACGGTTTAGTCATGTTTATTTGATCTCATATAAGTCTGAAGCATTGGATTGCTTCATTCGATACACCAATTTGGTGGAGAATAAACTAAGTACCAAGATCAAAGCTTTAAGAACTGATCAAGCACGTGAATATCTGTCTGAACAATTTAAAATTTTTTTATGAAAATGGTATAGGTAGACAACTAACTATTTCTTATACTCCACAACAAAATGGTGTAGCAAAAAGGAGGAATATAACCCTATTTAACATGGTTAGGTCAATGATGGCGCAAGCTAACTTACCAATTTTCTTTTGGGGAGATGCATTGTTAACTACTGCTTACATACTTAATCATGTGCCCTCTAAATTTGTCTCATCACCCCATATGAACTATGGAATGGTGTCGAACCTAATCTAGGTTATTTCCATCCACGGGGGTGTGCAGCTTATATTCACAATACTTCTTATGAATACGGGAAAGTTGGTTCTAGGGGGAAGAAGTGTATTTTTATACAATATTCTGAACATTTCAAAGGGTTTGTATTTATTGGCGAAAAAGCTGATGGAAGAGTGACGGAGATTGAATCGTGTGATGTTGTATTCTTAGAAAAGGTTTTTCCAAAGACAGGTGAGGTTGAAAAAAATTTTCAATTATATAAAATGAAAAATCTAGATTATGGTGCAATAAGCCATTCAATAGAGGACTTAGATGAAAGTTTTAATCCTCCTAGAAACAGTGAAAGTGATATTTTATCTAATCATACTCTTATGGAGCAAGATTATGAGCAATCCCAACCTCGAAGAAGCATTCATGAACTAATTCCTCGTTGTCGATTTGAGATTGAGGGGGAAGCGTTCATGATTGCTCCACAAGATGATGAAGAGCCTAAAATATTCAGTCATACTCTTTCTGGTCCTAAAGCAAGAGAATGGATTAAAGCTATGAAAGAAGAAATGGAGTCGATGAAAATTAATCAAGTCTGGGACTTGGTTAATTTACCATCAAGACGAAGATCCATTGGAAATAAATGGGTTCTTAAAATTAAACGTAAGGCGGATGAGTCAATAAAATGTCATAAGACTCAGCTAGTAGCGAAAGGCTACATTCAAGAAGAGGGGATTGATTATGAAGATACATTCTCACCAGTTGTGAGGATTACTTCAGTTTGCCTCATTTTAGCTATAGCCGCACATATGGACCTAGAGTTATACCAAATGGATGGTAGAACTGCGTTTCTCAATGGAGAACTAAATGAGAAGATCTATATGGATCAGCCTTTGGGATTCGAGACTAAAGGACAAGAGCACAAAGTTTGCAAGCTTAAAAGATCCATATATGGTCTTAAGCAAGCCTCTAGACAATGAAACGTCAAGTGTCATCAAGCAATCCTTAAGGATGGTTTTACAATGATGGAAGAAGATCATTGCGTGTATTTAAAACGTTCTAACAGTAGTTTTATAATATTATCTTTATATGTTGATAACATCTTAATAGCTGGAAATAACAAAGAGATGATTGATACTACTAAAAAGTGGTAATCATCAAACTTTAAAATGAAAGACATGGGTGAGGCCAGCTATGTTCTTGGTGTGAAAATCATAAGAGATTGCTCTCAAAGGCTTTTGGGTTTAACTTAAGATACTTACATAAAAAAGATGTTAGAGCACTATCACATGCAAGATAGCAAACCAATGGACACCCCTGTTGATAAATGTTTGAGCCTAAGCTGTGATATATGTCCCAAGACTTTAGAAGAAAAGGAGAAAATGTCTAGAGTACCTTATACCACTGTTGTCGGTAGTTTGATGTATGCAATGATGTGCACACGTCCTAATATATGTTATGTTATTGGATTGGTTAGCCGATATCAATCAAACCTGGTCAGAAACACTAGATGGCAGTCAAAAGGATTCTACGATATCTGAAATGAACTTCAAATTACATGCTATGTTACCAAGGAAAGAAAGATTTACGATTGATTGGTTACTCTGATGCTGATTAGGGAGGAGATGTCGACCAATCCAAATCAACTTCAGGATGTGCTTTCTTACTTAATGATAGTGCAATACTATGGAGGAGCAAGAAACAATCCTGCATAGCCTTATCTACCATAGAGGCTGAGTATGTAGCTTGTCCCGCAGCAACACAAGATGTTGTTTGGTTAAAAAATTTCCTGTATCATTTGAAAATTGTCAAATCATCATCAAATTCAATGATAATTTACTGTGATAATACTGCTGCAATAGTTGTGGCCAAAGATCCAAAATACCATGGAAAGACCAAACATATCAAAATGAGATGTCACTACATTAGAGAAGCAATTACTGAACAAGATGTGATCCTAAAACACATTTCTATAAATTTTATAGTTCGGGATCCACTCATAAAACCAATAACAATGGATGCATTTGTTAGACATGTGAGATCCTTTGGCCTATGTAGAATGTAATTAGTAATATAATTAGCTTTAAGGATCATACAAAAACTTATAATGATTGAGTAATGAATAAATGCCATTAAAATATCATTTTATTCATTATTTGTTTCATGGATTATATTGAGTATCGTATAATACAATTTATTGAAGTATGTCGATAGACTTAGATTGACTCACTCACATAAACAATCACTTCTAGCACTTATAATGTGAGTAGAGATAAGACTATTTGAGTTTTAATGCTCAATAAGCGACTTGGGCGCAGTGAGAGCAATTTTAACTCAAAATGATTATTAAAAAGTCACTTTGATTGGGACCAAGATGAGGTTCTTAAATAAAAGAATCGGCATGAATGAATTCCTACCTTTCATGTGTCTATTATGATTGAAGCCGAGTATGAAATTATTCATCTGCCACTAATAAAAAATGAGCAAATGAGAATTTCTAATTTTATGTCTATGTTTTTAGCAACAAGACTAAGACTCGTGTAGTTTATTTTCTTTAACAAGGATAGAAACGACATACACTCTTTGTCTTAAGAAAAGAAAAGAGTAAGGTCCTCTATAACATGTATTTCATACTACATGTGCTAGCGACCATTACAGGAATAAAGAATGGATCCCTGCTTCTTTATCATGTGGGTCTTGAAGATCATATCTAAGATCTCAAAATCTTACCCTTTGTGACTTTTGACTATATCATGAGGTGATGTATTAATGATCGCTACTTTAGGAGTACATCCTATGGTCATGGAATGATTCGACTTAAAGGAATACTCTTAGAAAAGAGAATTAATTCAGATCTGATTGATATGAGAGCAAAAGAAAAGGTAATTTTAGTTGTACACCTGTTACTTGTATTCACCGACCGGAATCAGATCACTTGAATAGATTTGATATGATTTAGAATACTTGTAATTGTAAGGATGGATTGAGTATGAAATTCTTGAGAGATTGAATTATATTCAGTTATATATAACTAAAAATGCTTGGGGTATATTAGTACACTTTAAAATGAATAATTAATTATGAGGTTGATGTCTCCTATATGGCCTGTATTAGGTTTATATATTGAAGCTCCTTTCACTATGTGCTTCAGGTGGCACGGTCCGTTCATTAATTATAAAATTCTTGTGCAAGTTTGAAATATAATGTATTAGAGAGATTTAGTCCTTCATGGGCAAGTGGGAGATGCTGGTTATTGGGTTAGGCCTGGTCTAAGTTATTAGAAGAGTTACTAAAGGAAGTAACTGCCTTCTTTAATCATATATAAATGGACATAACCCATATGGAGAGGTCAAGGTTTTCATTTGTTGAATAATCATTCTCTCCTTTTCTTCTCTCATCTTGAACTTTCTGCATTACTTTGACAAGATTTACAAAGACGTTCGTACTGTCGAATATTCTTTGGTTCTAGTAATTGAAATGACACTTAAGTAATTGATCTAGGAATAAAAAAACGAATTCTCACAAGTTAGTTTTCCTTTTCAATCTATAGTTAGCATTAAGTATGCTTCATAGAGATATGTTAGTACTTATTTTATTCATCAACCTATTAATGTAAAGATAACAATTGTAGTTTCATGCATGTATATTTAAATCTATATTTAGATAATATCTTTAATTCTAATTTGATATTCCGCTATTTATTTTGCAAATTAATAACCATCTTTGTTAACTCAGAAAATCTCAAATAGCAAGACTGTCAGCAGGAGGGATACTTCCTGCAAATCAGAAATTATAAGAAGAGAGTTCTAAAGCAGTAGATTGCTCTCCTTTACTTGCTCTCCTTTACTCCAATTATTTCAACATCAATCATCATTGTAATATATTTGTATCATCTCAACGGAGCAGAAGCAGATGCAGCGTGTTTGGGAAAAGAAAAAGCATAGTCTTTCCTTTTCTTTTTCCCTAGTACTGGATCGAACACGCAATTCCTTTCACTTGTCCAATACAATTCAATAATAAAAAGTAAAAAGAAAACGTAGCAATGTCCAGCAGCCTGCCTTGTTGAATCTGATATCTCAGGCAGCAGCGACGGCTTCATGGAGAGACGCACGAGGAGAATCCTTCAACATTTCTTTTGCGAATTTAGTGGTGTCCTTCCACAGCATGCCATATACTCCTCTCCGTTCCTTTCTTTCTCTCTTGTTTTTGTATCTGCGATTGTGGCTCTCACTCTCACTGCTCTCCTCCTCCTCCTCCTCCTCCTCCTCTTTAAGTGCAAAAAAAGAGCATACCCGGTGGGACTCGAACCCACAGTCGCCTGATTAGAAGTCAGACGCCTTATCCATTAGGCCACGGGTACACTTGATGTCATCGCTAACTATATGTACTTACTTAATGCTGTAATAAAATCGTAATATTTTAATAAAAGTCAGCCAATATGAAATAGAAATTGAGATAGAGGTGAATTCAACATGACGCGCTGAGAGAAAAAAATGAGGATTGGAAATAATTTAGCAGAGTTACAAGGAAAATATTGTGGCGTGCGAGAACCAGATAGAATAACTATTTTTTTTTACTCGTGGATTGGCTCAATTTTTTTTTAATTTTTAAAAAATATAAAAATATTAAGAAATTATAAATTTAAAATACACAAGCCAAAACACTTTCAAAATGTTTAAAGAGGTGATATATTGGATGATACATTTTAAAAACATATTGAGAAGGTGATGCATTGATTGGCTAAGTTGGTTAACTCGCGAAACTCGTGATTTGGATATGAGATCATAATAAAATCATGAAATTCATATTGAAATAAATTGGTCAAAAAAAATCTAAGGTGGAAATTGAAGGAAGAAAGTGGAAAAAAATTTAAATTTAAAACAAGAAAAAAAAAATGACTCGAGCAAACCTGTATTGATTGTGGGTGCAATACAGCGGCTCGGGTCAAATTTTATGGACATAAGAAGATGAGTTTAGGTGATGCTAGGATTTCTAAAGAAGTAAAAAAAATTCAAGACTTGGGTCATTGAGTCGATTGAGTTAATAAGTTTAATTAATTTAATAATATAAAAAAGGCAACTCTAATTTAATAATATGAAAAGCCAAGAAATCTTGGACAAATCTTATAAACCCGAATTAATCTTTTAAATTCACAACTCGTGAAATTATAGACCCAGGTTCAATTAAAAAGCGCAATTCTCAACTAATTTAATGTTGAAGAATGAAATTGAAAAAAAAATCTTAATCTAAAAAAATTACCTAAGCAAAAAAAAAGTAATAAAAAGAATGAGCATCAAATCAGAAAGAAAAAAGATAGAGGGATCAAATCTGATAAACTAAAAAATTAGAGGATGAAATTAAATAAAAGCTCAATTTCTAAAATTAATTACAATAAAACAAATAGAAATAAAAATGAGAGACTAAATCTAAAGAAAACAAGGGTTGATCGACCAATTTAGAGGATGAAGTGTGAATTTTTATGAGGAGAGGGAAAACCATTTTATCCTTCCAGTCCAGTTCTTTGTGAATTTTTTAAAGTGTAAAAACATAAACTCATTGTTTCAATCCATATGAATCACATCTGTTCTATAATATTTTGTTTAAGACAATTAGGTTTTTTATTAATTAAAAGAGGATGAAAATGAAAATATGATAAGGTAAGGTAATAAATAATATATTAAGTCATACTCTTTACATTTTACCATATAATAAGGATTAAAATATAATTCAATACATCCTTTTAAGAATTAAAATTAAATACTTATAAAAATATATTTGTAAAACTCTTAAATCATTAATCTAAGCGATTGTTTTGTTTGGCGGCTACTTTTACTCCAAAAGTAAATTTTAGTTAATACATTCTGAAATTAAAACAACTATTAATTGAAAAGAAAATTACTTTGTTTTTTAAATAAAGTAATGTATGCCTACTTTTGATCAAAAGCGTCGCTACTTATTTTCAGATTTTTAAAAAAATTAAAATAACAACCTTTTCTATTGTTTGTTTTAATTAGGGGTGATCATTTTCGGTTCGGTTCGGTTTTTTTTTAAAAAAAGTAATCAAACCGAATTTTTTTTCAAAAAAACCGAAACCGGTTCAAATCAACCGGTTTCAGTTTGGTTTGGTTCGGTTCAGTTCGGTTTTTTAGGACAAAACCTGTTCAAACTGGTTTGGATCAGTTTTTTTTGTTTGGGTTCGGTTCGGTTTTTTCAGTTTCAGGCTTATAAAACCGAACCGAATTGGTCAGTTTTTTCAAAATTTTAATCTGTTTAATCTGTTTTTTTCACGGTTCGGTTTTTTCGGTTATTTTTTTTTCAGTTTTTTCGGTTTAATTGGTTTTCAGTTTTTTTGCTCACCCTTAGTTTTAATACATCTTCCGAAGATATTAGTGTTTTACTTAATTCTATATTAATTTTTTGTATATCATTGATTTTATTAAAATGATATGTTTATATTTTTTTTCATCCTATTTAACTTCTTCTTTTTTAGTTTTTAAAACTTAACATTTACTTTCATTAAAATATGCGCACATGTCATATAATTTAAAATTTTAAAAATTATTTAATATAAATAAAATATATATGTTAAAATATTTTTAGTATATTACAATGCTTATAATATTTTATATCTACAAAATAAAATAATAAAATAGAGAAATTACACTGATGCTTTTTGAAGTTTAGTTTTTATTTTATTTTATTTTAATTTTAAATTATATGTGTACTCTACAAAATTCAATAAAAAAATTAAATTAATTATATCATTCCAATTATATTTCTATAATAATTTTTATGAATTAAACAAGCATATTGATCCATATTCTGCACTCAATTCTCAAAGCTCCACAGCGAGCAAAACTCATATAAAAAAACTACAAAACTTGAAAAAATATTGAAATCAACGAAGCCAGTTAGATGGAGAAACCATTTCACTAGATTCTGCAAGCATTTCGCCTCCTCCTCCTCCTCCCACCCTCTTTCTTTCTCATCCACACCATGAACAAACAAGAACCGCCATGATAAATTCTCATCCTGATCCGTTGGAGAACGACATGTTTCTCAATCAAGATGAACGAACCTTAGCAACTCGTTTGGTGCTTCGATACTGCATCATGTGTTTCCGTCAAACCATTAACCCGATCTCGAAGACGGTCCCTCCTTTTTTAAGAAAATAAAATAAAAAATAAGCCCTATTTCCCTTTGAATTATCCAGAAAAAAATAAAATCGCTTTGAAGTTTATGAGTGACGAGAAAATTATTGAAAATGTCATGAAAGATGTCAAAGAATATAAAGTTGAAGACGATAGTTCTTCTGTACTGGAGCATGTCTCGTGCAAAGATGTACTTGAAGCAACAATCACGTTGAATAATTTTTTCTTGCAATACGAGAACATTACACTGTAGCTTATAAAAAATAAAATATATAAAGTTAAATTCTTAATAGCTAAATATTATAAAATAAAATTAACAAAAATATATTATAATTCACCCGCAGAGATTCCTTTCAACTGGGTTGTTAACTTCTTAACCCACGATTGATCGGCATATAAATATAATAAATAGACTACCAGAGGAAGGGCAGTGTTTGAAGACTACACTGAAACGCAAAAGAATGGCTTCCTCCAAGCCCCATACCCACCTCCTCGACCAGGTAGCTGCTACCACTCTTTTCTTCTTTATTTGTTTTTTTTTTTCCCCGGAGAATTGAAGAAATTATTTATTTATTGTTTCTTCTTTTAAAAAATTGAATTTGATTTCTCAGGTTCTAGTAGAAGACAACTCCTTCTCAAAAACCTTGATACTGAACAGGCCTAAGCAATTGAATGCTCTTTCCCATCAAATGGTATCGTATTATTCCTCTTTTTTTTTTTTTTTTTTTCCTCTTACATGTAAGTTTACTATTTATAATAATGATAAAAATGGTAGGTTTCTCGTTTGTTCGAGCTCTTCCTTGCTTATGAGAAGGATCCTAATGTCAAGTTGCTTCTCCTCAAGGTACTTCTCTACAAATTCATGCGTGTTTCCTATTTCTTGCTAGTAATTCACTATTTCCCTCTTCTTGTTTGGTAGGGAAATGGAAGAGCTTTTTGTGCCGGTGGCGATGTTGCTGCAGTGGTTCGCGATATACGCGAAGGTTGCGTCCCCTTGTACTCTTCATTAATCATAAATACTTGACATTCTTTCTCATCTCAGCTATACAATGCATCAATCAGCTAATTGGAAGTCTGGCGCTGATTTCTTTCGCAAGGAATTCACTCTCAACTACATCATGGCAACATACACTAAACCACAGGTAACTCTCTCTTTCTTCCCCCCCGCCCTGAATGAAATGAGCTTCCAAATAGCGACGTCTCTAATTATCCTTCTCACTTCTAGGTTTCGATTCTTGATGGGATTGTCATGGGAGGTGGGGCTGGAGCTTCGATACATGGAAGATTCCGTGTTGCAACTGAGAATTCAGTAACTATCTTCTGTTCTTTATTTCAAGTCTCAAGGACTAGAGGAGTCTCTCTTGCTAATTAATCAATTTTCCATCGATTATGGTGAATTATTTTGCTCATTTGGTGATGAGCCAAGAGAATGAGGGCCCAACTCTTGGAGCTTGCATGGTAACCTTATTTATTATTACGTTCTGTAGGTCTTTGCAATGCCTGAAACAGCCCTGGGTCTCTTCCCTGATGTAGGTGCCTCTTATTACTTGTCAAGGCTTCCTGGGTTCTTTGGTAATGACACTTGCATCCTTGTTTTACAGGCTTATAAGAGATATTTTCAAACAATTTTTTCATTTTCATTTTCATTTTCTAGAAGAAAAGAAGATGAAGTTCAGCTTCTTAGCTGCTACGTAGGTTTTAGGGTTATGCTTTCATGGAAGCCATATCATTTCACACTGCCCTTTCGATGTCGTGGTTAGGTCATATGATGTTTCTCATTGTGGCTGGAATACTATAGGAGCCTTGAAGTGGTCTGAACATACATGAGTTGGAAAAAAAGAAAACACAAAAAACGATCTGCCCAATGAGCTGGAGTCATACCAGCAACTCATTTGAAGTAAAGAATTGACGAAGCAGAATTTAGTGGTTTCATTCTAACAAAAAATATGTGAACTTCCACTTCAATTGACGACAACAAATTCTGCTGGAACTCTAAATTTATCTGCTAATTATCTTTCATTCTTTTGGTATCTAAAAATAAAATCATGCTTTTGAGAATTTACCAAATGTTTTATAAAATTTGTCTTTTGCATGCTTGAGAAATTCATTTTGTCTTGCTTCTTGTGAAATTTATAGATTTGGATCTCATTTGTTTATTAGGATCATCATTCTGCATATTGTGGCAGGAGAATATGTTGGGCTTACAGGTGCAAGGTTGGATGGTGCTGAAATGCTCTTGTGTGGTCTTGCAACTCACCTTGTCCCATCTGCGGTATTTAAATCATAAAATGTGTCTGCTCTAAAATTGAAGAGCAAAGTTAAAATATTATGTTAGCCCGAGGTGATAACATATGTAACATGTTTTTGTTCATGTATCAGCTCATGACATGGATGTTACAATTTCTTCTCTACTGTCATGGTAATATTAGCTGGCACAGAGACATATCATGCTTGCAGAACTTGAGTTGATCTAGAATTCACTGCATCAAGTTCCTTGAACAATTTGAGTTACCCCTCAACTTAAGCTGCATTGCATGTGTTCTGATTTCATTTAATCTATATGAAGCTGCTGACAAGTTATTCACATTCATTTTATCTAGACTGATGGAATCTTTAACGGTGGTAAACAACTTTTAAAATTTTTAGCATCTGTTGTCACTGATGGAAAGCTTTTTGATTTATAGTGCAAGCTGAGATACATCAGATGTTGAATTAATCTGTGGATATTTGTCAAAGTTCAAAACCATGTTATTGTCCATTTAAGTTTACTGTTAGTACGATCATCCACTCTGAAAAATTCGTTCTTCCAGTTTGTTGTGTTTGATAAAAATATTTATATCTTAATATGCATTCCAGTGTTTCAGAGTACGTGTAATTGGTAGGTGTTCAAGTTTTCTTTCTTAATTGGCAGAGTGCTTTTTTTAAAAAGGTGTCTTTCTTGATTGACAGAAATTGCCTCTGTTAGAAGAAGCATTGGTCAACTTAGACTCCAGTGATCCAGCCAGGATTTCAGCAATTATTGATGAATACTCTGAGCGACCATATTTGAAGGGTACAAGTGCTTATCATCGGTGAGTGTTTTTAATTTGACATCCACCAATCTTATTCTGTCTAATTTATCAACAATGTGTGTGAAAGTTTTGTCATGTCTTGACAGACTACATTTGTCAGTAGCAGCTAGCTCAGGGCATGTGCAAGTGTGATCTGTTTAAATCTAGATATTTCTTCATGTGTTTAATTGTTTGGTTTCATTATCAATGCAACTTATTTCCTGAATATTTATGGAGACTGTCTGGGAGTTAGTCTTGACATGTTATACTTAATGTTATGTTTTGAGATTCTATTCCAAACTGTAAACAACTACTTCATCCCTTGATAACTAAATTGATATTTTTCTCACATAAAAATGCTCTGAAGTTTGTTAGTTTTTAGTATCATTTGCTTGTCCAGAGAGTAGCATACATGTAAAGATAGAGCAATCCCTTGAGTTATATACGTTCACAAACTCAACTAACAAGGAGTTTACTCCTTCACGGTGCAAAATTGCCAATGTAGACTACTGTATGTTTCCCAGATCCTCATTTTCTGTTATTACTTGGTTGTAGGTTGGATGTTATTGACAAATGCTTTTCTCTGAGAACCGTTGAAGCGATTTTGTTTGCCCTTGTAAGTTGAAGATGTTTGCATGCTTTATTCAGAGAAAAATAGTATAAATTTCTCTTCATGATGCCTATGATAGTTGCTTTTTACACTGTTAACTGAGTACTCTTTTTTTTTCATTTGTGTTGAGTTGTGCAGCCATGGATATGACTTTTGGTAATAAATTGACTTTCTATGCTTCCTATGTCGCAGGAGAAGGAAGCTGTGAATATAACAGAGGATTGGTTCTCTGCAGCCATTCAATCACTGAAAAAGGCTTCTCCTACAAGTCTTAAAATCTCTCTTAAATCTGTACGACTGCAGCATACCTTTGATTGAATTATTTTCATCAATTTCTTGATAAAAAAAGTATTATGTTAGTTATTCGAGTAAAAGAACAAAACATTTTGTATCGTACTCATGGTTCAAGAGGATCACAATACTCACCTCTGTTTTGTTTAGGACATTTGCACTAGTGACTTTTTCTTCCATCCATGAAATTAGATGTCATTAACATCGACATGCATAATTAATAAACTAAAAGATGTAAATTGTTCAAAATTGATCATTGAGGGATATGATTGATATTCAGAGAAACTGTTGGATTTGAAGAATACCTTTTCCACTTTATGATAGAACAGAAGTCAGATATTATGTGATTGAGGAGCTTATAATATTGCAACTTAAAAGATGGCTTTGGTACGGTGGTTCCAGATCAGAGAAGGCAGGCTCCAAGGTGTTGGTCAATGTCTGGTTCGAGAATTTAGAATGGTTTGTCATGTCATGCAGGGAAAGCTTAGCAAGGATTTCTTTGAGGTTTGTTTTCAGCCGAATCAAATATTTCCGTTTTCTACCTTTTATTGTTTCTTGACAATATCTCTAAGACCTAGCTTTCTAATGCAGGGTTGTAGAGCTATACTGTTGGACAAGGATAAGAACCCAAAGGTGTAATAAGCTTTCTCTTTCTTTATTTCTGCATCTTAGATCCTTCAAACCTCCCCAACTTTCCTTCAAGAGTCTACAGTAGATTTTGTTTTCTTCTTTGCTGATGAGATATAAAAATTTCCATCTTCCCATTCGTCTATTCAGTGGGAACCTTCTCAATTGGATCTCATCAGTGATGCTGTGGTCGAGGAATACTTTTCAAAAGTAGATGATGAAGAATGGGAAGAATTGAAGCTCCCTGCTCGTTTCAACTTGCCTGGACATGCCATTGCAAAGCTTTGATCATCTCTTCCCACCTACCAGTGAAGTCCAAGCTCCGAGGAGAGTATTATTTGATAATTTGAAGGTAGTTCATGAGCTTGAGTTGGCTGATGTTCATTTATGAATATTGGACATAATCAAATAAACAAACACAATCATAATCAACTATTTCTTTGAATAAATAACGAGCAAAAAATGTATAAATGCATTTTCCTACACGGCACAGGTGGGTTGTAGACCTTTGAAACATAGCAAGGAAATGAGTCATGTGAATTGTGATGAGTTGGGATTTGGTTTGCATCCACTTTGAGAGGATGACCTTGTAATAGTCATCTTTAAGGCCCCGTGAAGTCATCCCAAAAATTGAATCGAACATTTCCAAATCATGAATTTGTTGTTCTGGTGGTTTAACTAAGATTCTGGCTGGTTTATGACAGTCACGCCCACAATAAGGCTGACCCTTTTAGGCCGTAGCCCTTATTTTATCTGTGGCTTAACTAAGAATCGTGAATTTGTTCTGGTGGTTTAACATTTGTTTGGGATTTAGAGTGGACCACAAGATCAAAAAGGTTTAATCTTGGTTGTCTAACATATATTTTCTAAGATTTCTTTTGAACCATGTTAAAGGGGCATTAAGTTTTGATGACCTTAAAAAAGTTTCAGGAATTATGTATTCTACATTCCAGCTTGCTTGCAAATCTTTGGATTTTTTAGGAGACGAATGGGTAGATGCTTTATATGAGGCTATTGCAACAGTAACATCTCCACAAATTAGACAGTTTTTGTCAATTCGGTTCTTTTCTGTGAAGTTAGTGACCCAGATGGTTTGTTTCTTCAGTTCTGGAGATCCATGCATGATGATATTGTATATCGTTTTAGATTAACTCTGAACATGTCGAATCTTTTAATGTCTGATGATGAGCTTAGAAACTATGTGTTTTATGAACTTCAATTGCTTTTCAACGCAATATCAACTGCTCTCGAAAACACATTACAGTTGCCTTTCACAGATTAATCAAGCTTTAAGTTTCCAATTAATGGGTTACATGTTATGGTATTTTTTTTTTTTTCAAGTCATCACTGCCGAAACCTTTTTAGATAAACTGGATCGTATTTATCTCATAGTTTTTCTAAACTACGATAATTTATGACATAACCACCAATATGACAGTATTGGCTTTGCAAAATTTCAGAGGGCCATGACATTCACCTTTTCTCAACATGCATGTTGATGCAGCAGCTACAAGGGAAACTTTCTTGATATATATGTATGGAATGGAGGAGCACAAAAAAGGCTTATCCACTTCTAACAACGTATCCAGCTAATGAACCAAAATTCTATTATTATTTTCTCAAAGCACCTATAAATGCATGCCCTTTCTCTTGCTTCTTATACAGATGTGGATGGAACTTTCTTGATTCTAGCCACACAGTTGTCTGTTGGTCTTGTATGAGGGAGGAACATCCAACGACATTCAGGATTTTCACGTTCGAGCCTGTAACATCAAATACATTTAGCATACAATAATGTATCTAGGAGAAAATAATGCGGGATCGTTCATAAATATTAGCCGAGAGACTCACCTATAATCAAGAAGAAAATAATGCAGAAAAATAGATATTTCAAGCTTGGCAAGATCATTTCCAGGGCACAGCCTGCTTCCAGCTCCAAAAGGAAGGAAAGTCCCTGCTTTGGGGGTGTAATTCTACAATTAAGGATGTTAATATATATTTTGATCATCAAAATATAATATATAGTAACCACTGCAGGAGCTGATTGACTTACATCCCATCTTGAAGGATTAAATTCCTTTGGATTTTGATAGATTTCTGGATCCAAATGAACTGTCCTGAACCAAACCAGAACTTTCCAACCCTTTGGAATGATGTATCCTGAAGATCATGACATTATATCCGTCAGCGAACAGACTATAGGTCTATCAAAGAATGTAAAATTTTACACTAACTCCCCTAGGGAGAAGATCTTTTAGCAACTAACCGTTTATACTGAAATCTGTTTTTGCTTCTCGGAAAACAGTAAGCGAGAATGTGATCAAACGAAGTGTTTCATCAATCACCTGTAACAAATTACGAAATTGAAATGTGTTGTTATGAACTTGATTGATTTGCAAGAAGCTGAACATAAAATCATGACAGGCTACTGATAAATTGTACCTTGGAAAGATAATCCATTTCTCGAACTTCCTTAAGTGACAATCCCTTTTGTGCTGGTGGCCTCCTTTTTACAATCTGTTCTTGCTCTTCCTAAAACGAAATCAAGTGATGGATCAATGCACGGACATACTTTCAACGGAAATATGGAATGTGTCTTATAATTAATGGAATTACGGTACATACCTTAGCTTTTTGGAGAAATTCTGGATGTTCCTGGAGAAAAATAGTAGCCCATGTCGTGATATGGCCAGAGGATTCATGGCCTGCATTCAAGTACATCAAAATTACATCTATGATTTCTTCATCAGTCAATTTCCTACCATTTTCATCTTCAACACCCAACAGAGAGTCCATCATGTCTTTCTTCTTTGCGTTAAGAGCACCGTTCTTCCTTAAATTTCTACGCTCATCCACTATAGATTGGAATATAGCGACAAGCCTTTTGCGGGCCTGGAATTAATGACAATTCATTAATTTAATCCCCTATTAACAGCAGGAATTAAACAAGGCTAAAGTTAGACGAGTAAAGAATAAGAGTAGTAATCAAGAAAAGTGAGATCAACCTTCAATGCTTTATAGTAAGCGAATCCAGGAAGATTGATCGCCATGGCTCTGACTCCATAATTAAGAGTGGTGTAATCCTTCTCCAAAGCCTCCATGACCACCTCACTCTCAGAGCTAAGAAATATATACATGATTATTTTGAAGGTAAGTTTTCTCACTTGAGTCAAGAACTCGATCTTCCCCATTATGGTCCATTTTTCCAACATAGCTATCACATTTTCTTCTATATATGGAATGTAAACGGACAACGCTTCATGACCATTGACAGGAGCGGACGTCAGGCGGCGAAGGCGCTTGTGCTCTTCGTAAGAAATATGAATGAAGGATTTCCTTCCGATAAGCTTCAGTGTGGAAATTGGCCATCCAGGCTTAAATGCATCATCGTTACTTAATACTCTTCTGCATGCTTCAGGTGTTGTTACGAATACACTCGGGTTCCCAAACATGAAGGCCTTGTAGATTCCATTATCTCCATATCTGTATCATATTGTTTCCATTCAATTGAGTAATATATCATTAATTAATTATAGAAAACAATTTCTTCTCATAAGCCAGAGTACTACTGATATTACAGATATGATTCGAGCAACAATAGAGCAATTCAACTGTGTAACTTCAATTACCATGCACCCATGTACGCGTATGAGACCCCTAAGAATGGCAACCAAAGCCGAGATAGAAAAACCACTTTTCTTTTCCTTGGAGAGATAACATAAAAAATCAGAAAACAGTCAAAATTTCAAGGATACTAGTCAAGGTGTGAAAGGGCAAGGAAATCTTCGAATCACATCCACATGCTTAATATTAGTGGCAGGTAAGATAAGTAAAGGCTAAACATAACAAATATTATTCTGGAACAGAACCAATCGTTACCCTAGATGATGCTGCATACGCACTAAAATATCTATTCATTAGCAGACAGTCAGAAAAAGGACACCACTTCACACCCACACGCATTCATTTCATAATAATACTATATTTCTCCAGAAATCTGAGCTGGCTAGTCTTGAACTAACTTTACCAAACCCCATCTATATTGATTGTGTGTGTTCTCTTCCCCCTTCTCAGCAAAACAAAAGGAAAAGAGGAAAAGGCATATTGGGGCTGTACTGCAGATTCCTGTGGGCTACATTTCTTCACTCCTTGTGCTTCACTAAAAGCAGAACATGTAGATATAGCATTCCTACTATTAATTAATTAATCCTTCTGAAAAAGACTCGATCTCTCCATTGTTAACAGATTAAAGAAAAAGCAATTCACCATAACACATGATAAAAAATACGAGTGGAAGAGTTGGTAGAAAAAAAAACAACTAACTAGGTTGAATCATTTTAAGAGGACAGGGAAAATGACAAAAACAAAGCCAGCTCCTACCCTCTTTATTCCCTTTCCAACATAACTGGTTGCGAGTAAGGTACATGGCAGATGATGACAGAGACACACACATACATACATATAAATAAATTTATTTATTTATTGTACCGAATTGCCACTTCCCCTGGAAAAAAAGAAGAATGATGGAATGGAATCATGCCTAGAGGAAAGCCAGAAGACCGGAAATGCCATGATATATGTATGTACATAAAAAGGAAAGAGAAAGATGAAGAGAAAGAGAAAGAGAAAGAGAAAGAGAAATTAGCAGTATACTTGTTGATGAAGGTGCGCATGAAAGAATCAGGATCGCTGGATTTGAAAGCTCTGAGAAAGGACCACATATTGCCAATGAAAGGCCAGCCCAAATCCCCTGGAGGTAGTGAGTACTGCTTTTCACCCAGTTGGGCTTCATACAACCACCAATTCACTTTCTTTAGAATCCATTTCCCAACCCCTAATCCACCAAATATGACTGCTAGGACCACCCAGATAGATCCCGACTCCATAGCTAGCTAGCTTAATTTGTTACAAGGAACCGGACAGAGGGGCCACCTGATAAAAGAATTTGATACAAGAGACTACAGTCACAGGTATATGCGTAGGTATATGGATTGTGCAAGAGATTTGCGTGAGCAATAGCCAACCCTCCTATAAAAAAAAAGTAGAGGAATTATGTCAGAAGGTCATCTAATATAATAAGCTGTAAAGAAAAGTGTGGGACACACACACACACACACATATATATGGGTAGATTTAACCAAGAGAATCTGACAAATATATCATGATGTATAGATGTGAATGTAATGGGAGATGTTTTTAATTGATCGGATGAGTCACAGGGGAAAATCTGTTAGATGAAAAAACAAATAGTAACAATAATTTATAGTGGCAAAATATGAGGGGTGCTGGGTTTGAATGAGATGACAACTTTGTTGATGATCATAATTGATATTTGTAGATGAAGCTGCCAACACAAACATCTCAGGAATAGATGTTTAGAATAAATGGAATTGAAAAAAAAAAGCACAATAATTAGCCTTTATGAATGCATTGATGAACCCGATAGGAGCTATTAACCAAGCAAGGAAAAAAAAATACATTCTGACTATTCAAAGTAGAAAACAACTAAAGTATTCATTTAAAACTAACAAAATGAAAATTTTGTTCAAAACATGTGGTTAATTTTGCGCAAGCCAAGTCTGTCATCATCATGGAACTAACATGACTTTATACATATCTGTTAGTATTTGTGCCAAAGGCATTTTTCATGTATGCTCTTTATCTATAGGAACCGAATCCTATGCCAAGAAAAAGAAGAAGAAGAGAAAGAAAGACAGGGTGTGAGGAAAGGACATACTTGTTGATGTAGTGGTGATAATGATTCCAGCCAGGTTTCAATACCTATACATTGCAAAAATAGAAAAATAGGATGAACATGTGGTAAATATAATGGATTGCACATATAGAAGCATCAAATCTTAGCTTTGAAATGCTGCATAAAGCATTGTGCACTTAATAGCACATTTTCTTAATATGACTCTTAGAAAGAAAAGAAAGGATTGGATGAGCTAGTGCACCATGAATCACAGATTTTGTTTGCAATCATCTCCACTGGAAAAAATCAAAGCAGAGTTTGAAAGCATGGTTTATGTCATTTCAGCAAGTTTGGTATCCCAATGCAGCAAGTTATTAGAGGTGACCAACTGATCCAATAGAGTGAAGCACTAAGGGCAAAATTTAAGAAGAAAAAAATCTGCTAGCCCAGAACATGGCAGTTCTGTTATTCATTGTAGGAACAGCAGTTCCTGACATTTTCTTAGGTGCAATACAGATCATAATCAATCTCCTTTCCCCACCAACTGTAACTTAAAATGTTGTCTATGTTATAACAACTTTGAACCCAATCTAATTTTATAAATTCTCAAACTATTTCCTAAAGATATAGGCTGGAACATCACCAATCATCACAATCAAATCAGAAATTGTTCTATGCACAGTGAATATGACCATGACCAGCTTGATATGATTTTTGAATTAAACATTGAAATCTGGCATGAAGATCGACAAAGCAAACACATTGAACACTATCATGGAATGGAGACAAATCCGGTTAATGTTTTTTACATAGAGCACCAGCAAATTTCATAAACAACAGCTAGTGATTTATCCAATTTCTAAGCATTTCTAACAAATCAAGTCCCAATAAAAAGCTCAGAATTTCTTCCAAGTTCTACATTTTAAATTAGCATTAACTTTTGTAAACAACTCATAACAATTCAAGCTAACTAACCTAAACTCGTGAACCCCTTTGTCCAATTACCTGCCTAATCACTGACTTTCCCAAAGCCACAAATTGAAAAACACTTCTAGAAACCAGCTTCTTAATAAATTAAAAATCTAATAATAATTAGCCTCAATATCATCTGTCTATAGCAAGGGGGGACATTTTGAAATAAAAAACTCTTCCAAAAGTTCTGAAAACCACTTAAAAATTGATTACCTGAACATCAAGAGGTTTCCAATGAATTCCCATACAATTGATCTATCATGCAAGAACCATCCATCACCAACAATGCTAGGAACATGTCAATACCATCAGCATGACATATCCTCACAACCACCTTGGTTTCGTAACCTGGATCCCCACTCAAAGCTAGGTTAATCAATGGCTTTGAAGGTCAAAGCAACCTGTAACGGAGTAAAAAGGGAAACCAATCAGTATCTCCAAGTAAGAAACAAATAAACAACCAAAACCAAACAGAAAAAAGAACAGTATGGAAAGATAAAACACCAAAGAGTGTGTAGATGCAAAAAAACCTACACGGAGAATCGAAAAACCCATCAACATCAACAAATGAAAATAAAAAAAGCAGACAAAAATCAAAAACTCATCTCTTAAAAACTTTGCGAACCACAAACAAAAGATGGAGATCCATGAAAAAAAAAACAACTTAAAATAATAAGAAAAGAGAAGAAAGAAACGCAACAATATATCTAATATTAATAGATTCAAAGATTCCATTTTCTATTAATTCAAAGAGACCGAGAAGATGAAAAATCAAAACTAGTAGTTTTCTTACCTGACTTGGCCTTCCTTGCTTCTCTCTCTTCTGTCTTCAACTCCTGAATAAAAAAAAGAAGATGCAAAGAAAAATCAACCATAATTACTGTAAAAAATTCAAAAAACCATCTTTGAAAAATCCCTTAACTTCAAACAAAAAGATGTTGATTCATGAAAAAAAAAAAAAAAAAAAGAAGCCAACTCTTGATCAGAAACAAAACAACCCCAAAATTAATCTATTAAAATGAAAAGGCTAAGATGAAAAGAGAGAACCAGTGTGGCTTGTGTGAAGAGGGAAGAAAGAAAAGAAAAATCGATTTTCGTCGATGTAGATTAGGAAAGTAAAAGGGGATTGATTGATTCGTATGCTAGTGTGTTGGTACTGTTGTTTATTAGAGCTTTATATGGACAACATAATGGCTTTGGAAATTGAATTTACAAAAGAGATTGCCGGCATATGTCTTTTACCCTTTGTCATCTTGTCTAATACTTTTCCTTCACCTTCTCATCATCTCCTTTCTCTTCATCCTCTCTCACTTCACTTATTTTACTTATTTTCTAGCTTTCCCAACTACGCCTTCATCCCCTTTTTAATTTCTGATTTGTCCTTTCTTTCTAGGATTATTCCTTCATATAATTACGTAAACAAGCAATTCTTAACCTGTATTCCAAGGACATAACAGGTTGATTAACATAATTAGAATGATTTAATTCCTGTACCAAGGAAGACATAAGCTTAATTCCATGATTATAGAAACAAATCAATTAATTATATAAGTTAAAATTCTCGAGTATTTCAAGGGCACTTGTTTGAAAACCTGTTCTTCAAATCTCGCTGAGAGGAAAAAAACACTAGTATATAATGAAATTGTTTTCTTTTCAAATCATTTATATTTATTTTGAAATTAACAATTTAGCATGGAAGAACATCTCCGCCCAACATATTGCATAAAAATACAAAGCAATCGCATTTGTTTTCAGCAATAAATGACTCTTTGACTGTTGATTCAGAAAGCTTAATTGATAAAATGATTCTAGATTCCACATCAGAGAGAGAGAGAGAGAGAGAGAGAGAGATTCCTAGTTATTCTCCGTAAGAGGTACGAGAAAGAATCACAATGGAGGGGAGGGTCTATAAGACATGCATGGACATGCATGGAGTTTATAAATAATCGCGTGTGTAATACATTCCTAGTTATCTCGTACTAGTCTACTTCCCTTTCCGCTGGCTGGAATAAAAAAAAATTAAATATAAAAACTGGTAACATAATTGTTTTAGTATTAATATAGTAATTTATTAAATTTATCCGAGTTAATTTGTTAAATATATAATTTAAGTTATATTTATTATAATCAGTACCACTTTTTAATGACTTACATGATGTAAAATATTAAAATCAATTCAAAATTAAATAAAAAATAAAATTAATATTTTTAACAAAAATTTAATATTGAAGATTGAAATAGAAAAAAAAATCAGGTCAAGCATGCTTGTTAAAAGAAAATGAAATTAATTATTCATTAAATATCAGAATATATTATACAAATAGTAATTAATTTAATTTTTATAATTCCTTGAAAATATTTAATTATGCATTGTAGTCTAAAAATCAATTAAATGATGCTTTAATCATTCTTTCATTCATGTATTTCATGTGATGAATATATTCATTACTATATTTTATCACTAAATTTTGGAAAACAAATTATATTTTAACAATTTAAATATATATTTAATTATTAATTTGGTGGCACAAATATATTAGTTTTTTTAGGCCGTGGCCCACGCTTTTTTTTTCCTTTTAACTTTTTTTAGGAGGTTTCCAAGTCTCTTAGTTTTTCTATTATTTTATGTTTTATTTTTTAAAAATAAATTTTGTATTTTCTATACTTGTAAATCTTTAAGTAACTTCCCCCACCCATTTTTATTAAAAAAAAAAAAAACAACTCCAGACATACGTCATCTAGGTGTCAAAATTCTTGCCACCATAATGGTTGTTGAAAAGTCAAGGTTGGATTTTTTATCTAAAAACTAAAATTTTAATTAGTTTTTAACCCTAAAATATCTAGAAAATACCATAAAACCTAAGCAAATCCATTTATGGCAACAATTAACCTAAAAATAGGTTAGAAAAAAAAACAACCTGAATTGAAAAAACTTTTTAAGCACAAATCTACCCTCCTATACATGTTTACAAAAAAAAATCATCACTATTGAACTTCTTTTATCGAATGAAACTCGTTAACGTTAAAATTGATTATTTTATGGCTAAAATCAGTGTCAATCAATGTTTTTTCTTTCTTCAATCAGAACCCGATAACTTTCTTTATTCTTTCTCATCTTAGGAACTGAAAATGTTAAGAAAATAAATTTTTAGATCACAATGGAAATAACAAAAACTATAGGAACTGTAAAGAAATGTATGAGGACTGAAAAAAGATTTTTTTGCTGAATTCTATATTTGCAATGAGATTTATCCTTATTTTACACCCTATCCTGGTCCTTCTTTTTTTTTAACACTTTTTATTCTTAATAAATGTTTTTAAATTATTCAAAATTTGAGCCTAGAAGGTTGCAATAAAAAGGAAAAAACAATGTGAAGACAAATTATAAAAAGAGTTTGAGGTCATCTTAATTATGTTAAAAAATATTGGTCCAACCTACTGGGTAGCATGAGAAATAATCTAGCTAGGACTTAGGATATAAAGATAAAATCTTTCACTTCACTTTCTTGGGTTAATACATCAAACCCTTGATCTGAGTCATAAATTCCATTAGATTTAATAATATTTTTAAAATTTATTTATATGATAAAAAAGATATAAAGACCAATTTAAAATCAAATAAGTATTCAAGAATAAAATTAAAGAAAAATTAATAAAAATCCAATGTTAAAAGCTGAAATAGAAAAAAAAATCAGGCCAAGAGCGTTTGTGAAAACAAAATGAAATGAAATTAATCATTCATTAAATATTAGAATATATTATACAAATAGAAATTAATTTAATTTTTATAATTCCTTGAAACTATTTAATTCATCATAGTAAAACTTAATTAAATTATACTTTGATTATTCTTTTGTTCATGCATCTCATGTGGTGAATATATGCATTACTATTTTTTAACATTAATTTTAGGAAAAATAATTATATTTTAACAACTTGAATATATCTTTAACTGTTAATTTGGTTGCACAAACATATTAGGTTTTCTTAAGGAAAACCAAAATAAATCTTGATTAGGAATTCAAATATCTAATGAAATAATTGTTTTTTATAAAAATTCTTGTAAACTTTTTTGTCCTTATATATTCATATTTTGTCTTATATGTTTTTTCAAATGTCCCTCGAATAAAAAATAAAAAATTAATTTAAAAAATAAAAAATTAAGATACTTGAAAAGCCTATCAAAAAAGGCCAGTAGCATAGTTCTTTCAATTTAGCCTAAACGACTAAGCCTTTTATTTGTTTTTTTTTAAATGAGGGCGTCACCCTTTTTTTAAAAAAAAAAAAATAGATGACATGTCATCAGAGTGGACAAAAATTTAGGATTGAGTTTATTTTTCCAGGAATCATTTTCATTTAGTTTTTGACCTTACAACATTTAGAAAACACTTTAAGGATCTAAATAAACTCATTTATAGAATTAATTAATTAAAAAATCGATTAAAAATCCAATAATCAACCTAATTTGAAAAATCTTTTTAAGCCCATATGTATTGGGCTCAAAAAGAATATTGCCTTGGGATTTGCTTCTTTTTCCTTTCTTATGCATGCTCATGCATATGTGAAGTGTTTGAGAATATTCTGTTGTTAAATTAAAAAACAATATTATAAAATAAGATACTTGAAAAGCCTATCAAAAAAGGCTAGTAGCATAGGTCTTTCAATTTAGCCTGAATGACTAAGCCTTTTTTTTTTTTTAAATGAGGGCATCACCCTTTAAAAAAAAAAAAAAAGATGACATGTCATTAGAGTGGACAAAAATTTAGGGTTGAGTTTATTTTTTCAGGAATCATTTTCATTTAGTTTTTGACCTTACAACATTTAGAAAACACTTTAAGGATCTAAATAAACTCATTTATAGAATTAATTAATTAAAAAATCGGTTAAAAAACCAATAATCAACCTAATTTGAAAAATCTTTTTGAGCCCATATGTATTGGGCTCAAAAAGAATATTGCCTTGGGATTTGCTTCTTTTTCCTTTTTTATGCATGCTCATGCATATGTGAAGTGTTTGAGAATATTCCATTGTTAAATTAAAAAACAATATTATAAAATAAAATTTTAGGTTATAGTTAAAAAAAAATTAAGAAAACAAGGGTCAAAAATTATACTTTAATAATTATTTTGGACCCTATTATTTTAAAATTTTATGTTTTAATCTTAAACTTTATTTTTTGAACATTTCAATTCTAAAATACTAAAAAACAAGAGAGAAAGTCGCAGGAAAAAGAAAAGGGAATAAAAATTTAAATGGTCACATTTTAATTCAGTTTAATTTTGGTTCTTAGCTCGATTATATAGTTTTTTAAAATTAAAAATAAATTATTGATATTTATATGATTTTTTTAGATAAAAATAAGTTGAAAATTAGTTTTCGAGTTTCAAAAACTCATATCCAAACTTTCAAATAGCCGAGAATGTTTAGAAATTGATGTCACATTATTTGTTCAAATGAATGCATGATGTATTGTCCATCCTAATAAAAAGAATATTTGGTGTCGTCAACCCATTTAAAATAAAAAGAAAGAAAGTTAGACACTTAGCCTATGCTTTGTTTCTTTTGGAGTGCGTGGACTTATCCTTCCAAGCATAGGCACTTAGCCTCTTCCTAAATGGTCCTTCAGTTTCTTATTTAAAATTATTTTTAATTTATAATAAAATTCACCATAAATAAATTTAGAAAATCATACAATTTTTTCATATTTTTCAAATAAAATAATAGCTTTTATGGTAAAATTAACAATTACTTTATAACTTATTATAAATCTCATATGCAATTTCTTTTTTTTTTTATAAATATTCTCATGAATATTCAATGATACTGAAATGTTTTGTTTTTTTTTAAATATTACATAATTTCTTATATTAATTGTTTTTCCCTACAATTGTGTAAAAAGTATTGGTTCATGCCTATGCTTTATCGTATTGCCCTTCTTCCTGGCTACTGCTTTGGGTTGCACGCCCACGCCACGGAGCACCAAACCAATCCACCACTACAAGATTGACCCCACCACTAAACCAATCCGCCTACATGATTTGTCATTACATTAGTAGTGCTTACTGAACTAGAATCCATCTAAATGAAGAAAGCACCGAGCCAGGCAAGTACATGCTATAGTTTTTAAGCTGTGTCTGGTTTTACGAGTGATACATGACTGACTAATTTAAGGTTGAAATCAAACCAGATTGATGAAAAAAATAGGATAAGTCATGATTTGGTGTGACCCAACAAAACTCGGTTATAATTCATCGACTTTTATTTTTTTAACTAAAACAACGCCGCTTAGAATTTTTTTAAAAAATAAAAATCCAGATGACCGTTAAAATCTGAAATCCAAACCTCTAAGAGGAACAGGTTTAAAAACTATACAACATGCACTATATAAAGAAAAAAAGAAGAAGAAGTCTATAGAGATATGGGGATAGTCATCTCCAACAAGTAAAGAAATAAATAATGGTAGAGGACAAGAGACAAAGATGATGGAATTCCAGCAATTACATTACAGAAGACAATTTGTTCCCATTTCCCAAAAGCTAAACGCCATCCAATGTCAGCATGCATGGCTCAGAGGACAAGAGACAAAGATGATGGAATTCCAACAAAGTATATTACAGAAGACAATTTGTTCCCATTCTCCAAAAGCTAAACGCCATCCAATATTGTCATCATGGCTCAGAGGACATCACGATGCATTGCATGCCTTCCAAATAAGAGAAAATCCTTCAAAATGACGAGAACATCAAGCACATCTGTGAATAGCTGTTATTCAAGATAGGCAGTGGAGCTACTGTTAACTCCATCTCTCAAACTTTTCTTGCATGTCAGTTTGCACGCCTCTCCTTTTTGTCTGGTTCAAAAAAAGGAAAAGGCAGTGTTAAAGTTGAATATTTTTTTATTTTTGAAAAAAAAAAAGCATTTTAGAAAAATGATATAGATTGAAAAAACATTTAGAAAATAACATATTTTAAACACAACATGAATGATGATTCGTGTGTTTTTTTTCCTGGTTCACGACTTGTTTCAGCACTTGTTTCCTTGCATTCTTTGCATGTGTTGATTGTTTTCCATACTACTTGAATAATCAGTTTCCATTTCTGTTGATCGACTTCACCATCCATAATTTATCCTGCGCCATGATCTTCCTTCTCTGCTCGACCTGCTTCCAAGATCCCTTCAACATCTTCCCCTGCCTTTTTTTATTATTGTAATTTGTCCTTTTTTATTAGTGTGATTCGTATATTAAGCTGTTTTTTTTCTCCATCTTTTTGTATTTTCCCACCCCTTCTTCCATGATATTCAGATTTGGCACATCAAATTGGATTCCACTGGCTTTTTTGCATGTTCCTTTTTTCATTTTCACAGGTCTGCTGATATTCTTTCTAGCATGCCCCTAATTTTATGTTTCCACGTTCGCTCTTCATTCGTGCTGTTCACGGTCCAACCCTGTCTTTATCCTTCTGCAATTATATATGTTAGTGGCTTGTTTTGTCTGCTTGATTGGACTTTTATGTCCGTGCCTTTCATTGATTCTTCTTATTATAGAATGTATTTATATAGGAAATATTGTATATAGGAAATATTGTAGACATACTCTTGTGTGATAGCCTCCACCATTACTATTGTATATTGCCCTACCTATATATATAGAAAGGGTTGGCTAACCATTAGGTTAAGCCTCCCAATTATTCTCAACTTGGTATCAGAGCTTTCTGCCGTCAGAACTCTTTTCTCCCTTTCTCCTTTTGCAGCCGACCCTCTCTTTACTTTCTCTACATGGATTCTAGTGCTGCCGCCAACTTCTCCCTCTCCACAGGTGGTGCAGCACAGCCGGTCAGCCCTCCCCAAGCTGCTGTCGCTGGTGCCCTTTCTTCCCCACAACAGCCTCCACCTGCAAAGCTTGTCTCTGATTCTTCCTCCCAAGTCCCTGCCGTTCCTTTACCTCTCATGGGAACTCACGCTACAACTATTGTTCCTTTAGCGAACACTCACCAAGTTGTTTCGCTAAAACTTACGAACACAAATTATCTCTATTGGAGAATGTAGATGAAGCCATATCTCCTTGGTCAAGGTGTTTTTCACTTTGTTGACGGTTCCGTGCCGTGTCCTCCATCTCATATTTTTGACAGCTCTGCTAGTTCTTCCTCCATCATCAGCCCTTCTTTTCTTCGTTGGAAGCAACAGGATCAACTTATTTTGAGTGCTTTGCTCTCCTCTCTCTCCGTGGATGTGTTGCATCTCGTGGTAGATTGTTCTACTTCGCATTGTGTTTGGCGCACTCTTGAGAAAGCGCTTGCCTCTCCGTCTAATTCTCGCATCATGCAACTCCATGGCTCCTTTCAAGACCTTCGGCAAGGTGACTCATCGGTTAGTCTATACATGCAGCAAGCCAAATCATTATTTGACGAATTAGCTGCTGCTGGTCGTCCCATGTCTCTTGAAGATTTCAATCTTTATGTGTTTCGTGGCCTTCGTGGTGAGTTCAAAGACTTGGTAACGAGTCTCATAACCAAGGCAAAACCGCTATCCTATGCTGATCTTCACAACCACCTTCTTACCCATGAATTTCTGCACAAGAACTCTTTCCATTCCATGGCCGCCGCTCCTTCTCTGCTGTCTTCTTCTTCTCTGCTGCAGCAGCCACCTTTGCTGCCAACACCACAGTTTTTTGCACACCATGCTATGTCTCATCACAACCCCAACTTCAGCTGCAACAGGGGTCGCTCTAGAGGTAATTGGCGTCCCCACAACAACCGTTCCACTCCCCAGAACAGGGGCCAATCTGCTGCAGATTGGCGACCAAACCACTGGCAGCAAACAAGGCGCAATTCCAGTGCTGGGCAGTGATCTGGACAGGAGCATGTACGCTGCCAATTGTGCTCCGATTTTGGGCACACAGCTCCCCATTGTTCCCAGTTTCGTAGCAGCTCTCCGCAGCCTTCTGCTCATCTTGCTGTTGGGAATATATCTGCTGCGACTTGGTTCCCCGACACCGGCGCAAATCAACATGTCACACCTGATCTTGGAACTCTGACCGATTCTGCACCCTATCTTGGTAATGATTATTTGCATGTTGGTGACGGTAAGGGCCTTGACATATCCCATATTGGACATACTAAATTACATTCCCCAAAACGCATGTTTACATTATCTAATGTTCTCCATGTGCCTCACATTACCAAACCGTTGTTATCTGTTCAAAAATTCTGTCGTGATAATCATGTTTATTTTGAATTTCACGCTTCTATGTTTTATGTGAAGGATCTCGTCACTAAGGAAGTTCTCCTTTCCGGTCAGAGTCATGATGGCCTTTATGTCCTCTCCGAGTCTTCTGCCACGTCAGTTCCTCAAGCTTTTTGGTCTCCTTGCATCTCCGCGACTGCCGACCTGTGGCATCGTCGTTTGGGTCATCCAACCATCGCATTTTCAATTTTTAGTTTTCGGCAATAAAATCGTATGTACTTCTAGACGTTCTCTTACTCAGTGTCAAGCTTATCCTTTAGGAAAGTCATCCCGTTTGTCATTACGACCTACGGGTCACAAAACTTCTGCCCCACTTGAATTAATTTTTAGTGATGTTTGGGGTCCTGCCCCTATGTTTTCTTCTGATGGCTTCCGTTATTTTGTTATTTTTGTCGATGCGCATACCAAACATATATGGTATTATCCGCTTGTTGCGAAATCTGATGTTTTTTCCACTTTTCAACGTTTTCAAACACTTGTTGAGCGTCAGTTTTCTCTTAAAATTAAATCTGTTCAAACTGATTGGGGCGGTGAATATCGTAAATTAAATAAATTTTTTCAGACCATTGGTATTCATCATCGGTTAATTTATCCTCATACTCATGAACAAAATGGCACCATTGAACGTCGTCATCGACATATTGTCGAAACTGGCCTAACCCTTTTAGGCCAATGTAGTGCCCCATTGCGATTTTGGAACTATGCTTTTGAATCACCGGTCTACCTTATTAATCGCATGCCTACTCTTGTTCTCCAAAATACATCTCCATTTGAGTGTCTGTTTCGACGCACTCCTGATTATAACTTCCTACGTACTTTTGGGTGTCTTTATTTTCCCTTTTTGCATCCATATCATGCTCATAAATTAGATTTTCGGTCTTCTCCTTGTGTGTTTTTAGGTTATAGCTCATCTCATCTTGGTTATTGTTGTCTTGACTTAGCGTCTGATCGTATTTATGTCTCCCGTCATGTTCGTTTTCATGAAAATGTCTTTCCTTTTGCGAAGTCTGAACAAGTAACATCCTCACCGGTACCTCCCACCTCACCTACCTATCTTCCATCCTTGCACCCTCCTCCATCCTTTCAGCCTACTACTTACCAAACCGGCCCCAACCACAACCTAATTCTGCCCTCTACCGCACCCCACCAGACTACCACTTTTCCAATTGATTCTGCCACCCCTTCATCACCATCCCATACTACCATACTATCACCATATGCTTGTCTTTCCAATGATCATTGTGCAGGTACAGGTTCTCCATCACCGGATGTGCATGTTCTCAGGTCTGCTACAACAGAGCAGCCCGGTTCTGCATCAGCTCATCCCAGTTCTGCAGCTGCCTCACCAGTGTCTACAGTGCCGACCAATCCCTCAACTGCTTCTCCAGCTGGTCTGCAGCTCTGTGTAGACCTCTCCTCATATCCTCTTCAGCCTCTTCCAGGTACAGGTCACACTTCTCCATGCCCAGCTGCTCGTCAACATCCCATGGTTCTTCGTCCAAGGCAGCCCAAGACAGCGCTGTCCACATCCACTGCCGCAGCCTCTGCTGTCTCCTTCAGCCGGGTAGTTTCTCCTCCCTCGCATGAGCCACTTGTTTTTAATGATGCTAACAGATATGAGGCGTGGCATAGTGCTATGCGTGAGGAAATTCAGGCCTTACACGCAAACAGAACTTGGACCTTAGTGCCGTTTCATTCCTCCATGAATGTTGTTGGTAGTCGGTGGGTATACAAGATTAAACTCAGATCTGATGGCAGCATCGAGAGGTATAAGGCGCGTCTGGTTGCTAGAGGTTTCACTCAGCAAGAAGGTATTGATTACTCTGAAACCTTTAGTCCAGTCATCAAACAGGCGACCGCCCGATTAGTTTTCTCCATTGCAGTTTCGTGTGGTTGGAAAATTCATCAGCTTGACATCCATAATGCCTTCCTTAATGGTGTTCTTGATGAGGAGGTCTATATGAAACAACCTCCAGGTTTTGTTGATTCTGCTCTCCTTTCTCATGTGTGCCGATTGCATAAATCTCTATATGGTTTAAAACAGGCTCCGCGGGCTTGGTACACTCGTTTGAATGATTTCTTGTTATCTATTGGTTTCCGTGCCTCTAAGGTGGATACCTCATTATTTATCTTCTTTGTTGGTGCTGATATTTGTTATCTTATGGTCTATGTTGATGATATTCTGCTTACGGGTAGTAACTCTCTTCTGCTCCAACGCCTCATTCAGCTACTGAGCTCAGAATTTAAGCTTCGTGACTTGGGTTCTGTTCATTACTTTTTGGGTATTGAGGTTCAGTCTACTAGTATGGGTCTTATGCTCCACCAGCATAAATATATACTTGACATCCTCACTCGGGCTGGTATGCTATCTTGCAAACCTGTTGATACCCCTATCTCTACATCCAAAGCTACCATTCTGCCCGATCCATTGTTTTCTGATGCTACCCGCTTTCGTCAAATTGTGGGTACTCTTCAGTATCTCCCTTTTACGCGCCCAGATATTTGCTTTGTTGTTAACAGAGTTTGTCAGTTTATGCATGCTCTTACAGATTCTCATTGGGCTGCCGTGAAACGCATCTTGCGTTATCTTCGGGGTACGACATCACATGGCTTACATATTACTCGCAGTTCTTCTTTTGCCTTACATGGTTTTACAGATGCAGATTGGGCAGCCAGTGTTGAGGACAGAAAATCTACGGGTGGTTACCTTGTGTTTTTTGGTCAGACGCTGATTTCGTGGAAATCCGGTAAGCAACGTACAGTTGCTCGCTCTTCTACTGAGGCTGAGTACAAAGCCTTAGCTGATGGCACTGCTGAGGTTATCTGACTTCAGTATTTATTAACAGATCTCCAGATTCCGTCTACTTCTGCTCCTATTATCTGGTGTGACAACCTTGGTGCCACTTATTTGTTTGCGAATCCTGTTTTTCATGCTCGCACAAAACATGTTGAGGTTGATTATCATTTTGTCCGAGATAGAGTTGCAAAGAAGAAGATTCAGATTCATTTTATCCTCCCAGGATCAACTTGTCGATGTCTTCACTAAGCCACTTCCTACTTCTTCGTTTACTGCTTTTCGTTTCAAGCTTCGGGTTGATCCTCCACCCTCAGCTTGAGGGGACATATTATAGAATGTACTTATATAGGAAATATTATAGACATACTCTTGTGTGATAACCTCCACCATTACTATTGTATATTGCCCTACCTATATATATATAGAAAGGGTTGGCTAACCATTAGGTTAAGCCTCCCAATTATTCTCAACTTTTCTTGTAAGGGAATCCCTTTTTCACCTTTTACCCTTTCTTGTTACTATAGTTTGCCTTTTCCTTTGACTTGACATGGTTTTTGCCCTGTAATTTTCCATTGTAGCCTTGTGTTTTCTTTGTTTCCTCCCAGCTCATGACTTGGTGTGCATCTTATCCCTCATGTTGCTGCTCCCTAGTCGTCACCTGCTCAGCCTCATCGATCTATGATTACAGATCCCATTCCATGGTCAGTTTTCCTTTTTCTTCTACATTGTTTTTCTGTGATTGTCCTTTTCTTTTAGTTTGGCTAGTTAGAGAAGAGCTTTTCGTTTTCTATTTATGGTTTGAATCCTCAAGGTTTTGATGGCTTCTTCCTTTCCTTACCCATTGTTTAATTCTTGCTTTCTTTCATTCTTTATCTTTCTTTTTGGAAGTATGGATTTGTTTCTTTTTCTCCCTTTACTCTCTCCCCCTCTAGTCTTTTCTTGAATTATTGCAGGCATGCAAAGCACTTGAGGTTTCTCTAGCTGATTAGTACTTAAAAGTGCATATTTATCAAGGTTTTATATCATCATTTTGCACTTAAAGTATCAATAACTCCTTAACTAAAGCATGTTTTATAATAACAAGTCTAATACTATAAAATGCCTTAATATATGGTAAATGTTCATCTTAAATGCAGGCCTATAACATAAATCAAAGGATTGATTGATGAGTTCAAGTATGGAAACTGAAAGGACAAAGAGAGGGCCAAACTTAGAAAAGAGATGTTGGTGCAGTCCAAACTGGAACACTGTTCGGTAATTGGGTCATATCTCGAGTTATAGATGTCCAAATGATCTAAACTTTTTACACATATTTGGTAAGACATAGGCCTACAACTTTCATGTTTTCATCAAGATCTAAGAAGGCCGTTTGCAAGTCCAAATTATAGCAACAACAGAAAAGTTCGAATCTGTCCTGCAGCCCAAACACTGTTCAGTGTTTGGCCCATATCTAAAGTTCTAGAAGTCCAAATCACCTCCATTTTTTTTTCTTGGAAAGCTGAGTCAATTTCCTACAACTTTCATGTTTTCAAGTGGACCCAGTTCTAATGCTAGCATTTTCGTTTTCTTCAGACAAGAAGATAAGGATTTTCACAAAGTCAAAAGTTGGCCACCCACTCAACAATTAGTCATCAAATCAATAATTCCGAATTTTGGCCTATAAAAGAAGGCATTTGCCATGTATTTAGGGGCTTGGTTGTTCAGATCAAGTTCATGCTCTTTATTTCTCTCTTTATATTTTTTGTAATTCTTAAGCTTTGCTTTCATTAATTTCTTGTTTATGCTTTTCATTTGCTTTCCTTTCCTTAGTTAACTTGTATCTTATTTATGTTCTTGTTTTGTTTATTTATGTTTCTCTTCTTCATTATGTTTAGCTAAGTTTATTATGTCAAGGTGAAAAGGTTACACTAATGGTGTAAAAACAAGTATAGTGTAAACTCAACATGGACCTTAATGTTTAATATTAACATGTCTTATCTTTTTATCTTACTAATTCTTAATACCTTGCTTGTTAAATGGTTAATCTAGATTTGTGTAGTATAACACTTGGTACAACAAATGCTTGGCACTCTCATAGCCCAACCGTATGGTATTACCTACACCTGGGCTATGAAAGGAACTTGATTTGTTGTTAACATCAGTTAACATCATGAATTCCTGACAATATTTAAAAGTTTGGTGTTATGTAAATAAGATAATTAATATGATCATGTTAATAATTTATAATGAGCTATTAATGACAAATCATCCGATTGGAACCTCCTTCGTGTGTGGTTTCCAAATTGAGTAATAAGAGTTTATACTATACTTGTTTGAAATACCATTGGTGGATCCTCTAACCTTGACATTTGTTTTTATCATTGTTTAATCTTTACATTAATCTTCCATCTCAAAGTTCTCATTAATTTCTTCCTCTTCTTCTTTATTATTATTACTCTTACTACTACTACTACTACTACTACTACTAATATTATTATTATTATTATTATTATTATTTACATTCTTGTTATATTTTCTGTACGTTAAGTATGCTCTGTGTTTGATCAAGGATCCTGACATTGTTGGTCTTGCCTTGTTCATTCGCATCAGAAATCTGTTTATATTATATAATATATCTCTTTGATCTTTTCATAAACTCAGTAAATAGGCTGGAAACCTGTGACCCGATCTTTTAGATCATTCTCAGGTATAACAACGCCACGTACTGAGTAATATTATTATTACTATTACTATTATTGTTACTATTATTGTTGTTATTATTATTGTTGTTGTTGTTATTGTTTTATTAATTCTAATTTATACAATTAACCTCTCTGTGGTTCGACTCCGGTCTTGCCGGGTTATTTATTACTTCGACACTCCTGCACTTGGGAGAAGACATCAATCTTTTAGTCGTGTCACTAGCGCCTGGAAAAAACAAGAAAAAAGAAAAAGAAAAGGGTTTTTGGTGTCAATGATATCACATGCAGCCAAATATATGGTGCCGACTGCTGGCAATAGGCACACGCTTCAGTTTGGTTATATGTAACTCATCGCGTAGAACGGGCACTTTGGCTTAAATACAATTATGTGCTAATCGCATGCCCATTAATTTATTTTTCTTAGAAAAGAGAAAATTACATAGTTTAGGGATCCACGCAACCCGGAGCTTTCATGTCGCGTCATCTTGGAAGCTGGAACACAGGTTGTATAAATACAAAAGGGTCTTGTTTGTTTGGTCCTCGGTCTGGCATCCCTAAAATGATTATTGTTGTTTGCCCTGTTTGGGAAGTGAGTTTTAATATATTTATTTATTAAAATTTAAATATTTTATTTAAATTAATTTTTTTAGTATTTTTAAATAATTTTAATATACAAATATTAAAAATATGTTTTTTTTTTTAAATAGGCCAAAGACACATTAGCTTATAACACCATAGCTTATAAATTACCAAAAGGCTTATAGCCTGACTTAATTGCTATTTGCCCCTGGGCTTGGAATTTCTTACGAAACTATAAAAATAACATAGATCAAACCAAAAGCAAAAACTACAAGGCAACATCAACAGCAGTTTGCAAAACTCAATTTTACCCCTATTTTCAATGTATTTTAAAAAATATAAAAAATTTCAAAAAAATAATTTTAATGCGATTTAGCCGAATTATAATTATTTCATGATTTTGGACACGTTTATTCAATATATATATATATATATATATAAGGGATCAAGATGGTGAAGGCTCTTTCAAGAGGGGAATAATATAAAACTGCCATTTTTTTTTCTAGTTTTGACAAGGAACACCAACACTATAAATTAAAATCTAAGGAAAAGACAAAAAAAACACACACACACACACATAAGAAATAATTCAAAAATATCCCAACAAAAAAAAACTCGAATTTGTAAAAAATCAATCCCTAAAAAAAACTTGTCTAAAAAAAACCCTAACTAGAAGCCTCTTTTTTCCTCCCTAAACTAGACCAACACTCTCCAGCAACGGTAGCATAAACAACCTCTCTTTTCCTCTCACAATCGGAATCCATCAACACCAATGCAACACCCTTACAATAGCTTTTTTTCTCAATGCATCATAACATAAGCGCCACCTTCCCTTCCCTTCACAAACACAGTCTGATAGTGTTTGGAACGTGTGAAAATCGTGTTATTTTAAAATTTAAATTTTTTTTAAAAAATAATTTTTTTTATGCTTTCGGATTGTTTTGATGAGCTAATATCAAAAATGATTTTTAAAAAATAAAAAAAACTTCATTTGAAGCGTTTCTAAGCGAAAAGCACTTTGAACCATCATTGCTACCACAATCTCAACCACACCCTACGTGTGATAGCCATGCACCGCCATTGCCCGATTTGATTTCAGCAATTTCCAATCAGCTTTAGCAGCCTTAAAAGGTTGTTCCCAAATCCTAACACATTCATTCGTTTATTTTTTTAGAATAACTTGTGACATTATTGATTTTTTATGTATATTGATGAATAATATTTGAATTTTTTAAGGCTCGCGTCATTGTATGGAAACCCGAGGATATGTAGCCATAAGGGATTGATATTTTTTATAGGTGGAATAAGGATGAAAACCAATATCTTATAAAAGGGTTAGGAGGATCAATTCAAATTTAGATTATCCAAGGCATAATAGATTGGTCTCGATGTTGAAATTTTATACTTGTGTTGTTGTTTTAGGTTTGTTTTTGTTTGATGTATGTATCACTTGTCTCTTATTCAAGAACTCAACCCAAGATAAGATGGTCTATTATCGGCTTGTATTCTTGGATATTGACTATTGTTATCCATTTTAGGACCCCATATAAATATATAAAATATAAAAAAACAAAAAAAATTTGGAGAAATAAAAAAAAATATACATCAATATGAAGAAAATGAAAAATATCTAGAAAATTTTCAAAGACTGGTTGAGGAAGATCAAAATACCAAAAGTTCAAAACTTGACAACATATTTTGATGAAGGTCCTATTGGCAAGGAAAATTCAATTTAAGGAGGAAAATTCAAAATTAAATGTTTAAGGAGTCAATTAGATTTTTCAAGGTTTAATTGAATTTATTGAGGGCATAATTAAAATAAAAAATGATTTTTGAAATCAATTTAGGTTTTAATTGGAAAAAATTAAAGTATGAGGGTCAAATTGCAATTTTAAAGAGTTAATTTGGTCGAATCAGAGGCTTAATTGCATAAATATTAAAATTTGATGGGTAATTAGGGATTTAATTGAAGAAATACAAAACCAATGACCAAACTGAAAAAAGACGTGTGAATGTAGTTGTTGAAATCGATCAAATCAGGGGTCAAATTAAAAAAATTGAAAGTTTGTTAATCAATTGAGGGTTAAAATGCATAATTTCATAACCAAGGACTAAAATGAAACAAACGATGAACTGTGGGGCTAACAATTGAGTTTGATAGAGGTATAATTGTAACTCCCGGGTAAATTCCTGTATTTTTTACTTACAAAAAAGGGGGGGGCAAATATATATAGAAGTTAATGGAGTGAAAATTATTATCTAATAATGTGAATGTGGGACAAGGATTAAATTGAATAAGGCAAACTTTTGGGCCAAATGGTTTTAAAACAAAATAAGGAAGGTCTTAAATAAGGGGGGGGGAACTTGTAAATATATAAACAAGTGGGGAGTGGAATTTAAGGGGGGAGTGGCCGGCCATGTTAGGGCTTGAGAGGGAGAAGAATTGAGTAAAATTTATCAAAGTTCATTCAAACAAATTCACAAAAATAAAAAATGAAGGAGATATAACTAGTGATTAAAGTTTATTTGGAAGGGTTTGAACAAGAAAATCTCAAAAGGGGAACAAAAGATTTTTTTATTAAAGAGGGGAGGCATTGAGAGGAAAATAAGGAGGGAAGGAGGGAAGAAATTTGCGTGGTGATTTCAAGCTTTCCATCTCTTATTTCTTTGAATTAAAAGGTAACAAATCTTTTCCTCTCAATTAAATTAATATATTTAGTATGTTAAGATTTTATTCAATTGTATTAGTGTATAATTATGGTATGAGTTGTGAGGTTGAATGGGTTAATTTATGAAATTATGATGAATTAATGTTTTAATAAATGAAATAATAGTGAGTAATGTTTCAATTTGTGAAATTGAAGAAAAAAATAATTATGGGTTCTTTGGAGGAGAGGTTTCGGCCTAGAGAAAGAAAATGAATGAAAATGTTGGATCAATAATTAATTGTTAAGTTATGTGATAATATTGATGATGAAGAAATTATATTAGTGATGAGTTAATATTGTTGTTTCATAGTTAAATGAGTTATGTGATAATATTGATGATGAATGAATTATATTGGTGATGAGTTAATATTGTTGAGTGATAATTAAATAAGTTATGTGATAATATTGATGATGAAGGAATTATGTTAGTGATGAGTTAATATTGTTGTTTGATAGTTAAATGAGTTATGTGATAATATTGATGATGAAGAGATTATATTAGTGATGAGTTAATATTGTTGAGTGATAATTAAATGAGTCATGTGGTAATATTGATGATGAAGAAATTATGTTAGTGATGAGTTGATATTGTTGTTGAAAATTAAATGAATTATGTGATGATGTGTTGATGAAGTAATTAAATTAACAATGAGTTGTTTTGCTGGTTTAATAAGTAAAGTGATTTTATGGTGATGTTGTTGATGAAATAATTAAATTGATGACAAGTTGATTTTGTGAAAATAAAATTTAATTGGTAATGAAATGAACCTACAGGAGTGGACGAGGCTACAAGAACCACTCAACATACAGGTTCAGCTAGCAGGACGCAAACACCAAATAGGTGTTTAATATCTTGAATATTTTTTTCTTTCTCTGAACTTTAGGTATTTAAATTTTCCCTCAATCAATGAAATGTTATGTGGAATGCTGGTAAATTTTTCCATGATAATTTATTTTGAAAATGGAAGACTTGTGAGCCAGTTATCCTGGAATAGAACTGGTGCCCTGTGAATGGGCAGCTTGTGGACCAGTTATCCTGGTATGGAACTGGTGCCCTGTGAATGGGCAGCTGGTGGGCCAGCTGTGTTGGTATGGAACTAGTGCTGGTATGAAATTAGTGCTGGTAGTCCAGCTGTGCTAGTTTGGAACTGAAGTTCTATGATGTGGACATGTTTGAATTTTGGATTATTGATTTGTGAATAGTACTTGGAAGATGATAGTAAATGTGGAAATTTTGTGAGTAACTAATGTATATATTTATATGTTAATGCAAATGTAAATGCTCTAATTAACCATGATTATCTTTTAAATCATTATGCAGGTTCATCTCAATACCGCGCCTCCTAGTAGTTTTAGAGTTTACTTCTATTACCAGTAAATCTTTTGGATATGTAAATTGTTGATAATAACATTTCTATATGTATATTTTGAAGATTATAATGTTGTGTATGTATGAATTTAAGTGGACTAGCTTATTTAACTTGTACTCTTTTGTGTAAATATTTTCTAATTATAATGGTGATATATATATAAGCATGTAGTTAATATTATTTATGATAAACAATACTTAAAAGATTATATATGATTGAAGGAAGTATATTAAGTCTATAATCTATGGTTTGTGTATCATGGTTAAGATAAATCTTCATTTTAGTAAAATAATTACTCGTTGAGTTGATATGTTAGAGAAAGTGAAATATTGTTGATTAAGATATGTTGGAGTATAATAAGAACATTGAATTGTGGAAATGGTTGATTAGGGACTGATGTTGATTTTGTCGATAACTTGAGATAGGCTAAATTAGGGGAAACTCTGCCGAAATTTTTTGAAAAAAAAAATATCATGAATTTTCAAAATATATTGCTGGAAAATTTTGGGGTTGTTACAGGAATTGTATGAAATTAAAAGTTTGAGAGACAATTATGAGTGTAATTAAAAGCAATTGAAAACACATAGACTAAATTGAAGTTTGTCAAATCTCAAATTAAAAAACTCTAATTTTAGGGTTTAACTTAGACGAAGCGTTATTCAGCCACCGTTTAGCTTCTTCTTCGGTAGTTTTAGCTGATCGAGTAGGCAACTTCAGACGAATGAATGTGGCGTCTTTAATCGCCTATGGAGTTGTAATCACCACTATTCAACTGAGAAACACTCACTTTACAAAGATCAACTACTCTCGTCAAACACTTACATTCTATTTTTTTCAACAAACTCAACATCTTGTCCCCGACCAACCATCACTACATTTTCAAATTCTAGGCTAATCAAATTGACACTTTCAAATGAATGAAGGTGGAACTACAAACCTCTAAATTGAGCAAGGATGGATCTAAACGAAAGGTATGCTTTTTCTCTATCAAGTTTAGATGGTTTCCAATGATGTTTACATCAAAACTGCTCTGGCAAAGCCTCGAAATTGATCAACTCAGTCAGCCTTGACTGAGATACACTTTGGTGCAAAACCACTCAATTGTTTCATGTGTTCACACTTAGGAACTTCCCAGAGGTTTTTTATCAAAGACTTAAAACATTTCTCTCAAGATTAGGGGACCAAAAACATCTCACCTTGACTTCTAAGCTTGATAATAATAATAAAAAAAACCCATTCTTGAGTTTGTTACAGAACCATCATCCTAAAATCATTGAAGTATAGAGGTTCCAGCTGTTAATATTTGATCAAAAGACCAATCTTTGATGAATGAGGATCAATATTTGATTAAATCCATAAAAATCCTTACTTGAAACCCTATAAATATCCCCTGGAAAACCAAAGCAGGAGAGGAAATAAAGGGAGAAAAAGGGAAGGGAAAATTGATAAAAAGAACTCCATGTGTGAAAGTATCAAATCCATTCTTCATAACTAAGTGTAGATAACCAACATTTAACAAAGAGAGTGGAAACAAGACCTAGTGTGGAAATAGGTATTTCAAGTATGAATATGCACCTTACATTGTGAACTCTACTAATCCTAAAAATGGAATGATTTAAGAAAGTGGAGTTGAGGGTTCATTTAATCTTGTTCTATTATCCAAGGTACAACAGGTTTCATTGAACCTGATCTGAATGTGTTGGTGACAAGGCTAGCAACCTTTCTTAGAGAGAATCTATTAGTAGAGTTTAATCTATATAAAGAAAAACTTGTAAATAATTCTATATTTTTTGTTGATGTTTTTTTGGGATATAAAGTGTTATAAAGTTGTTAAAATTTAGGATGTAAAATATAATTTTCCAAAACATAGAGGCAAAGAAAAAAACAATCAAACTATAGGATAATCGATATAATTTTCCTTAAAATCTTTTGGTTTTTTTTTTTGGTTTGCTTAGGGTTTGCTATCAACCTAATATTAAAAAATAAAATTCAATAAAAAACCCACATGAAATTGAAAAAAAAAGATAAAAAAAGGCTAAAAAACCCAAAAGATTTCGATTAGTATTTGTTTTTAGAGTTAGCTATTAATTTTAGGGTTTAGAGTTTGTTTTTTAGAGTTAAGGTTATGGTTTGGGGTAGGGTACTATTTAGGGTTTATATTTGGGATTAGAGTTGGTGTTAATTTGTGGTTTGACTTTTTAAAAAAAAAAATCATCGTTCTCAATTGAGTATTTGTTAAAGTTGTTATTTTAAAATTATTATTGCAATCATATTTTTATAAAAATTAAATTATTTTTCATAGAGTTTTTTAGCTTGTATTATCCCGACAAAACTTTTGGCCAAGAGTGTTCGAGAGGAAAAAAATACTTATTTTCCAATGTCATGTCTTTATACCATGAATATCATAAAATATTATAAAGAATAACTTCTAGAAATGCACCGGAGTCATGAGGCAATGGTAGACTGCAGTCTTTGCAAGTACACTTGCGATGTATCATTTCAGTTGTAAGCATCCGATTCCATTACAGTTAACAATGAAACAATTTTACGCAGAAAGAAGCTGCGGGGAGAAAAAAAAGGCACAGAAAGGAAAAGCTGGTAACATAAGAGAACCTGCTGTCCAGGCTAATCGCTCCGTTCTCCAAGCGGAACTGGTAGGCCTTTGATATCTTGTGATTGCGAATTGGATATGGAGATCAGTTCAGATCTATACTTTTCTGTTCCATCAAAACAATCTTTCACTTCACTCGGCCTCTCAGTGCTGTTTGAGTTTTCCGGCAACAAGTCCGAGATATCTATGAGCGACTCCCTTGCTGCTACTTCCTCCTCATGAACCTCTTTGCCAGAAGATATCTTATCCATAAAATTAATACCAGTCTGCTGCTATTCCTGTAACATCAAGACACATCATTCTGCTGCGAAAATAAACGAGCTTGAAAGGAATACCATGAGTAGAGCGTTGAATTCCAAGTCAGCAAATAATAACCAGTTCAACACACAAACGCACCAAGAACAAGCATCCCCGTGTAACACCAGCCATGAATATATACTGCATAACCCAATTCCGGACTTCACCAAACCTTTAAGTAAAAGCCAAATACGATTCATCGAAGTTTACAGAGTGATTTAAAAGCCCATATAAGCTTGAGGTTAATCTGCAATCTGCCAGCAAGATTTTGCATTGCCATTTTCACATGGTAATAAAACCTAGTGCACGGGTGCATAAAAACCAGGTTGGAATTCGACAATTGCGCGACAATTGTAAGAGTATCAAAGCAAAAGAAAAAAAAAGAAATCCTCCCTGAGCAATGTAATGAGGAAGCATTTTCCAGTTGCTTCATTAACAATCAGATATATATATATATATATATATATATATATATATATATATATATATATATAGAACAACAACAATATTTTAGAAACACCAATCCAATCCACCAAAATCCGAGTTTGATTTACAGAGAATTGAAGCTATGAAAAAGAGCAGAAGCACTCACCCTTCCCTTAGAAACAATTCTCGCTTATGAAACCAAAATCTAAAGTTATTTTCTCGTTGGAAAGAAAGAAAGAAAGAAAGAAAGAAAATCAATGGTTTCGAATTTATAAATTTAAGAAAGGGTTGAGAAGTTCAAAGAACAAGAAACTCTGTTTATGCAAAGCAAACAGGCAACAGCCGGCGAGGCAAAGATTGCAAATTAAGGCGGAGCAAACGTAAAGCAGAAAACAAATCGAATTCGAATTCGCTTTCCTTCCCTCCCACAGAAACCAAGCTTCTTTTTTCTTAAATTGAAAAAAAAAATGAATAACATAATAATCAGAATAGAACAGTTGCAGCAGGCAGCAAATTGAAATACGAGAGACAGAGATAGATCTATATATAAAAAAATGATTATTGGAAATGGAGGGTGAATACAATACCTCTGGTTCTGGATGGTTGCTTGGCGGGTTGGAGTGTTCACAGTTATGGATTGGCCGAATGATTATCTATGATAAGATAATACAGCGTCAGAAAACGCCAGACGGATGAGGCATCTCTTTTCAATGGAGTATTTCCATTTCCTATCTTTCTTTTTAACGATAGTTATTAAGTATACTATACTAGTTTACTAGCCACAACAATGCCATGGATCGGATTAAAAAAAAAATTGAATATGAAAAACATGTTCAGCTTTCATGAATTTATTTAATATTTTTATTAAATTTAATTTGTTTGGAGAAATTTTTTTACCTGATTATTTTTCTAGTTCAAGTTTAAAATTAACCCTTAACAAGGTTATTTCAATGTGACTAGATCAATTTAACAAGTTCAAAAACTACCTGAATGACCAATAAAAATCATGATTTGACTTAAAAAATTTAAAATAATATTTTGTGGTTTAACAAGCCAAACTAGCGACCCAAATTATAACGCCTTTGTTTTTTTATAACTTTTTTTTTACTTAATAATATGATAGTAAAAATAAACGCTAGCAAAATTGAGCATTGATCAAATACTGAGATATATGTTTGAAATTGTGATAACCTCATAAAAAACAAACCAAAACAAATTATGAAGACCAATTCAAAATAAACTACATGTTGAATAATGAAATTGAAGAAAAAATAATAAAATTTTTTAAAAGAGTAAAAAGAAGAAAAGGGAGTCTGACCTAGCGGGACAACCTTGAAACCTCCTGACTTGACTCTTTACTCAGCTCTGGTTTAAAATTAACACGTGAAGAAGTGACCCCAACATGATTTAGCCAACTTGGTGGGTCTGAAAGCAACCCGAACGACCGGTAAAGAGTGTGGTTTGACTATGAAAAAAATTCAAGGTGATATTTTTTTTAATATTAAGACAAGAATATATTGGATTGACTCGAGTTTTGCAATTTAAACTGATTGATCCAAGCTTCGTGACTTAACCTGCCAAACTTATGACCCGGATCATTAACTCCACTAGGTTTAACTTCTTTGTTTATTTTAACTATTTTTTATTTAATGATATGATAACAAAAATAGACACTAATAAAATTGAGCATCAACCAAATACTAATATGTGTGTTTGAGACTATTATAACCTTATAGAAAGTAAATCAAATAACCAATTAAAAATAAATAAAATGTTGAAAACCAGTTCAAAAATGAAAAAAAAAACCAAAAAGGATACAATAAAAAAAATGAAAGATAGATTTTCTTAAAAAAAAAAAAAAAGAACTAGCTCCTTCACTATTCATATAAATAATGAAGGAGCTAGCCGATTATTTTAGTTTTTGATTAATCATTGTCCTGCGTTAAATTGCAAATCAGATCAAATTGCTTTAAACATAAAAAAAAATATTCAGGTATTTTTAATGTATTTTCCAGTAGAAAAGGATTTTAAAGTGTGACATCTTGAATGTTTTTTTAGTTTCATCCTTCAACTTCACGGGTCCAATGGAAACTCAAACAAGTGATAAAAATATAATTTGAGTACAAAAATCAAGACGATATTTAAAATAAAAAATTGAAACGACAACATATTGTATTGACTTTGATCAACTCAAGTTAACATACTAAGTCTACAACTTAGTTTTTGAGATCATGATAACATATAAAAAATAAAATGAAACAAATTATGAAGTTCAATTCTCAATTAGCCCAATATTGAATGATGAAATTTTAAAAAAAATTGAGACAACCTAGGTCATGAGACCTAGATAATTTCATAGAAAACAAATCAAAATAAATTATAAAGTTCAATTCGCAATCGATCTAATGTTAAAGGATGAAACTAAGAAAAATATTTAATTAAAAAAACTCAAAAAACAACTCGAGTAAACTAGAGTTAACATGTCAAACCTATAAATTTATTTGAGCTATAGAGACTGGTACATATTATGTTCTTTCTTTTATGAAAGGAAGCGGTTCTTCTCATAAGCTAGGGTATAGGGAATATATAAAACTAATATGTAGGTACTTGTCATAAGATATATATACTAAACCGACCTGCATGAGAATTCCATGGAGAGTTCACATATGTCTATGCAAAGGCTCACATGACGGTTGTTTAAGTGATCTTTAGACTTAAGATCACTAAGTTATCTTATATAAAGAATGTTATATTTTGATTATGTTATATGTTATCTTAATCGAGGTAACGAATGGGCAAACATTGGATATAACATGAACTATATGAAGGTATTTGAGTGATTAAGAGATGATTCATTTCCCTACGTGAATTAGAGAAAATGTTTCATCTGTTTTCAAATAGTATTGACTGAGAAATCCTTGGCTAATGTGGAATGAGATTTGAAAAGAATTTCAAATCTTATTCAAACGATCAATGACTATTATGTAGAGAACAAACTTGATTTAAAATGGTAGACATACTTCATGCTTTAATATTAAATAAGAAAATTATTAATGAAATGATATTTAATTACACTGAGAAACCGATCAGTGAAAGGTTAAGTCAAACCATTAATGACTTTTCTAATATTTAGGGGATCATGACTCGTTGCTGGACAATGCACCTGACCTTCAAATATAAATTAATTAATTGTTGAATTGATAATAAATTAAATTATTTAATCTATTTAATTAGAATTATAATTTATATTTGGGTCAATATATTAGGAACCTAAAAGGTCACATACATTAAGAACTATTAGTCAGAAATTAAATTATAATGATTTAATTAAATATGACTTAATTAAAATATATTTTAAAAATTATATTTTTAAATCTAAAAAAATCCAAACAATAACTTGATTTTAAAATTATCCTAAATTAACCAAGCACGCCAGCCTCAACATGCATTAAATGCCTATCAGTTTAAAAGGCTTAGAAACGCACTCCCTCCAACCTATCTTTAGCATGCTGAACCACCCCCAGCTCGAGCAACCTCTTCAGGTACTGTCAAACGCAAGTTACACCCTTAATTCCTGGAAAAGAAAGCTTGTCCGCCGAGAGAATTGCAAGCTGAGCATCCATATACAGAGGAGAAAGACAGAGACCCTGCCTAGCCTAGCCTAGCCTAGCCTAGCCAAGCCACAGAAAAAACCAATCCTATCAGAAAGAGCCATCCGATAAAGCAAGTCCTGAGAGCCACAAAAAAAGCACTGTTGTAGTGAACAGGTATTTTGACTAAAACGCAACAGTGCTGCCCAGGAAGCACTGTTGCTGTGAGCAGGACTTTTTCCTCAATGTTTACAGTGTAGTATTTCCAAGAACTTTCATCCTCATCCGATAAAGCAAGTCCTGAGAGCCACAAAAGAATCGCTGTTGTTGTCTCCATTTCAAAGCAAGTGCAGGGAGCCCCACGACTGAGAAAAACAATGACAAAACTTGCACTGAGCTGACCAGGAAGCACTGTTGCTGTGAGCAGGACTTTTTCCTCAATGTTTACAGTGTAGTATTTCCAAGAACTTTCATCCGATAAAGCAAGTCCTGAGAGCCACAAAAGAATCGCTGTTGTTGTCTCCATTTCAAAGCAAGTCCAGGGAGCCCCACGACTGAAAAAAACAAGAACAAAACTTGCAAGCAATGAGTTGCCCAGGAAGCACTGTTGTAGTGCACAGGAGTTTTGTCTCTGTGTGTACAGTGTAGTTCCAGGACCTTTTAATCTTTTTTTAATGTCCAAATAAAAAACAAATGCATGCACTAGGAAGGATTTGAATGCATTTTAATTTATTGGTAAATAAACTGCTCACAACTGACACATTTCTATCCATTTGAATTTATTTTAGAATAAAAACAAATTTAATATTAAAAAGTAAAATGAAAACATAGGGTTTTAAGAGTGGTTGAAGTTGTATTTTGCTAGAAATATATTAAAATAACATTTTATTATTATTTTTTAAATTTTATTTTTAATATTAACATATCAAAACAATTCAAAAATACTAAAAAATAAAATTAAAACAAAAAAATTTAAATTCTGGACAAAAAAAAAATGCAATTTATTGTGCTTTCTTAATTTTTTGTGAAAAAATAATCAGGACTAAATTGCTATTAAAAGCAAAATTTCAATATTTTGATTAAGAAATTAAAATAAATTACTTGTAAAAATAAAAACAGTTAAAATTTATCCCATTCCAACTTCATACTCTAAATTAAATAAATATATCAAAATAATATTATTATTTTTTATTTTTAACATCAAAACAATCTAAAAATACTTAAAAAAAACTTAATTTTAAAAAATATATTTTCAAAAACACTTATCCTCAAAAACAAACACTACCTTAAAACAAAAAATGTTCTCAACACTATATTTCATTCATTCATTGGCTGTGGTGGTTGTCTTTCAAGCACAAGCAGTTTGCAGAACAATAACAACCTCTTCACTCTTCTCTTCATCTATTTCACTTCAAACTGGTTGACAACATAGTTTACTGCTGTTTCTGACGAGTCTCCTTAATCCATCATCATCCAGCCGCCGCCGCCGCCATCTGCATTGGCTCGCATGCCAAAAGAGTTACACTACTTCGTTCTTACCCACCCGCTACGTAGGCAGCTAGGACGCTTGCTTAAGCGGATTGGCTCTAGCTTCGCTGTTTTCTCTACTTATTTCTTCTCATCTAAATTAAGTTTTTTATATATATTCTGTTTTTTTTTTTCTGTGGGAAAATGACTACGTTTCCTGAAAAAAGGGAGGCAACATCCACTCTTAAGCATAATTGCCCTCGACATGTTCGTAAGATTTCTTCCCCAGTTGACGCCCAAACCCATGCCGACGACAGCAGGGCCTTCATAATTTTAAATGCGCCAGCTGTTCTGCTTCTTTGCTTCAAATGAGGCCCCGTCATTAAGCATGTCTTGAGCATCGCTTTCCATTCCCAGCTTGGACAGCGCCAGAGCTTGCATGTAGAATGCGGTGGGCCACTCCGGCAAACACACCTGAGCCTGCATTGCATCTCTCAATGCAAGCTCTTCCTGGCCAATCATCAAGTACGACAGGGCTCGCCTCACAAAAATAGTACCAGAAGGAACAGACATCATCGATACCAACTGCATTCCCAAAGATGATGATATCAAATTATCAATTAAACTCATGCAGACTTATGGTAAGTATACTATTTCAACTAGGAGAGCACAATTCACAACTCTAAATAAAATGGTCAGTATTTATTGAGATCGAGGACACGAAGAACAAGTTGCATGAAAACTAAAGATGGTTATAAAATTCAGACACGCTGTGCAACTTAGGCAAGATAGATGACACTGGAGAGGCAGAATGATGCTAAATACATCCATCCCAATAACTTGCAGAGAGCCAAGCTGACATTTGAGGCTCGCACTGTATGGCAATATAACCATCGAATCTCCATGGATATGTATAGCTTGTCATATCACATCATTCACTTCTTAATTCTCCTTCCGGAATAGTGTAGGTTAGATAGAAGTTAAGATGATAGGGTTCTGTTTGGGATATCTAATGGTTATCTTGAGCTAGAGAAGGACGTGTATTAGTTACAGGGTTGGATTAAGTAAAAAACATGCAGGCAACCCAGGCTGCCAAAAGGTGGGCTTGAAACCCATCATCAGACGCACTTGGGGGATTTTGTGTGGCACGCAGCTGCTTCTAGGTTGCGAAAGCATTTGCACATTATGCAGATCTAGATTATACTTATGGAACTGAGACATTCACATGGAAGTGCCCTTGAAAAAAAAACTGAAGTTGGAAGAAGAAAATCATGATAAATTTTAGGTTTAAACTTAATGTCATTGTGCATCATTTGGAGCTGTCCAAACAAAACTATAATAGAGTTGAAGTTAATAGATGGTGAGGGTACACTGAGTTTAATCCCCATCTTTGGAACAAGTATCTGATTTGGCCCCTATAATTTTTTATCTTCATATCTCTCATTGATTGGCAAATGTTGGTCAACGTTGCCCTGTAGTTCACAGGCCTCTAGAACGTTACATTTTTTTGGCAAGCTCAGCTAATTTTTGTACACATGATGCTCCACGGCATGGTAAACAAGGAACCAAACCACCCATGCCACTCAGCAAAAATTGAAACAGCAAAATAAAACAAGGGAACCCAAAAGTTCAAAAGTCCAATTTTCATGCAAATTAAAATTCATTTTAGATAGAAATCAAGCATGCAATACTAGTTATAACATTCCACGACCTACTGTAAATGAATCAACCAATAGAGAGGGAGATACCTTTGTATAATATTCTATGGCATTTTTAAAATCTTTATCTCTGAAAGCAATATCCCCAAATTTCTTTGTATTCAGCATATCTTGTACTTGTTGTGTCCACTCTTGAAATGACAACTTCAAAGGAAACAGATATACAGAGAGTTAGATGATGGTAATAAGGACGTCTAATGCCGGCAGCATGCAAAAGAAACATGAAGAAGCAAAGGGTTGATTATATTAAAACAGTACAGGCAACCAAGCGAAACCAACTGGCAATAAATAAAGAAGCCAAATTATGTTACCAAACAATAGAAAGTGAGTAAAACAAAGGAAATCATGCATCGCCACAACCCACCTCATTTTCTGCACCTTCTTCATCTTTATAGCCTGTTTTAAGCAAAATTTCATGCACTGCAGTAAGATCCATCCTTGCACAAGCCTTTCCAAGTGGGGAAAGCATGGTTGGCAGCGCTGCTGGAGTTTTAGATAGACCCATTAGCACATGAGACGCAACCTAGAAGAACCAATTTGAAAGTATGCGTTAGTACGGCTACAACACAAGTACAACTATCCCATTATAGAAAAAAGACCTGTTTTCCATTGACAATAAGATCAAAGAAAAATCACCTCTTTTTGTTTCTGGAGAGGGGCCACTGCTGTAAGGAGAAACTTAATGTCAGGTCGATCTTTGGACTCATACTGTAGACATTTTGAGGCTAGTTCAACCAAAGCAGTTCCGTCTTCATTCGCATATTGTCCTTCCAAGGATGAGTCCATCAGCAATAATAAATTCTTCCCTCTTATCAAGTCCAATGCCTGGCGAAACAAATCTCATATGAAATAATTATTCCAAGTTATAAACACCCAATGACTAGTCACTGGTCAGAATGTCAGAATATGAAGTCCAGCTGATCTATATCACAGAATTAACAATTCACATATGGTAACACGCTATATTTGCTTAGGAAGGAGAAGGCATAATGAGATCCAGGTATTGGGATGCCACTGTAAAACAAATAGTTTCAAAAAGATAAGGATTAGTTACAAGGATAACATACATGGCTTGGAGGGATATGTTTCCCACTCAGAAGATCCAGTAGAACAGTTCCATAACTGTATACCACACTCTCAGGGATGACCCTACCTGCAATAATTGGGCATCCAATCATAAACCGTGATGTAAGTACACAATTTTAATCTCTTTGTATCATCAAAATCAGACATTCGTAGAAGACTGGTTCAATGATTTTCCTTCCCAGTACTGATAAAAAAAAATCCTGAAATGTCAATATTTTGAGAACATTTTGAGAGAATGAAACGCATGAATAAGATTTTTATTCAAAATCAATGTCAGTAGGATAGGATTCAATACTGTTTTTGACTTGTTTGATGATGTGAATGTACTCCATAAACTCACAGTGGCTGAAGGACAATCAAAAGTGAGTTTATGTACAACAGATTAATATTTTAATTTCTAGCTTAATAATCCTTGCAGTTTACGCCCGACATCATATACTTGAAGGTGCAGACTTCCAAGAGTTGATCTGCCTCAGTGCTGGGTTATAAGAATGCACCTGTTCGCAAAAATTCTGGCGGTGTGTAAGCCAAATTTGTGCTGTAGCTTTTCCCATCCCGGCTATTTTTCATCAAGCCAAAACTAGATAATCGGGGGTCACCATCCTGGCATAAAGATGAAACTACGTGAAACAAAAGACCACAAAAGTTCAGAATAAGTTATTAAAGGCGATTTGAAAATTAGTCTGTGTAAACATGCAGGCATTTTACTAGGTAGAAAAACACAGATATAGAATAATTGGAGAGTTTAACTTCTACAAATGAAAAAGATACTACAGAGGCATATACAATTCAAGCAAATCACGTAGAGAAATTCTTGACATTTTTGCCAGGTTACAATGACATGCCATACTTCACATTATGCATCCGCAGCAAAAATCATGGACGGTAATGGTTGTCAGTTGTCACAATGATGTGACAGAGATTAGAGTGATGAGCATAGTGTTAGATAGAGCGTGATTAGATGATAGGTAAATGCCAAAGACATGAACAAGTAGAGAGAGTTGGTAAGCAAAAATAGTCATAACAAGTAGAAGGTAATGCACACAATCCTAATCTTTTTGTATTCAACAAGATTATTGCACAGGTCAATATGCATGCCTAAAGTAATTTTAGAGAATCAAGAAAGATTACATAGTTATTAGAGACTTTATATTGTTCCATTTTCACACGGGAGGATTGCATGTAACAAAAAATCCAGGCTTTAATTTAAAACTGTTCGATGAAACTGTGGCACATTGAACAAGAGAGCAGGAAAGCAAGTCTGAGAATGCTAAGTAACCTCATCAAAAAGAACTCTGTAGGCATTCAAATCATGGTAAATCTTGCGGTTCTGGGCATTGCAATGATCAAGCACTTGGGCAATGTAAAAAGCAACTCTGACACGCATTTCCCATGGCAAAGGCTGTTTTTCCCCTGCCATAAACAGAATAACTTGATCATAGAAATCATTTTTCAAAAATGAAAAAAGAAGAAGATGATTCTAAAGATGCTTAAAAAAAGAAAAAAAGAAAAAGAAACCCAAAACGTTTTAAAAAAAGAGTAACCAAACAATATCATCTCATAAAAGTAGTAGTAGCAGCAGTACAGTGAAAAAGATGCTTAGAGAGAGTGTCATTAGGCATGTATTCAGCCACCAACAAGCGCTCATCACCCTCCGCACAGCACCCAATCAAATTGACCAATCTGTTATGGCGAACTTTTCCAACCCCAGAAGCCTCAGTGAGAAACTGGTTCGGGTCAGGCCAAGAGAGCCTGGAGAAACGCTTGACAGCAACAAGCCTGTGACTATTGTCATTATTATTACTCTTGAGCTTTCCTCTGTAAACCACATTGGGAGCCTTCTCTCCACTCTCGGATACAATAAAATCGCTGCTGAATCCATTGGTGGCCGCTCGAAGCTCGGCCAAGGAGAACTCCCTGAAAGGGGGGACGAGTTGGTCTTGATCGTGATTTTCTTGGGAGTCAGGTTGGTCATTAGCGGGTAGATCTGGCTTGGCTTCTTCAGGGAGAGGACGGTCTAGATCAGGAGAAGCTAGATGGGTGGTTTTGGACTGAAAACAGCCCATTATTACAGGAAGAGGACAGACTATACTATCCCTTTTTTTCTATAAGAGAAATACACAGTAGCAGAAGAACTAGCCTAGTAGCAGTAGTATGAAATCAACATTTATTCATTTATTTTAGTGGGGCGTAAATGAAGTGGTTGGGAAGGAAAGGTTGAAGATTGTGTAAATTTAATGGAGGTTGACTGACTTGGAGTTGGGGTCTTCTTTCTTTGATCGCTACCACTAGACACTGCTACTGCTTTATAATGATACCATCTCCACTCCAATCCCACTGAGAATGGCAAGGTAGCAGTGAAGATGGAGCTCAAAAGTCAAAAAGACTTGAAGGAGGGAGGTGATCAGGCCTTCTTCTCTCTCTTGTCTGCATGCTCAAAACACTAGAGACGAGGGAGGTCACATGACTAGTTCATCGCCAGCACGTGAAGAGAGAGAGAGAACATATATATTAGTTTTTTCTTTTTTCTGGCTCAAGTTTTTCAGACAGTGAGTGTATGGTGGAGCAAACTGATTTCATTTTTTTAATAAATAATTGTTCATCGTCATCGTCATCGTCATCGTCATCTTATGCTTATATTGCTCTGAAACAAGGATGAAGGCAGACATGAAGAAGTTGAGGAGGAGAAGGCAGTTCCAAAACAGGGAAAAAAAAAGTTGAGGAAAGAGAAGGGGATTGTCAAATTTAGAAAAGTAACTCTGTGGGTCTGTTCTAGTAAGATGCTTCCCCCGAAAAGCGGTGCTAGAGGACAGGAAGGTAGCGTCCGGGAAGGCAGCCCATTTGAAAAAACAAATATTTTTAAAAAACAACTAATACTAAATATTACTGAAGCTTTTTACTATCTATCTCAAATAAATAAATAAAATATATAAAAAATTTGGTTAGTTTTCATTTACAAGTATCTATTTATTGAATCATATTTTTTTTAATACTCTAGAAGTGGACATGCAGTAGACTCAAGAGCTTTTTTCTATTAAAAATAATGTTCAGATAGCAAAAATATGTTGTAAAATATATATATATATATATATATATATATATATATATATATATATATATGTAACTTAAGTTGTAGACAAAACTACATCAAATAAATTAGTTTTATTTTTATCATATAATAAAAAAATAATGACAAAAAATTGATCAAAATTAATAATAATAATAACGATAACTTGTGAAAAAAACATTTTTATAAAAGAAAACAAATGATATAACTCAATTTTTATCCTATTAAATAAAAAAAATATAAAATTTGGTATCAGAGCCTCTGGTTTGGGAGTGATCATGACCTCTTCTTCTCTATCTTCACCTCCTCCCTCTTCTCTTCTGACCTCTTCTTTCTCCTTCCATCTTCCCCCTTCACCCTCCATTCACCGGTCTACGTCTACAAAACTTGACTATCTTTATGAGGTTAGCCTTTTGGATGATACACAAAAAATCCCTGAAACAGATCTTCCTCTTGTCAATCCATATCATTCTTTTGCCAAAAAATCTCCTTTTGTTATCCCTGTATTAAAACTCTCATCAAGCAATCTTCTCGTGTGGCAAAAGAATATGTTCAAGCTTCCTCATTTGACCAACATAAAATTCTTGCTACTTCCCAAGAACAATTTGTTACTCTTGAAATTCCATCAGAATTTCCAGGCCAATGGATTTCTCAAGGATATACACATATTCATTTTGGTGCTATCCGACTAACCTTGTCTTATCATGGCCGAAAAGGTTTACCTGTTGCAGCAAAATTAGCTCTTCTAGATACTAGATATCTGGAGTATCAACATGCATGCATTGGATCTCTTAAAACCACGCTTAATTGTGGCACAGTAGTTGTTACTTTCTATCCCAACTTCAATATGGCTTTGGATGATCCTCAACTTCATCACTTTTTGAAAGTCCAACTACATATCACTGGTGCTGATCAAGTTTTAGACACCTATCAAGCCACTCTTCATTATCAAATAGCTTATCGGGTCCAAAATCATGCCTTTGATTTAGTACTCCCTATAACCAATGATGTTTTGCTTATTACTGTTGATATCAATCAAAGAGCCACCTGTACTCATGTCCCGCGACAAATCCTGAAAGAGGACTTACAGAAGTTACTCCCCTCTTCTTGAATTACTAATTATGAAAAGTTGCATCAAAGCTTTGTCCCTATACAATCCACAAAACCCGAGTTCACCAAAAAGGTTGATGGTACTATTGGAATCATCTTCAAGAAAAGGAGAATATTCCACTTCTCCACCAGGGATCTTTTCCTCCTCCATCTTGATAGTGCAATCAGCTAATGATCCTCTGCCGGTACATGTAGAGTTCTTCTCTAAGGACGGTCTCCCCGTCTATTCTTTTGCTCAGGATAATCATGTTTTTTGGGACACTTGTAATTGTGACGGTTGCTATAATCCAGACATGGAAGATGACTCCCCCAAGCAAAAAAGGAAATCTTCTGGTAAGAAGCTGAAAGCTAGATACAATCAAGGAGACAGAACAGTTGACACTTTGGGACAACCCTTTAGAAAATTTGACTATCTTGTCAAATATACTCCTCCCTCTTGGGCACCTCTAGAACACGTCCCCACAATCTCCATGTATCAACCTACAAGACCTTATGATGATGATTTTCCTGCTTTACAAGAACAAGTAAAAGATAGGGTTCGTACTCTACCACAAGTTCAAAACCCTCAAGGCGTAGATGCTGATGGCCGCCCTAAACAAGTCACCCAAGCAGAAGCAGTTCGCAATTGGCAAAGTCAAAATGCCATTGCTCAAAATTCTGTTTTTCATAGAATGGAATCTAAGGTTGACTTGGTTAAGACTAATATGAAAAAGATGATTGTCTCTGTTGATTCTCGAATTCTTCATCTCGAACAACTGTGTGCTGAAATTCAACAAAGGATCTCCACCATCCATGAGTATTTACTCATTCAAGCTTCTAATGGCAGACATGTAGACCCTCAGAAGGAACACGAGATTCAGTCTCTCAAAATATAACTCAAGTCTCTTCAGGCTGAATTAGCCAAATCTAAATCTAAGCCTTTACCATTTCCTGAACCTCCACAGACTAGGATGACCTCCTATTATCTAGACCCTTATTGGGCTAAACATTCCCCTTCCTACAACCCCCAACCTCCACCTACCACACCTCAACTATTTGAAAACCTAAACACTGAAAAACTTTTCAAACCTCTCTCCAAAAGAGATAAAGGGAAAACTCCAGTACCAACCACTTCCAAAAAACCCAGATCACCAGCCCCTATCATCTCTTCATCCTCTGATTCTTTTTAATCTAAAAAGCATGAAACTGATGATCCATTCCAAGACTCCTAGGACCCTTATCAACTTATGATCCAGTCAAACAACCTTCCAACCCTATCCAGTCTTTTCTTACTACTTATTCCCAATAGACTATTCCTAAAATTCTTACCCATGAACCTCTTGCCAATACATCTGAAGAAGAGACTCCCGATGATGAAATTCTTGCAACTTCTGAAGACTCTTTTATTGAAGATGATTCTTCTAACACTTGTTCTATGCCACCATTACTGATGGTTGATCCTCCTCCAGCACAGACATCAGATCCTTAATCATCACGGACTCAGCAAGAGCCTACTCTGACCTTTACCACAAGAGTTAGTGTGGATGAACCAATTAGCAGTGATGATGAGGTAAATCTCAATCCTCGCCATTATCATCCCCATATCCATTCTCCAAGTACCAGTGGTTATTTTACTTTGGATGATATCCCATGAGTAAAATGGCAAGACAAAATCCTTGAATTTCATTCATGGCTAACTAGCTATATGCTCAAGGACAGCGCAACCCTCAGGGATGCATTACAACTGTCATAACCCAATTCTGGGTTATTCCCTAAAATTCATTTCTTTTTCAAAATAAAAACAAAAAATAATAATAAAGGCTGGCAACGTGGAGAAAGTAAGTCGGGAAATCAAGTTGTAATTTTTGAAGGAAATTCAAGACCTAATTGTCCCCCATTATGCCAAAAAATGGAGAAAAAAATGCAAATTCAAGGTTAAATTAAATGATTATTGGACGAATTTGCATAAAAATTAAGTTCAATGACATAATTAAATTTTTAATAGGCCAATTTAATTTAATCATGGGCCAAATTAAATTTTAATTATGTTTAAGAATTAATTTGGGTCCAATTGAAGGATTTAATTAAGTGCAAGGACTTAATTATACTTTAAATGGGTCAAATTAATTTTATTTGGGGCTTAATTGGTGAAAAATAAAGTTTGGGAGCCTAATTTGGGCTTAATTGAGAAAATTAGAATTTTAAGAGACCAAATTTAATTTTTACCAAGTTAATTGATTGAAATTAGGGGCCAAATTGCAAGAAAATTGAAGTTTTGAGGTCAATTAGAGGTTAAATTGAAGAAATTGACAGCCAAGGACATTTCTGTAAAAGGCGCCAAAATTAAAGGGCTTAACTGACAAAATCCGGGGGTTAAATTGAAAAAATTGAAAGTTTAATGGTCAATTAGGGGAGAGATTGCATAAATCCGAGACCAAGGACTATAATGCAAAAGGCGCGTAAATTCAGGGCTGAATTTGAAGTTACGCTAGGACCAAATTGCATTAAATCAAAAGTTTAGGGTTAATTAGGGATTCTATTGAAAGAAATTGAAAGTTGGAGGACTAAATTGAAAATCGGCAAAAATCCCTAATTTTAACCCAAAACGACGTTGTTTTTGCGTTAAAAAGAAAAAAAAAAGAGACCAGGCAACGCGTTGCCTGGTCACTGTTCATCATCTTCCTCGTGAAGCTATCAGGGTAGCAGTTTTACAGGTGCATTTAATGCCTCGTTTGGCCCCCAAAATTGACAAATCATGCACCAAAATGGCCACCTGAAACCCCTCTATCCCTGAGCATTGTCCGGTCAGGCCTATAAAAGTCAAAACTGCTCCGGCGACTGGCCGAAAGTGGCCACCTCGGACAGCCTTGGACTGTCAAATTTGACAGTTCGAGGTGCACACGTTGAACCGACGGCTTAGATTCTTCGAGTCAAATCAAGGGCTGAAATTTTTTTTTAAAAGTAACTAGATCAAAAGTTGTATTCTTAATAAAATTAGTCTTAGATAATTTTTTTTTTCAAATCATCTTATAATGTCATACTTTTTAAAAAAGATTAGAGCTTTTATGGTTATATTCTTAATAAACTTGTTAATAATTATACATGAGTGTAACATGTAACAAATTGTAAAAAAAATTATACATGAATATCCAATGAGAATAAAATAGATATTGTTTTTTCATTGTTGATGTTTGTATAATTTTCACAAATTAATTATTTTTTTATTCTTTTCATATTACTACATAAAAATTATGAAGACATGATTTTTTTTTATTTGCATCATGGTTTTTAGATTTTGATAAGTTTTTATTTAAAAAAACATGCTACTAATAAAAAAAGGCATGTATTTTTGTAACAAAACTAAAAAAGAAATTGAGAGTTTTTCCTCAAGAAATAATTGTTTTCCCTCTTTAACTTAAACTATTAAGATTCTTTAGAATATTTATTTTAATTATCTTAAATTTTTATTACAAAATAAAATGTTAATAAAAAATATTTTTTTTGTAAAAACAAAATATACATAAAAATTAGGTGTGTTTGATAATGTCATTCAACCTGTATTTTAAAGTGCTTCTTAAATTGCTTTTCACATGAAAAAACTTTAAATTGATATTTTTAGGTGTTTCCAATAATTTTATTGTGTTAATATAAAAAATTTAATATATATAAATTATTTTAATATATTTTTAATTAAAAAATACTTATATTATATTACAAAACACTAGGGGTGATCATTTTCGGTTCGGTTCGGTTTTTATCAAAAAAAGTAACCAAACCGAAAAAAAAAAATTTGAAAAAAAAACCGAAACCGAACCGAAACCGGGTCAAACCGACCGGTTTCGGTTCGGTTCGGTTCGGTTTTTTTAGGGAAAAACCGGTTCAAACCGGTTTGGCTTGGTTTTCTCGGTTTTGGCTCGGTTTTTTCCGATTTTGGCTCGGTTTTTCCGGTTTGGCTCGGTTTTGGCTCGGTTTTTTTTTTGTTTCGGTTCGGTTCGGTTTTTTTGGTTTTTTGGTTACAAAACCGAAACCGAACTGAACCGACCGGGTTTTTCAAAATTCTAATCGGTTTTTTTTTTCGGTTCGGTTTTTTCGGTTATTTTTTTTCCGGTTTTCTTGGTTTATTTGGTTTTTTGATTTTTTTGCTCACCCTACAAAACACGCTCCGGGCCATGTTTTGCTACTGGTACAAATTTGCAATCGCACTTATGGTCTAAGATCTAACATGCTTAGTACTAATCCATGACAATCCTCTCGTATGCTCCAAACTTCCTGAAAAGAGCAATTATATTTATCTGTTACTCTATGCTTGATCCAGCACATGTCATGGTCTGCGCAAGACTATGCCAATGGAGATGTAAAATGGGCCGGAAGGCACAGCCCACTTGCAACGATTAAATGGGCTTGATCCAGCAGTTCGTGTCCCGATTTGGGCTAGACTATAGATGGGCCATGCTCTATTGATCCATGGATATACATAAAGGAATTGTTTGGATTTAAATAAATCAACGAAGGATAAATAAAAGGTGGGAAAACGCCCTCCCCAAGCCCCTTTTTTCTCTCTTTATCAATCTTTCAGATTTCAAGCAATTCGACTTCCTTTTTCTATCCGGAGTTATTTACCTGCGCTCCATTATGGATCAGACTGATTTTCTTGAAAATTTTTAATTTAATTCTTTATTTAATTCATTAAATTATGATAGAGTTAACTTGAATGAGAGTAATTAACTTCATGGATCCATATATAATCTTGACAACCAATAAAAATATAATTTAGTTTTTTTAAAAAAAATTCAAAATAATATATTTTTCAAAAAATTTATTGAGACAATGACAAATTAACTCAATTTCAATTCCTAAGCGATTCGTGCCATGGACTCCATTGAGTTTAATAACGCTTTATTTTCCAAACTATTTTTTTTAATTATTTTCGTAGTTTATTTCTCAACCAATTAAATAGTGAAGGAAAAAATATAAAAAACTATTAACAACAATTAAAGGATCAATAACAAAAAAAACATATTCGACCAGTGAGTGAACTCGTCAAACCAATGAATCGGGTAACTCGGGCTAGTACGCCAAACATATTCATAATTTGTTTTTTAAAAACCTATTTTTTATTTAATTACATATAACAAAAATAAACGATCATAAAATCAAATACCAACCTAATACTGAGATATTGAAAAAAATAATGAAAAAAAAATTAAACTTGTCAGATCTTTTCTATTAAAGTAGTTTTTTTTAGAATACGAGAAAAGAATAGATGAAAAAAAAGAAAGTCAAGTTCAGTAAAAAAAGAAGAAAAAAGACACCTTAACAAACCCATTTTGGGTTTGTAATTTTTTTCTAAAAGAAAATTTTAAAAAAACTGAAAGACAAATATAGATCAAGATATTTAATATCGTAATATGAGTAATTCATGTGGTTGTATTTAATGAATTTGTTTATTCAAATCAAATTGAAATAGACATCGATAAACACATAAGTTTTATTAGATAAAATAAAAAGAAAAAAACTATTATGTAAAGTTGTATATATTAAAAATATCATAATAAATAAATATTTCTCATTTCTAAAATTAAATTTAATATATATAAAATATTAAAAAAACAACAAATGAATCTCTTAAAAAATTAAACAAATCCAATATGATTAAAAACTAATTTAAAAGACGATAAATAAGCAAAAAAAAAAAAAACCATGGAGAAATAAAATACAAATTAAAAAAAAAAAAACAAAGAATGAGGTTAGGACTAATGCATTGCCCATGACTAAGGGCTCTTGCGCGGGCCTACAATGTTAGGCCTAGTCTTATGGGTCCTTTTTTTGTAAGATAATGGGGCATGTGATATATTGTATGTCCCAATTTTATTTGAGAAAAAGGACGATGTGTGGTCTGACATACCTAAATGCCGGCTACTGTAGTGAGTATAAAATCAAGGTGCTTGGTTTTTTCTCTCTAAAAACCAATTTTCAACCCTAAATATCTAGAAAACACCATCATAACCTTGTTCAATCCGTAAATCGGATATGTTTTTTGAGCCAGTTTCAAAGTAACAAAACACCTAATTCAAACTCCCCTCATCATATAGAACCATTTGGAACAAAAATCTAATATTTTGGTGGCTAAAATAATTGAAACAACACCTTTTTCTCTCTATGCCGAATTTTGACAATTGCCTCTCTCTCCTCTCACCTAATATTAACTGAAAAATGATGAAATTGAGGTTTAGTATCAAAATAAATATTTGAAAAATGCAAAAGATCGATCAACTTATTGCAAAAAAATATAAGGGATAAAAATATACTTTACAAACAAATTTGAACATGTCTCCTATGTTACCCGTGTATTGCACTTCAGACTTCAGTTACCTGTCTTGCAATTCAACTCTCATCCTAAGAAAACATGCAATTGGATTCTAATTTGTGCTCAATTGTGTATATAAAAAAAATTTAAGGTTCAAATTGATTTTTTAAAAAAATTTCATTATTGTAATCCTCAATAAAATAAAAGGGTAAACAATGGTGCAGCTGCACTAAAAACGCCAAATCATATAGCCTCATAGATAATTAATAAACAGAATGTAATCAACAACAAAGTAAAGTTAACTGAGCAAAAACGATAGTGTAAAGTACTAAAACTAATTATGTATTAACTCCAAGAAATTGATTTGATGGTTAAAAATGCATACTCTCTTTTTTTAATTTCAGAATTGGGATTTTAAGATTAACAATCATGATAATTCATTAAATTACTTTAAATACATGAGACTAGATAGAAAAACCAGTTTATATTTTAAGATTGTTGAAGAGAAACATCCTTAAAATGATTCGAACTAGTTTTAGTTAATGCACAATTCAAAGATAATCTTTACCGTTGAATAAATAATTATAATTATCTGTCGTAAACTTTTTTTTTGGATGGGAAAACATTATCTGAAACTCCTAACAAATTGAACTATATCCTTTTAGTTTTTAATTCAAATATTATTTTGTGGCCCATTATGAATATTTAAATAATAAATTTCCCATGAAAGGTTATACATGAAAAGTTGTATATTTTAGATATGTTAACTGCACATCAGTTGCATATATCTTATTTCCATAGAAAAGAAGAATTAAAAAGAAAAATATGTTTTCATAGAGAAAATAAAAGTGGTATCTGATCTAACAAAAAAGCCTGTGATTTCAGCTTTTAAGGGTATGTTTGAGATTGTGGTTATGGTTCAAAATGTTTTTCACTTAGAAATACATTAAAATGATTTTTTTTCTTTTTTTAAAAAATTAATTTTGAAATTAGCACATTAACGACGATCCGAAAATATAAAAAAATTAATTTTTAACAAAAATTTTTTTTGAATTTTTTGGAAACGCGGGTTGGCCCGCGTTTCCAAACAGGGCTTAAGTACACATATTAAGGACTTGGATAGACTAGAGCGTGTTTGAGAGTGGAATTGCAGTTATCTTTTAAAATGCTTTTCATTTCAAAACATATTAAAATAATATATTTTTTTATTTTTTTAAAATTATTTTTGACATCAGCACATCAAAATGATCTAAAACTATTTAAAAAAATTTCAAATTTTTTCAAAAACATTTTCGAAACGCAATGCCAAATAGAGTTATCAAATTTATTTATTTTTAATCTTGAAAGATTATAATGACATGTTGATTTATTTATTAGGATTAATTTACATGGGTAAATGTTTCATATTTGGCTTCATTACATGTTTTATTTAGTAATCTTTTATTTGCTCAAATTTTATATGCTATGAAGTTTTTTTTTTTTTTAATATTGCTCCTCTAAGTGGTGATAATTATACTGCCCGGAAGGAAAAAGTTCTCCTTAAACGTTCAAATGTTCGACATTAATGTGCATGGACCTTCATTTATTACTTTGAGTGGATGAACCTCCAAAGCCCACGAAATCAAGCACTAAAGATAAGAAAACATAATATGATCTTTAGGAGTGATCCAATTGCTTATGTGCTATTAGTTTCATATTGGAAAAAGTATTCGTGGGTCAATTTGAGACTTTTAACAAGGCATTAATGAGCACCCAAATTCAAAAACGTGCTTCATAAAATTTAATGGCATTAAAGGTATACATGAGTAGATCATGAAGATGCGGGGTATAATTGCGGTATTCATGTGCAAGAGGAAGGGAGGCCAAGTCAATAAAAGATTGAAAGTGCACATTTGGTAACTAAAACCATCCGAGAAATAATAAAGATGGGAAGAACTAAGGATGAATTTACAACAAATGGTTAAATTTGAAGGAATAAATTGATTCAATTAGGGATAAAAAAAAAGAGATTTAGGAATTTCTAAGATACCAAGGACTAAATTGAAATTAGAAAGATCAATTAATTCAATTTAGGGTTTAAATTAAAAGAGATTTGAAGATTAAACATCTTAATTGAATGAAATTGAAAAACTTAAAAGCCAAAGACTGTAATGAAAATGATTAAATATTAAAGGGACCAATTAACTATTTTAATAATTTAATTTTAGTCTTATTTGTTTTAGTCCAACCATTTCAATCCAATTAATCCCAATTAAGTCCAATGGAGTTAAATTAATTCAATTATGCCCATTTAATTCAAGTTTTAGATCTAATTTTTTTTCAATTGATTCATTTTAGTCCAGAATCCAATTAATCAATCATAGCAATTAATCACAAATTTCAATATCAATATTCTATCTCTTAATTCAAGATTTCCAGCCTTCGTCATCAATATTTAGCACAAATTTGCAGTCTTGATTTGCAAAGCAAAAACATGAGATTTTAAGGGAAAAGAAAGAATCAAAAGGGGAACAAAGAACATTTATCACTCAAAGAGCCTCTTAAGGAACAAGACATGAATAACACAAAAGAACTCTAATCCACCATACACAACTACCTGCATCAACCTTATCAACTCAACAACTAGTGGCAAAAAACCAAAAAAAAAAAAAAACTAGTAGTAGCTAACCTTCATTAACACTGGAAAGTTCTCCAATTTTTTCCTCCATCTAAGAACCATCAAACACCTATAAGCCTCAACCTCTCAAATTTCAATACTAGTAAACATATTCCCTTCTTCCTAGTTGAACAAAAAAGCTCTACCACAAAATTAATTCTTTTATACATTATTTTAGCAAAATCAGAATCTTTCCTAACCTTAATCATCTCCTATCACTACCACCATTAATCACATACCCAAGTAACCCACCACTGCGACTACATTTTAGTCTCTATCAACCTTTACTGCTTTTCCTCCAAACCCAATAACCACTCAAACCGCCACCAATAACCAAACCTTCTCCATCACAAATTAAAGCCCTTTCTTCGTCGTGACCACTAACCATACTGACACCAACAATCCCTTCCACAACCCCTCTCATAGAGCTACCAACACCATCATATACAACCAGTTGCCAGTCCTTGACCTTTGACCACCGCCAATCAAGCTTATCATCACCAAAGAAACATGAAAGATGAAGAACATGCTTACCATGATGCCAATTTCCAAGAAAAGTTGGACTCCATGAAGATTAACATAACTCGCATCACTAGCTTGCTCGAGAAAACACTCAATCTTTGGTGAAGCCCGTCCAATAAGCTTTTGACCTTTACCCAAACACAGACAACAATTTAGCCTGAAGAAAGGATGGGTGTACAAGGTTATGAACCCTAATACAATATAATATTTGTACAATCATTAAAAATTATATCAACCTTAGCAGTCATAGATGCATTAGCCAATGAATCCCACAAAACAAAGTCTTTTAAGGACATTGATTACGATAAGATAGAAGCAATAAAAACAAGAGTAAATGTTATCGAGAGTGTGGACTTGTATAACCCTATACAGGCTGCTGAAATGTGTCTAGTCTCAAACTTGGTAGTACCAAAGAAGTTCTATGTACCTGAGTTTATAAAGTACATCGGAACTTAGTGTCTTGTCACTCACCTCAATTTTTATTGCAATAAGATAACTAAAGTAGTGCATGATGAGAAATTATTGAAGCACTTCTTTCAGGACAATTTAAGTAGGTGAGCTAGTATATGAGACTAGATAACATAAAGATCAAACAATAGAAAGACCTTGTGGATGCTTTTATCAAACAGTAGAAGTACAATATGGATATCATCATTGATAGATCAAGTTTGTTTCTTCTAGAGAAAAGAGACAAAGAGACCATGAGAGAGCATGTGCAATGATGGAGGGACTTAGTTGTATAGGTACATCTACCACTTCTAGATAAGGATATGATCACCTTATTTGCAAATACGTTCAAGGTGTCATACAATGCCTTACCATATAACTATGGGTAATCCTTCGAGAGAATGCAATCATCGCATGTTTTCCAAACAAAAGTCGAAGGCTTGACCTGTAGCGGAAAATGCTTTACCCCCGAAGAGCTCGAGAAACAAAGGAAGTTGAAAGGAAAAGAAATAATTGATTTGACAAAAAAGTGAACAAAACCTTCACCGAGGAAAAGACCAATGAGTTCCTAAAGTTGATAAAATATAGTGATTATAGTTTTGTTAAGCAGTTTAATAAGACTCCTATTAGAATATCAATGTTGTCATTACTTTTGAGCTTCAAACCATTTAGAAAAGCTGTGTAAAAGGTGTTGAACGAAGCGTATGTGCCTCAAGATATCAACTAAAAGACCATGGAACACCTCGTAAGGAGAATCTAGGCTTTAAATTATCTGTACTTCACTAAAAATGAGTTGGATCTTGATGGTACTAGGAATAACAGACCAAAGTACATCACAATGCAATGCAAAGATGTCCTAATAGGAAAAGTATTGATTGACAATGGTTCAACATTAAACATGCTGCTAAGACACATGTTGAGGGAGATGCTCGTCGATGAATCACATATAAGACCATGTGCCATAATGGCAAGAACATATGATGGCTCACCAAGACAAATAATTGAGACCTTAGAAATGGAGCTTTATGTGGGGTCACAAATGTTTTTGGTGACGCTATAGGTAATGGATATTCATCCTTTCTACAGTATATTATTAGGAAGATCATAGATCCATGTGGCTGGAGTGGTTACCTCCTCCTTGCATCAATGCTTAAAATATATTATGAATGAGATGTTGGTAATTGTCAAGGTCAAAGAAATAGTTTCCATGATAAAGAATACATGTGTACTATCTATTAAGGTTGAAGATTGTAGGGATAAGAACACTCATACTTTTGAGATCATGAACATTGAGTGGGTTCCACAGGTTACAGTGTTGAGAAGGCTGAAAATTTTAGAAGTAGCAAGGATGACTACTAATTGCTTCCTTAAACATGAAATTCCCTTTCAGTTTAATCCTGACACTAAGATGTCAAAGCAAGTCAATGTGAAGAAATTAAAATGTGTTTATAAGAGATTTGAGCTTGGATATAAGCCTATAAAAGACAACTACATGCGGGTTGCCAAGATCCAAAGGGAAGCAATAATGACATAAATTGAAGGAAATGAGTCAGATAAGGAAGAGCTTATCATCTCGCCACTCCAAATGACCTTCCTAAGACCTACAAAGGTGATAAGATCTAGCATAATAGACCTTCACATTACCGTGTTAGAATGTGAAAACGAGGAACATATGATAAAATTAAGGACAAAACAGAAGACGAGATCCTATAGCAGCTGTCTATTCACACCGTCAATGAAATCCCAACAAAAGCCTTTTGTCAAGATGTTTGCCAGTAGGGAATCATACCAGAATTGAAAAATAGAGCTTGTTTTAGTTGTGTTAAAAAAAATTAATTATTCATGTTTGACCATGCTTTTTGAGGTGTTTCGTCTTTTTGTGTTTTGTTGTTTCTACATGTTTCTAGTTTTGACAGCAATTTGGCTCACGATACCATAAGACTTTCTTTATCAATGAGCCTTCTTATTTTAATGAGACCATGCATTTCTTGTGTCCAAAATGTCCTCGTTTTCTTTTATATTTTCATACAAATGACACTTACACGAGCACTCTTTACGTTTTCAGGAATCCTAAAAGTGAATCTTCCACCAATCCACAAACCCATTACACTAAGAATAATTGACCAAATATTGATAACATAATCGCAATGGGTGGTGAAAATTGGGAAGAAGAGAACATAAAAAAGTTTACTAGGTTAGTAAAAAAAATCTGAGAAAACTTGGAAACCCACTAATAAAGAATTATAAGTAATAAATCTGGGTACCAAATAAGATAAGAAAAAATTGAAGATTGGTACATTTATTACAATTGAGGAAAGGGATGGTTTGGTCGCTTTGTTGCAAGAGTATACAGATGTATTTCCTTGGACTTACACAAACATGCATGGATTGGATATTCACATTGTCGTACATCAGATTCCCTTGATGGAAAAGAATGTGTCTAAATGTGTTGCTTAAGGTGAAAGTAAAAATATAGAAGCATTGAGATGCATGATTCCTAGATGTGGTCTATTATCTTTAATGGGTGGCTAATATAGTTGTTGTTTCTAGGAAAGATGGAAAGATAAGGGCATGCATGGATTATAAAGATTTGAACAAGGCAAACTCAAAAGATGACTTTCCTCTACCCCATATAAACATCTTAGTCAACAATGCTACGAAGAGTGCCATGTACTCATTCATGGATGAGTTATCGGGATATAATCAAATCAGGATGACCAAGGAAAACAAAGAGAAAACTACCTTTTTCACATATTGACGAACCTTCTATTACAAGGTAATGCCATATGGATTGAAGAATGTATGAGCCACTTATCAAAGGACAATGATCACCTTATTCAATGATATGATGCACAAAGAAGTAGATATCATACTTACCAAAAAAAAGAAAGATTATGTGCAAGTATTAAGGAGATTGCTCGAAAGGTTGTGAAAATTCCAATGAAAATCGAATCCCATAAAGTGTTCATTCGGGGTAAAAACGAGAAACCTGTTGGGCCTCGTAGTGAGTAGTCGAGGAATAAAAGTTGATTCGAACAAAGGAAAGGTAATCCAAGATATGCTAGCACCTAAGATAGAGAAGGAAGTGGGAAGTTTTCTTGGCCACTTGAATTATATAGCCTGATTCATATCCCAAGTTACGATGACGTGTGAGCCCATATTCTAACTGATTAGAAAGAAAAATCTCGGGGTATGGGTTAATGATTTCTAAAAAGCATTTGACAAGATTAAGAGATATTTACAGAACCTGTCACTGATAGTACCTCTTATATCAGGAAGACCTTTGATTCTATACTTGACGGTGATAGAAACAACCATAGGATTTGTGCTAGGCTAACATGATGAATCGGGAGGAAAGAACAAACCATTTACTACTTGATCAAGAAGTTCAACGATTATGAATCCCAATATACTATAATAAAAGGCTATGTTGTGCATTGATTTAGAGTGCAAAAAGACTCAGGTAGTATATGTTGTATTACATGACCTGATTGATCTTATAACTGGATCCACTCAAATACATATGTGAAAAGCCCTATTTGTCAAGTAGAATAGTAAGGTGGAAAGTGTTATTGGCGGAATACGATATTGTCTATATAACAAGGCTGTAAAAGGGAGCATGATTCCTGACCATTTAGCAGATAATGCTAAATTTTGACCTTCTCGATGATGAAGTATTTACCTGAAATTTCCATGCAACTTCCATATTTCTAATCATCATGTCTGAGTATAATGGTGTGTGTGTGTGTGTGTGTGTATTTTGCAATTTGTCTAACAATACATCCCATTATTGATTCTTTGGTTTACCAAATTTACAGCAGAGTTTCCCTTATAACTTATACATTTCCTTAATTTTTTTCTTATCCTCCTTGGTAACACAATATCAAATAACTTTATTATATACACGCAGTAGCCTTTGACCACCCACCAGTTTAATTGTTTCTCTATTTGATTCTTCCACATTGCTTCTCACAATTCATCTTATATTCTTTTCATTTTCCATTTACTTAAAACATACGTGTGATGAACACATACACACATAATAAAAGAGATGCAATAACTAAATGCTAGAAATACAATTATATGATTTAGTGCATTTTAAGGTGAAGTTATTAACACAATTTTAAGTATTCATAGTACAATGACGTCTAAGTTCATATTTATCACTTTCGACATTGCTTTTATGATGAATTACATAATACATTCAAATCTAAGGTTGCCGACTATACATCACCATGTAGTAACTCATTTTTTTATTTTTTGATTCCCCAATCAATGATTAATATTTCATTTCCTTAGTTATCAATTTCCTTGGGTACAATCCTTGAAGTAATCATATGTATTAATCTTATGTTTACTCATCACTATATCCGTTTAACATAATTTGTTTGTGACATTACCATATTTTGTATTTTCTAGGTGTCACAATTGTTTGTTACATTATCACCCCATTAACATTTGCTTTGATTTAATAGTACATTAAACAGTATTATGTTTTAAGTTGCCAATCAACCCCCCTATCAAATCCATTTTTAAGCATCAATTAATGGTCTTACACAATGGTTTCCATTATACAATCGAGGATAGTTTCAATGATTCCCATTATTTAAAAACAACAACACAATGGTCTCCATTCAAAACAAAGATGACCATATGAATTCCCTTTTTATTAGGGACAATTGGGAAGTAACCTTTGTTGCCCATAATCTATTTTAAAGGACTTGTCAACTTAAATAGAAATATAGGAAAAAGAGAACCTACATCATTATCTTATAATTAACCAAATCGTACTTTCCTTCATTGGTCATTGTTCTTTTAGGCAACTAAACATTAAAAGTTGCCATATTCATAGATATTGGTAATTAATCATCAACTATCAATTTATATCATGTCTTTAGTCACAAATATTACAAACATTAAATATTGTTCATTTGTTATCCTTAGTCACCGACACAGCAACCCCTTGTGGATGCCAATAATTATGGTAAACCCATTGGACTGCCAACAAATTCGGCTATTAATATCTTTTTATCGAGTCTATCTTTAATATTTTACTCCACATCTTTATACAACCTTATGCCGCATTATTTTATTTGAGCTATGTTTAACAAATAACTGATGACATGTATTATAGTCTAGGAATCCTTGTACACTATGATCAATTTTGTATATGGTTTCTTAAACATTAATTTCTATTGTGATTAACACATCATACTCTTTATTTCATCGTATTAGTAAACGCTTTCAAATGAGATGGTTCACAATACTTATTACCGGTGATCCTAATATGGACCCCATTAACCAGAGTTAACCTCATCTTTTACTCCCGACTATCCAACATGGATATCATTAGCTAAAGTTAATCTTTAATGTTTATTCTCGACTATCCAATATGGATGCCATTAGCCAAAACTAATCTTATCATTCATTCACAATCATCCAACATGGATACCATTAGCCGAAGCTAATCTCATGAATCATTCCTGGTTATCCAAAATTGATATCAATTATCGAAGCTAATATTATCAATGAATTCTGGTTATCCAATATGGATACCATTAGCCGAAGCTAATCATGTCATTTAATCTCGGTTATCCAATATGGATATCATTAGCCAAAACTAATCACATCATTATTCATTGTGTTTCATGAGTAATTTTAATCTATGAAAATCAGGTAGCAACATTATGTATAAATAATTCGAGGATTTAATAATAATTAGTTAAAAGTGGAAACCACCTACCTGTCCCTCTCGTAGTGTGTCCTCACCCGATCAAAGATCCAATCCCGGTCGCACCTCCTGATACACAAAATGACCATTACTCAGTACTTTTTTATTTAGGTAATGTCAAAGACCATTTCTACACATATACTAGAACACACATACATTTATTTAAACATCTCTCATGTTTGTATAATTGTACAATGATAATATTGTAACAAGACATTCATCCCTAATTTTGATGAAGGCCATCTACATAAATTATATCATTATAACACTGAAATTGTCAACAAAATTGAGTCATTTCGACACTGAAAATCATGAGCAAAAACTAAGTCATTCTAACAATGAAAATCTTCAATGAAAACCAAGTCATTCTGACACTGAAAATCATCAACGAAAAACTAAGGTATTTTGACATTGAAAACTAAGTCATTCTAACATTTCTTTTTCCTAAATTCATGTATATGGTCAATACCAAGTTTTTCTCCTAGTGACCATACTTCAACCTAGTTTTGGACATAGACCACAACTAAATTCACTTTCAAAGTTTATGAAAAAAAGGAAACCTGTAATGTTTATATTACATGACAATATCACACATTCATTAAGCAATTTTAAAGAGGAACCATCACTTATTACTATCTTCATGAGGGTCTTTCTTTGCTATCCTCTATTAAGGTGGCCGAAGCCTATGACATTCCCCTAACAAACATATTTTTATGTTCTTCATGTGGCAACATCAAATTCTCATTCATTATCATGTGACATAAGGTGTTCTTCGCATTCCAATTACTCAAGTTCAACATATACATTCTCAAGGATTCTCCCATCTAAATTTCTATAGGCCGAAACATAGGTATTAACATTAAGTGTTCATTTCATCAATTTTTTTTACTACATCATTCCAAGTGTTAGAACCTTTAATCAATAATAAATTCCAAATAAATATTAAAGCTTGATTAGTCCTAGCTGATTTAGTCCACCCAACCCCGAACACTGTTTGGTGTTTTAATCGTAACTAAAGTTTTAGAACTCTTTTTCAAACGTGGTTTATCTCTATAGAAAGATAATACATAGGGATATAACTTTTATGAAGGACGTAACACCTATATTTGCAATCTACATGTCTAAACTCACTCATTATAGTAGTATAAGAAATTTGTCTGGTACTATGTCGGTCTAGACCTTTACTCAATGTTTCTCTCATATCTGGAGTTATACAACTCTAAATAAGTCAATATTAGTTCCAGTTGAAAGATAATATCTATACCTACAACTGTTGTACAGACACCAACTTCAAATTACATAGTTTTAAGACTCAAATTAACAATTATAGTAGCACTGAAAATCTGTCCAGTACTATGTCGATCTAGACCTTTAATAAGTGTTTTTTTTTTTTTATCATATCTGGAGTTATACAACTCCAAATATGTCAAGACTTATTCCATGTAAAAGAAAACATCCATATCGACAATATTTATAAAGACACTAACTACAAATTACATTGTTTTCAAGTTGTATGTTCGATTAGACGTTAGCTAGTAAGATTGTCAAAATTTTAATTACATGAGACATAAATTTGACAAGCACACAAGTGTTTCTATGCATCACAACATCCATTATCATTACTTTATGTTCAAAGAAACTCTCATTTCATACACATTTTCATGAACCCTAGAATCACAACATTGAGAGTTTTTCAATTATCCTTTACTAACTATGAAATCAAGGAGAGAAACTAAGGAAGAATATTTTTATCAAAAATTTCGAGTTCAAATTGAAGAGTCTTCTTAATTTTTCAATTGTTCTTCCTCTTCATCATCCATACTTGTCCCTCAAGTTCCTCTCTTCCAACCAAGCTTCTTAATTTCAACCTTAATGTGTTTCTCTCCTTACAAACCTATTTGTAAGCTTCAATCTCACAATTTAGAAAGATTTGTCAAATGATTTTTGAAGAGAGGCAAGAGAGAAGCCTTTTCCTTTCTTTTAGCCGTTGTTCCACATGAACAGTAGCAGCAAGCATGGTTATATTAGGTTTTATGGGTTAATTACTATTATACTCCAACTTATCCCCCCTAAATTTCAGTTTATTACACTGACCCGATATTGTGTCTTTATTTTTAGAACCTTCCTGAACTCTGATTGACCTTACATTTTACCCCAAGGTAAAACAGTATGTCTTAAGACTCCATGTAAAATTCCAGCCCTATCTAACAGTCGGATTGAGAGATATGTTCAATATTGTAAAATTGAACAATTGAAAATTTCACGTCAAAAATTTGAATTTCGCATACCATATAATTTACTTAAATCATTTTAGGTCTTAGAGTAATTCTCTGAAGATTTCTATTCATAATTATCATAAAATATTTCTTTATGTCTTTTACCATTTTCAATCGCAACAGCGTGATTGTGCGCGAGTTATACTGAAATTCATCATTGCTCGCGTAAAGGGTCATGCATTGATTTATTTGACATTTCCTTCTATTTTACACATAATATCACCCAATTTACAAAAATTTCCTGCTTCAAATTACTATTTTTACCTAGTTAGGAAGTTTTTATGATTTATCGTTAACTAATATTTCACATACTATGTTATTACTTTAACTTCTTTAAATTTTAAATTAATCTCCCAAAAATGTTCATCCCAATTCATAAGATTTTCTCCCTAATTTATTATTTTTTAATTATTAGTTATCCTATTTAACCCAGATTTATTTATTTTTTTACTAGGGATTTACAATGTATTAAAGGTTAAGAATAATGGTGGTGTGAATGACTGATGAACCATATATTTTGATGGAGATGTAAATGTAGAAGGGATTGGGGCTAGAGCAGCGATAATTTCCCTAGAAAAGAAATAGTATCCTATTTTGGTATGGTTACAACTTGAATGCACCAATAACACAATTGAATACGAAGCTTGCATCATCAGCTTAGAATCTGCTTTATAGCTGAAAGTTAAAAAGCTTGATGTTTATAGTGATTCTCTACTAATCATATATCAAGTGAAAGGGGAATGGAAAAATAAGGATGAGAAACTAAGGCCATGTCAAGATTTTCTCTCAAAGTAAGCTAATGATTTTGAAGAGATAAAATTCATTCATATAAGCCGAGACGAGAATCAGTTTGCTGATGCCCTAGCCACTTTAGCTTCGATGGCATAAATCAATATTGGGGGCAAGATCTAACCAATAAGCATCAAAGTCATAAATCTCCAAGCTCATTGTTGCATATTTGAAGAGTGACTAGATAGGAAATCAAGGTATAGTGACATCAAACGATTTATGCAATACTGGGAATACCCTTCGGGAGCCTCTAAGATGGATGAAAAGACTTTGAGGAGGATAACAATGGATTATTACTTGGATAATGAAATCTTGTATAAAAGGTTTTTTTATGGGACTTTGCTCAGGTGTTTGAATGAGAAAGAGGCTAGGCAAGTATTACAGGAAGTCCACGTGGGAATCTGTGCAACACATGCTAATGGGCATACAATGGTAAGGCAAATGTAAAGATTTGGATACTTTTGGTTGACCATGGAAGGGGACTATGTGGATTATATAAGAAAATACTACAAGTGTCAGATACATGGTGACAAAATAAATACACCTCTAACATCACTGTTCAATATGACATCACCTTGACCTTTTGATATGTAGGGAATGGATGTCATATGACCAACCAACCTAAAGGCTAGCAACGGATATAGGTTCATCTTGGTGGCCATCAATTGCTTTATTAAATAGGTACATGCCTACCCTTGCACTTGTGACACAAAAAATAGTCAAGAGATTCATTGAGAAAGATATGTTTTTTTGCTATGCCTTGCCAACAACAATGATAACTGACAATGCTCAGAACTTTAATGGGAAGCTAATTGTTGAGCTCTGCATTAAGTGGAAGATTAAACACCTTAATTCTTCTCCTTATAGACCCAAGATGAATGGTGTTGTTAAGGTAGCCAATAAAAATCTCAAGAAGATCATCCAAAAGATGATAATCACCTACAAAGACTAGCACAAGATGCTTTTATATGCACTTTATCGCACGTGCATGCCCGGTATGGCTGAACATCGGGGTTAATGAGTCATCACCTAGTTGTTTGGTTTAGGGTCATTAGGAGACCCGGATGGATTGGTCTTACTAGAAATTCTAAGGTAAGGGATTGATTGTAGCTAGGGAAGGTATTAGCACCCTTAGTGCACCTTACTTGAGATAAGCTGCATTGTGTGGTCTGAACATGGTTTAAAGGTGTTGATGGGTTCCTAGCCGATAGTCCATCTATGACTCAGAATAAAGATTTTTGCTCATGAACAAAACTGACATGTTGAATTTATTATGGGCTCGTATACCTAGATAAATCCTTATAGAAATAATCTATGTAAGTGCCCTGACAAATTTCACCTATCCTAAAGGTTGAAGGCATTTTTCACAACTTGAATATTGTGATGAAAAATACTCCCAATTAAAATTGATGAATATTCAAAAAATTTAAAGAACTTCCTAGTCAACTTTTAATATCTAAATACTAGCTTACTTGTAAGTTCAACAATTATACTACAATGTTGACTATTAATTTTCAGAAGAAAAAACAATTAGAATTATTGAAATGGTGGCTAAATCTTTAAGAAAGTTTACAAACTTGTTGTCAACTCCACAAAAAGCAAAGAAATACAAAAAAAAATTCTAAGACAATGCTAAAAAAAATCTCTCTTTTTTATGAATAAAAATGCATTACGTTGTATGTAACAACCAAAACTCTTTTTTTTTAAGGCAATGTTTGGCAAAAACTCAATTTTTCCTAAAACCAAAACTGTTAAAACAGGTTTAATGAGTGTTTGTCAAACACACGCTTAAGCAAAAAAAAAAAAAAAACCTTTAGCAAAATCATTGCCAACCAACCAGGGTCTAAAATTTTGTGGGTTGACCCAAAACTTTTGGTTCGACCATAAACTGAACCAAAGTTCATTGGTTTGACCCAAAAAACAAACCAAAACCTATTCCAAAATCCAAAACAAAATCAAATTAAAAAAAAAACACAAAAACTCAAAAATATTTATCAAAACAGATCAAAACTTAGAAAAACACTAAATAACATTTAACATGAATCCCGCAACATAGATTTCAAATCAAACTAGATATGTACAAACCAAAGACACAAACATGTTGGAAATCATACAAGGATCAACAATATAGCATTTGTGCACTTCAATTATCACTAAAAAATCATGATTTTATTTTCAGCTCAAAATCAAAATTTTAAGATTAAAACCAACTGAAAACATGTTATTGATACAAATAAACCCTGGATTATTGACTAATAAAGTGGCACAAAGGATTTTGTGGAAAGAATTGAATAAAAACTAGTTCAAATCGAGCTAAGACAATGTTCTTCCTAAGAACACTACCTAGTCACCCAAAAATAGCCCAAAAACAGCCCAAAAACCTAGCACAATGTTAGGCCTCCAAAACTAGCATTTTTTTTACTTCTAAAACATGTTTTTTTCATTCTAACAAGTTACACAACCATAAGTAAACATGTTTGAATAAAACAATTAACAAATAACATCAAAATCATGCAAGAGATCCCAAACTTTAAAACTGCCAACTAGAAATAGCCTACAAAAACATCAAATTTCGATTCAAAACTAACTCTTTAAGCACTTGGAACCCAAATCATGTCTAGGAACCAAGAACACACACTAACAAAAAAAAACATCAATAATCCTACGACCAGATTTCCAAATCATTTTTTTTCATTTAATCTAAACATTGAAGCATATTCTAAACATCTAGCAATAATAATAGATAACTCTAAACAAGATCAAACAAAGAAAAAAATTGACATTCTATGCATTAATCAAAATCAAAGTTAAAAACAATAGGGATGTGCGCTAAAGCAATAAAAAGCGATAACCATATAAACAAAACAGAACAAATATTATAGCAATTGACAAACAAAAAGCAAAGCTTAGCCAAAAGCTCTTAGAGAAATCATCATTTTGTTACACTTGGACATTGCGGCGACCAATTAAAAAAAAATCTTGTTGGAAAAGGAAAACATATTTGGCATCTTGTTCTTTGGGTGGAAATGTCCAGTTTAAGGAGTCACCACCTAGTATTATGGTCACTAGAAACCCTAACTAGTCAACAGAGATTTTATGGTACAGGACTGGTTACATGAAAGGGAAGATATTATCACCCTTTAATTGTCCTACCTAAGACAAGCTGCATTGCTGGTTTTGTCTAAAATGCTAAGAGTTTTGTTTTTGCTTCATTCTTATGATTTTCCTATAATATTCCTGACTCTGGTGTTAGTGAATATTTCGTCTGCGAATATTTCCAACTCTAGCGTTGGTAAATATTGTGTAACAAAAAAAAGTATGGTATTCCTGACTTTGGTGCCAATGAATAAATCCACAAAGTTTGAATTTGAATTTTAGGAAACTATTTTGTTTTGGGGCTGGATCGAGCCCACCCGTACGGGTCGGGCTGGATCTAGCAGGCCTAACTCGATTACTAGCCCAAGCCAGTAACTGACTCTCTAACTATTGCATGCATGCGTGAATAATTCATGTATGCATGCAACATTAACAATGTAATTAAATTGTTACAGGCAATGAAAGAGAACTTACCCGAGCATAGCTATTGCAGGAGACGAGGAGGGAGACAGTCAAGCGTTGCTCACAGTTGACAATCCAGCTTGTTGTTCATGGTGGAGACAGCGTTGGTGGCGTGAAGGAGGGTTTCCAAATGTTGCCTTAATGGAGGACGAAAGGAGCACAATGAAGTTTGCCTATGCTATTTATTATTGCTGCACTGCGATACTAGTGTTGCTCCAAGTGTTGGACCGAAAAGAAGGCTATTGTTGGACATGCAGGGTGCAGCGAATGCTGGTGGCTGCTACTTTAGAAAAGGAGGAAAGGATAGAAGGGTTCCCTCTATTGCTGCTTGATTAGTACTTAAAAGTGTATTTTTATAAAAGTTTTATATCATCATTTTGCACTTAAAGCATCAATAACTCATTAACTAAAGCATGTTTTATAATAACAAGTATGATACTAGAAGATACCTTTAATTTATGGTAAATATTCATCTTAAATGCAAGCCTATCACATAAATCAAAGGATTGATTGATGAGTTTAACTACTGAAATTGAGAAGACAAAGAGAGGGTTAAGCTTAGAAAAGAGATGTTGGTTCAGTCCAAACTGGAACACTGTTCAGTCATTGGGTCATATCTGAAGCTATAGATCTTGGATTTCAATTTGATTTATATGGCTAGAAAGCTAAGACATATGCCTAAAACATTCATGGGGAATGAAAGACTCAATTCTGCTGTTTGAAAGTCCAAATCTTAGCAACAACAGAAAAGTCGGAATCTATCCTACAACCCAAACACTATTCAGTGATTAGCCCATATCTCGAGTTCTAGAAGTCCAAATACACCGATTCTTTTTTAGTTAGAAAACAAAGACAATTTCCTAGAACTTTCATGATAAAAATCTGTTCAATTTCTAACGTTATCAATGATGTTTTGTTCAAACAAGAGGATAAGGATTGTCATCAAGTCAAGATGTGGCCACCCACTCAACAATTAGTCATCAAATCAATAGTTTCAAATTTTGGCCTATAAAAGGAGGCATTTGCCATGCATTTAGGCATCTTGGTTTTCAGATCAAGATCATGTTCTTGCTCTCTCTCTTTATGTGTTTGTAATGCTAAAGTTTTATTTATATTAATCTCTTGTTTATGCTTTTCATTTCCTTTCCTTTACTTAGTTAACTTATATCTTATTTATGTTCTTATCTTGTTTATTTATGTTTCTCTTCTTCATTATGTTTAGCTAAGTTTATTATGTCAAAGTGAAAAGGTTACAGTAATGGTGTAAGAATAAGTATAGTATAAACTCAATATGGACTTTAATGTTTGATACTAACATATTTTGTATTTGTTATCTTGTTCACTCTTAATACTTTGCTTGTTAAATGGTTAATCTAGATTTATATCGTATAACCTTGGTACAACAAATACTTGGCACTTTCATAGCCCAAACCGTATGGTATAATCGACACTTGTGCTATGAAAGAAACTTGATTTGTTGTTAACATAAGTTATAATCATGAATACCTGACAACATTTACAAGTATTAGCATTATTCGAATAAGATAACTAATGTAATCATGTTAATAATTTATAATCCGATTGGAACCTCCTTTGTGTGTGGTTTCCAGTTGAGTAATAAGAGTTTATACTATACTTGTTTGAAATACCATTAGTGGATCCTCTAACATTAACAATTATTTTTTTATCATTGTTTAATCCTTATATCAATATCACATCTCAAATCTCTCTTCAACTTATTATTATTATTATTATTATTATTATTATTATTATATAGTTAACCTCTCTGTGGTTCGACCGCGGTCTTGCCGGGTTATTTATTACTTTGACACTCCTACACTTGAAAGAAGATATTAATCTTTTGGTCATGTCATTGCTGCTAGCTTGTGTTTGCTCCCGGTTGCTGGAGTCGTTGATGGCGTTGTGACAGTAAGGGAGCTCCTGATTTTGGTCGGGATGATGAAGACTCTATTGTTGTCGTGACTGGAAATAACCAAGCTTTATTGCTGCTATTGAGAAGGGATGTTGTCTCGAACATGGTTTGTGGGGGGGGGGGAAATGGCAGAAAGAAGAAGGTGAAACACCACGTTTCTTCCTTTTTTTTTTGTGAGGATAGGGTGGCTTAGTCCCTGTTTTTTTCTCTGTTATTGGCTAATGACTAAGGGAGAGGAAAAGTGGGCTCTGGACTTTATTTTCTTCCTCCCAATGAATAGGAGTTGTAACTTATGGGGGAAGTCTAGCTTGTGGGGGGATGTTGCGATGTCGCGGTCGCACAAATTAATTACCCTAGCTTCAAACACAACACACAAGATAGTATAGAGCAAGCAAGGGGTCGATCCCACGAGGAAGTTTCAAGTCAGATTTTTATGTTGTACGTTATGTAATTGGGGGGATTTGGTTTGTGATTATCTAAACTATGGCAGCAATTAAACTAGCAAACAAAATCAATTAAAACCAAAACTTATCAATAAAACAAACCTTGGTCGCAAGCACACATCCACCAACGGAAATTAGAACCGATCCTTGAAACGAAAATTGCAGTTTATGTTCTGAAATTTTATCTTTTCTTAACGTTGATTAATTAACGGATCCGCCGTATAACTAATCCTAACCATCAAACAACCACAGTGTCCGCACTAGTAATTTAATTCAATGACAGCCTTAAGAACTAGATAAGTTGATTAATCAAGAAACATAACTGTCCGCAGTCTATGTTTGATTTGATTGAATGTTCTCCCTAAGATTAATAACGTAGATCCGCCACAATTATTAAACTCAGTTGCTTCACAAGTTCATATACCACAACTCCGGTTTTGATATCAAACTTAGCAATAGATTGTCTACAATAATAACTTAGAGTCCGCTCTAGCAATTAAAATAAACAATCATAGGAAAAATAAGCATAGGAGAACAAACATATTTATCATATAAACTGAAAAGAAAAGGTAAAATAAATCTCACAGTTCTTGAAATCCGAAGGTTTCCGTGTCCTTGCAACCAAGAAAAAGTGTTTAGCCTTGCATGTTTGTTGAACAACTAATCAAAAAGAAGGAAGAATGCATGATTTAGGGTTTCTTAGAGGAAGGGGGCGTTTTTCTCTTCTTGGCTGGCTGCTGCCTCCTTCTGCTCTCCCTCTTTTCTGCTAGCTGCTGCCCCTTCTCTCTTTCTTTTTATATGCTAAGAAACCCTAGTCTCTATTTTACAAAATAGTCCTTCCTTAAGTTGACAGTTTACATTTAAGTACTTCAATAACTATTTTTCCTAAAAAGGAGAAATAGCCTTGCGTGAAATCTTCAAACTCTGACTTAGAGGAGCTAAATTGCTGATATAAAAACTTGGATGCCGGTTTAGATGCTTCGAAATGTAATTTGGACTCGTTTCTTCACGAAACCTGTTTGCTGGCAGAATTCAGTTGTCATCTTTGGAAAATCATATCTCCCTCATATGACATCGTTTTTGGCTGCAATTTGGAGCGTGGATAGGTCTTTGAATTATGAATCCATGAAAATTGAGTTTGCATCAATTGGACTTCTGTAGCTCCAGATATTAAATTTTTAATGACCAAAGGTCAACACTGGCAGAATGCGAGATTTGACTTTGCAGGATGTGATTTCCATGATCTTTCTCCTTTTATTTTTCTTGCATTACATTTCCAGAAAGGTATGGATGTTAGCTTTTTAGTGCCACTAGAATCACTTCATTTCGATCTCTAGAACTCACGCTCTGCACAAAACATCGACTGAACGTCAAATCTGCCAATTACCTCCAATTTACTCCTTTTTGCATCTTTCATCCAAAAATGCCTTCAAAACAAAAAACAAAGAATATCAAGGCATTTTATATATAAAACATGGACAAAACATTAGGTAGATGTGGGTGAAACTATCGAATAATATGGTTACATCAAATACCCCCACACTTAGCTCTTGCTCGTCCTCGAGAAAGGATAAATAAAATCAAATTGAAAAAAACTATGATCAATCTCTTAATCTCCCATCAATGTCCAAGAATATATGCATTATAAACAAGAATACAATCATGAAGGATAAATAGTATAATTCTTATGAATTCATTTACATGCAAACTTCAAAACTCAATCAATCGTCGGGATTTAAATGAAATCTATGCCATGCCAAAGTGATAGGTCCTCTCATTGATATACACTCCAACACTCATGTGTTTAGGGTTTATGTGTTTAAATCTCTCAAATTCAATCAATGAATATGTTCTACCATAAGCTTGCTCTTCAATCTCATCTTCATTACTAACATATTACAAACAATGCATGAATCAAAAGGTCTTATTTTCTGGTTGTAATGGGGCTAAGGTTAAGGTGAGGTAAAAGAGAGTAAAAGAAAAGGTTAAAACCAAAGAAAGTAGAGCATTCTGAAAAATGATATTTCAAACAAGATATTCCATCAAAGCACATAAATTTTCCATCTTTAATCACCAATGCTTAACTTCTTTTGATTTCAAGCTTTTTCAATATAAAATCTTAAGAACATAAAGGAACACTTTTTTCTTTTTCTTTTTCTTTTTTTTTTCTTTTTTTTTTCTTTCCTTTTTTTTTTTTACCTTTGGCAACTTTGCCCATCTTTTCATCAAACATCACTTCTTCTTTCTTTTCACATAATTTCCAACCATAATTCCATGAGATATCATAAGTATACGCTCTACTAATCCTTGGCCAGGGGAAAAGGAAAACATATAAAAAGTTAAGGCTTATACATGGATAAAGCAAAGAAAAGATAAACAAGCTCAAAAGGGGCTCACTAAGGATAATATGCTTTAGGTTGGCTTTTTGGCTCAAGTGGTTAAAATTCCTAATGCCTTTATCATCTTCATGTATATATGTAATATGAATGTAATCTCAACAAGATATGAAGCAAGTTCTAAAGATACATATCATTGAAAGAAGGCACAATAAAAGAATATAATGTTGAAGGCTCAAAAGCTTGCATTGGTATAACACTATAAAGTCAACATGGCATATTCTCAAAGTCAATCCCTAAACCAATTAAACCTTAAAACTTGCATGCACACTCCTTCATTTGATTTATATCTTCATCTATCTCAACTAATTCTCATACATAATACTCATATTCTCAAAAACCAATGGGAGTTCAAAAGATCAAACATAATTTTTTTTTTAATTTTGAAAAATAACAAAGAAAACCAAAATTAGAAAACCAACATTCTCCCAATACCCCCACACTTAAAACACAACATTGTCCTCAATGTTGAAATAAAAGAAAAGGAATATAGGAGAATGACAAAAATAAAGTAAAATGCGAAAAATAAATGATAAGGGAAAAGAAAGCAAATCTGTTTTTTTTTCTTTTTGTGTTGGGTTGCCTCCCAGTAAGCGCTTTTGTTTTATGTCATTGGCTCGACATGTTGCATGCTCATTCTTCATAGATTGGTTCAGCTAACTCCACAGAAGCGGTGAGTTCTGTCATCCAACCTTCATAGAAAGGTTTCAAGCGATGCCCATTGACCTTGAGTACTTTGTTGGTTTCTAAACTTGTAATTTCAACTGCACCATAAGAAAAAACATTAGAAACAACAAATGGTCCAATCCAACGAGAGCGTAACTTTCCAGGAAAAAGTTTCAAACGCGAATGATAAAGAAGGACTTTGTCTCCAACATTAAACTCTTTTCTTGTAATCATTCGGTCATGGAGACTCTTAGTCTTTTCTTTGTAAATCCTTGCATTCTCGTAAGCATCATTTCGAATCTCTTCCAATGTAATTCCAATCTTTTTAGGCACCAAAAGGATAGGCGCCACCCATTCACTGTCCATGATGAGGTAAATGACTCCTGCATCATGGAGTACAATTTGCAAAGCTTGTAAATCCAATGCTGAGTCATGCACATTTTGGAGAACACATATATGCCTCTCCATCTCTTTTATCTTGGTAAAATCATAGCCACAGCTCAAAGCTACGCTTAATCCATCCTCACTATCAAAATCACAAACTTGCTGCATACACTTATCAACTTGGTCATAACATGTGATAGAATAAACATTGCTATAAGGATATGTCATTGCATCATGAAAATTAAATTCAATTTTTTCATCTCCTACCTCCATAGACAAAGTATCCTTACTACAATCAATTTTTGTATTGGCAGTTTTCAAGAATGGTCTCCCAAACAATATAGGAGTGCTGTTTGATGAATCACAAGAATCATGTTCCATATCAAGAATATAAAAGTCGCATGGAATGACCAAACTGTCAATCTTGACTAGGACATCTTCTATCACACCAAGTGGGTAAACAAAACTACGATCCGCAAGTTGTATTACAATGCTAGTTTTATTCAAAGGCTCAAGACTAAGAGAATCATAAACATGTTTGGGCATAACACTAATGGATGCACCTAAATCGCACAAGGCCCTTTCGAAACTAGCATTACCAATAACACATGGGATAGTAAACGCACCTGGGTCTTTTTGCTTCAAAGGCATATTCTTTTGAACAACAGCAGATATAACTTCACCCATACTTACCATTTCATTACCTTTCAGTTTGAAAGCTCTCTTGGTGGTACACAACTCCTTCAAGAATTTGGCATACTTAGGAATTTGCTTGATAACATCAAGCAAAGGAATGTTGAGTTCTACTTTCTTGAAAACCTCTAAAATCTCTTTTTCTTTGTCCTCTTTCTTTGACCTACAAGAACTCACAGGAAAGGGTGGAATTATTTTAAAACTGGAATTCATTGAATGAGGAGTTACCTTTGGAGTGTTGGTCAATATTTCAGTTTGTAGAGGAAGAGGATGTTCCTTCTTTGTACTCAATTCAGTTTCTATCTCTTCTTCTTCCTCCATCTCAATTTGTTTTGACCTTTTCTCTTCAAGTTCTTTCCCACTTCGTAGCATGATCACACTAACATTCTCTATTGGATTCAATGCTTGGGAGGGCAATTTTCCATTCATTTGTGCTTCCAATTTCCCCACACTTGAAGCTACTTGCCCCATTTGCTTCTCCAAGTTGTGAATACTTGACCTTGTTTCTTGTTGAAAAGACATGACATTTTGTTGCAAGGTCATAGTGTTAGAAGCCAAAGTTTTCATCATCTCACGAAGATCATCATTGGATGATGACCCCATAACATTGGAGTTTATGAATGGAGGGGGCTGTCTTGCTTGATAATTCTGTTGGGATTGAAATCCATGGGGATGGAACTGTCGGCCTTGATTGCCTTGTTGAGGTGGGTTCCCATAGCATAAGTTGGGATGATCTCTCCATGCAGGATTGTACGTGTTGGAAAAGGGATCATATTTACGCTGGGACTGTCCATTGAATGCTCCATCAACTGCATTAGCTTGTTTAATGTAATCTTCTTGGATTGTTGGGCACATATCTGAAGCATGTCCTTGTAAGGAGCATTTGTTACAAACTTTCACCTGCTGTACATTGCCACAAGCCAAAGAACGCACAAGAGAAGTAAGATCATTAACTTTATTCTCAAGGTTAGAAATACTTACCTCATTTACTCGTTTATTTGCGAAGTCTCCACGAGTGCCAAACTGTTTCGAGTTGGCTGCCATGTTTGAGATCAATTGGCGTGCAGCCTCGGGTGTCTTATCTACCAATGCCCCTCCACTTGCAGCATCAATGATACTACGGTCAGTAGGCATCAATCCTTCATAGAAATATTGAATGAGCAGCTGATCGGGTATTTGATGATGAGGACATTGAATACACAGTTGCTCAAATCTTTCCCAATACTTGGAAAGTGTCTCTCCATGAGATTGCCGAATCCCACATATTTCTTTTCTTATGTTGGCAACTCGAGATGCTGGGAAATATTTTTCAAGGAAAATCTTCTTCATGGCGTTCCACGTTCCAATGGAACCTGGGAGAATAGAGAAAAACCATGCCTTTGCTGCCCCTTTTAAAGAGAAAGGGAAAGCTTTCAACTTAACCTGTTCTTCATCAACTCCGTTCGGTTTCATGCCAACACAAACCATATGGAACTCTTTGAGATGAGTATGAGGATCTTCTCCTGCAAGACCATTAAATGTTGGTAGCAAATATATAAAACCAGATTTGAGCTCAAAGTTTACATTATTGTCGATGTTTATGCACAATGGCTGATTTTCCACGTTAGGAGCAGCAAGCTCCTTGAGTGTTTGTTGTCCTGCAACAGCCATGGTGTTAAGGCGAGCTTCCTTTCGTAACCTGCGTAAAGTTTTTTTTTTATTTCGAGATCCAACTGCACTTGACTTTGATTAGTAGAACGGGTAACTGGCATAAATCATCAAGAAAACTCAAAAGAAACCAACCACATAAAATATCGAAAATAATGCAAATTGTACGAAAATCCTACGCTAGAAAACTAAAACTGCCTAAAAACACTAGAAAACAGCGGAATTTGGCCTCGATAAGATGGGGCTAGTGGTTTACCACTAGTCCTGTTTAGAACGTTGTTTTCCTTCAGAAAACAAAAGACCGATACCTAATTCCACCAAAAATTCTGTTTTGAACAGTACCACTGCCGCAAGTGAACAGTACCGTCACAAGCAAAAATTCTGTCTTTTTTTTTTTTTCACAGCAAATAAAAATAACAGTACAAGCACAACAATCAACTAAAATTACCTCCCCGGCAACGGCGCCAAAATTTGTTGCGATGTCGCGGTCGCACAAATTAATTACCCTAGCTTCAAACACAACACACAAGATAGTATAGAGCAAGCAAGGGGTCGATCCCACGAGGAAGTTTCAAGTCAGATTTTTATGTTGTACGTTATGTAATTGGGGGGATTTGGTTTGTGATTATCTAAACTATGGCAGCAATTAAACTAGCAAACAAAATCAATTAAAACCAAAACTTATCAATAAAACAAACCTTGGTCGCAAGCACACATCCACCAACGGAAATTAGAACCGATCCTTGAAACGAAAATTGCAGTTTATGTTCTGAAATTTTATCTTTTCTTAACGTTGATTAATTAACGGATCCGCCGTATAACTAATCCTAACCATCAAACAACCACAGTGTCCGCACTAGTAATTTAATTCAATGACAGCCTTAAGAACTAGATAAGTTGATTAATCAAGAAAACATAACTGTCCGCAGTCTATGTTTGATTTGATTGAATGTTCTCCCTAAGATTAATAACGTAGATCCGCCACAATTATTAAACTCAGTTGCTTCACAAGTTCATATACCACAACTCCGGTTTTGATATCAAACTTAGCAATAGATTGTCTACAATAATAACTTAGAGTCCGCTCTAGCAATTAAAATAAACAATCATAGGAAAAATAAGCATAGGAGAACAAACATATTTATCATATAAACTGAAAAGAAAAGGTAAAATAAATCTCACAGTTCTTGAAATCCGAAGGTTTCCGTGTCCTTGCAACCAAGAAAAAGTGTTTAGCCTTGCATGTTTGTTGAACAACTAATCAAAAAGAAGGAAGAATGCATGATTTAGGGTTTCTTAGAGGAAGGGGGCGTTTTTCTCTGCTGGCTGCTGCCTCCTTCTGCTCTCCCTCTTTTCTGCTAGCTGCTGCCCCTTCTCTCTTTCTTTTTATATGCTAAGAAACCCTAGTCTCTATTTTACAAAATAGTCCTTCCTTAAGTTGACAGTTTACATTTAAGTACTTCAATAACTATTTTTCCTAAAAAGGAGAAATAGCCTTGCGTGAAATCTTCAAACTCTGACTTAGAGGAGCTAAATTGCTGATATAAAAACTTGGATGCCGGTTTAGATGCTTCGAAATGTAATTTGGACTCGTTTCTTCACGAAACCTGTTTGCTGGCAGAATTCAGTTGTCATCTTTGGAAAATCATATCTCCCTCATATGACATCGTTTTTGGCTGCAATTTGGAGCGTGGATAGGTCTTTGAATTATGAATCCATGAAAATTGAGTTTGCATCAATTGGACTTCTGTAGCTCCAGATATTAAATTTTTAATGACCAAAGGTCAACACTGGCAGAATGCGAGATTTGACTTTGCAGGATGTGATTTCCATGATCTTTCTCCTTTTATTTTTCTTGCATTACATTTCCAGAAAGGTATGGATGTTAGCTTTTTAGTGCCACTAGAATCACTTCATTTCGATCTCTAGAACTCACGCTCTGCACAAAACATCGACTGAACGTCAAATCTGCCAATTACCTCCAATTTACTCCTTTTTGCATCTTTCATCCAAAAATGCCTTCAAAACAAAAAACAAAGAATATCAAGGCATTTTATATATAAAACATGGACAAAACATTAGGTAGATGTGGGTGAAACTATCGAATAATATGGTTACATCAGGGGAAGTCTAATGCGCGCCAGTTATGGTGATTTCAAACAAAAAAAAAATGAATTATGCAGGAGGGTAGCGGCACTGTAGGAAGAAAATAGGTTTTTGTTCTCCTCTTTTTTTTTCATAGTTTTCTTCTAGGTTTTTTTTTTGTAATATCTTCCCCCGGTCCTTTTCGTAATGTCTCTTTTAGGGTTTCTTTTAGTGGACTCCCCCTGTTTTCTTATAATGTCTCCCCCCTTGTGCACATGCACTAGGATTTGTATTTATAGTGCAAAAGTCTTATTGCATATGAGAAACAAAGTTCCAATCAAATCTATTCTCTCTTTTTAAAATTTGAATTTGATAAAGAATCAAATTTAAAAACGAATAACTATCATTATCTTAATGATAAGGAGAGAATGATAAAAATACATTGTAGTCCATAGTTTCCCCATAAGTTGATTCTTATCTCTGCTTATATAAGTGAATTTTATTTCTTTGAATTTGCCAGCTAATTTCAAAAGATAATTCCGATATGGCTTCAACTTTTCATACTTGGTTTGCCACTCCCCTTCTACTTGGCAGATGATTAGTAGGGAATCCCCATAGACCTCAAGCTTTCCAACTCTAAGTTCTAAAGCAACTTTCAGACCGATAATGCAGCCTTCATACTCGATCATGTTATTGGTGCATCTAAATTGCAACCTTATTGAAATAAGGTATTGCTTCTTTTCTAAGAAAATTACAACTACTTCAGCCCTATTTCCTGATACATTCAATGCCCTATCAAAGTACAAGGTCCACCAGTCATTCATCTCATTATTATCTTCAACTATTAGCACATCCTCATCAGGAAGGTCAAAACTCAATGGCTCGTAATCTTTCACAGCATGACCTGCATGATGATTAGCAATCGCACTCTCTTTTACAACCTTCCCTATTATAAAAAAAAAATGTCATATTATGTCAACAACACTTGCCACCTTGTTATTATACTCGACAAGTAAGGCTTTTCACAAATGTACTTGAGAGGATCCAATTTTAAAATCAACCAGGTTGTGTAGTATAGCATCTACTGTATAAGCCTTTTTATGCTCCACACTAAGGCATAACATAACCTTTTGATTGTTGTATATCAGGGTTCACGATCGTTGAACTTTTTATTTAAGTAGTAGATAGCTTGTTCTTTCTTCCTTGACTCATCATGCAAACCCAACACGCATCCCATGACTATTTTTGTCACTATCAAATATAGGATAAAAGGTCTTCCTAATGTAGGAGGCGCTATCAATGGTAGATTTTGCAAATACCTTTTTATCATGTCGAAGGCTTCTTGGCAATCATTACTCCATACCTCATGATTTTTCTTTCTAAGCAAAAGGAAAATTAGCTCGCATATTATTATTAGCTGAGATATGAACCGAGCTATGTAGTTTAAATGTCTAAGGAAACTTCTTACTTCTTTCTCTATTTTAGGCATCGATATAACCTGGATAACCTTTGCTTTATCCAGATCAACTTTTATTCCTTGACTACTCACTACAAAACCCAATAGTCCAACTCTTACCCTGAACGAGCATTTTACAGGATTCAATCTTAATTGGTATTTTTGCAGCCTCTCAAATAATTTTATCAATACTTGCACATGATCTTCTTCTTTATTTGATTTGACAAGTATATCATCTACGTAGACTTCCACTTCTCGATGCATCATATCATGGAAGAAAGTGACTATTGCTCTTTGATACGTGGCACCGATAATCTTTAATCCGAATGGCATCACTTTATAACAAAAGGTTCCCCATGGCGTGACAAAGTGGTTTTCTCTTTGTCTTCTTCTGCGTAGAGAAAAGTCATTCTTCGAACTTGCTTTGTTCAAGTCTCTATAATCCACACACACCTAGATCTTGCCATCCTTTTTGGGAACTACAACCAAATTAGCTACACATTGAGGGTAGTGGACCACATCCAAAAATCTTGCATCCTATTGTTTTTGTATCTCTATCTTTACTTTAAATAGCATAACTAAGTGCATTCATCTGGTCTTCTATTTATCTGGCTTACTACTTTCTACTAAAAGAATCCTATATTCCACTATGTTAGTGTCCAAACCAGGCATATCCATATAAGTCCAAGCAAAAATGTATGCATACTAATGTAGTAGAGAGATTATCATATCTCTTTCCTCAACTGTAATACGAATGTCAATCTTCAATTCTTTCTTTTCTTGCTCAGTTCCCAAATTTATAATTTATAGCTCTTCACTGGCGAGTTTTCAGATTTTTTCGGACTTTTCCACCAACCTAGTAAACTCTTTCATATCCTCTTCTTTCCAATCTTCATCATCTATTGCAATAATATTATCAAAGTTTGGCTAATTATTCTTAGTGCAATGGGTTTGTGAATTGATAGAACTTTCAGGATTTCCAAATGTGTAAAGTATGCTCATGTAAGCATGTTATTTGCAAAAAAAAATGAAAACTCATCATGAAAACAAGGAAATACATGATCTCATTAAAAAAAAAGCCTCATTTAATAGAGAAGGTCTTGTGGCATTATGAACCAAATTACCATCAAGACTAAAACATGTCAAAATAACATAGCAAGTGAAAACACTTCTTATAGACATGATCATCCATCTTCCAATTCTGGTATGTTTCTCCTCTAGTCAGTTTCTACACAAAAGCTTTTGCATGGACCTCATCGATAGTGTGGACAAACAGCTGTGGTAGGATTTTTTGTCTTTTATTTCAACCTTCACCTCTCCAATTTGTTTCTTATCTTGACACACAAAAGTACTTATATGAACATCTGTCATGCCCAATCCAATCACCTCTATAGACCTTAGAAAGATCATTTAGAGTGATGGGAAAACGAGTTCCTCCTCTTCTAGTTCTCGTCCTTTAATCTTTGTCATTCTTGCTTTCCTTTTGATTTTGAATGCCCGCTTGTAGTCATCTTTCTTGAGATTATATCCAAAATCAAATCTCTAGTCTGCACATTTCAATTTCATCATATTGATCAGTTTTGGTATCCTAGTTTTTGGGTTATATTATATAGGAATCTCATTCTTTAAAAAGCAATTAGCAACTATCCTTGGAGCTTCTGAAATTTCCAGCCTTCTGAACACCATACCTTTAGGAACTCATTCAGCATTCATGATTTTAAAAGCGTGAATGTTCCCATCTTTAAAATCTTCCACCTTGATAAACGGTACAACCATATTTTTTTTTATCATAGAAACTATCTTTTTAGCCTTGACAGTTATCAGCATTCCATTCATAATACATTTCAAGCATTGGTGTAGTGAGGAAGTTATGCTCCAGCCGCATGGATTCATGGTCTTCCCAACAATATGTTGTAAAATGGATGAATATCCATCACCTACAATGTAACCATGAACATTTATGGCCTCACGTACAATTCCACCTCCAAGTCCCATTTATTTTCCTCGGCGAGTCATCATATGCTCTTGCCATCATAATATTGGGTTTCATGTGCAACTCATCGACATGTATTTCTTTCAACATGTATCTTGGTAGCATATTTAGTATAGTACTGTTGTCAACTATTACCTTTCCAATCAGGATGTCTTTACATTGTATTGTAATGTACTATGGCTTGTTATGCCTAGTACCATCAAGACCTGATTCATCTTTGGTGAAGTACAAATAATTTGAGGCTTGGATTTTCTCACTAGATACTTCATGGTTTCTTGGTTAATATCTTGAGTCATGTAAACCTCATTTAACACCTTTTGCAGGGCCTCCCTTAGTGGCCTAGAGCTTAAAATCAATGACAATAATGATATTTCTGGTAGGAGTTTTCTTAAATTGCTCAATAACACTATATTCATTATGTTTCATCAGCTTTAAAAACTCATTGGTCTCTTCTCGATAGCGGGTTTATTCATTTTCTTAGTCAGGTCGACCACTTATTTTCCCTTAAACTTTCTTTGTTTCTCAAGTTCTTCTAAGATGAAGCATCTTCCACTACAAGTTAAGCCTCCGATTTTCTCTTGAAAGATAGGTGTTGGCTGCGTGCTCTAGAAGGAGTACTCGTAGTTATGAGATAAGGCACTGTAGTTTCCTTTATGTGCCATTATAGGTTTGGACAAGACCAATTTGGGCAACCCGCCTATAGTAAATTGCGTTCGACACACTTTTTTTTATTTTTGTTAGATTCATCTACCATGAACACCTCTCTATTCATTCCCTTTTCATTTCAAAGAATTCCTTGAATCATCATTTGCATCACTTTATTGTGGAAGCCTTTGCATTGGTTGATCATATGGCTTTTTTACCATGATACTTATAAAAATTCATGCTTGTTAGTCTTTTATAATTACCTTCTTTATACCCAGCTTTTACCATCATCTCATAAACTTTATCCATCGATACTTTTAAACACATTGGTATTCCACTTCTAGTGTGTTTACCGACCCACTACCCGAGGCATGATTGGGTAAGGGTTTGTACTCATATTTGGAGCTTCTTCAAATGATATTCACTAAGCTTTAATTAATTACAGGAGCTTTTTCTTGAAGACATTGCAAGTATGAATCTTATGTCCTGCAATGCCAACGTGGTACTCATAGGTGAGGTATGGCTTGTCTCAGCTGGGGTAAAGTGGCTGCAGAGGCGCGAGTGGTACTGGAGCTATATGTCCAATACTTAGTAGCTTTAGTACATCTTGTTTAAAGGTCGTGGTAACAGGGGTAGCTATTTTTGGACTCTTTGGTAATTTTTCTTTGGCAAATTTTTATCTTAGCTTTTTACTTGGTTATTTTAAGGCTCAGATTTTCTAGCAGAAAATGAAGAGTTAAAGTTGATGTTGGCAATTTTGGATGAAAGGGTAGTTTAGGAATTAGTTTTTCTTGCTTCTGTAGCCACCTTCTTCTTCCTTCTGAAGCCCTTTTTCTTATAGGTGCGAAGATTATGCCACTCCTTATCTTTTTCTCTATACGCTCGGTGATTGCTACAGTGTTAGTGAATTATTATGTCGAAATACCCGTCACGTACTTATAGTACAACATCTTGAACGTATTTGCGAATAAGGTAACCATTTTTTATTTATCTAAAAGTGGAGGATGTACTTGTGCAGTCAAATCTCTCTATTTTTTAGCATACTCTTTTATGTTTTCTTTATCCCCTTCTCTAGATGGGACACGTTGGTTCTATTAAGAGAAATATTCATGTTGAACTTATATTGTTTAATGAGAGCGTCCATCAGATCTTTCCATCTTTGAATCTTTGTGTTGTCTAATCTCATATACCAGCTCAGCGCTACCCCACTCAAATTATCCTGAAAGAAATGTATTAATAGTTTTTCATCGTGTACTACTTCTGTTATTTAGTTATAATAGGATTTGAGACGGGTAATAAAGCATTGTGTTCCAGTGTATTTGATGAACTCGGGAATGTGAAACTTCTTTAATACAACCGTGTTTAGGACTAGACACATTTATGTGGCTTATACTAGATCATACAAATCTCCTCCCTCAATAATAATGCTACCAATTTATCCTGATCAATATCTTCAGATGATTTTGTCTTGTGAGATTCATTGACAAATGCATCTACAACTGCAAAGGCTGGTGCCGATACTGTCAACTGCACAAATATTGCTTTTATATTAGGGGTCCTGACCTTATTCGCTCATCTTTTTTTTAGGTTGAGTTGTTGTTTAAGTTTGAACAAAAATGACGAACTGATTGGAAAGGCCTTCACCAGAGGCATTTCTAAGCTCTTACTCGAGTAAGCTAGTGATGTGAGCCATACTAACCTTCAAACCAATTCTTCTTGGAAATGAGTATCACCGTAAGCGCGCTCTTTATCTTTCAAATTTCTTTGTTGGGGTGGTGTGTTATAGATTTTATGGATTAGAGCTCTTTGGGGACATATATTTCAACCTTGAATGTATTCATGTCATTTAAAAATGAATGCATAAGTGCTTATGAATGCAAATGTATATTGCACAAAGTATTATCTTGAAGTAATGTACTATTATTTGTGGCTAATGATTCGTTATTCCTATCTAACATCTGAATTGTCTTCTCTAACTATTAGATCTAGTTTCCAGCCTTTTGAAGTTATTTCATATCTATATCGAGCTTAACTATCTTTGTATTTAGTTGTGCATTGAAATTGCCGACGTGGTTCTACCACTCCTTAAATTGCTCTTTCATTCTCTCTACCTCTTTTTCCCAGAACTCCAACTCATACTGGATTATAGAGACCCGGTCTCTCAAGGGATTTGCTCTATTCTGGTATTCCCTCATATCTAACTCAGATGTCTTTTACAATTCTCTCTCATTGATATATCTAACCCAATTGTCTTTTACACTTCTCTCTCATCATCAACTCGAGCCTTGTATTGAGCTTTTAAGAAATAATTTGGAGATGGAGCAAATGAAGAACATTTAATAAGCTTTCAAAGTTGGAAGTTTAATGTATGCTCAAGTTTGTATAAGACCTGACATTGCATATGCAATTGAGATGTTAGACAAATATTAAAGTAACCCAAGTTTAGACCATTAAAGGGCTACATAGAAAGTCATGTGATACATTCAAGAGAACAAAGACTGCAAGTTTAAATATAGATGATCAGATCATCTATAAGCGATTGGATATTCAAATTTTGACTTCACTAGCTTCTTTGACTCGAGAAAATAGACATCAGGATGTCTTTTTATTAGCTAGAGGGTCTATCTCTTAGAGAAGTGAAAACCAATCTTTGGTTACTACTTGTACCACCAAAATAGAGTTTGTATTATATTTTGAAGTGACATCACAAGTTATAAGATTGATTTTTATTTTGTTGACATAATTTTCAAGCCAATGAGGATTTATTGCGATAATTTGCAATGTTTTTGGCCAAAGCGGAAGTCGCAGTAAACACATCGACATTAAGTATCAAGTTATTCGAGAACATGTGAAAGAAAAAAATGGTTCTTGAACACATCATCATAGATTGATGTTTACTTATCTATTGATAGAATGTTTACCATATATTTCTTATAAGGGACATGTTGAGCATATGAGACTCAATTCTATTATATAGTTTTATTTGATTAAGATATCCTTTATGTTTGTAGCATATTTTGTCAATTTAAAAGACTCTATTAATTTTATATTTGTTTTTTCTTCTTTAGTTGTATTCATAAAGTTTTGAGAATGACAATATCTATTTGGATTTTATTTGTGACCATGAATGAACATTTGAATGTTCATCCATAAATATGATTTTCACTCAAAAAAAGAAGTTGTATGCATAAAATAATTTATTGCCACCATTTATGCAATTTAAACTCTTTTATTTTGGGTACATGGATATTGTATCCATGGAGATTTTCTTGAGGAAGTATTAATATTAAATTGAAACATATTAAGTGTTAAATAAGCCAAACGGGAGAATCTACCTTTTAATTCCTAAGTAAAATTTAATTTTGTAACCCAATATTCATTAATATTTAAATAATGATTTTTTCCACATTAATAATTTTTCCATGGAAGGTTGTATGTTTTGGATATGTTAATTGCCCATTAGTTATATACTAGCTTTGATACCTGCGCGATGCCGCGGGTCATTTTTTTTGCTTAAAAAATATTAAAAAAAATAAAAATTTAAAAATATTGGGTTTTTCTGCAAAGTTATACCCAAGAATCTTGGGTTTGGCTGCAACGCCTGACCTAAGAGTAATATTTATAATATTAATAATTAAATTAAATTTGTATGACCCAAGTTTAAGTAAGCCTGGCTGTAACACCGGACCCAAGAATACTGGATGTGGGTCTGGCTATAAGGTCGTATCATAAAAGTGTGATAATTAAATAGATTAATTAAAAAAAACAAAGAACAAAAATTAACAGGAAGGAAAAAACTAATAAAGAAAAAAAATTGAATTAATTGGGTCAACCTTTTAAACCAGGTTATCCCATAAAACCTGGGATTTGCGTCATAAAAGTTTGATAACTAAATAGGAAAAAAAATGACGGGTTTACCTAGAATTAACCGGGTTAACCCATCAAACCAAGTTAACCCGTCAAGCCCAGGATACATGTCATGAAAGTATGAAAGTCTGATAATTAAATAGAAAGAAAATTAACTTTAAGAAACTAAACTAAATGAAAAAAATAACTCGTCAAATCAGGTTAACCCATCAAACCCGAGATTCGTATTATGAAAATCTGATAACTAAATAAAAAAAAATTAACATTAACAAACTAAATCAAACAAAAAAAATTCATAAAAAAAATTAAAAAGGAAAAACAAAAGGAAAAAACAATTATATAATATAATACAATATAATAATAATTATAATTATAATTATAATGAAAAAACGTGGGGAAAATTAAAAAAAATAAAAATAAAAATGGGGAAAGCTAAAGTTAAATCTAAATTCTCAACCAACTCAATATTGAAAAAATAAATTTAACAAAGATAATTAAAAAAAAAAAAACATGTGGGGAAAACACTGTAGCCAAACAAAAACCATGTAAGGGAAACACTGTAGTAATTACTAATTAGGGGTGTTCAAAAAAACCAAAAAACCGATTAAACCTAGAAAACCAGAAAAAAAAAATAACCGAAAAAACCAAACCGTGAAAAAAACCGATTAAAATTTTGAAAAAACCGGCCGGTTCGGTTTCGGTTTTATAACCAAAACTACAAAGCTAAATTCTCAACCAACTTAATATAAAAAAATAAAATCTACAAAGACCATTTTGAAAAAAAAAGAATAAAGAAATCATAAAAAAAAAAAAACAATGTATGAGAATATTACAACAATCCACAATATTTTAAAGAAAAAAACTACATAGTTAAATTTTCAACCAGCTCAATATTTAAAAAAAATTAGCAAATATAATTTTGAAACAAAAAAATTAAAAAAAAAAACAAAACAAAAAAAAGAAGAAGAAATCAATTTTGGGTAAAAAAAAAAAGCATAAAAAACATGTAAAAAAAAACAAAAGCAAAAAAATAAAACACTTGCTACTACAGTGAAAAACTAGGTAAAAAAAAGAAAAAAAAACATGTAAAAAAAACTTAAAAAAAAAAACTGCTGTTACAGTGAAAAACCTACGCATTTTAGAGTTTTTATATATATATATATATACATATATATATATATATATATATATATATGTGGAAAAGAAGAATTAAGAAGAAAAAAATATTTTTATAGAAAAAATAAAATGAGTCTCTAGTCTACCACTCAAAACATGTGAATTTTGAGAAGGACAAGGGATCCTATTGACAGATAGAACCTGTCTGCTTTCTTGCTGCACCAAAAAGCTTCAAAAGGACAAGAAAAAGGTAGGGGGAAAATGGCCGTCAAGCAGAAAGCTGCCTGAAAGGTCCAAGAAGTCGTAAGCTTCCCTGTCAATGTTATCATCATTGTCCCACATGAATAAGATGAGCTCGACGAGGACATATATCTAATCCTCTTCCCTGTAGGTAGATAATGAGGTCTAGCCAGTAACTAAATTAACCTCAGCACAAACATCATCTTTAATTAAACTAATAAAGATGGAGGATTAATTAAGTGATTATTCATGATTGATGGCCATAGGTGACATGTATACTCAGCTGTAATCACAGCCGTAGAAAGCCTGCGCCCACAGCGATTCCATTTGATTCATCAAATCAAGCGGGTCAATCCGTGCTTATCCATGCATGAAAGTGAATGATAAAAGAGACATGTAATTTGAAGAGAGGCAACTTGCTGGATAGGCGGCCGGCCTGGCTTTTGTTTTTCTAAACATGATAAGCAAGCTTTACAGAAGATATTTACTTGTGCTTATTCATGGATATATGTCTGTGTATGTATTGACCATTTTTTAATGTTTATGGTACGTAGGTTGTGTGACTTTTAGTGATAAGCAATTATGGATATAGCAGCCGTGCATGACTTGAATTCGAGCTGCTTTTCAATTCCATTAATGTCTCTTTCCGGCAGGAAAAAAGGGTGGTGGAAGGGGAAGGGGAAGGAGAATTCAAAGCCTGGCCTACCACTTTGCAGCTCTTCTGGGCTCCAAAGTAGACTCCATTAATATCATATTCCACGTCTTCTCTAAGCAATGACATAATTGACAGTTTTGTTTTCTTTGCATCGATCCTCGCAGTTTCTTTAAAATGACATGTTCTAGCTATTTAGTAAATAAATAAATAGTCGGTTTCTTTCAAGCTGCATAAATGGTGGGTGATCTGTGTCTCGAGATAGCTAGCTGGAATCTTTTGGGTTTATTGGCTGCAAGTGCGTCTTAATTTTGGAGCCGGGGAAAATGCATCACACTATATATTGTTATATATAAGATATTGATTAATTAATTAGCTTGTAACTTATCATTTCTGAATTATTATATTATATATTCTGAGAAGTGGGGTTGTTCAATAAATGCGTGTTTGAAATTTTATTATTTAATGATTAAAATAATATTTTTTTATTTTTAAAAAATTATTTTTAGCATCAACACATTAAAATAATTTTAAAATACTAAAAAATAAATTAATTTAAACTAAATATAAAATATTTAAATTATTTTAAAAACATTTTTAAAATAAAAGTTACTACGTCTAAATTTTAAAACTAATATTCTTTAAAAACATTAAATTACTTTCAATATATACATGAAAAACTATACTTGATGTCGTTGAAAAACTATACTATATTTCTTGTATGTCCCTTCAACAATTGGACTAAAGGAACGACTCAATCTGTACATATAATTATAGCGGTCGTGATAATCTCAAACAGCTGAGAAAATGGAGAAAGAAGAGCTTTTTCTTTCATTTTTTGAACAGAAAGTGATGGTTATCATTTCTCACACGAATGCCGTCCTCTGTTTCAAGGAAAAACAGGCGGTGTTAACGTGGCGGCAGCCAGTGGCGGTTAGGTTATGGACCAGACAGACCTGTTTGAATTAATTCGTAAATCCTTGACATTTCCGGGATGTCATGCTCGCTGAATTGTCAAGGTACTGCCTTACTCTTTACGCTTGTATGGATGGATTCCATAGCAAGAAAATATGAATTTGCACGTTAATTCAATACCAATTTCTCCTTTTTTCACATAGATTTGGAAGATACATCTTCTATATTCCGTATTAAATTTAATGCATAAGAATTAATAAATAAATAAATAAAGATGTTTTTCTTCGTACGTACGTGGTGGTTCCTTGTGTTTGCAGGGAAACAAAACAGACTTTCTGTTCCATTTTTCCTAGATCCAGGGGTGCATGCGTGTCGGGCACCGGATCGAGGTTTCTTGCATGCTCATAACTACAGCGGAGGCATACATATCTGTGCTTAGCGTGTAAATCTTAAGTAACGTACAAAATTGAGAAAAACTTGTTAGTTTAATATTAGCAGGTAATTGCTTGGATAGATATGGTATTATTATATTTATGTAAATATATATTTATTATTAATAAAAGGTTAACTTATTTTTAATATTTATATAATATTAGATTAATAAATTTAGAGTAAAGATAAAATTCATGTAACAAAAATATTTTGCAAAAAAAATTATAAAGTTGTTATAATTATGAGATTCCTATTGCATCAAAGTATTTTTTCAAATGTACCTGGTCGATGCTCTCTTAAAAACTGGACATTCATTAGAGTTGTAGAGATTGATACATATTATGTTCTTTCTTTTATGAAAGAAAGCAGTTGCTCTCAAAAACTGAGGTATAAGAGATACCTGGAACTAATATGTAGGTGTTTGTCATAAGACATATACACTGAACTTACTCACATGAGAATTTCATATGGAGAGATCGTCCATATTTATAGAAAGGCTCATGTGATGGTTGTGTAAGTGATTCTTAGACTTGAGATCACTAAATCATCTTATATAGAAAAATATTATGCTTTGATCATGTTAGATGTTATTTTAATTGAGGTAACGAAGGGGCAGATATTAGGTGTAGCATGAACTATATGAAGGTACTTGAATGATCAAGAGAGGATTCATCACCCAAGGTGAATTAGGAAAAATATTTTATCTATTCTCAAATAGTATTGACTGATAAATCCTTGATCAAGGTGGGATGAGATTTGAAAAGAGTTTCAAATCTTATTCAAATGTTCGATGACTATTATATGAAAACAAATATAATTTAACATGGCAGACATACTTCATGCTTTAATATTAAATCAGAACATTATTGATGAAAGGATATTAATTACATTGAGAAACCAGTCACTGAAAGGTTAAGTCAAACCACTAATAACTTTTCTAATATTATGGGGATCATGACATGTTACTTGACAATGATCTTCAAATATAAATTAATCAATTATTGAATTGATAATAAATTAAATTGTTTAATTTATTTAATTAGAATTATAATTTATATTTGGGCCAACATATTAGGAACCTAATGACTCACACATATTAAGAACCATTAGTTAAAACTTAAACTAGAATGATTTAATTAAGTATGACTTGATTAAAATATATTTTAGAAATTAAGGACAAGAATATAATTAATATAGGAATTATATTTCTAGATCTAGAAAAATCAAGTAAGGACTTGATTGATTAAATTTCTAAAATTATCCTTAAATAATATATGGATATTATTTAAGGGGCAAATAGATATTTTATCATTTATAAGGTTTTTAAGATTCCCTATAAATATAAAGCTAAGCTTGTTATTTTATAGGTATAAGAGGAGTGGTTGTCTGTTAGACAGAAAAAAATACTAAAATACAATAAGGGATTTAAGAGATTTCTCACAGGTGGTTCGTGTAGATTATCGTTGGAGGCCGGATAATTGGACGACTTGTAGTTTGCGACAACTCAACCTTTAAGAAATTATTCAAAGCCGAAGAAGATCAAATCTTCAGGTAATAAATCTCTCAACAACTCTAGATCTATCTAAAGGGATCCTAAAAACTCCCAAATAATTTTGCTTCATAGTTTTGTGTATGATGTTCAAAAACCCAACAAAGTTATCATCATGAATTATAAGCTCTCCTTTTTGGAATTAAATTATAAGTGGTGTTTTTGTTATTGCTCGAAGAGATGCTTCAGAAGCACCCAATAATCATTTAACCAAGGTAATGCTTGCGAATGTGGTAATGTTTGTTTTTTAAAGTGATTTCCGCTCGGAAATGCATGAAAATAATGTTTTTTTATTTATTTTTTTAACATCAGCATATCAAAACAATCTAAAAACACCAAAAACAATTAATTTCAAGCAAACAAAAATTTCAAAAAAAAATCATGAAACATAGTTTCAATCACAAAAACAAATAGCCCCTAAAATAACGCACGGGTGAGGGGTCACAATGGGTCCAGAATTGGATATCTCCATCCCACACCCAGTTGTTTTTCACTAATATTTATTTTAGCCTCTTCAATCTTGGGAAAAGCCATTTTGTCCTTTTATTAATATTCATGGCCTAAACAAAGTGCTCGATTATCTTTGTTTTATGATCCAAGTAGCGAGTTTACTAGTTAACCCCAATTAACTCGGGTCATTTTCTTTTGTTTCCTTTTCTTTAATTGATTTTTTTTCAAACTCATTATTCAGCATTAAGTTGACTGGAAATTAGACTTCATAATTTGTTTTTATTTGTTTTCTATGAGGTTATCTCGATCTCATATCCTATATCATAGATTTAGCAAGTTAACCCGATCGATTTGGGTCATTTTTTAGTCATTCTTTTAATTGATTCTTTTTTCAATTCCATCCTTTAACATGGAGTTGATTAGAAATTAAGTTTTATAATTTATTTTAATTTATTTTCTATGCGTCACAGTCTCATGACTCGGGTCGTATATTTGGTAAGTTGACCCAAGTTGACCCGAATCAATTTAATATATTATCGTCTCAATATTTTATTTTATTTTTTAAAAAAAAAGACATCTTGAATTTTTTTTAGAAGGCAATCTACAATTTTACTGGTCGTTTTTGTTATTTTTGGATCCGTTAAGTTCACCAGGTCATATTATACCAACCCACATGGTTTTTTTTAAAAAAAAACATTCTACTCAAAAGACACGATAAAAACACCTAGATATTTTTTTTTAATATATATAAAAAAAACATTTGATCGTACTCACAACATGTGTCGAGGATTTAGTATATTATCCAAATCTATTGGGTTCTTAATCTTTACTACCTTATCATATGATGCAAAATTTGATTTGATTTTAGGGAGGCAAACTCAAGAGAAGTTTTTTTTACTTTCAGTCCTAAACTAAATTGGTGGCCTGCATTATGTCGCGGGCTAAATCAAATTTTTCCCAACATACAAAAGAATGTTTAGGCGATGTTAGTGTTTTTAAATAAGAAATAAAAGTTTGAGACTCGGGTCATTGACTTGACTGAATTCAATAAGCTCGGTTAATTTGATAATATGATTAAACAAAAAAGACAATGACAGTAAATAAACTGAACTAAACAAAAAAATAATAATGATCAACTCAAAAAATAAACGCTTATCGATACCACAAAAATATATCCTTCTGATATTCTTAAAAGATCTTTACGATTTTATTTGATAACAAAGAAAAAATTAAATGAGAACATAATAATCCCATAAAATAAAATAAAATTTTAAGCTCAATTCGTAGCACAACAAATGTTAAAGGACAAAAATTTAAAAAGAAAACCAAATTAAGAAAAGTACAAAAAAACCAGACTCGAGTCCACCCGAGTCAGCTTGCCAAATTCATAACTTGTTCGTGAGACCATGATAACCTTGTAGAAAGAAAATTGAATAAAATTATGAAGTTCAATTCTCAAACAACCCAATGTTAAAGGACAAAACTAAAAAATAGATTATTTTTAAAAAACAATCAAAAAAAAAAAAACTTATGGCAATTCGTGTTAACTTGCCTAGATTGTAGTTGAGGACATGATATCGAGATAACTCCACATAAAGAAAAGTGAAAACAAAAATCATAAAGCTCAATTTCAAACCATCCCAACATTGAAAACAAAGCAATGTGAAAAAATGACCTCAAAAAATATCAAAATCAACTCGGACTAATCCTCGAAACTCGTAACCCGAGTCATGAGCCCGAGACTAACCCTATAAAAGACAAACCTAAAAACAATATTCACAAAGCCAAATTCCTAATCAATCAAACATTAAGGGGTGGAATTGAAAAAAAGATTCAATAAAAAAAAGGAACAAAAAACAAATAGCAATAAAAAGAATGAGAGTCGCATCTAATATAAAAATTAAATGACTTCAAATTCTAAGGGATTAAATTAAAAAACAAAATCATTTTAAAAAATAACTCAAAACAAAATAAATAGCAGTCTAAAGAACAAGGACCAAATTTAATACAAAAACAGAATAATATGACACCTTTCAATTTTGTAGACCAACATGAATCTCAATAAAAAAGAAAATAGAGGGAGAAGAAAAAAAGGTCATTATAGCCTAATCATCACATCGCCGCTAACACATATTATACCACTAAGAAGTGGAAGGCAAGCCACATCCACTGCCACCTCAGAAACCAGTGTTTGGCCACTGTGTGATGTCTAAAAAAAAGTTAAGGGATAAAAAAAAATTAAAAAAAAACATGAATTTTCCCTTGACCGTGCAAATCAATTCTTGATGTTAGCAAAAAAAGGGATTAGACATTTTTTTAAAGCTTCAAATTCGGTCCCTAAAGCTCTAATTATTTTAAATCAATTAAATTGAATTTTATTTCGGTAAACCAAGAATTAACCTAGTGACAAAATAATTTTTTAGCACCTTGAGATCCTATACACATGCATGAAAAATAAATCACATAAACAAATTACAAACCAAAGCAATTTTAGAAGACCAAATAAAAAGACAGATATTGAGAGACCAAAGTGTTAAAAAACCTAAAGACTACCAAAAAATAAAAAAGAGCACTATTCAAATGAATTGTGCTTCCCCTCACTGCCCATAGTAAAAGAATGAGGGGGCTTAGTTTTTTTTATAATTTATAAAATTTGTAAAATAAACCATTATTTTATAAAAATTATATATTGTTCTTGAGGTTTTTTTTTTCAAAATAGCACAGTAAAAATAAAGAAAAGGAAATTAATACAGTTTAAAACTTTTTTTAAAAAATAACATAATTTAGTGAATAAACCAGTAGAGGCAAATTTAAAAACCATTTTAAATTTTATATATTCAAATTCAAAAATAAATCAAACTCTATTTAAATATTCAAATAGAATTTGGTTTATTTTTAAATTGACAGAGATTAGATTTATTTTTTTTATAAAAAAAAAACTCTATTTTGTCTCCAATAATTTTTTCTATGATATCCATTTTACATAACTTGGAGAATGTAGAACTCAAACAACAAAATTAATTGCTATTAGAATAAAGTGAAACTCACAGCTGGAAAGGTTGAGAAAATTGAATTTAAGTTTACACAGATTTGATGATAATTTTAACCTTGAAAAAAGGGAGTATTGTTTGTTTTTCACACCACATCAATGGATACGCAATTTCAATTTTAAAGGCTGTCAACATTACAAGCATACATATGGATTCTCTTGGCCACTAATTTGAAATTAAGTGTGATACATGATCACATCAAGCTGTGGAGAACATTGACTAAATTAACATCAGCCTTCTGTTTGTTTGTCTTCTCATGCCTTGTATTAAATTTCCCAACCTACCAAGAACATTGACAGGATATAGACATAGTACAGTCCCCACGTTGAACTACTTTACCACTTTCTCTCGCATCATCAACTTGCTTTCTGTTTTGATAGGTGTTTTTTTATTTTTGTAATTGAAATGAAAATAGTAATAATAATTTTTAATTGTTAAATTGAACCAGGTTCAATTTGATTCAAACATTACTAAGTTTTAAAGCTATATGTTTGATCCTAAATGATCCCCTAAATTAAAAGTATTGTAGGTGTCGCACATGTGCGGCGTCGCGGCGAAAACATCCACGCTCAAAATCATATCTTATCTATTTATCTGGCAAATATGGAGACACAAGGAATTCTTGTCTTTTATCTGTGGAAAAATGGAATGGGAGTCGCCACCTAGTATTTTGGTCACTAAGAACCCTAACTGGTCTCAGAGATCGAATATGGGGACTGGTTGCGTAAAGGAAAGGTATTAGCATCCCAAATACGCTCTACCTAAGGTAGACTGCATTGTTTTATTGTCTGATAAAATCTAAGGTCTTTTCGTGTTTTCTAGTTGTTGGTCCGTCTGTGGTTTAAGAAAAGTTCTCCTCGGTAGATTCTTATCTTATTGGGAAAAACCTAATCATTCTAATGTCAACAAAAGAATTTAATATTCGGAATACGTTTTAAGTATAAGGTCGTAACCCTAGATATTAAAAGAAAACAAAATATTTTTTTTTGGAATTTTTGAAATATTGGCCCTGTTCTCGCGACTTTAATAAACTGGTTATTAAAGCCAAAATGCATGCTAATACATATTTTTAAAATTTTCTTTGTTGTATGAAAATACAATATGATGATTTTTTTTTTAATTTTTGAGATACTTGGGCGTATGCATAAAAACAAAACCAGGTATTTTAATACTGGATTTGTATCTTTATAGTATAAAAATACAAACCAATATTGATCAAAATGCAGTAAAAAATACACAGGGAAATCATAAATTTTCTGAGAATATTTTTTTGAAATTTTTTTCACCCATTTTGGGCTGGGCCGGCACTGCCCGGCCCAGTAAACAAAAAACAAAATAGCAGAGAACTCTCCACTGTTCACATGCAACGTGAACAGTGGAGCAGCCCGGGCGAGGAAGAAGAAGAAGAAGAGAAGTGGAGGCTTACCTGGCGGTCATCCGTTCTTGCGGGAGCTGGAGCTGCCGGTTCTATGTTGTTGGATGATGGTTCTGTTTTTTCTGTGATCCTTCTTCTACCCACTTCTGTCTCATGTTTCTCCTTTTCTTCTTCTGTTTCTAATGGTGGTTGTGTCGTTGTTGATGGTGGCGCTGGTGGCTGTAGACGGTGGCTGGCAGTGTTTGCTGTTGTTCTTCCCGTCTGTGCAGAGGCGCAGGCTTCTTCTTCTTCTTCATAGGTGTTGCAGCAGGGGAAGGAAGATGGTGAGGCTGACAGTGGCGTTGCTCTAAACAGCGAAGAGAGAGAGAGAGAGAGAGAGAGAGAGAGACCGAAGAGATTGAGGTTACTGTTATTCCCTTCTCTTTTGTGTTATTGATTTTTTGTTCCTTTCCATCTCCCTCAGATCAAACTCTTTCCCCGTCTCCTCTGTTTCTTGTTTTTTTTTCTCTTTATGTCGTCTTCTTCGTTCTCTCCTCCCTATCCTCTTCTCTCTCCTGTTCTGCTCTCTTCTTTTTCTTTTTGTCTTTTTATTTTATTTTCTCTGTATTTCGTTTGTCTCCCTTTCTCGGTTTTCTTCCCTCTCTTCACTGTACTCTCTCTGTTTTCCCTCTTGTTTTTTCTCCTCCTCTTGCCCCTCTATTTCTCCTGCTTTTATAAGCCAGAGACCTTGTGCTGGTAACGACCAGCTTGATAATGTTTGTAGAGGGATGACGGTCGTGACATATGCCCCATAATTAAAATGAATTGGCGTTGTTGCTGCTGTATTGTCTTACAGCCAGCTGCATGGAACCGTTACTGATGAAGAAGGCAGTGAACAGCCAGCTACATGAAACCGTTGCTGATGAAGAAAGCAGTGAACAGTGTTAAGTGAAACGACACCGTTTTGCAATTTTAAATGATATTTCTGATTTGGTCTTTGGATGTTTTTACAATCTTGTAATCAAACCCCCGGATAAATTATAATTGGATCCCTTGATTCTAGCGCTTTTTTCGGTTTGATCCTTGATTTTGGATTGTTTCAATTAGGTCTCTAATTAGCCATCAAACTTCAATAATTATGCAATTAGACCCCAGAACTTTAATTTCATCCAATAAAAGCCAAAATTGACTTAAAAATCAATTTTTCTTGCAATCAAACACTCCATAAATTCAATTAAACCTTAGATAAGATTTAATTAAGTCCATAAACATCTGATTTTGGACTTTTCTTCCTCAAATTGAATTTTTCTTGTCAACAGGGCTCTCACCAGTAAAAAATATACTGTCAAATTTCAACCTTTTGCATTTTTGAACCTCCTCAACCAATTTTGGCCTTTTTTCGGTATTCCAGCATCCTTTTCTCGCTCCTATTATTTTTTGGATTTCTTCTGAATATGTTTTCTTTTGATATATATTTTTTTGTATTTTCTCTGTTTTTTTTTGTTGGAACCCAAACATGGGTAACAATAGTAGGCATGATAAAATATCATGTCTCTTCATCTAGAATAATTATACGAGTCATTCATATCCGATGTAATGATTTTCCTATACGCATAGATGTACAAAAGATCTCTTAAGAGATCTATCATACTTATTATCTCATTAATGATATGTAAGGAATATTTGTCCTCCATTAATGTCACCAAAAGCATAGAACTTTTTGGTCATTTCCTTCTCTGAAAACGAGAAAGTTCAAGGGATATAAATACCTTATGAACCATCAAGGTAAAAGCTCATGACTTTTTATCTCTTAAGATAAACTTATATAGATTTCAGAGTATCAATTATCTTAAAACTCAAGTACTGAATTTAAAGCTCTTTTAAGTTATTTATTATCTTTTCTATATAGATATGACTTTATCATAAAAAAAAGTCTTCAAATCCTCTTGATTATGATTGTTTTCAAAGGTATTCAAGCTTTTAATATTATTCTAAAATTCTATAATCTAAAAAGAAAAAAATTCAATTATTAATATATTAATTAACTATCATTCTAATATTAAATAACTTATTATTTATATGTCTTGATTTCATATCCGTGTTTTTAAATATTCATACATAAAATTCAAAGAGGCGTGAGAATTAACATTTTTATCGCTAAATAAATGTTAGTTAATTTCTTTTACTAGAAAAATATTACGCGAGATTAATATGCTTTGCCAATCAATTTCTTGATGAAAATAATATTAGAAGGCGTAATAATAATTATTTTTAAAGTGTTTATTATTTGAAAATATATTAAAAAAATATTTTTTTAAAAAAATTATTTTTGATATCAAGGCATCAAAATAATTTAAAAATACTTAAAAAATTAATTTTTTAAAAAAATACTTCTAAAATATAAAAATAAAACATCCTGAAAATTGTCTTTTCAATCCATCAATACTTCAAATATTTTCGTTAGTGATTGATGTGTTTAACGTGTAGTGCTAAAAAAGTTAAGCTTTAGCATTGCTCACGCTTGGCGTTAACAGACAGCTGTATTTTAATTTACTTTCATTGCCACGGATTAACACGTTGTGAATGTTTAGAAATGTAATGGTGGGTATTTTTTATTTTAAAATATATTAAAATAATATTTTTTTAATTTTTATAAATTATTTTTGACATAAACATATTAAAATGATTTAAAAATATAAAAAATATATTAATTTAAAAAAATAAAAAAATTTAATATTTTTAAAAACACATTACCAAACACTGTGGATACGGTTCAAATTCAGAGTGTCGGCCTCCTGGACTGTAACCAGTTAACAACACCAAGGCATCTTCGTAGCATTTATATTAATTATAGTTAATCTAATATTAATTTTAGGCAGCGTTTGGGAGCGTGGCTGCGGCTGTGTTTTTTAAAAATTTAAAATTTTTTTTTTTATTAAAATTGAGTGCGATCTGTATTTTTTGAATCGTTTTAATGTACTGATGTTAAAAATAATTTTTTAAAAATAAAAAAATATCATTAACATATATTTTAGCATAAAAAACTATTTAAAAAACACCCATAATCACATTACTAAACACAATATTGATTAATTAGATGAAGTTGATCAATATCCCAGCTGGATGCACTATAAATCCCATCACAGTTGGACGCCACCAGTACGACTGATAGCCGAAAGCTAAACAACTTTCACCACTGCACTGCAGCGGTGCTGGCAGGTGCTCAGACTCCAAAATAGTAACCAAGAAAAATCCTCAAATTAAATGCACGTTGGGCTGGATTTTTTTTTTTTTGATATTGTAATAAAAAATAAATTAAAAAATATATTTTTAATATTTAGTTACGTTAAGAAACAAATATTAAAAATTAAAAAAAATATAATTAAAAAAAATATAATTTTATAAATTATCTCTAATAAAATAAATAATAATTAAAATAATAAAGATCAAATTTAAAAAATAAAAAAAATAAAATAATAATAATTAACATTTCATAAATTATTTAAAATAAAATAAGTAACAATCAAAAGAACGAGGATCAAATTTGATAGATAAAAAATTTCAATTAAAAAATGATAAGGAAGGATCAAAGTTAATAGAAAAATTAAATTATAAGGGATGAAATACAAAATATATACAACAATCAAAAGTTTGAAGACTAAATTTGATATAATTAGCAAATAATATGACATTTCTAAATTTTTCACAACTTCCAGAAAATATTTTCCTCCCAAAATAAAAGGAAAATACTTTCGTGAAAACTAAGTCAAATTTTCTGTTGACCAACTTTTCTAATGGCAAATATACACCAAAAAAAATTTAAAAATTAATTATTTAAAAATAATTTTTCAAAAAACAAACACATCCTAAAAAAAAGCAGAATCAGACTAATAAATATATAGAGCATAATGGGAGCTGCAGAGATGAATCTAATATGTTGTCTGCCTGAAACAACATGCATGGTAGCCAGCAGAGAGAAGAATGTCCACATGCTCTGTACCAAATTATTCTCTTACGGATCAACTGGATCCAAGTCCCGATATTTCTCAGAAAAATTCAAGAAACTCTCAAGATCATCTTCTCAACTAGGAGCAAAACATGGCGTTACACTCGTACGATTCGATCAGAAGAACTAAGAAGGCAATACCACCAGCACTGGAATTTCTGGATCGCATGTAATTCGTGGTGATCCCCTGTTCTTTCAACAAACACATAAGACACTCCCCCAGATGGAAACAACACTAGCTAGCTAGCTAGCTAGCTAGAAACAGCACATCATGAATGATTAATGATTGAAAATTGCGTTCAGTACCATACAATTTTTTTATAACGCATGATTACCGATTGATAAACATACATGAGCATGTAATTTGTCATCAAATTGCATGCATTTTAAGCAGCTACATAGCCAGGGGCCTCCTCCTCTCGGAGGGGTCGGTCACAACCACAGAAAAAGATTCGCTTGTCGACTCCTAGTAGCCTGGAACCATCTTACTGACTAGGCATTTTCCTAGGAGGTTTTTGCTTAAAGAGATGGAAAAGGAGATCAAAACCAAGGCCATCACGCAGAAAATGCATGTTTCAAACATGTCCAAATCAAAGACAGCTAATGCTTAACAGCATCGCCTGTCCCTAATTACGTGAATGAGACAATATTATATTAGTCATCGATGATTCATCAGATATAGCCGATGCTAATGAACTCTGCATGACTGTGTTCAACGTTCTCACGCTACTTCCCTTTTTTCCCTTGGCAATGAAGATATATTTAAACAATCTGGATCAAGGGAGTTAGTATTTGGAATCTCTTTTGAAAGTTTGTTTTTATTATTTTTTTAATATGTTGATATTAAAAATTAAAAAAAAAATTAAAAAATTATTTTAATATATTTAAAATAAAAAATAATTTTAAAAAATATTATACTATTCGGGTCAACTTGCGTGTACCTCAATTAATTTTATGAAATATTCTCAATTAATTTTATAAAACCTAAAATTAACAATCATGTAAATCTTTATTAACCTTAAAAAATATTTCAACTCGATATTATTAAAAAATAAACATCAAAATCCTGACTAGATGAACAACTTTGTTAATTTCCTCATTTTCATATACAGTTGGAGTACCCATTTTCATATACAGTGGAGTAGTATTCCTTAACTTTATCCATGTAATCTCAGCCGTTAGTTGCTTCATGCCATCCTCTATATATAGAGTGCATGCACCATCTTCTCCTTCACACACTTCGAGTTCATCAAAAAATCCCTCCCTCCCTCCTGTCCTCCCTCCTCTCTAATCAAAGCCAGCCTTCCTTATGATTATCTAGTTCCTTTCTCCTTAACTAAATTCATATATCTCCTCTCTGCAGCTCTAATTAATTATCGCGCGCCTTGCATTTCTGAAAAAAATATATATATAGTGATCGATCAGAGTTAAGGCAGCTCTAACATGGCCTGCTTAAATATTTGCAAAGAGGTTGGTGAAGCTTATTGTAATTTCTCTGCATTGCTTGCAACCTCTCTCCTTGTGTTATGCTTTTCATGGCTAGGTGTAGGTGTAAATGAATTCATGCTCTTCCAGCCGGCAGCTTAGGAATTACTGGCAATTTTCTGATTCTGGTATTTACTTTAATTAAAGACTAATTAAAATCAATCTAGTAATTAAAAAACAAATTCGCTATATTGAAATTAATTTATCGGCTTCATTTTGATTTCTGAATATAATTAATTCTTAATGTAATTAAATATTAATCAACATCAGCTGGCCCATATATAATAGTACTGTGCATGCATGTTAAAACCTGCAGGAAGGAAGCGTGAAGGGAAAGCTCGTGAAGAAGGAGCAGGAGGTTTGCACTAGGGATGGAAGCGTTGATCGACATGGCGATCCTGCAATCCGGGGGAGGACTGGGACTTGGTTCGCTGGAATCCTCATATTAGGTATGTAGCTACCGATTAATCAACAGCTGATCAATATTAATCTCCTCTTCTAATCACTAGCTTGTTCAAGCAATTAAGAAACAATTAGGTAATCAAGCTTCATTAATGAATTAATTATGCATGCATATGCAGTGAATCAAGGGCTGGCGACGTTGGCCTTCTTTGGGGTAGGAGTGAACTTGGTTCTGTTTTTGACAAGAGTGTTGGGTCAAGACAATGCCGACGCTGCAAACAACGTCAGCAAATGGACTGGAACTGTTTACATATTCTCTCTTCTCGGCGCCTTCCTCAGCGACTCTTACTGGGGGAGGTACAAGACTTGTGCTATCTTCCAGGCCATCTTCGTCACTGTAAGTAATTAATCCCCACCTCAATTCCATTGATAATGAGTTAACTTGATTCGCTTAATCAGGAGTTATTGTTTTTTCTTTATTATTTCATCTGGAATTAATTTCTATCCCTTGGCATGCAGGGTCTGGTATTGTTGTCACTGTCTTCCTACTTATTCTTACTCAAGCCGAGAGGCTGTGGTGATGAACATTCTCCATGTGGATCCCATTCAACATACCAGAATGTCTTTTTCTACTTCTCCATCTATCTTGTTGCCCTTGGAAATGGAGGCTACCAGCCTAACATTGCTACCTTTGGGGCTGATCAGTTTGATGAAGAGGACCCTAAAGAAGGCCACTCTAAGATAGCTTTCTTTAGCTACTTTTACTTGGCTCTCAACCTTGGTTCTCTCTTTTCGAACACCATATTGGGCTATTTTGAGGACCGGGGCATGTGGGCGTTAGGATTCTGGGCATCTGCTGGCTCTGCTCTTTTGGCACTGGTCTTGTTTCTCATTGGGACTCCCAGGTATAGACACTTCACCCCCAAGGGAAACCCCCTCTCTAGGTGTTGCCAGGTGATGGTTGCTGCAACAAGAAAATGGAAGGTTCAGAGGATACCAAATCAAGATGATGATCAGTTTGAATCGGATGTCCCAAAGGACCGTTCCAAAAATGGGGATAGAAAGATACTACACACCCAAGGATTCAGGTATATTATTTGCTATTCATCAAGAAAATTAATGTTCCCTCATAAATAAGCCGTACTCATATAAATTACTAAAATCTTACCAGATTCTTGGATAGAGCTGCAATTATTACATCCAAGGATTATACAGAGAATCGCATTCACGATCCATGGCGTGTCTGCACAGTAACTCAAGTTGAAGAATTTAAATGCATCCTACGACTCTTCCCTATCTGGCTGTGCACAATTCTTTACTCTGTAGTTTTCACTCAAATGGCATCACTCTTCGTCGAACAAGGTGCTGATATGAAAACTACGATTTCGAAATTCCACATTCCTCCAGCAAGCATGTCTAGTTTCGACATACTCAGTGTTGCGGCTTTCATATTCATCTATAGGAGAGTTCTTGATCCCCTTGTTGCCAGAATAAGAAAGGACCCTAAGGGCCTGACAGAGCTTCAGAGGATGGGGATTGGTCTAGTTATCGCAATAATTGCAATGGTTTCGGCAGGGATTGTAGAGCTATTCAGGTTGAAGTACGCAAGAAAAGACTGTCCAAGATGCGAAAGTGCGAGTTCTTTGAGCATACTTTGGCAAATTCCTCAATATGTTCTGATAGGAGCATCTGAGGTGTTCATGTATGTGGGGCAATTAGAATTCTTCAATGGGCAAGCACCTGATGGATTGAAGAGCTTTGGCAGTGCACTTTGCATGACATCAATATCTCTAGGCAACTATGTGAGTAGCTTGCTAGTAACAGTCGTAATGAAGATATCTACCAGAGATGAGATGCCAGGATGGATCCCAGGAAACCTTAACAAGGGTCATCTAGACAGATTTTACTTCCTCTTGGCAGTTTTGACAACCGCAGATCTTGTTGTGTACATTATCTGTGCTAGATGGTACAAGTACATAAAGTTTGAGAGGCAGCAGGAAGCAGATAATAAATTAAGCAATGAAGAGGCAGACCTTAGAGTTTGATCAAATTCTGCCTTGCAGCGGGAATTTAAGAAGGGCAGAAGAAATCTATATATTTTTATATATATTGTGTCATAAATAAAGTGAAAAGTGGGTGAGGGATTCATGATAGTGAATAGATAGGAGGAGGGTTTAATTTTCAGCGATGAGACTAGACAAGGGCATTATATTTTTCACTTTGTCCAGGTTGAGCTCGAGAAATTGTGGAACTACTAGCCAGTATCAGCCTGTAAGGCTTAAAATCTGATTTCAGAGTCTAAGAAGAAGAAGAAGAAAAAGGGCTAGCTGGTGTAAATTTCGATCCCAGCAAGCAGTGATATAATCCCTTTGTAAAGCCTTCTCAGTGGCATTTTGTAATTTGCGTTCTTTTATCAGTTTTTTCAAATCCTTAAATTATATATATATATATATATATATATATATATATATATATATATATATATATACAGACACCGTGTGTTCTTCTGACATTCAAGAGAATAAACGTGTTCTTTCGTTCCATGTCGGTCTCGCAAAACAACATCGACCACTATTAGTCCCTAATTTAAATAACAGGAAGAGTGTCGTGCTAGCGTAGCAAATTAAAGCGTAATAAACTACAAAACTGCCTAACTTCTTAGCTGTAACGTACAATGCAAATTGCAAGTCTCTCCATCTCCAAGTATATGGACAAGACACCCTTTGATTTCCACGTAGGCATTCCTTCTCTAGTTCATGGAAACTAGCTGGTTATTTATTCTTTATATAAGAGATGTTTGAATTTGAGTCCTTTTAAAAAGAGAGAAAAATAAGAACTGTTATGCTAAACCATCTAATCCATGAATAATATTTTTACGTGCGAAAGTTTAAGACTAATTGAGTTGTAATTCATCGACCAATTGTACCTAATTTTCAACAAACGCTACCATTACAACAAAATAAAATATACACCAAACTTTATTACCTATAATCTAAAGCATTTGGGGAAACTATTGTAACAATAGTGTTTTTCCCCACATGTTTTGGTACATTTATTTTTATTTATTTTTATGTTTTTTTTTATCAATGTTTTTTTTATTCTTTTAATATTATATTTTTTATTGGATTATCTCATTCTCAAGACATGGATCACAAGTTTGGCGGTTAATCTAATTGGCTGAGGTTTTATTCCTCCTTATTTAACCTTGTTTTTTTAACTTTATCATTTAATATTAGTTTAATTAAGAATTAGGCTTCATCATTTGTTTTATTTGCTTTCTATTAGGTTAATCAAGTCTCATGTCCTAGGAATAGTGCTTAACGGGTTAATCTCGAGTTTACCCGGGTCGTTTTTTGTGTAATGGAATTTCTTTTTAATTTTATCATTCAATATTAGGTCGGTTAAAAATTGAGCTTTTGTAATCTGTTTTGAGAAGGGCTGGCCTCCGATGAGGACAATGCTGATGTGGCTAACAGTGAAGGGGTCGTTAGTGACAGGGAAGATCTATGAGTTCTAGCCGGGTATAAAGGGAAGATGGAGTGAGTTAGTGGCTCTGGTTTTGGGAGACCTTGGCCGAGAGAGGGAGGTTCTAGTGAGGCCAAGACACGGGGGCTGTGAGAGGGGAAATGTGGGAAGGACTAGGAAGATGAAGGATGAGGGCAGTGTGTGGCCTTTATTGGAGATGCTGAAATGGTAGAGGGGGACAGGTTGGCCTATTGGAAATGGGAAGAAGCGGCGGCTGCTGGAAGAGAAAAGGTGAGATGGCCTGGGGGGTGCGACCACTTGTCTTTGGTAGAGATAATTTAGGTTTAGGGTTTTTTTGTGGTTGCCGTAAATTTCTCTGTATTAAAATTGTCCCCTCCTTGTGTGTGTTGTGTACACTAGTATTTATAAGAGAAGTGTGGCTTGGCCACAAACATATTGGTCCCTCAATTTCTTTATTTTTTGTAAATTTTGATTTTTCTATTTTTTGTATTTTCTTTGAAAATAAGCAATATCAATGTCGACTCAACGATGAAAATCAATGATTGTAAAAATAACACGTTAAAAGTTGAACGCGTTCAAAATACCTTTGAAAATTTAAATTCTTTTGAGACGACATTGAAAATGCTAAAAACAATGCAAATATATCCAAAATGCATTTTTTTTAGTTTTTGTTGTTTTTTGCTATTTTTGATTTTTTTCTGAATTTATCAAAAACATGGGTCAAAAATTGGGCAACAACAATGTTTATGCTCATTTTTTTTATTTTGTGATCTTTCTTGCTGGGCTGATATTTTTTCTAGGTTACTAGCATTCATTTTATTACAATTGTTGTTTTGAACAAATGGAATGATTGTTGTTAATAATGATTTTAAATTGTTTATAGAATGCTTTATGTTTTTTATTCAATGTCAGTTACCTCATAAAAGCATTATGATCATAAATATTTGAAACTATTAACCTTCGTTTCTCTTCCTTACTCATATTAAATCTCCTCCGATCAGCCCTACTAATATGTTGCTTCATCGAATCCATAACATCTTTCAGCTTATTTGTCTCTGAATAGTAATGACAATAAAAAATCCAATCCACCTTTTTCACCCACTCCAAATATACCTCGGGATCATTTTTACCTTGAAAGTTAGGAATTTTCTGTTTAATAATGTCCAAGTCCCCGTCCATATCTTCATAATTTCTCATGCCACATAAATTCACATTCCTCCTAGCCCTATTCGGTCCAGACCTGATTCCTTAGCCAACAGATCCAAAATCATAGTCATCTTCACCTGTATCTGTGTTTTCGTCAACAAACTTTTTAAAATTAGATCTGACATTCCGTACGACTTTATAGACCGTATTTCCTCGGCGATCAACCCCATTATTCTGTTGCTTTATCGAATTCACCTCATCTTTCAGATCCTTGTACATTCTAGACACGAGCTCAAGTTGTTGGCCTATGACTCACAATTAGAAAGAGACATCAATATTTTGTGTAGCTGATTTGTTGTTTTTGGACATTCTTTAAATCTATAGAATTTGGTTAGGGGCGCAAAATATATGCTCACACCTCTCGTTTTTCACACACAAATCAAGGCTTTCACTCTAATAAGTTAACTACATCTTTTACCTAACAACTTGGTTTCTTTTAGTTCTTTAGGAACTGAAATCAACAAATCAAAGTTAGTAGCCTTCACAACGCAATCCAATTATAATTTTCAGACTTAAGAATCAATAAATATACTAAAAACAAAGCAAAACAAAACTATGATTATGATTTCGCGAGTAGCAATGCAAATTCGTACGAAACGAAGACACAAAATAAAACAGAAGCGAATATTAGCGAAAAAAATTACTTGACTCCTAAATAACCCAATTATAATAAAAATAGAAAGATTTGGATGAAAACAAATAGTAAGGATTGTGTTTTGGAACTTGACGCAAATATAACCTATTACACAATTTTTACATAATAGAATTGAAACTCAGATCAAACAATATTGGAATGATCTCAAATTCAATATTTAGTATTTTGATATCAAACAAACAACAAATCTCTGTTTATAGGTCGTTCTCTTATATCTAGGTACCCAAACCCCTTGTATGATCAATTTGCGGTAGAATTGAACCTCGAATTAAAATCTCAAGAAAATGGTATCAAAATAAGCCCAAACTTAATATATGGTGCAATATCACCCCTAATAGATAGAATATGAAGTTTTAATTGATTCTAAGGTGGTTTGTTTATGGTTCACTAAGAGTTGTATTTCTACAGAAGAATTGAACCACGAATTAAAACCTCAAGCAAACGATATCAAAATAAGCTCAAATTTAATATATGATGCAATCTCACCCCCAATAAACAGAATAAGAATTTTTAATTGATTTTAAGGTGGTTTGCTTATGGCTCACTAAGAGTAGTATTTCTACGGCAAAATTGAACCACGAATTAAAACCTCAAGCAAACGATATTAAAATAAGCCCAAATTTAATATATGGTGCCATCTCACCCCCGGTAGATAGAATATGAAGTTTAAATTGATTTTGAGGTAGTTTTCTTATGATTCACTAAGAGTTGTGTTTTTGCAGTAGAATTGAATCAACCTTCAAATTTCATTTATTCTCTCTTTTGTTTATGCTACTGATATGATTAGAGACAGTAACATGATGAAATATAACTTCTTTTTTCTTAGATGTCGCACATATAAAGAAAAGAAGATGAACGATGCAAATATTGAAAAAATTAAAGGAACAAAGTAGAATGACATCACAAAGTCAGTTAATCTTTGATAGGTTAAATTCAGTTCGTTCAAGAACTAAAAAAATACAAGAATCACCCTCACACATTAAAACTGAAAAATTCAGAAGTATTATTTATCAATGGTTGCCAAAATTTAGGCTTATAAGTGTTTAAATAATTCTGAAAAATTAACCCTAGTTGATCTACCCTAGTGGGCTTCAGTTTTTAACCCATATACAAAAACTAACCCAAAACCTTTACTCGTAACCTAAACTCTGATCCAAACAAGTCTTGGATCCTAGCTGAAAACAAAGTCTTAATTAAGCCCAAACATGAAAGAAAATAATAAAAATAACTAATTTGTCATTAAATACCACCAGCCCTCCTTTCCTTGTGTAGTTAGGATGAATAAGGAATCCTTATAAGAAAGGGTTCCGGAACATTAATGAATCTTTGTCATACTTGAAATTATGTTGCATTCCATTAAAGATCCTTATGGAACTAGGAAATTCCCAAAACAAGGTCTCTCATCCTCGTAGGAAAAGGATCATTGCCAAATAAGAAGTCCATAAGTCAAAAGAAAGTAAAAAGCAAAATTTGTACAGCTTGTTCTGACCTATATTGCAAGTCCTTCCTGAACTCTGATTCACCTGACATTTTACCTCAACATAGAAACATACCTCTGGAATCTTCTGGTAAAGTTTCATGTTGACCCAACAGTTTAGTTTTTAGTCATGCTTAATAGTGTAAAACTGGACATAAAAAAATTTTACGTCAAAATCTAAATTTGACCTTACTTGGATTGTATCATTGAACATCGATTTAGACTCGAAATTGAAAATCTAACTTTTGTTTAAACCAGAACTGATTGTAAACAAACAGATGTGTAAGTGATGAAAATGACTCAAACAACAACCAAATATCCCAAACATGATGATAATATACTAGCAAGAATGAAATCAACAGAAACAAAATAAGTTTTGAAAGCTAACGCAAAACATACCCATTACAGCAAGACAAAACCCAATTCTGAAACCTAAAGAAAACTGTATCCAAATGACCTCAAATTTAATTTATTTTGTGATTAGGATCCCAGTAAACAGAATATAAATTTTGAGTTGATTCCGAGTTGATTTGATATACAGACACGAAATAGCCTCTTTAAAACCCGAATTTGGAACTTAGGCCCAACGATGTCCAATGACTTGAAACTTGATATTTAGTGCGATTTCACTCTAAATAACAAGAATATCAATTTTGAGTTAATTACAATAAGTTTTGATATGCTACCATGAAACAGATGTGTTACAAACCTGTCTTAACCCAAATTACATTTAATGATTGCTTCCTTTTTTTTCTTTTTTTCTTTTATTCAAAATAGAACACAATAAACATAGAATAACAAGAATAAACATAAGAAACAAAACAAATACTGACCCAAAACAAAACAAAAATAGATAAAGAGAAACTAATGCGAAACAAATAGATAACGAAAACAAGAAGGATATAACCTGATTTCAAAACCTAGCTTTGATACCAACTGTTGCAAACCTTGTGATCACGTAGTCACACAACCTACAATCAAGATAGAGATCTGATCTTGGAAAGCCGAAAAAGATCTGATAGGAGTGTGAAACAATGGAAATATGCCTCTAAGGCACCAATACTAATGGAATGAAGTAGAATGATATCACGAAGCCAGTTAATCTTTGATAAGTCAGATTTAGTTCGTTCAAGAACTGAAGAATGCAAGAATCACTCTAACACGTTAAAACTAAAAAATCAAAAGTATTATTCATTAATGGCTACCGAAATTTAAGCTTATAAGTGTTTAAATAGTTTTGAAAATTAACCGTAATGGATCTACTCGTGTGGGCTTCAGTTTTTGACCCACATACAAAAAAGACCCAAAACCTGTACTAGTAAGCCCAAACTCTGATCCAAGCAAGCCTTGGATCCTAGCTGAAAACAAAGTTTTAATTAAGCCCAAACATGAAAGAAATAATAAAAATAACTAATTTTTCATTAAATACCACAATCCCTCATTTCCTTGTGTAGCTATGATGAATAAGGAATCCTCATAAAAAAAGAATTCTGGAACATTAATGAATCTTTGCTACACTTGGAAATTATGTTGCAGCCCATTAAAGATCCTTGTGGAACTAGAAAATTCCCAAAACAAGCTCTCATATCCTTGTAGGAAAAGGACTCTTGCTAAATAGGAAGTCCACAAGTCAAAAGAAAGTAAAAAACAAAATTTGTACAGCTTGTTCTGACCTATATTGCAAGTCCTTTCCAAACTCCGATTCACCTGAAATTTTACCCCAACATAGAAACATACTTCTGAAATCTTCTAGTAAAGTTTCAGCTTGATCCAACAGTTTAATTTAAAGTTATGCTCTATAGCGTAAAATTAAATGGTTAAAAATTTTACATCAAAATCCAAATCTGACCTTGCTTGGATCGTATCACAGTATAACAAATCTATCTATATTTATTTTCATACTCTTTATCTACAAATTTGCTCAAAGATTTAAATGTTGTGACATTGCGTAGATAACATAACTATTATAAGCTAAAGAAGAGAAAGGCAAAGAAACTAATAATATGTTAGGAAATATAGATTCAACCAAGAAAGACCCAATAAGTTAAGCTTTGAATCCTGTTTGTTTAAAAAGTTTCTCATTTACTCCTCATCTTATATATATTATATAATGTAATTTAGTCTAATTACATTAAATTTATAAAATCTAGGAAACACAGGGTAAGATATGACCAAGTCTTTTTCACTGGAGCTTATTAATAGAATTCTTACAAATATAAAACTGTTTTTAGGAATTCATTTAATGGAAAGTAAAAAAAATGATGTGTCATTTTGAAAACCACAACATTTTCCAAGTGTTTTGATCAATTTTCTTCTTCTTCTTTGCAAATTTATCACAACTGATTTTCTAAAAAAAAAAAGTCTTAATGATATGAACCCAGAGGATAAGAATCTTTAAACCCACAAATAAGATAGAAACTAGAATTATATTTAAAATAATCCAACCTAATGATTACTTGAATCAAGAAACTTAAGTTATTAGATAAAAGACCATAAATCTTTGATTATAACGAATCAAGAACTAGAAGTATAAGGATGAATGCCACAAATATAAAATTCTTTGATAAGTTTGAAGAGTTCAATGAAAAACCAAAAGTATGAGCAACCTTGGACACATACAATATTATTTCTGAATAAAACCAAGTCTCTAAAAAGTTTATGGGTTCAAGAGTTCTTACCTTTCGAGCTCACATCACCTAAAATTTTCCATTTACTAAGATATATAGAAAAACACATCAAAGTTAGTACCAAACCCTGATTATCATCACAATCATCTAAAATCTTCTCCGTCTAATTTCAATTGAAATAATATTGTTTTTGGGCCACAATCACTACTACTTATCCCCATCATCAATCAATTATGATTCCTTAAAATTAGGTATTTCAAATCACAAATTCGATGGAACTCGAGCTATTCATTGACTATAACATGTGTTTAGGAATATAGAAAATGTTAATGATGGAGTTTAGCTATAGACACTCATAAGTCTGACTTTTAACATAGAAACTTGGTTTTGATTTATAATAAATGCAACCTTTTATGGGCTATGCTTATTCTAGTTTCCCTGGTAACGATCCCACAACACTTCAAAATGAGTAAGTCACTTTAAATGAATCTCACTCTAATGTTACTCTTAGGTGAAGAGATATTAAACAAGTATTTTCTTAAATATAGACCTAAGGCCAACATCTAGTACGAACACATTCTAAGATGAAAAAGGAAAACCATTAAGTAATTATAGGAATAGTTGCCAATTAATGGAGTTTCTCTCATAAAAAGTGACAAAGAAACATTATTATTTAAAATTGGAAAAGGATTTTAGTCCTCTAATAGGGTTAACTTTTATGTTTTAAATGTTTCTAGCTCCATAGAGAATCTTGATTTTTCAGATAGGCTACAACTTCTGGCTAGGTTTCATTGAACTTTATGATTCTTCCGTTGCTCCTATTTATGGCCCTCACATATCTATATTATAATGATTATGTTACTAAAAGGTATTGTTGACCTTTGGGTCACATGTTAATTTTTATATATTTTGATGATAATAATTAAATAAAAATAAACTAATGATATGCTTGGTTGAGATTAAGTTTAAACAAGTTTATATGAAAATCATCAACAAGCATGGAGAATTAAATAAAGAAAAGATACAAGACAAATGAAGACTTAGTTCTTAAGAATTCATTTTAGTGCTTATTATGTAAATATTTATATCTTATTTGATGGCACAAATTAAAATGAATTTACAAATTTCATATTGCATGCATTATAGGATTGATATGCATTTAGTCGGTTCAAGATTCACTAGGCTTATAATTGTTAAAACTGGATTTTAAGTTGAATTGTTAAATCGCTTAGCCATTTCAAATGAACCAATTGACTGCTTTTCATTAGAGATGAACACCTGAGAATCTACAAGAACTAGTCGACTGATTGACTTGACCAATTTGAACTGTTGGCCTTTTAGCTGTTAGAGGAATAGTAACGGCTATAAAATGACTAGTTTTTACTAGAAACATATATATAATTTGTCTAATTGAAGAATTAAGTAAAAAAATTGAATATATATTATATAGAAGCTATTTTATGAGCAAAAACGACTTCAAATCATCAATCTCAAGAGTATAAATTCTCATACTTACTATACTTAAACACCTTTATACATTCTAAGTGTTATTGAGTAAGCTATAAAGATATAAGCTTTAATTGTATTATCTATTTTTTGAGATAGTGTTGTTACATTTCAAACAATTGCAATCCTTTAAGAGTTTAAGTGAAAAAAGTCTTGGTCATTGGTGAGGTACTTCACCAAGATGAAAAATCTTAAAGAAGGTATTTCTTTAAGTGGAGAAAAAATGGCTTGGTGAGGATTTATTAAGGACATTGTAATCTTTAGCTTGGATTAGTAAAGAATATAATACTTAAGATCGGTTTGGTACTTGAGGTGTGGATGTAAGTTTGTCAAACCTTGCTAAAAATCGAGTTTGCAATGTCTATCCCTTTACTCTTTACTTTAATTATATTTTTGGTTAATTGTGTTAATTATATTTAATTGAGTTAATTGTAATATTTGTTATTATTAGTGAAACATCTAATTCACGCTCTCCTTTTAAGTGTTATTGTTATCTTAATCCTAGAATAACATGTATGCCCCATGATTTAAAGTACTTTTCCATGAAAGCATTTTGTCATCAATTTTAGTATAATACCACATATGAAACTGGTCTCTGATTTTTTTCCATAATGTTTAATTTTCCTATACATTTGTCTTTATGTTTCATACCTTATAACTTATCACTACTTATACCAACTTTTAGCAAGTATTGGCAGTTAGGAATGTTGAAAGTGATGATTTTAAGGGAATGTTGGACTTAGGCATATGATTGATGGTTTCAAACTCTTCAATGACATCTACTTGACTTTTCCTTTCTTTTTCTTTTTCTTTTATCTTTTATGACATCTTTAGGTTCAAAATACTCTCTTGTTGTTGTTGTTGGTTAAAGGACTATTGTAGTATCTATAAGGAACTGCATATATCTAGTTTCATAAAGGCTTTTGGCTTATAATTGTAAGTTCCAGTCCTAAATGAAAAGACTTTTCCTTTCTTTTTAGTTTTTTCATTTGTTTTTCTATAAAAGATTCCCTAATGTTTGCAATTGTCATGCATTTTTTTCCACTTAAATCATTAATGACATTGTTTTTCATTTTTCAAACCTTTTAACTTAAAGTTTTATCCAATGAGCAAATTCTTATACAATATCAGTAACATTGATAATTATTCAGTTAATTGATTATTAAGTTCATTTTATAATCAAATTTGTCTTTCTATGGTCATTGTATCTCATATAATAATGCATATTTGTGAACTTTATGGAATACTTAGATAGGTTGTAACTTTACGTTTTATGGTTTTCATTAAGCATAAAGATTAAGAATCATTACATGATTTGCTCCTACATATGTTGTAACCTTTTTCAGGTTATAAGGTTTGCTTTAAACATAAATTTTAGTATTGAATTGGTTATTCTATATGTCTAATCACATGCCAAAAGAGTTGTTTATATTAGCAGAGTTGTCCTTGGATCACTTTACATGTGGTTTATGTTACGTGGATTATTTTATGGTTTCATATCTATATTTTTTTATCTTATTAATCATGTATAGTTGTCTTATTTATAAATAAGAACTTTAAGATTATATATTTTAATATAATCAATTGTGTTGATGTGATTTTAAAATTGTCAACTTAGGATGCTTGATGAGTTTTTTTGAGATTTTTTTCTTTGACATGTGTTGCCTTACAACATTGTTGAATAAGCTTTATGAAATGAGTCTGGTTACTAAGGACTAACTTTCTATTGTACCAATGTGATGTGAATTAATGTTTTTTGTTGAGCATATCTAGATGTTGTCTGGGGATTCAAATCAACATTTGAATATTTATGTAGCAGGCATGACATTTAGATAGTTTTGTCTCAAATCAACATTTCTTACTCTAGCAATTAATGCCTCATTATTTTCTTTCTATCAAGATTGAAGTACATAGAATGTAAAGAGGATATTTCATACTAACTTTTTGTACCTTTCTATATTCATGTATGGGTTTCTTCTTCACCATATCCTCGATAACCAATAATATCTTTTAGAATATAATTTAGATAGGATCATTGAGTTGGAGGCCATAACACAAATCAACAAAAACCTTAAGCATAGGGATAAGGAACACACGTCTTGTAATTGGCAAGCAAGCACGCACATTTAGAGCATGTTTAAGATTGTGGTAGCGGTTCAAAGTGTTTTTCGCTTAGAAATGCATCAAAATAATATTTTTTTTATTTTTCTTAAAATTATTTTTGAGATCAGCACATTAAAACGACCTGAAAATAAAAAAAAAATTAACAAAATTTTTTTAAAAAAAATTAAGGGAACACGGTTTGCATCGCGTTCCCAAACGAGCAATTATAACATATGCTTCTACTACACCATTTCCTTTTCTGCCTGCTTTTACATATGCAAGTTTCTAAGTTATGGGTTTTATGGATTTTGTATTAGTTCAATAAGCAGGAAAGCAAACCCGAAGGTTCTTATGTCATGTCTGCTCCAATATTTTTTTGACTTGATTTTTCCCTTCTTTAATATAGAGGGTTTTTTTTTCTTATTTTTTTTTCTTTGCGGGGGGGGGGGGGGTGATTGATATAATAGGTGAATATATATTAGGTGATATGGTTGTAAATATGTATAGTAAGAATGATAGTAGCTTAGGTGATATGAGATTGACAGATTTTATTGATCTTTGGTTTTGGGATTAACTGATGGATTAGCTGAAAAAGTATTATCATGTAAAAAAATATATATTTAGGATATGGACATGACAATTTGCAATTGTAATTTTGAAACAACAAATTGAATGAAATTCAAAGGATTAGATATAAATTTAAATGAGAATCTTCATGTTTAATAGTAATTGGGCTGTAAATAAAAAAATTCTAATGAAGAGGTGCCTAGTCAATTGATTCATTCTTTACCACAGGTCAGATCAAAAGTTTTTGTTAATATATAAAAATAAATATGCATGTGTTGTCATCATGATTTTTGACATCAAAAAAAAATTTATGAATTGAAAATTTAGTGTATATATTTAATAAAATAAATTGAAAACCACATACACCAATAAATGTTAAAAAGTATTCACACTACACTACGGGTAAGATTCCAAGTTAATTTTTAACATTGTAGAAGAAAGTGCCATTGTTGTTGATGCGTACTATTGCATCATGATTTTTTAATTAAAAAATATAATGATGCTAGTTATCCTTAATGAAATAAATTTAAAAATATATAAACTAGTAAATTAAAAAAGAGTTGTTAATAATAATTAAATACTAAAATAAAAGGCTAATCTCTATTTAAAGCGGAATAGATAAGTCCTTAAAACAAAAAAATAGATAAGTATGCAAATATTTAAATTGGTGTTTTATTTTAATTTATATGTTTTTATTTTTTTATCTTGTAGATTATTGTTCTTACCAAGAATAAATTATTTTTATTTTTATAAATAAGTTATGCAAATACAATTTATTTATATCAAATATAAAAGAAAACAACTTAAAGATGAATTACAATAATCTATTTAAAACATTATAAAAATACAAAATCATTAAAAAAAATATAATCGCTATTTAAAAAAGGTTGACTAAATATTTAAAAATTAAAAAGAAATATTATTAATTTAATTTAAATAAAAATAAAAATGAATGCAAATTATATATATATATATATATATATATATATATATAAAAGAATAATTAAAATTACAAAAACAAAAAAACAAAAGAGGTTATGCACTAATAGACCTAGTAGACCAGGCTTGTATACCTAGCCAGCTGCCTAAGAGCCTACACATGCCTGGGTTGATTTTTTTTTATGGAGCGAATAACACATCAACCACTTTATTATTTTTTTTAGTGGACAATAGGTTGTTTGAAATATTTCTTGGTAACTTCTAGTAATTGAAAAATCAAGGTTCTGAGTTTTGGACCTCAAAAACTTATTTTCACCTAATAAATATTCTTATAATATCAATAAATCAATCCCTCATCTCAAAATGCCTTTAATTTATCCAAAAACAAACTAGAAAAAAAATTATGTCTTAATTTCAATCTGCCTTTTCCAGTATGATGAAGGGTAAAAAACACTTCAATGAAACCTACCTTGTAAAATGGAACCAGTTGAAATTAAGAATGATATTTTTGTTGCTGCAATGTGAGAACCGATGATTTTCTCTCTCTTTCAATATTTTTTAACAACTTTCTCTCTTCACCCTCAAACTTATGGGCTAAAAAATAAATAAAATGAAAATTTAGACAAAAAAAAAAACTATAGGGATTGTAAAGGAAGAACATGAAAAATAGGTGGACTACAAAGAGCTTTTTCATGTGAATTTAAGATTTGATACATAGTTTTTCATTGTTTTACAGTTTGGTTCTTTTTCTTTCAATTTTGTTTTTTTACTATAAATTATAAGATATTGATCATTAAATTAATCATAAAAAGATGCAATTAAAAAAAATAAAGGACAAAAACAACTATGAATTACTATAATAAAAACCCATTGGCTTTTAGTTTATAATTAATTATTTTCTCCATGCAATTGTATGGTTAATTCTCGTAAAGGACAAAAAGTCTTAATCAAGTAAAGTTATTCAATATTTTTGCCAAATTTTCTTGAAATTTACATCATTTCAATGCATAAATATGCATGTTAGAATGAAAATATAAGTGCTCAACTATTCATCAACTTTTTCATCAAATTCTCTCTGCTACATAAAACATAGAAATTAGACGTAAATTGTATAAAAAAAATTAAACAAAATGATTCAATTGAGAAAAGTAGAAAATGTTTTGGATTTAATTATTAAAATTTACAGATTTGGATGCAATTGAAAGTGAGTATATAGGTTTGGACTAAGTTGAGGTTTCCCCCTCCAATTTTCAGGCAAGGTGGTTTTGTTAATGAATGAAGTATCTGTCACAAGGACCCAATTGCATAAATAAAAAACCTCTCTGCTGCCACTAGAACCTTTGGATGTGGGTCAAACCAAATGTTATTTCAAGCGAGGAAAGGAGCGGCATGTCGTTGATCCACACCTAGCAGAAATGGTTCGCTAAGTTGACATGTCGGCGGGTAGCGAGTTAAAGAAGAAGGGGAAAAAGGACCCTTCTCAAGCCAAAGCCAGCCATTGTTGAAGGAAAGAGTGAAGATGGGAGGAGGGAGACAGAGAGCGATGACTACAACACTTCCAAAGCTGATACAAAGTCTCCGAAAGGAATGCCCAAAGCCAAGAATGAAGCAGTTGCCATCGCTGAGACGCGCTTTCTCTCTCTACGATCAGATCAATCTCATCGACAACGTCCCTGAAGACCAACTCCGTTTTCAAGGGTATTATTAATGATTTCCTTTATATTTTAGTAAATAAATTTTATAATTTATTCAAATAATCAAAATCCTTTTCTTTTTTTGAAAGGTATACTGATACGGGATTCAGAGTGAATGGGGTGGAGTATGAAGGTAGCTTGCTTTGTGTGGGCAACCTGCTCACCTCTTGGGCACCCAGTTCCTTCTCTCAGATTACTCCTGACAGGTCTCGTCTCTTCTCTTCCCTTCCTTTTTTTTTCCCGCTTTCTGGGTTTCTTTTTTATCTTTGTTTTATTAAGCCATCCCATCAATCAGTGCTGAGGGTACTTTTTTGTTCACATATAAGGGGCATTGATAAAGATTACTAAGTTTAGTTAGCCCAAACTGATTTTAGTTACTGTTTTATAATGTTCAAAACCATTTATTTTTTCTTGGTAAACTGATAACTCGTGCATATTCGCAATGAAAATTCAAATGTTAGGCTTTTTATTTGCTCCTTTTTGTGACATTTCGTCATTGTTGTGGCCATTTTGCAGTTTATCCATCTTTCAAATTGTGCGGCCTATACCAGGTGAGAGAGTGGGAGACTTCAATACCATTATATAAATGCGATTCTATAGGAGTGTTGTTTTAGCACTTTTACTTGATTTATTCCTTGGCTCATTGCATGCTGCTTAAAATCGCAAATAATGTGATGAGAGAAAATCATCTGGAACACAAATCATGCTCATTTTTCTACTGTTGCATGCTCTCGTGCTATTTAGTATTTTTATTGTTTGTTCACATTAAACATTAAATTTATATTGAATGTTTGATCCCAAGTTGGCTTGGTGGACAATTTCTTGTCGGGACTCCAACTGTGGGCACAATTAGAGTTGAGGAGGTAGAAAGTTTCAAACATGTCTTTTGTAATCATAGAATGTAAAGGATTGGTGGATTTTAATTAGAGGCCAATGAGGGGAAGGACTAGTGAATTTTAGTGCAGAGACCAGCGAGGGGAAAGTTGAAGTTTCGTTGAAATCCAAAGAGGAGGAGACGTAAAAGAAGAAGACATTTTGTCGGGATGAATCCAAGCATGCTACTTACAATGGACAATCAAAAGCAAAGGCGAAGGGCAAAGGGTTCATAGCCAAATTCAGGTTGCTTTATTTGCAATGGAAAACACTTTGCAAGGGATTGCCTAAAAAGGGTACAACTTAAGCTGTAAATAGCACACATTAATCCATACTAATTGTCATAAAGACAAAATTTTCACACAAATTTTAGCCCATTGTGTGACAATCTAATCCCCTTATACTTAAACCTTTTTCTCACTAATTCACTTGTGTTTGCCTACAACTAAGTGTTTCACTCACCCGAAGAGGATTTCCTCACTCTTGTTGTAAACAAGTGGAATATACATAAGCAAATGAACAGAACAATGCACAAAAATTATAGAAAAAATATCATTTTTTATTATACTCTTAACAAAAGAATTACACAAGCCTTGTGTGTGCTATGCACTTAACTTGCATGCTATATAACATTTTATAGTTTATTTAAAGAACAAAATAAGCAAGTTACAAATGGAAACTGTCTCGCCAATTTCTAGTAAACTTTTGAATATATAACAAGTTTTGGCTAGTTTTATCCCAATAAATAATTGTCGATAACTGCTGCAGCTTCATTGTTTTGCCTTCCACAAACCATTAGGCCAATTTGTCAAAGCCCATGTTGTCATAATTGTTGTGTTTCTACTTGTGTTGGACAATCCATCATCAAAGTCAAAATTCACGCAATGTATGAACGTAATGCTCACACATACTGTTTTACGATACCTGTCGATTTTGCCACTGTCTATGTGGGTTGCCAATGCATATGGCATCTTTTAGGCAGTGTTTTCATTGGTGTGACTTTGCAACTAGACCTTTAACAAACCTCCCTTACCAGAAAAACCCGAAGCCCTCGTCAAAATATAGATGCAAAGTACTCCTATACGTTGTCTTTAAACTATCATAAATTTATGTTCGCCCCTCTTCACCAAGAGCTCCATTCGTTGATTTTTTTTATGTTGGTCAAGTCTACGGTGGTCTAGGACTTCGACATTCCCATTGTCAAACTAATTTTGAATCGTAGGAGGTGCACATTGTGACTTACTTCTCTTTGGATTTTTATGGAATGATTTCAAGTAGCTCGCGTGGAATAAGATGAAGTTTCAGCCGTTCCGGTAACTTTAGCCTATACACCACTGCTCCCACCTTTTCCATGACTTCAAAAGGCTCGTCGTATCTTGACACTAGCCCTCGATGTCATGATGCTTAGATTGTTTGATCTAGAATAGCTAAGAATAAAGGATTGCTCTAGTACTAAGATGGACTTAAGAACAAGAGACACATAAGACAAACAAAGGCAAAACTAGGGTTGTGCTGAGAAAGTCTCTTCTATCGTGACAAACTTAGAAAAGTTTGAGCATGAAAAGTTATGTTCCTTTTATGGAAAATCGTTATTTATCTTGAATATGATTACAAGTTAAATTTTAGCTCCTATAAAATAATTAACCTACCAAATATATATTTTCCTAACAACTAACATGCAACTAGTATTTCCTAAAAAAGGAAAGAACAAGATATTTGCAAATATAAAAGGTAATTGTCAAATGTTTTTAAAAGACAGCTAATTCTTTTGACAGGTTGTGGATGCTCTAAGTAGGCGAGATGTGTTTGCTACTTTGTTTGCTATTATGCAGTTGGAGTCTGATAGCGTGGAGGGACTACACTAGGCAACCAAGGAAGACATAACCTATACGAAGCTAATCGACCTCATATGAGAAGGGACAATATGACAATATTGGTTGGAGAATGGCCTTTTTAATGCAAAAAAGGGTTAGATACATGTTCTGAGTGGGAAGCTGAGGAAGCACTTCATGTCAGAGACTCATGACCCATAATAAGTAGGCTATCTAGGACAAGAAAAATGTTGGTTCTCTTGTCCCAAACATATCATTGGCTGAAGATCGAAGAAGTCATAGAGTTGTAAGCAAGACATGTCTTATGTGCCAACAGGACAGTGTTACGGCAAAAAGAAGTGGCTTGTTTCAGCCTATGCCAATTCCAGCAAGACCTTAGGTATTGGTCTTGATAGATTTTGTTATGGGGTTTTCGAAAGATGATGGAATGAACGTTGTAATGATGGTCGTGGACATGTTCACTAAGTATGCAAAATTCATTGCCACTGCGACACTATGCTAGGCTAAGGTAGTGTGGGGTTCTACCAAAATGTGGTGAAATATTTCAGAATTTCATTGGACATTGTAAACAATTTTGATGTTTGATTCACGAGCAAATTTTGGACAACACGTTTAACTTGTGGAACTAGGCTAAAAATGGGCAGATGAAGAGGTGAAAGCTTTGTTGGAGGAGTGCATGAGACATATGTGACGACAATGCAACGAAACCAGCTAGAGTTGTTGGATAGTGCTTAGTTATGCTACAACCTCCACAAATCTTTAGCAACAGAAGCAAGTCCATTCGAGTTGGTGTTGGGAGCACAACCCCAAACTCTTGTGGAGATAGCGATACACAGATTTGGTGTGAAAAGTCCAACTACATGCAAGTTTGCTTAAGAGAGGCTTGAGCTGTTTGAATAGGTTGATGATAACTTGCGTAAAGTGAGCAAGAGGATGCAAAAGTACGCAGGCCTAAAGAGGAGACCCCTGGAGTTTGACAAAGGTGACAAGGTGTTGTTCAAGTTAACTTTGCAGATTTAGAAGAAAATCATTGGGCAGAATAGGGATAGAGGGTTGCATTTAGGTTAAAGTTACTGGAGTGGCTAAAACTTTACCATATATTCCACGTGAACTATTTAAAATCATTCCATGAAAATCTAGTGAGAAGCAAGTCCAGCGGACACCTCCTATAATTTAGAAGTAGTTTGACAATAGGATTGTCACAATCCTGAATCACCGCATTCTTGGTCATGCATAAGAAAAATTGGCGAACCAAATTCTTGGTGAAGTGGGAGAAGAACCAAGAAGTTTTGTGGGAGGACACAAATTTGTGGTAGTTTGAAAACAAAGTACAGAGGTTCTTAGCTTCTATACCCCGACGAGGGTATCAGACTCTTCTAATAGAGGAGGTTTGTTAGAGGCCTAGTTGCAAGGGCATGCCAACAAAAACATTGTAACAAAGGATGCCATGGGTATTGACAACCTATATGGACAATGACAAAATTAGCAGGCAACATACAACAGTATGTGCGAGCATTGGATTAATGCCTTGCACGAATTCTGACTTGGATGATAGATTGTCCAAGACAAGTAGAAACATGATAATTATAGCAACATGGGTGTTGATAGATTGATCTAATGGTTTATGGGAGGCAAACCAGGGAAGTTGCCACAGTTATCGGCAATTACTTGTTGGAATAAAACTAGCTTAAAGTTGTAATTATCTATTAAAAAGCTTGTTGGAAATTAGCGAGACAGTTTTCATTTGTAACTTGCATATTTTGTTCTTTAAATAGGCTGTAAAATGCTATATAGGAAGTAAGTTATGTGCATAGAGCACACACAAGGGGCTTGTGTAATTTCTTTGTCAAGGGTTTAATAAAGATTGTGATTTTTCCTATAATTGTTTTGCATTGTTCTGCTCATTTGTTTATGTATATTCCGCTTGTTTACAACAAGTAAGAATGGGGAAATCCTTTTTTAGTGAAGGAAACACCTAGTCATAGACAAACATGACTGAATCGGTGAGTATGGGTAGAGTCTAGGGGAACTAGATTACCGTACAATGAGCTAAAATTTGTCGTGTGACAATTGATAGAGTAATGATGAAAAAGACATGACCAGTGAAAAATATATATGAATTGTGCTTAATTGGATGTTGGATGTGGGAGGGTCCTATATATGAATTGTGTTTAATTTACCCCTTTCATGCTAACAAATGTATTCTTGGAGACTGGGCAAACTGGCTAGAAGTCTTTTATTAGTGATATCTAGTCAAAATGTGTAGTGACAGCATGTCTCACCTGAATGGTATGTTTCTGAGGTTAATAATACTAGAAGGATCCATGCGTTGCACCATACTTATGGATGAAATTCCTGCTATATCCACCATGCACTTGTGCATGAGTTTATTGTTTGACAAGGCATAGCAAAGGAGATTTCTTTGTTGCTTTCCTGTGGTGTTATTTACTTGCTCCTCGCACCATGATGTGCCCAGCTTGATCTCTGTTTCCTTCTAAAAAAAATGTTCTTAAGCTATTCTACGGTTTCGCCCTTGTTTCCTGGAAAATGGTTTTTGAAAAGTGCACAGTCAAACCAATATACATGGAATGTTGATAAATATAATGCAGCATTTACCACTTAGGCAGCGTTCCCAAAAAATTTTAATTTTTTTTTTTTGCTAAAATTGAGTGCGGTTTGTACTTTTTGGATCGTTTTGATGTGCTGATATCAAAAATGATTTTTAAAAAATGAAAAAACATCATTGGCATGCATTTCGGCACGAAAAGCTATTTGAAAAGCACCCGCAACCACACTGCCAAACACGCTCTTAGAGTGCAAAAGAGTACATAAGGGGCAGACTTATTCCAAGTGTGAATTCAGGAACTTAGGATGTAGCATGGTCATGTTGAATGGGAACGCCATGTTGGACCGGTAACTAGATAATATAAGTTCCTTAACTAGTATTTCTATGACTTGATTCATAAAATGACTACCTGTGATACTAGCAGTGTGAAATAATTGGGGAATATTTTAACTAGAAGTTTCACTTAGTGTTTGTGAATTTTTGGATTTTACTTTTCCAACTATACTTGATTGTTAACAAACATATAATAATTGGATCACTGAGAGTTCTTTTCAAGATTTATCATCCAAAGATATGAAATGCTCTCTCAAGTAGGTGTGGAAAATTGTCATATCTTACTGTGACTCTGCTGGTTGCATTATAAATGTTGTTTCGACTCCTGACTCCCTTTGTTAGCCGATTCACCTGTGAATTTTTGTTTCAGAGATTTTGATTATTGGTTGTGGAAGATACACTCAAGCAGTAGATCCTGAACTTAGGCGCTTCATTAGGTCTACTGGCATGAAGTTGGAAGCTGTTGACTCGGTATTCTTTTTTATATAGCTTTTTCTATGTATGAGAAAAAGTAAACCAAAATTTTGAAATGACTAGCAATGAGTTTAAACAACCAAAATTTTGAAATGACTAGCAATGATTATTGTTTGTTTGATCCATATGAATTTTGTAATTGTTTATGGAATTTTCCAAATTGTAAATTGCCTTCTTGTAATATCTGGATGATTAAATAGCAGTAAATATTCTGTTTGGAAAAGAAAAACCTGATAACCTTCCCAGAAAAACTGATGACAGATGTCAAATGCTTTCCTCCCGCATTTTAAACCTGATGAAATGTTGCTGACTTCCACTACAATGTTTATGATACCTTAGCTTTATTTTGTTGCAGAGGAATGCTGCATCAACCTACAACATACTGAATGAGGAAGGGAGGCCCGTGGCTGCTGCACTTCTCCCATATGGAGTTTCTTCATAATACCAAAATTCTTGAGTTGCATCCTTTTCCAGTCAAATCTCCATGATCACTTGGCTGATTTCACCTTTATTTCACGCGAGGCCTCTGGAAAGTCCTTAACTTGCTACATAGCCAGGAGCGACTTGCATAAGATTGTCAATTTACATGTATTTAGAGAGAGGTTTTTGTTAGGATGTGTAATGTTCTGCATTTCTTGTGCTGATAAGAGAGGCTCATGCTACAAATGACTCTACTGACATTTTAATATCATCCGTTCCTTTTGATTTCCTTGCTGGTTGTTATTTATTTGTTTATTATCAGCCTTCTTGGTGGGATGTTACGCTCTGATCTTGAAATATTGGTATTTTTTCACTAATATTTTGGGTGAGAGGTTGTTAGACCCTATCCTTGATTCAATGTCTAGGTTTCGATACTTGTGAAATGGGCATTAACTCCATTACTATGTTCCTGTTCTTGTTATTTGTTTAGTGGAGATTTCATCATATTATTAAGAATGGGTTTCCTATTATTTGATAATTATCCCATTTCTACAGCTATCCAACGATAATAAATACATGGATGTTTACATTCCAAATATAAAATGATAAATAATTAACACATTTTTAAATTTTGCTTTTTTTTTTTCCATTCATATTAGAAATATGTATTTGGTAAGAACATGAAACCTCATAGTTGGGATGACAATGTATTAATTTCATAGCTAGTTAGATTAAAAATATTTTAAAAGTAAGAAAATTGTTGAGGCCACAATTTTATTGAACTCAACATATCGAGTCAATCTTAAATTTTCCTGACCCGACTTCTTACTTAGTTCGGGTTTAAAATTAACTCAAGCAAGAATTGATTTAACATGATCTTGTTGACTTGACGAGTCTAAACGCAATTAAGATTACTAGTAAAGAGTATGGTTTAACTTGAAAAAAATTTCAAGATGATATTTTTTTTAATAAAAACATTTACATATGCAGGTTGACTCAGGTTTCTCAGCTTAACCAACTAAACATGTGACCTAGATCATGAACTTCACTGGGTTTAACTATTTTTTACTTAATAATATGATAACAAAAATAGACACCTGTAAAATTGAGCATAAACCAAATATAGGGACAATTGTTTTAGACTGTGATAATCTCATAGAAAACAAATCAAAACAAAATTATAAAGACCAATTCAAAAGTAACTAGATGTGAATTGAAAGATGAAACTTAAAAACAAAGAAACTATTTGATATTGTTATTAAACCGAACCCAGCAGGTTAACCTCGAAATCTTTTGACTTGACTCCTTGCCTAACTTAGGTTCGAAATTAACTCGGGAGTTGCTCTTATTGGACCCAATCAACTTGACGTGTTTAAAGGCAACCAAGATGATCAGTAAGAGTGTGGTTTGACTTTAATTTTTTTTCAAGATTACATCTTTTTTTTTATTATTAAAACAACAATATATTGGATCGACTTAGATTTTGTGGCTTAACTCTCCAAACACGTAATCCGGATCATGAGCTCTATCGAGTTTAAAATCTTTATTCTTAAAAACTATTTTTTATTTAATGATATAGTAACAAAAATAGACGCTTATAAAATTAAGTATCAACTAAATATCAAGATGTTTGTTTAAAACTATGATAATCTCATAAAAAGTAAACCAAAATAAATTATGACAACCTATTCAAAATCAATAAAATATTAAATGATAAAATTAAAAGAAAAAAAACAAAAGCATTCGACCAGAAGAAGAAAAATTTGATGATATATTTAAAAAACAAAAAAGGAAAAAAAGGGTCCATGAATAGTGAAGTAGGTATGAAAAACCCAACTTTTTTATTTAATATATATTAGTTAATTTCTAATTGAATTGAAAATTTTATATAATACAATTAGGCTCAAAAAATCAAATTAAAAGAGAAAAAAGTTTAAGGACCAATTTGTAAAAAAAATGAAAAGAAGAGAGAAAAAAAATTACCAAATCGAAACGAGAAAACAATCCAAGTACTAATCTAAAAACAAAAAAAATAAAATAAAATTGCGGTGCTCCCTTCTAACATCAAGCAACCCAGTCTTTTAGCATGTCTAGATAATACTTTCCTTGTTCCTACTTTATATTTAACAGGGTTTGGGTCGATGAAAGAATTTTTCTATTGATAAAAGGAATATAGTGATTTGTGATTACAATATCACATTTAATAGTTAATATAAAAATAAATATTGAATTTTATCAAAAACTATTGCATAAGAAATAATTTAACCCAACATGTGAATATTGAAATCTTTCTATCCGACTTCTTGCCTAACCCAAATTTAAAATTAAACCATGTAAAAGCTATTCTGACGTGATCTTGTTAACTTGACAGGTCTAAAGATTACTCAAACAACCGGTAAAAAGCGTGGTTTGGATTAGAAAAAAATAATTCAACATGGTATTTTTTTTTTAATATTAGGATGTCAACATATTAGATCGACTCAAACTTTGAAGTTAATCTGTCAACTTCAAGATCTCAATGATGAAGTCTATTCGTTTTAATAACTTTTTTTTTAAAAAATATTTCTCACTTAATTATATAATAACAAAAACAGATACTCATAAAATCAAGTATAAGACCAATATTTAAAATTTATTTAAGATTATAATAATTTCATTGAAAGTAAACTCAAAAAACCTATCTCTTTCACAATGAAGGATGCGCTTGACACCCAACTCTCTTAAATGCATTACTTGTGATTTTATTTGCGCTTCTTCGTGGGTTGAATATTTTTTTCAACAAAAAAATAGACATGCAAGCTTTTCAATGTCTTTTTTTACATAAAAAAATCCTAATTATAAATTAAAAAAATCTAATGCACGAATCTAATTAAAAAAAAATCAAGAATTATCTATGTCAATAAATGAAAAAAAAATCATTGACAATAATTAAAAACAAAACTAAAAAAAATAAGAGACAAATATAAATTAAATATTTGATCTTGCAATATATGATATTTACCTAGTCATGTTTACCGAGTTTGTTTATTAAATTTAATTTATTATTTAATCAAACAATAATAAAAATAGACTTACACATGAAATTGATTGAATAAAAAAATATTATGAAAAGCTAAATAAATAAATATATTATCTAAAAATAAATGTATTTTATTTTTAAAAATAAAGTTCATCTATTTAAAAGATTAAAAAAATATAGATGAATCGAAATTATCCTTTCAAAAATTAACTACATATAAAATATATATTTTTTTAAAAAAATCTATTTAAAAAAATGCTAAATAACCTACAACAAAAAAAATCATAGAGGAGGGATATTAATTGAAAAATAAATAAATAAAATATTTTAAAAAGAGAAATATAAAAAGATTTTCAATTAAAAAAAAATAGCCGAGGTGTTGTGGCTTAACCCATTAAACTTGAAATCTAGGTTATGGACTCAACTATGATCAATAATCTTTTTGTTTATTTTTTTAACCTAAATATAAAATTAAAATATTAACAAAAGTTCGAAAAAGAGCCCAAGTGCGCGGTCTATGACCCAACACGCTTGGGCCATGTAAGGAAGAGTCCAGACTTGTCGCCTACTCCTACTTTTTTGAAAAAAAAAATACATAAATGACATGTCATCTGCTGAAGTGAATGATGTGCCGTCTGTGAGCTTAGATTCCAATCATAATTGTGATGGCTGGAAAATAAGGGCATTATTGTTTTTAACAAAAAAAAAAAACCTAATTTTTAAGCTATTTCAACTAAAATACACTTGATTAAACATTTTTAGAATACCTACAATCCAATCCATTAACCAAAAACACCTAAAAAAGGATTCAAAAATCCAAAATCAAACGGGTTAGATTTGGTTTTATTTACTTAAATCTATTTTTTCAAGCGACATTAGGTTCTAAACAACCATTACCAAGCCCCATCTCATTGTATAAAACTCGTGGAAGCTATTTTGGTGGTCAGAAATGGCATAGACGATGACTTTTTCTTTCATTACTAGAATCTAACAATTTCTCTCTTTTCTCTCTCTAACTAGGAGACAAAAATAATAAAAATTAATTTTTGTACAAATTAAAGGGACCTAAATTGTACAAATTGTATTGTTTTTAAAGATAAAGAACCTAAGTGTATTTTTTGTTTTAAAAGTGTTTTTGAAAAAAATTAAATTTTTTTTATTTGTTTAAAATTAGTTTTTATTTATTTTCATATTATTTAACGTGCTGATATCAAAATAAATTTTAAAAAATAAAAAATTATTATTTTAATATATTTTTAAATAAAAAATATTTTAAAAAATAACTATTATTATTATGATGCTTGTTATTATAAATTAACTGTCTAAACATTGTTATTCCACGTTGAGAAGGCCATTCTTTTTAGTGATTTTTATAATACAATAATGAAATTTTAATTTTAAAAGAACTGGAAAAAAGAAATGAAAAAAGAAAAAGAAAAGAGGAGGATCAACAAATTTTAGTCACTGGTGGAGGAGAGCCAACAGAATGAATGCGGAGAACCTAATGAAGCTATAAAACCTCTTTCTCCCTCTCTCTCTCTCTCTCTCTCTCGCTACACGCATATACACCTGGAAAGAAAGAAAAAGGAAAGAAAGAAAGAAATAAAGAAGGCTTCCGCAAGTAATGGCATCACTGCTTCAGTGTCCTACTTCATCATTTCCTTCTTCTTTCTCCTCCAACAACCCCCGCTCCCCCTTCCTCCGCTTTCACTTCCCTCTCCGTCACGCCGTCGTAAGTTCCTCTTTCTCTTTCTTTCTTTTACCCTTTCTCAGTTCTTGATTGATCTACCATACTATTAATCCCTTAAAGAATTCTTGGAATAATTGCTTTCTTTTCTTTTGTATTTATTTGGTGTTGATTACTGCTGCTGCTGTTACTGCTACTAATACTCTTTTGATGCGTTGATTTTCTGTATCAGAGGTGTAATCTGGTGGAGCCCATCAAGTTTGCCAACGGCAAGCCTTACATCCCGCTCCTCAACACCTCGGCTCATCATTTATCCTCCACTGCCACTTCCCATTTAGATAACACTCTTCCACCTTTCAACAAACATGACACCAGGCTCCGCATTTTCTCTGGCACTGCTAATCCTGCTCTCTCTCAGGTAATTACTTCTTCTTCTTGTTTTTTTTTTTCCTTTTACTTCTTGGAATGATTATTGCTGTTAATCTGTATCCAATAATTTTTTTTATAGGAAATTGCTTGCTACATGGGTTTGGAGCTTGGCAAGATTAAAATTAAGCGTTTTGCGGACGGGGAGATTTATGTCCAATTGCAAGAAAGTGTCAGAGGCTGTGATGTTTTTCTTGTCCAACCCACCTGTCCTCCTGCCAATGAGAACCTCATGGAGCTGCTGATTATGATTGATGCTTGTCGCAGGGCGTCTGCTAAGAATATTACTGCTGTTATTCCTTATTTCGGCTACGCCAGGGCCGATAGAAAGGTAATGCTTCCGGGAGCTGAATCGATAGATACTCTTGTTTCTTAGTTAATTTCTTATTCATTGTTTCAACTTTCTGGATTTTCAGACTCAAGGGCGAGAATCTATTGCTGCCAAGCTTGTTGCGAATTTGATTACTGAAGCAGGTGCAAATCGTGTTCTTGCCTGTGATCTTCATTCCGGGCAGTCCATGGGGTATTTTGACATTCCTGTGGATCATGTGTATGGTCAGGTAAAGAATCCACTCTACCTTCGACGGCTATTTCATTGCATTATTCCAAGATATAGCTATTGGAGTATGATATAGAGTTTTGAAACTGTTCTTGTTATGCTGTCAGTATGGACCAGTGAGAAAGCCATGAAAACCTTGATTGCTGTAATCGTCTGTTCAATGGTAATTATTTGTTTTTTCTTTTGTGCATCACCAGCCTGTGATACTCGATTACCTTGCTAGCAAGACTATATGTTCTGATGACTTGGTGGTGGTCTCCCCTGACGTTGGAGGTGTAGCAAGAGCTCGTGCTTTTGCCAAGAAATTATCAGATGCACCTCTAGCCATTGTTGATAAAAGACGTCATGGACACAATGTTGCAGAGGTAAAATATGCCAAATATGCTGCTCTTTTCTTATGCTTCAAGATGGTCTGGTTGTATTGAGAATTGAGATAAAGATAGAAGCACTGTTTATATGCTTTTAGGTTCAGCCATGCTCTTTAAAGTTGAAGATCGAGTGCTCCCCTAATCCCTACCACCATCTGCTTTTCCCTTTGTTTCATGCGTTGAGAATTGAAATATCCATATCATGTTCCCTTCTTTTTATTTCCTCCTTTTTTATGGGGTTGAAACGGACACAACCTGATTTCTTCATATGCATTGAATTCACTAGATTGTATTTAATGATGTTACTGTCTGCTGAATGTCATCTTTCAGGTGATGAATTTGATTGGTGATGTGAAGGGGAAAGTTGCAGTTATGGTAGATGACATGATTGACACAGCTGGTGAGTTTTGCTCAAATCTTATTTGCTGTCTTTATCATGTATTGGAAAATGCATGCTGCAGAAGCGTTGCCTTTATATCCTAGGTGACGTAGTTTGGGAAGAGGAAAAAAAATAAACAATAGTAGTTTGCCTTTTCTTCCGGCATCACTAGGATACTGTAGTCAAAGTTATCAGTACCACACATGAAGATGACTCACAGAAGGCTGAGGTCATGGTTTTCACTGGTCCAGCTGTTGGTAAACTAATTGTACCTTTGATCTGTTAGTGATAAATCTAACATTTAAAGTAACTTATCCAGGAAATCTTTAAAAATTAGTCTTAAAACAGTATCTTTGTGCCTAGTATTTTGAAACGGTGGATTTTTTTATCTTATCTGGTAAAGTATTTGTTCCATAATTCAATTTTGTCTGCTATAGTGTGTCAAAAACAGGGTCAAAGTTACTGAAGTCAGTTTTGTCTGTATAGTGTGCCAAAATCAGGCTCAAAGTTGCAGAAGTAAATATAAATTTCGAAGGTATTACTAGAGGGTAATAATTATAACAGTATAAATGTAAAGTGCATTTGGTCATTCAATAGCCAATGTGTAATTTATGTGTAAAAGTTATGAAAATGTACGGTGTTTCACCTTTTTCCCTCTTCAATTTCTCACATGGTCCCGACAAATAAGCAAAGAGTCTGATTCACAGTTGAACCAGTCTAGTCTTTGATTTGATCAGATGCTGATAGCCATTGTTCTTGCCTTTTTTTTTTCCTGGTGATCTTACCCTATGTTAGTTGCCTAACATTTCAAATTCTTGTTTATTCATTGTTAAATGTTTCCTATGCACTATTTGTTGCAGGAACTATTACCAAAGGTGCAGCTCTATTACATCAAGAGGGGGCAAGGGAGGTCTATGCATGCACTACACATGCTGTTTTCAGGTATCTGGATATTATCCAGTTCACTAATCTATGTAATGTGTGCTAGTATAAGATTATCTAATATCTTTAATAGATTGACACATCAGTTAGTAAATTTTTTTGTAAAAAAGAATTAAGCTAAATTTCTAGCATTATTCCTAGGAAAATTGTTTTCTCCTCAAAGAGTGGGTGCACATTTTGGACAGCATTGGTGTTGGGTTAAAAAATTAGAAAAGCATTGATAGCTTGGATTTCTAATGATGCATTGGATGTAGATAATATGCAGGTAACACTAGAATACTATCTCCATGTGGTCTCCGATCACTACAAATGAAGTCAAAGTTATATACCAGATTTGACAGCAGCCATATATTTATCAACCAATAGATAGAACTTCTATAGGTCAAATTGATTTCTGTAGATCATAGATACTTTCCTCTTATCAATTATTAGAGCATATGATCGAATGTTCAGCAAACCTGCAACTGTGCATGTTAACCACGCATCTGATTGTTGTTGCTCAGATTTTCACTACCTTTTTCTGTTTGCAGCCCTCCTGCCATTGAGAGGTTATCGAGTGGTCTTTTTCAAGAGGTTATCATAACAAACACGATTCCAGTGTCAGAGCAGAACTATTTTCCCCAGCTCACAGTCTTGTCAGTAGCGAACCTCTTGGGCGAGACCATATGGCGTGTTCATGATGACTGCTCTGTGAGTAGCATCTTTCAGTAAAATTGGATCTATATGATCAATTACAAGTGAAATTAACACTCCACCCCAATGAAATTCTTTCATTTTTTCTTCCTGCATGAGGTGTCAATGTGTTGCAGATTTTGTTTTATTCTTTTCTTGGCGATGCATGCATCTGGAAGAATGAATGGTGCTGACATAGTGTAGCCCAAATTGTAGTCAAGAAGTTTGAAATAAAAAAAACCTAGGATTTAAGAAAAAAAGCCATTCCTTTTTAATTTAAAAACTAAAATGAAAATCCTTACCATTCTTTTGATAGATTCTCAACTATTGCCATTGCTCCACATTTTGCCATTTGTCGTTCTTCCTTTAGGGTTCTATCCAAGTCATTGTAGTTTGGGGAGTTCAGATCATAGATTTATAACTTAATGGTACCAATAGATTAGATTCATTCTCGGTTTTTTTCTCATTGTCAGGGTGGCATTGAACCCTATTCCAGCTTGGGCATTGATTGATCAGTTTACATGGTGTCTCCCAGCTTGAACTACTGCCAAATTTAGATTCGTCCTCGGGAAGTGTTACTGGATTGTAGAAAACTCAAACAACTTTATGTTTAGAGAAGTCATATCTTTAGTTTTGTATGGAGGACGTGGGGTTGATTGGCAGATTTTTGGTAGCTTGAATTAGATTCCTTGTTTGGGTTTTTTCAATGTTTCTTATACTCCTGAATGTTTTGACTCCCGAATGTTTTGATGAGAAACTTTTGAAAGAGTTTTTTGCTTTATAAATGATGTATGCATAAAGGTATATCAATGTTGGGTTGATTTCGTATCAATGGAAGCTCCAGCTCCACCATTTTTATCTATATTTAACATGGATTGGTTTCTTGCTCGGGGAAAAATACTCGTGAGAATTGAGAATGCTCGCCAGGATGAAATCAAGTGCCAGTTGGGTTAGTTAGTGTTTTCTGCACCTGGCAATGCTCGCCGATTTGGTGCTTTCAGTGAAGTAAAGGCCTATGAATTGTAATCTGCGCTGGATGATGTCGGAATGCATGGCTGCTTGCTGAAGAGCTAAATCCTAGTTTATTTACTGAAAGCAAACCCCTTCCTTTCTTGCATGAAGCAGCTGAGCATTCCTTTTCCTTCTTTCTTTTTTTCCTCAAACTCAAGACGGTCAAAAAGTCAAAAATATCATTTTAGGACAAGTTAAAAATTGTAAACTTATCTTTTTTTATTTACCATACCGCAGTGCTCGTAAATTCATTCGGTGACAGCCACCATTTTTTTTTTTTTTAAAGAATGGTTCTTTTTTTTTTTTTATCATGTATCTAAAATAATTTTTTAAAAATAAAAAATCTATTATTTTGATAAAAATAACTCTACCACAGTTCTAAAATAATATTTTAAAAATAAAAAAATCTATTATTTTGATAAAAATAACTCTACCACAGTGCCAACCCCCAACAGACTCACGGGCACTCACTACCTCTCCCGTCACTGATATGGAAAACCTCCTGAGGCTAGGGTTTGTTTTCTTTTTGCAAATCTGATTTAATCTGTCTATCCCTTTTGTTTTCTTGGCGGGAATTAACTCTACCCTCTTTCTAAAAAAAACCCCCAAATTAAAATACAAAAAGAAACCCTAAAAAGCAAAAGAAGAGTAGCAAATCATATCCAAGTTGAAGAAATAAAGAGGAGAGGGTGATGGGGAAAGACGAAGACGAAATGAGGGGAGAGATAGAAGAACGATTGATAAACGAAGAGTACAAGATATGGAAAAAGAACACACCTTTCCTCTACGACCTTGTCATCACTCATGCCCTCGAATGGCCTTCTCTCACAGTCGAATGGCTTCCCGATCGCGAGGAGCCTGCTGGCAAGGACTACTCCGTTCAAAAGATGATTCTTGGCACTCACACCTCCGAGAACGAGCCTAACTATCTCATGCTTGCCCAGGTCCAGCTTCCTCTTGACGACGCCGAAAACGACGCCCGTCACTACGATGACGATCGCTCCGATTTTGGCGGATTTGGCGCCGCCAATGGCAAGGTTTTGCTTTTGTTTTTGTGGCTTTTCAAGATTTTGGTTTCATTTTGTTTCTCAGATTTGATGTGATCGATTTTAATTTTGTAGGTGCAAATAATTCAGCAAATAAATCATGATGGGGAGGTGAATAGGGCGCGGTATATGCCGCAAAACCCATTCATGATAGCTACCAAGACTGTTAGTGCTGAAGTTTATGTCTTTGACTACAGCAAGCACCCATCTAAGCCGCCTCTTGATGGTGCTTGTACTCCTGATTTGAGATTGAGGGGTCACAGCACTGAAGGCTATGGTTTGTCTTGGAGTAAGTTTAAAGAAGGGTATTTGCTTAGTGGTTCTGATGATGCTCAAATTTGCTTGTGGGACATTAACACCACTCCTAAGAATAAGTCTCTTGATGCCATGCAAATCTTTAAGGTTGGTTTGCATGCCCATATGTTCACTATGATGTTTCTTTTTGAGTAGTTATTGAGAAATAAAGCATAAATTTTTGTGTTTTTTTAAAGATATGCCAATGTGTGTGATGATTTAAAGTACTGTCTTATAGGTTCACGAAGGTGTTGTAGAAGATGTAGCGTGGCATCTGAGACATGAACATTTGTTTGGTTCTGTTGGGGATGATCAATACCTGCTTATATGGGATCTCCGAACTCCATCTGTTACCAAGCCTGTCCATTCCGTAGTTGCTCACCAGAGTGAGGTATGCCATAGCATTTTTGTGATTCCTTCGTGAATTAATAAACTAATTGGTCAGTGGCTAAGACATGGTTTTTTACCTTCATATGCAACTCTACTATCTGAAACCTGTGACTTGACATGTTCCATGTGAAATGATCTGTAATTGTGCTATTAATTGCTCAAAAACTTGTGCCTTGCAATCAGAAGGTTCTGTATGACATATTGTAGGTGAACTCGTATTTGTCAAAAGGATTCCTCATACACATGCGAGTTTTTGTTGCTTTGAAAGCTGATGAGTTTTTTTTTATTCTTATTCTAAAAACCATGCTGTTTGCCAGTGTTGACATGCCATGAGGCTTATATCTCTTTTTTTATTTTATTTGATGTGATTTCTTTTTATGTTCTTGTCTTAGGTTAACTGCTTGGCTTTTAATCCTTTTAATGAATGGGTTGTGGCAACGGGGTCTACTGATAAGACTGTCAAGTTATTTGACATACGGAAGATCAATACTGCACTTCATACATTTAACTGTCACAAGTAAGCATATCTGGGGAATTCTGTATTATTCTTCCAGGCATATATCTGCGGTGTGTATTGTTTACGAGTGGCACTCACTTGCAGCATGGATGCATGTACAGATCACCTCAAAACTTGTTATTTAATATCTTCTGTACTTTATTTTTTCCGTGATGTACACAGGGAGGAGGTTTTCCAAGTCGGGTGGAATCCAAAGAATGAGACTATCTTAGCTTCTTGTTGCCTTGGTAGAAGGCTCATGGTCTGGGATCTTAGCAGGTTTGTCTTTGAAAAAACCCAAGGAGCTGTTAATTGATATTTCTTAGGTTTACTGGTTGCTGGATTTGAGGTTTGCTTTGAGCTTTTATTTGGATAAGCCAACACCACATGAGGATTGTTTTGAGCTACATTTGCTTTGTTTAATGTGGGGCTACACCTTTGCAGGATTGATGATGAGCAGACACCAGAGGATGCTGAAGATGGCCCTCCAGAATTGCTTTTCATTCATGGTGGTCACACCAGTAAAATATCAGATTTTTCATGGAACCCATGTGAAGATTGGGTTGTTGCTAGTGTAGCTGAAGATAACATCCTTCAAATATGGCAGATGGCAGAGAATATCTACCATGATGAAGATGATATACCAGCAGATGAATCAACAAAAGATTCCTAGTGTATTTACCAGGCTTTAATAGTATATTATCAATCACACAACGGGTGCTTGTAGGATCTTTTTGGTTTTTTAGTCGCCTTTTTTTTTGGTTAGCCTCCAATAGATCTCCCGTGTATGGAGGCTTCTTTTCGATCCTTGTTCCGAACTGATGTGTAATAACCTATAAATAGCCTTTTTATTTTATTTATTTTGCAAATGTGGTTGCTTGTGCGTTGTTTGGATGATGCTTTGCTGCGGCGTTGCACAGGTCATAATCTGGTTTAAAAGATGAAGCTACTGCTGGAGAAAATCATATAACAGAAGAAGTTTCAGTGGGATTCTTCTTAAGCCTAGCACACAATGTGTCCCAAGGATTGGTATATATTCTTGGACGTCCGATGCTATGCTAGAAAAAGCTACTGTGTGCGGTGTTTTTATTTTTTTGTTTTAAAATGAATTAAAATAAATTTTTAATGATTTTTTTGTTTAACTTTTTTTTATGCCAAACATGCTTAACGCAACGCAATTGGAAACAAAATGATAAACAGTCTCTTCGTTACAGTGACAGCAGCTTTCTTCATATCAAATCTAAAATTTACACAACCTGAACACAGAATGCAAATTTGGAAGCTGCTTTGGCCAAAATTATCTGCTGAATCTTCAGATGTCATGGTTTGAATCCATATCTTCACCGTCGAGAGGCCCCCCGGCAGCTGTACTCTTAGCGGGTGTCTGATGCTGCTGCGGGTGGTTTTTGGTGTCATCAGAAGCCATCATGAAGTGGAAGCCCATGATATACCTATACTCTCCAGTTCCAAGGCAACGGGAGCAGTAGCTGAGGCCACTGCCACCACAAGTCCTGCACCTGCAACAAAACAAGTGTAATTGCTTTTACAATGGAGTTGTTGACTTTGATATATTAACAGCAGTAGCAGTACTGATTCCATTAATCCACTTAAGAAATCAATCTGCTGATAGCTCACCATTTAGGCCATTCACCTTCAGGAAGCATTGCTAAATGCACACAGTTAGTCCTGCCTACAGAATTTACATAGAGTTACAACCAATTTTAAATCAAATGCATGTAAATGGCAGTAAACACCATTATTATCATTATCATATCAGAATAAAAAGAAAGAGAGATACTGGGAGGTTGGTTGACACCTTGTCCAGAACAATGGGGGCAATCAACTCTACCAGTTCCATGGCAGACCTCACAAGGTGGGTCTGGCCTCTTCCTTATTTCTTTCCGTACATTTGACTGTCCAAAGTATACAAGTATTAGCAGTGAAGGGAGTTATAATGGGAAGAACGGAAATGAAATTGACAGTTACATACCTCTGTTCTGACAATCCAAGATGGCTTTGTGAGGGAAAGGTGGCGTGGGTTTCTTCTACTTGTACCAAAACTTTCTTCTTTTCCTGCAACAACCGCTGTCTTCTTACTATTCTTGGCGCTGTCCAATTCTAGTTGATCCAACCAGACAGCCGTCAGCAGAGTCGCCGCCGCCGTGCTCCCTGCCATTATCGTTTCATCTACTTACACCTCCTGCCACTGTGGCACATCGACAGACAGACATATTGATAATTTTTTTTTTAATTTATCATAATTGATTCTGTATTAATTTACCTTACTTGAAAAAAAAAATCCTTTTCTTTTTGGGATTTATATATCTAACAAATGGTATAAAAAGAAAAAAAAGGAAAAGAAAGCCCTAAACACAAAATTACCTCTTAAACCCTAATAACTTACAAAATCCCTCCCCCATCCCTTAAGAAAACCCAGGATCTGCAGAACTGATTCCACTTGACGAAAGCCAAAACGAGAAGCAAACGGGCTACAGAAGAGATTGATGGACACAATCAAGCCGAGGGAGTATCAGGACAGAGTAAACCGGTGGCTCATGACACAGAGTTGGAGAGGGAGGGGAACGCAGGGAAGGAACCGATTACATTGCTGGCTTCAAGCCAAATGAACTCAGAATGTAAAAGCTGACACTGATCTTTCGCTTGTTGAGAAAGTATTGGTTGCAGAAGCCCGTTCATAATATCCCCTCAGATACATAACAGTACAAGGTTTCCCTTTGTTTCTCTAACGGTTTTGTTTTTTTTGTTTTCTTGCAACGTTTGGAATGGAATTGTTTGGAAACCAAATAATCAATTCTTTAGTTTAGAATATGAAGAGATATTAATTTAAATTATAAATAGAATTCAATTGCTACAAAATAATAAAAATTAAATTACAGAAAAGACCTTCTAATTTACTATAGTAATTTCTCTTAAAATCGACACTAAAAACAATATTCTAAAAATATACATCTTGTCTAAATTGGTTGCTAGTATCTATGGAATCCTTCTCTTTCTCATCAAGATTATTTGGGTTTGTTAATTTTGCATTCAATTCTCATAATCATGTTTGTGTTTTTTTGTATATCTATTGGTATATATGTACAAAGTACTAGCTAATTAACAGTTGATATTTTCTTCATGGTATGGTATGTTGCAAGAAAGGAAATGTGCTAGGTTCTGAAAGAAACCGGACTAGTTTCTTGATGCAATCTGTCAGATATGTACGGTGTTGCGGTGATTGTCTTACTGAAGCAAGATCTTTGTAGTGGGTGGAAAAAATAAAAAATTCTTGATTTTTATTAGTTAAAAAAGGATGGAGTCACAACTTTATATTTTGATTACTAGTAATTCTAACTAGTCTCATAGTCTAGATAAAGAGACTGAGTATATATAGGGATGATATATCATCTCTAATACATCTTACTTCAAATAAACTCTATTGTTTTTTTATCTGATATAAAATAAGGTATTGTTGTGTTTTTTGACCGTTTATTTGTCTAAAATTTATGAAAAGTCATCATTGGTAAGGAGTAAAAAGGTCTTAATCTTATCAGGTTAAAACCTAACTATTCTAAAGTAATAAATGTAAAAATAAAAGAAAGTGTATTTTTATTCAATATCAGGAATACATTTTATGTATAAGTTCATAGTCCCGTATATTAAAAGAAACAAAATATGTTTTTATGGTATTTTTGAAATATAGACTAAGTTCTCATGATTTTAATAAACTGGTTATTAAATCCAAAAATATATGCAAATTTATCAACAAAACTATTATGTTTTTTGAATTTTTGTATTTAAAGATGTTAAATCACGCCTTATATTTTTTTTAATATTATTTATGCAAATGTGATTTTTTTTTTAATTTTTGAGAGATTTAGCCATATGCAATTTAAAATAAAGTTGTATTTTTGAAAGTAAGATTTTTTTTTGTTTTTTATGGAAAGAAATTGATTTATTTAATACCGAAAAAACATCTCACCTATAGGTCACAATTTTAGATATAAAATATGTGAGGGTAAAAAATGTGGGGAAGTCAAAATTAATTGCAAAATGATCTTTTAAAGATTTTGAAAATTTATTAAAATTAAACAAAGTCCATATTTGGCAAAACACAAAAATACATTTTAATCAAGCTATTTTAACCACGATATCAATTAAAGATGAATTATCGTTCATCAACTTGAAACTAAATAACACCAAAAACTCACATGATTCTTGTTAATTTCACAAACTTTGTTCAAATTTCATTCTGATTCTAATAAGTCAACACAAACCCAAATATAAATTATGCACTAACATTTAATGTTCAAAGGGCAATCACAAAAAAAAAAAAAACTCGCAATTCAACAAAACATATCAAATAAAAAAAATACATCAATTCAAATCAAATAATGTTCAAACAATCCAAAATTTATACACAACAATAAGCATTTTGTCCAAAATTTCAAATATTTTAGCAATTTGATCAAAAAATAATTTGAGGTTATGAATTGACCTTCCAAGGTGTTCAGCGTGTCCAGGAGCTACTCGAATCGAGGTTGAAGGTCTGCTGGAACAGTGGTGGTGCGTGTATCCATGCGTCACCACAATTTCCAGCACATGGCTTTATACGTCGCCGTTGCTGGAGGAGCATGAGCTATTGGATTTGAAGCTTCTTTGCCTCCTCTTTTCTCCTACACACTCTATGAGGAGAGAGATCTGGCTTTCCAAAACTTCCATACTCTTGCCCCACTTCTTTCTCGATTTTGGTGCTCCTACTGCAAGTGTTTGATGGAGATGTTGTAATTTATTGTGGCTGAGGAAGAAGAAGAAAAGGCAGCGTAGGAAATAAAAGAAAAAAAAGCTAATGGTCGTGGTTATGGTTTGGGCCAAAAAATGGGTGGCCGAGGGTCACAATTGTATGTGTTTTCTTTGGGAAGTGAAGTCATGGTTGATGATGGAAGAAAGGCTGGTTTTGGTTGTTGATGGGGCGCCAATTATGAGGAACTTAAGGAGAGGTTAAGGACTATAACTAGGTGTAGCAATTGCTGATGTTGGGCTTATGTGATTAACAGTGCGTTGTTGGGTCATGGTAAAGAGAGGCTAGAGTTGTGGTCGTTGATGTGGGGACTGCTCGTGGGGAGGGGAGATTGGACTCTTGGCTAAGGTGGTGGTTCTTTGGTTCTAGTGGTTGGTATGTTAGGGCTTGAGGAAAGTTTGGGGAAGATGGTTATTTTTGGCTTGTGCTTAAAGGCAATAATACCCGTCTAGCCTAAAAATAAAGGAGTTGTTGAGTGGTGAGCTTGATAGTGAAAAAGAGGGGTTGTGCTGATGTTGTGGAGAGGAGGGAAAGTTGAGGGAGGTTGTTGGAAAATGAGAAGAAAATGGGTCCTTGTTGGGAGCTGAGATTATGAGCTGAATGGCGTGGATTTGGGGAGGGGAAAAGATGTTACCGTGCTGATGGTTATTGAGCTTAATTTTTTGCTGTTAGTTACTACCGAAGAGAAGGTAGGACCGTGGCTGACGATTGAGTTTAGAAATAATGGGTTTAAGGTTTTTTGTGTATTACTTTTAGGAGAGTTTGTAAGCTGGATAGAGTTCTCTATTTGTTTTTGTATTTTCTTTTAGTTTTTTTTTTTTTATTGTAATGGCCTCCCTCAAAATTCCCCTCCTTCTTGTGTGGTACAACTACCTATAAATAGGAAAAATAATTTGTGATTTTCTTTCCAATTGCTTGGTTCTCGAACAACTAAAAAATTACTCTGGTCTTTCATTTTTCTTCCTTTGCATTTTTATTCCCCTTTTCCAATTTTTTTTATTTTTCTTATTTTTTATTTTGATATTTTAAAAAAAAGATAATGTCAACATCGACTCTATGAAATTGATTAATGATTTTGAAATGAGTGTGTTAAAAACCGAACGCGTCGAAAGTAAATTTTTGATTTCTTAATTATTTTGAAAAGACACTAAAAATGACATAAACGATGCAAATACATCAAAATATGTTTTTTTGGATTTTTTGTTGTTTTGTTTTGCTATTTTTTGGATTTTTTTAAACAAGTAAGAAAATGAGGGTAAAAAATCGGGTTATGATAGTTGCCCCCCTCTTTACAATACTAGCAATATAAAATGTTGTAAGGGAATTTTGAAAGTAAGTTTGTAAAGAAAAGAAAATGTATGAAAGTTTTCCCAAGTTGAGATAAAAATCAAGAGATGGTTTTATAAAGCGGTCGTCTCAAAGATCTAGTCATTTTAAAGAGTGACAAACTCGAAGATAGAATGGCCTGTGTTCGAGTGACCTGCCCATGATGTGAAAAATATCTAGGATTTATCACAAATGGTCTCTGATTGGGCGAATTGCCTATGGTTCATGAATGGGCGAATTGCCTATGGTTCATGATTATGTGACTTGCTTGTGGTTTTTGTTCTGGTAACTTGCCCGTGGTCTCTAATCGGGTGACCTGCTCTTGGTCTCTGATCAGGTGACCTGTTCATTGTTTGTGTTTAGGTAACCTACCTGTGGTCTTTGACCGAGTGACCTACCCATGGTCTCTACACCTGCCCGTGGTTTGAAAAATATCAAAGATTTTTCATGAATGATGGTATTTTGGATCTTTTTATGAGGACTTTGACCTCCCTTTTTCCAAGATGGTTCAAATTTTGTTTTGTCCATGCACTTTTAGTCATCCTTAGATTGAATTCTTAATGGTTCAAATTTGTTGAACCTTTTCGGTTGCTTTCGAGGAATCTTCCTTGAAAACTCCTGCAAATATGCTTATAATGTTTATGTATGCATTTTACTTATCTTGAAATATACCCCCCTATTTTAATCAAATTCTTGAATCCTTTTGGCTGTTTGGCTTTTAACCTATTTAAGCCAGCATGTAGGCCTTTGCATAATGTTCACTATGCCTTTAGTGATCTTTTGAGATTTTTTGACCTTACAACTTTGATAAAATCATTCCATGCTTCAAAAAATAGTTATCTGGAAGCGATTCAGAGAAAGTTGCCCCTTTCCTTCTTGATTGTCATGCTTACTTCTTTTTAGATTGTTCGTTGTTGCATGTGTGCACGCGATGTTGTGGTGTTAAGATTAAGGAGTCGCCTCTTAGTTGTTTGATTCAGAGTCACTAGGAGTCCCATATAGACTGGTCTTATCTGAAATTCTGGGATAAGGTATTGGCTGTGGCTAGGAAATGTATGAGCACCCCTAGCGCACCTTACCTAAGGTAAATTGTATTATGTGGTTTGGATATAGTTTAAAGGTGTTGATGGTTTCCTAATCGGTAGTTCATCTATTGCTCAGAACAAAGATATACACTCATGAATAAATATGGCATTTCAAATTTATTATAAACTTGTATGTCCAGGTAAATTCTTATAGGAATAATCCATGTAGATGTCATGACAGGGTTCACCTATCCTAGAAGGAGAAAATGTTGTCCACAACTTGTATATTGTGGTGAAAAATAATCCCAATTAAAATTGGTGAATATCCAAAATAATTATGAGAATTTTTTAATCAACTCTTAGTACTTAAATACCAGTCTACTGATAGGTCTAACATTTATACCTGAATATTAATATTAATTTTCAAGAATTAAAATTTTTTTGAGTTACTGAAATAAATGCCAAACCTTAAGGAATTTTACAAACTTATTGTAAATTCCAAAAAAATGCACATAAATTTTCTAAAACAATGTTATAAAAAGACATTTTACCCTCCTTTTTTTAAATGCAATTTTTGTAAGGATTGGGCCATAAGCAACAAGTAAAATTTTATTTATTTATTTATGTAAGATCATATTTGGAAAAAACTCATTTCTTTTTTTTAAAAAACCAAAACTGTCAAAATAGGTACAGGGGGTGTTTGTCAAACACACCCTTAAAAAAAAAAAAAACCTTTAGAAAAAATATTGCCAGCCAAACAGGGTCTTAACCTTTGACCCAATTTTGATTCAACCGAGTTGACTCAATTGGGTTGACCTAAGATATTTGGTCCGACCATAAACCGAACCAAAGACATGGTCTGACCTGAAAACTAAACCAAAAACGAACCAAAACTACCAATGTAGTGAGGCCAATCGAGGATAAGATATTGTTGAGATTATTAGAGAAAATGAGATGCAAATGTTTGATGAGAGTAGTTGACACGACCAAAAGATTGATGTCTTATCTCAATAACAGGAGTGTCGAAGTAATAAATAACCCGGCAAGACCGGGGTCGAACCACAATGAGGTTAATTATATAAATTATAAATAATGATGATGATGATGATGATGAGTTAAAGAGGACTTTGAGATGTAAGATTAATGTGAAGACTAAATAATGATAAAAACAGTTGTCAAGGTTAGAGGATCTACTAATAGTATTTCAAATAAGTATAATATAAACTCGTTTTATTACTCAACTGGAAACCACACACAAAGGAGGTTCCAATCGGATGATTTGTCATTAATAGCTCATTATAAATTATTAACATGATCATATTAATTATCTTATTTAAGTAACATCAAACTTTTAAATATTGTCAGGAATTCATGATGCTAACTATGTTAACAACAAATCAAGTTCCTTTCATAGCACAGGTGTAGGTTATACCATACGGTTGACTATGAAAGTGCCAAGCATTTGTTGTACCAAGTGTTACACAACACAAATCTAAATTAACCATTTAACGGGTAAGGTATTAAGAATTAATAAGATAAAAATGATAAGATATGTTAATAGCAAGTTGTTAAGGATATAATCATTGAAGTCTATATTGAATTTATATTATACTTATCCTAACACCATTAGTGAAACCTTTTCACCTTGACATATTAAACTTAACTAAACATTATGAAGAAGAGAAACATAAATAAACAAGATAAGAACATAATTATATAAGTATAGTAAAGAAAATGAAAGATATAAACAAGATATTAATGAAACTATAACATGAAATAAAACTAGAACATTAAAACTACAAAAAAAGAAAGCAAGTAAGGAAATGATCTTGATCTGAAAATCAAGATGCCTAAATGCATGGCAAATGCCTCCTTTTATAGGCCAAAATTCAGAATTATTGATTTGATGACTAATTGTTGAGTTGATGGCCACCTCTTGACTTGGTAACAATCCTTATCTTCTTGTCTACAGAAAATGTCATTGCTAACATCAGAACTTGAACAGATAGTCTTCATTAAAGTTTTAGAAAATTGTCTCAACTTTCCAACAAAACAAGAATCAGTTCATTTGGACTTCTATAACTCGAGATATAGGTTGAACACTGAAAAGTGTCTGGGCTACAGGACAGATTCCGACTTCTCTTTGTTGCTACAATTTGAACTTGAAACGATCCTTTTGAATCTTGGACTCTTCATGAAAGTTTTAGGCCTATGTCTTAGCTTTCCATATATATAAACCATACCTAAATCCAAGTTCTACAGATCCAGTTATGATCCAGTAACCGAATAATGTTCCAGTTTGGATTGAACCATCAACTCTTTTCTAAGCTTAGCCCTCTCTTTGTCTTCTCAATTTTAGTAGTTAAACTCATCAATCAATCCCTTGATTTATGTGATAGGCCTGCATTTAAGATGAACATTTACTATAAATTAAAGGTATCTTATATTATTAGACATGTTATTATAAAACATGCTCTAGTTAAGGAGTTATTGATATTTCAAGTGCAAAATGATGATATAAAAACTTGATAAAATTGCACTTTTAAGTACTAATCACACCCCCAACCAGCTTATTACTAGTCCCTAGTAATCAAAGCGTTAAAATAGAAAAATAATTTGCAAGTTCCACAAAGCAAGACATTCATCATTCAACTTCCATTAATTTATTCATACAAACAAATTCTCATTCGATTTATATGGCTGCTCCTTACTTTTGAAACAAGATATTAATGTATGAAAACATAGATGATGGAGCTTTTATTGGAAGAAAACAATATTCTGTTCTAATGTTTTTCTAAGGTTAACTTTCTTGGGTTGGGATTATTATTATTTTTTTTATATATATATACATATAACTTAAAACACAATGCATCTTTAACTCATGTAACGAGCTTTCGGCTAATGACTCCCAGACCAGTTGGTCTTAGGGCATCAGGTGTTGAGACACCCCTACGAGTTTAGTAACTCGGGTTGCAGATACCGATATGTAAATAGTGCAATGTTTGATTCCCTTAAGCTTTCTCCTTAACCCATGTAACAAGCACTGAGCCAATAGCTCCCAATTCAGTTGGCTTTAGGGTATTAGGTGTTAAAACACCTCTTCGGGCTTAATTGCGTAGGTTAGAGAGGCTACGAAACCAAACTTATCTACGTTTTTATTATCATTAATATTATCAATTTGTTTTTGTTTTTTTTGCAAATTATATATTATCCATTTCCCTTAGTTGTTACCTTTAACAAAAGAACATAAATAATATAATAATCCAATGTGCAACCCACAATCATATATTAAAGTGTGTGTGTGTGAAAATGAAGCTTTAAGAATACTTGTTAAATGAGTATATGAGCAGAATCAAGTAATAACAATGTGAGAGTTTGTAAACCTGAATATTTCAAGAGAAGTTTATGATAAACCTTGTTATGAATATTGCAAATAACCATTGGAAAATATTTATTAAGATGCGTCTCAAGAGTCAATAAAGTTCTCCCTTACTTTGCCATCCTAGAAATAACAGTTTTGTCAAATGGTTTTATTAAAAACAAAAGCAGTTAGTTAATTAGTTTTTTTTTTAATATTAACTACTACCCTCTCCCCCTAACCAAAACGAGACATTGTCCTTAATGTTCTAAAGTAGAAAGATAGAGTATAGAAGACATTACATGAAACAACGAACACTGACAAACCTAAAACACACTTAAACAAATGTAAGAAACAATAAAACAAAATAATATGCTATTAATAAAACCAAAAGACACAAGGTTTCACAAACGAAGGCTCAAATCAAATCTAAGCTTTTTACAGCTTTCCATAGTTGACCAATTTATGTGACTCATAGAGGGATCAATTACAGGGATGAAAGATTGTAGTTGGTTAATCAATTGTTCAGCAGTAGCAGCAGAGATTATGATTTGTCGTGCTGAAGATGTTAGAAATTTCTGTTCCACAACTTGATCAAGAAAAGACAACAAATTATCATAAAAACCATTAACATTTAACAAACCTATAGGTTTATGGTGAATGTGCAGTTGGGCCCAAGAGGAAATATAAAAGATCTCTTCCAATGTGCCAAGACCACCTGGTAAGGCAATAAAGGCGTCAGCATGGTTAAACATTGGATTCATTCGATCAGACATTATGGAGACCTGTAGTTCCTCTCCAATTATTTTTCCAATGAAGTCCCCTTTTACTAAAGCTTTGGGGATGACCCCCAAAACTTGACTGTCTCCAAAAAATGCAGCTATTGACCCACCCCCTATTAACCTAAAGCTACCTCCCCCATACACTAAATGAATCTTTCTCTCGGCTAGTACCTGACCAAGATGATTTGCTGATTCTAAAAACTTTCTTTTCCAGGATTGGATCCACCGAAATCACAAATATTTCTTATTTGATGACTTGAGGAACTTGCCATTTCTACACACTTCTATATATGTTGAATGTATGGGTTGAGTAGAAATGAAGGGAAGGAAAAGAAGATTTTATAGATGAGAAATTGAAAATGCAATCATACCACCTATATATAAGCCAGCTGGAGTCTCTCTCTCTCTCTGTTTTTTTTTTTGAAAACATGTGTATGTACAAGTAGTAGTGATTGTGGCTCACATCTTCCCTTGGTTTTACGTCTAAGAACAACTTAAATGCCCTCTATGGGTCGGGGATAGGCTTTCCATCCAGTTTTCTTAAAAAATGAAAAACATGGTCTTTTTTAGTCAGATTCCCAAGACTAAGTCGATCATGTTCTTTATGAAAATGGGGCCATAAATCATGAATTGCACGATGCACATCTCCACTAGGATGCGTCTCAAGAGTTAATAAAAGATTATCTAAAGACCCCTTGCTCAGTCCATCCTTAATGAATTGTATTTTATCTTCACGGTTTATAGATACCATTCCTAAAGAATGACATTGTGCATTACAAGTCCATCTGGCACATCGGTGACGGACTTTCAGTCATTTTGCATGACGTTTCTTTGCAAAAGTGCTTTTACCTGTCCTAGGCATGTATGAAATAAAAGAATTGGAAGACTCACCTGATAATCAAACCTTTGCTTCAATCATCCAACGAATATGTTCAGGAATTCCATGGTTCATTAACAACCTCAATCTTTCACACCTAGCACAATAAATTTTTGCAATCGCATTTGGAGGCAAAACGGGAAAATACTTTTTTAATTTTTCAAGAGTGGTGTCCATTTTTTAGATGAGAAGTGGAAAAGAGATGCAAAGAAAAGAGAAGGAACAAGGAATTGAACAAATATATACACAAATATCAGTTATAATGGGAAACTGATAAAACCGACTTAAGAGTCACGGAGTACCGTTATTCGCCATTTGACCGGGGTGAGAGAGACTTGAAAACATTGTCATTCTTTGGATTCTTGATTTCACAAGCCCCATATGGATACACATGTTTCACAATAAAAGACCGCTCTATCTTGATCTTAGCTTTCCAGGAAATAAATGGAGTCGAGAATTATAAAGCAAAACTTTTTAACCAACATCAAATTTTTGACAATTCTCACAAGTTTTGCAGAATGCATACATGTCTTTGAACATAGTGGGCCAATAAAATCTATTTTATAAGATTTTTACAGCTGTCTTTTTTTACTAGAAATGACCCCCATATGCATCAAAATGACAAAATTTAATGGCACTACTTACCTCATTGTCAGGAATGCATCTTCAAAATATTTGATCAGGACAATATTTGAATAAGTAAGGGTCATCCCAATAAAAAATTTTCACTTCGTTCAAAAACTTTCTTTTGTCTTGGGTACTCCAATGAGTTGGCAAATCTCATGTTGCAAGAAAATTATCAAACCAAGGCATTGGACTAAGAGAAAGTAAGGATTCGTCAGGAAAGTAATCATCGATTGGTGGGATGTCAGATGCCGAATCTATTGTCAATTTTGACAAATGATCTACGACAACATTTTCGGTGCCTTTCTTGTCCTTGATTTCTTCTTGAAAATAAATCATTTGCAATTCTTCAGATTCATCAAACTCAGTTTTACTCAAGGTAGATTCAAATTAATCATAAACTAATTCTTCAATAAGATCTACTTCCTGTAAATCATTATCATCTCCAGGTTGCTTGCAAATGTTAAAAATATTCATCTCTAATGTCATGTTTGCAAATGATAGCTTCATCAGTCCATTCCTACAATTAATTAATGCATTAGAAGTTGCAAGAAATAAATGTCCTAAAATAATTGGAATTGAATTACATGCTTCAACAGGTTGTGTATCCAAGACAATAAAATCCACAAGATAAATGAATTTATCAACTTGTACCAACACATCCTCAACTATTCCTCTATGCACTTTTACAGATCTATCAGCAAGCAAGAGAGTTACAGAAGTTGGTTTTAACTCACCTAGATTGAGACTTTGATAAACTGAATATGAAAGTAAACTCACACTAGCTCCAAGATCAAGTAAAGCTCTTTCAATTTTATGTTCTCCAATAAAACAAGAAATTGTAGGACAACCAGGGTCTTTATATTTCAAAGCATTATTATTTTGAACAATGACACTTACTTGTTCGGCTAAAAAGGCTTTCTTTTTCACATTCAGTTTTCTCTTCACGGTGCACAAGTCTTTCAAAAATTTAGCATAAGAAGGTACCTATTTAATAACATCCAATAAAGGTATATTGATCGTTACATGTTTGAAAGTTTCAAAGATTTTAGAGTTGTGATTGACTTTCCTTTGTTTGGTCATGGCATGAGGAAATGGAAGTGCTGGCGAGGAATCAGTCTTTTATTTGCAATGTTCAGATTCAACCCCTTCCTTACCCTCAGAGATTAACTCATCATCTTTCTCACAAGGTTTAATAGTGGATTTTTTAATAACCTTACCACTACGAAGAGTGATGACTGATTTGACTTGATCCATGTGTTGACTTCCGGAACTACTTGCATTTGCATTGTATTGCCCCTTGGGATTTTGCTGTGGTTGAGATGGAAACTTACCTTTCTCTTGAAAACTGAGAGCATATGTGAATTTTGCAAGAGCATCTTTAAAATATGTTATGCTTTGAGCAAGTTGAGTGTTGATTGTCTCTTGCTTTTCAATGAATGCATACAAAGTTTCCTCAAGATTTTTTCTAGGAGGGGGAACATAAGGAGATGCATATCCATGAAAATTTTGGAAATTATGGTGTGCTTGAAACGGTGGCTGTGAAGTTTGTGCAATATTGTTATCACTCTTCCAACTGAAATTTGGGTGATTTATCCAACCAGGGTTATACGTTTGTGAGTATGGATTATGATTTGGCCTTTGGAAACTGTTTAAAGCATTGGCTTGTTCATGGAGACATTCCTTGAAAAAAGGCAAAGTTGGGCAATCATTGGTTGCATATTCATTCGTTTCACAGATTTGACACACAATGTCTTGAATAAATTTCAATTGACCACTCCTTTTCAATTCTAATGCCTCGACTTTTCTAGCTAAAGATGCAAATTTGGCTTGGAGGTCATGATCTTCCCTAAGGTTGTACATACCTCCACTAGATGTATGAGGTTGAGTTTTACCTAGTGCCTCACAAGTACCTGTAGTATCCTAATTTTGAGCATTTTTATCTAACAAGTCTAGGTACTCCATTGCTTCATCAGGGTCTTTATCTTCAAAAATTCCATTGCACAACAACTCCATCATTTGCCTATCTTTAGGTGTTAACCCTTCATAAAAATATGAAACCAATCTCCATGTTTCAAAACCATGACGAGGGCAAGTATTAAGCAAGTCTCGATACCTATCCCAACATTGATAAAATGTTTCTCCTGGTTTTTGAGTGAAAGTGGTGATTTGTCTTTTGAAAGAGTTTGTTCTATGAGATGAAAAAAACTTCTTCAAAAACTATTGTTGCATTTCATCCCAAGCATGAATGGATCCTGACCTAAGATTTTGTAGCCATGTTTTAGCTTTATCTTTTAATGAAAAAGGAAAAAGCTTTAATCTGATGGTGTTTATACTACAATTTAAGTCATTATAGGTGTTACAAACCTCCTCAAATTCCCTTAAATGCAAGTATGGATTTTCTAAATCTAAGCCATGAAAAGAAGGTAAAAGTTGAATAATGCCTGACTTAAAATTGAAGTGAGATGCATCAGGAGGGAAAACTATACATGAGGGTGCACTTGTTCTTGTGGGATTCATGTGGTGTATAAGTGTTCTAACTCGATTATTCTCATTATGAAGCGATTGGTTATCTTCTTCGGCCATATTTCCTGAAAATGATGAGGATACCCTACAAAGTCTACTATTTAATGTACGTGACCAAACTCTTATGCACGTGTAGGAAGAGAATAAAATGGAAGAAAAGAAAAAAAAAAAGAAAGAAACAAAACAAGACAAAACAAAAGAAACAAAAGTTAGATAAAAGGAAAGAAAAGAAAAGACAATAAAATAAAATATATAATTTATACAGTAATTTACCTCCTCGGCAACGACACTAAAAACTTGACATGACCAAAAGATTGATGTCTTATCCTAAGTGCAGGAGTGTCGAAGTAATAAATAACCCGGCAAGATCAGGGTCGAACCACAAGGAGGTTAGCTATGTAAATTATAAATGATGATGATGATGAGTTAAAGAGGACTTTGAGATGTAAGATTAATGTGAAGACTAAACAATGATAAAAACAGTTGTCAAGGTTAGAGGATCCACTAATAGTATTTCAAATAAGTATAATATAAACTCGTTTTATTACTCAACTGGAAACCACACACAAAAACCACACACAAAGAAGGTTCCAATCGGATGATTTGTCATTAATAGCTCATTATAAATTATTAAAATGATCATATTAATTATCTTATTTAAGTAACACCAAACTTTTAAATATTGTCAGGAATTCATGATGCTAACTTATGTTAACAACAAATCAAGTTCCTTTCATAGCACATGTGTAGGTTATACCATATGGTTGGCTGTACCAAGTGTTATACAACACAAATCTAGATTAACCATTTAACGAGTAAGGTATTAAGAATTAATAAGATAAAAATGATAAGACATGTTAATAGCAAGTTATCAATATAATCATTGAAGTCCATATTGAGTTTATATTATACTTATCCTAACACCATTAGTGAAACCTTTTCACCTTGACATATTAAACTTAGCTAAACATTATGAAGAAGAGAAACATAAATAAACAAGATGAGAACATAATTATATGAGTATAGTAAAGAAAATGAAAGACATAAATAAGATATTAATGAAACTATAACATGAAATAAAACTAGAACATTAAAACTACAAAAAAAGAAAGCAAGTAAGGAAATGATCTTGATTTGAAAATCAAAATGCCTAAATGCATGGCAAATGCCTCCTTTTATAGGCTAAAATTCATAACTATTGATTTGATGATAAATTGTTGAGTGGATGACCACCTCTTGACTTGGTAACAATCCTTATATTCTTGTATGCAGAAAACATCATTGCTAACATCTGAATTTGAACAGATAGTCTTCATGAAAGTTCTGGAAAATTGTCTTAGCTTTCCAACAAAACAAGAATCGGTACATTTGGACATCTAGAACTCGAGATATGGGCTGAACACTAAACAGTGTCTGGGCTGCAGGACAGATTCCGACTTCTCTGTTGTTGCTACAATTTGAACTTGAAAACGGTCCTTTTGAATCTTGGACTCTTCATGAAAGTTTTAGGCCTATGTCTTAGCTTTCCACACATATAAACCATACCTAAATCCAAGTTCTACAGCTCTAGTTATGATCCAATAACCGAATAATATTCTAGTTTGGACTGAACCAACATCTCTTTTCTAAGCATAGCCCTCTCTTTGTCTTCTCAATTTCAGTAGTTAAACTCATCAATCAATCCCTTGATTTATATGATAGGCTTGCATTTAAGTTAAACTCATAAACTCTTAATTTCATGTAATTACACCTTTGCCAAACTCAATTGTCAGCCCCAAAGCCTGTTTCATTTTAGTGAGTGGTTATGAAATTATGTATTTTAACCCTTAATTGATCAGCAAACTTTCAATTTCTTCAATTTGTCCCTTGATTTGATCAATTTCAACCCTACATTCACACGCATTTTTCAATATGGTTCTTGGTTTTGAATTTCTTCAATCAAGTCCTTAATTGCTCATCAAACTTCAATATTTATTCAACTAAGCCCCTAATTTGACCAAATTAACTTTTTAAAATTACAATTTGACCTTCAGACTTTAATTTCTTCTATTTAACGCTTAGATTGACTTCAAAAATTAATTTTTCTTGTAATTAAATCCTCAATAAAATTAATTAAGCCTTCTAAAATTCTCATTGAGTCCTTACCTATTTAAATTTGTACTTCTTTACTTGTTAAAGAAAATAATCTCATTATCACGGTTAACCTGCCCCTTTTAAAATTAAAAAATTAGGATATCTTCACTGGTAACCTACTCTTTTTTCAAATTTCAAAAGAATTTCAGCAAGCCTCTATACTTCCATGAAATTGGTCTATTTTCATGGGTGACCTACTTATTTTGAAATTGAAAAATTGATCTATTTTCACGGGTGACCTACTCTTTTTCAAATTTCAAAAAGAATTTTAGCAAGCCTTCATACTTTTCTAAAACTAGACTATTTTCACGGGCAAGCTGCCCATTTTAAAAAATTGATCTATTTTCACGGGCGACCTGTTATTTTTCAATTTAAAAAAGAATTTCAACAAGCCTTTATGCTTTCTTGAAATTCATCTATTTTGACGGGCGACCTGTCCATTTTAAAATTTTAAAATTGACCTATTTTCACAGGTGACCTACCCTTTTTCAAATTCCAAAAACTAGTATTTACATTGGATCATTCCAAAACTTTTCTAAGACAAAATTTAAAACAAATACCCTTAAAAGGTGAAATCTTAAAATAAATGTCTTGTCTTATGGCCTTAGTAATCCACACCTTATGGATGAGATTCTTTGCCATTTCTTGACTTTCTTTCACCCATGCAGATTTCACTGCCTTTTCTCTTGATTGACAAATCCTATGCCAACATTATTTCAAAGTTATGGTTAAACCATATGCAATGCATGCCTTCTAAAATATGCCCCCCCCCCTTTTTCACATTTTTTTTTATTGCTGAGGGTTGTAATTTATGAGGTGGTCTCTCTTGCTGACTCACCCTTCCAGTTTATTCGATCAAATCTATGCGAGTTACTTTTCAATCTTGAGTGTCGAGCTACCTTTGTAGCCTTTTTTTTTAGTATTTAGGTCATGATGAATGCTATTATATTTTTCCTATTTGGGAATGAATTAAAACTTTGTCTTATGACAACATTATTTTTTGTGTGCTTTTTTCAAATAATTCGTGATCCACGTTTTGATTTTTATTTTAAGGTGTTTTCCCTAACAAAAAAATCACAAGATTTACAAAGACGAATAGTTATTCACTTCATCATGACTCTCATAAATGGTTCCTTACATTTTGAAGTGCTATTTATTGTCTTTCCTGCTGGCTTAATTAGAATGGACTTTTCAAGGCACATAATAAAGGTTTAGTTTCATGGATACCAGATAAAAGGACATAATAGGCTCAAATGGTATTTGGGGTTTTTTATTTCATATTCTATACTGTCAAAGACCTTCATTTTTAAAAGTTGAGATAAAAGATGTTCCAAGGTTTTTCTTTTCACTCTAAACCTTTGATTGAACACCTAATCATCTTTTCTTTCTCAAAATCTCTTTATCTGCTCATATCAAGATACCAATGCCCTTTTTATTCCATTTGCAAGTTCCTCAATGATTTTCCTTTTCTTTGTTCGTCGAAGCTGTAGGAGAAGCTTTTGCTTGTTTTTTAGACACCCGTGTGTCTTTTCAAGATTTGTCATTTATCAAAGCCCCTTCCTTTTTGGCCTTGTTGGGCTTTCCTATTCTGCAGCCTCAATCAAGATCTCATGGATTCCGTTAATAGGTATTCTACATTTTTTAGGTTTTCTGACCATTTTCCCATTGTTAGTGGGCATTTTTAGATACTTTCATTCTCATCATTTTCTAATATTTGATCCCAGTATAGGGTATGATCCTAGACAAGATTATCTTACAAAGAAAAAAAACTTCATTTTAGCTCAATTTAGGACTGCAAGGGATATATTCATCTTTAGGAGATATAAAAAATGGTTTTTCCTCATTTCAAAAAAGATTGGTAAGGACTTATAAATTTTAACCTCATTACCGTAGCAATTTGCATGAAATGTTTTTTGAGTTTATGACTCATGAAATCTTCATCGTCTTTGTTTCATGTAGCTTTTTCACATCAAACTTTGATGGTTGGGTTTCTGGGTATTTAGCCATCTCCTAGGGAGTTACTAGGTGAATTGTTGCTCTTGACAGATAATTGATTTTTGTTTTCTTAAAATCATTTGCCTAGGCAAGATTTCTTTATAGAGATCATTTGCAAAATACACAAGATGTAACGAGAATGAATAACCAAACTTTATTGATTTAAAGAAGATGAGTACACTACGTATAATATTTCTTTATAGAGCCGAGTTCATAAGCCTAGGCATGTCATCTCCATCCATTCTTGTCAACAACAGAGCTCCCCAAGAGAATACTTTCTTCACTATATGCAGGCCTTCGTAGTTAGGTGCTTACTTATTCTAATTTTTACTGGGTATAGGTAAGATCTTTCTCAGTACTAAATACCCTTCTGAAATACCATTTGTTTGACTTTTTTGTCATATTCTTTAGCCATTATTTGTTGATACAACTGGTGATGATAGATTGCAGCTAATCTATTTTCCCCGATCAGCTTTAACTGTCCATATCTCATCATAACTCAATCAACTTCCTTAAGTTCTGATTCCATTAATACTTTAGAGATGAGATTTCTACTTCTAGCAGCACTACTGTTTTCATCTTGTAAACTAAGGAATAAGGTGTAGCTCCTGTAGACATCTTTATTGCAGTACAATATACATGGAGAGCAAAAGGAAGCATTTCATGTCAATTCTTGTATGTGAATACCATCTTCTGCATAATTTTCTTGATATTCTTGTTGGTAGCTTCTACAACACCATTCATATTTGGTCTGTAAGGAGATTAATTCAAGTGCTTGATTTTCTATTTTGCGCAAAGCTCTACTATCATTCTTCCATTGAAGTTCTGAACATTATCAATCACTATATTCTCATGTACTATATATCGACAGATTAAATCTTGTTTAATGAATCTCTTTACTACCTTTTAGGTTACATGAGCATATGAACTAACTTTCACCTATTTTGTGAAGTAGTCAATGGCCACTAGGATAAACTGATGTCTGTTGCTGGCTTTTAGATTGACAAGCCCAATTATATCGATTCCCCATATTGTAAATGGCCATGAAGATGCCAAATTGAATAGAGGTATGATGTAACCATATTATTCGATAGTTTCACCCACATTTAACTAATTTTTTGCCTATGTTTTATGTATAAAGTGTCTTGATATTCTTTGTTTTATGTTTTGAAGGCACTTTTGGATGAAAAATGCAAAAAGGAGTAAATTGGAGGTAATTGGCAGATTTGACCCTCAGTTGATGTTTTGTGTAGAACATGAGTTCTAAAAGTCAAAACGAAGTGATTCCAGTGGCATTAGAAAGCTAACATCCATACCTTTCTGGAAATCTAAGTCAAGAAAAATAAAATAAGGAAGAGCATGGAAATCACATCCTTCAAAGTCAAATCTCGCATTCTGCCAATGTTGACCTTTGGTCATTCAAAATTAAATATTTGGAGTTGTAGAAATCCGATTGATGCAAACTCAATTTAGTTAGATTCCTGACTCAAAGGCCGATAGATTCTCAAAAGTTCATCCAAAAAAGATGTCATATGAGGGAGATATGAGTTTTCAAAGATGACAACTGAATTCTGCCAGCAAACAAGTTTCGTGAAGAAACGAATCCAAATTACATCCCGAAGCATCCAAACCGACATCCAAATTTTTATTTCAGCAATTTAGCTCCTATAGTAAATCAATCCAGAAGGTCAAGGAAGGCAGCCACCAACCTCAAACCACCAACCACAAACCAGCCACCAGCCGCCAGCCGCCTTCACACTACCACCATCTATTGATGTTCACACTTGAACTTTGATTTTTCTTACTTACATTTTGTGTATAAATAGGTAGCTAAGTTTATGCTATTAAGAGAGCGAAGAGAGAGGGAGAGAGAGTGCAATAGAATCAAAGAAAGAAGGGTGGCAGCCATAAGAGAAGAAACACAAACTCCCCCCTCTACAAACTAGAAATAATGTTTTCTTCTATCTTTAGGAGTAGTTGTTCAATAAGAGAAGAAACACAAATATTTGATTTGTCTCATAAACACCCCTGATTGACTTCAAACTTTCAATTTTATGCAATTGAGTCCCTAGAAAAATGTTAATTTTAACCCGGATTGGCACTCCTTTTTCAATATGATCCCTGGTCTCGGATTTATGCGATTTAATCCCTAATTAACCATTAAACTTTTAATTTTCTTCAATTTCACCCTCGGTTTTTATGAATTAAGCCCCCATAGTTTGACACTTTTTACAGATTGGTCCTTAGCTGTGAAATTGTTCAATTTGACCTTTAATTGACCCCAAAACTTTAATTTTCTTGTGATTTTGCCCCTGATTTCAATCAATTAACTTGGTAACAATTAAATTTGGTGTCTTAAAATTCTAATATTCTCAATTAAGCCCAAATTGGGCACCCAAACTTAATTTTCTACCAATTAAGCCCTAAATAAAATTAATTTGACCCATTTAAATTGTAATTAAGTCCTTGCACTTAATTAGATCCTTCAATTGGGCCAAAATTAGTTCTTAAACATAATTAAAAATCAATTGGGCCCATGATTAAATCAAATTGGCCTATTAAAAATTTAATTATGTCCCTGAACTTAATTTTTATGCCAATTCGTCCAATAATCATTTAATTTGACCTTGAGTTTGCATTGTTTCTTCACTTTTGGGCGTAATGGGGTATGATTAGGCCTTGAATTTCCTCCAAAATTGCAGCTTATTCCTCGGCCTACTTTCTCCATGTTGCCAACCTTTATTTTATTTTGAAAAAAAAGTGAATTTTAGGGAATAACCCGGAATTGGGTTATGATAGTTGCCCTCCTCTTTACAATACTTACAATAGAAAGTTTTGTAAAAGACTTTAGATAGTAAGCTTTGTTAAGAAGAAAAGGAAAGAGAGATAACAGACTCACCATATCAAGAAATGATGAATCCTTCTGAAAGTTTTTGAAGTGAAGGCTAGGAAGCACACTCAGAGAACAAACAGAAAGGTTTTTCAAATATTTTGAAATGGTCGAATTGTCATAGGTGACTTACCTAGGAAAAAATGAAAAAGAGTTTTCAAGGTGGTGAAAAATGCGAAGATTTTTCAAAGTGGTCTTGTTATAATGGGCGACCTGCCTAGGTGAAAAGCACGAAGATTTTTCAAAGAGGTGAAAAGTGCGAAGACTTTTCAAAGTGGTCTTATTGTAATGGGTGACGAGTCCAGGTGAAAAATGAAATGAGTTTTTAAAGAGGTGAAAAATGAGAGAACTTCTCGAAATGGTTTCATTGAATTAAGCAACCGAACCAAATTGAAGATTCTGAAGTTAGTGAGAAATGTGACGACTTCTCAAAATGATTTCATTATAATGGGCAACCAGCCCAGATGGAAGATTTTGGAAGTGATGAGAAATGTGAAGATTTCTCGAAATGGTTTCATTGTAACGGGCCACTGGCCCAAATGGAAGATGAAAAGAGTTTTCAAAGAGGTTTGATTGTGATGGGTGACCTACCCAGGTAAAAAAAATGAAATGTCTTGAAGGGATGACATGATAGGGCTCGTACGCACACTATTCAAGAGATGGAAGCTCAAAGGAGCATTCGAAAAGAGATAAGACCCGAAAGGGGAACGAGGGCTGAAAGGCGCACTCGAAAGGAGGTAGGGTTAGAAAACGCACTACACAAGAGATAAGGGTTTAAAGGCTCACTTGAAAGGAGGCAGGGTTAGAAAACACACTACTTGAGGCGTGAGGGCTTGAAGATGCACTCGAAATGAGGCAGCGTTAGAAAATGCACAACCCAAGGGGTGAGGGCTTAAAAGCGCACTCGAAAAGAGTGAAGGTTAGAAAATGCACTACCCAAGGTGGTCGAGGGCTCTAAGGCGCACTTAAAAGGAGACAGGGTTAGAAAACACACTACCCAAGAGGTGAGGGCTCAGAGGCGCACTCGAAGGGAGGTAAGGTTAGAAAACACACTACTTTGAGAGGTGAGGGCTCGAAGACGCACTTGAAAGAAGGCAGGGTTAGAAAACACACTACTTGAGTTGTGAGGGCTCGAAAGCGCACTCGAACGGAGGTAGGGTTAGAAAACACACTATCCAAGGGGTGAGGGCTCAAAGGCGTACTCGAAAAGAGGTAGGGTTAGAAAACACACTACCTAAGAGGTGAGGGCTTAGAGGTGCACTCGAAGGGAGGTAAGGTTAGAAAACGCACTACTTGAGGGGTGAGGGCTCGAAGGCGCACTTAAAAAGATGCATGGTTAAAAAACACACTACCTGAGGGGTGAGGGCTCGAAAACGCACTCGAAAGGAGGTAGGGTTAGAAAACACACTATCCAAGGGGTGAGGGCTCAAAAGCGCACTCGAAAAGAGGTAGGGTTAAAAAACACACTACCCAAGAGGTGAGGGCTTAGAGGCGCACTCGAAGGGAGGTAAGTTTAGAAAACGCACTACTTGAGGGGTGAGGGCTCGAAGGCGCACTCGAAAGGATGCATGGTTAAAAAACACACTACCTGAGGCATGAGGGCTCGAAAACGCACTCGAAGAGAGGTAGGGTTAGAAATCGCAAATTCGTCTAATAATCATTTAATTTGACCTTGAATTTGCATTGTTTATTTATTTTTTAGCATAATGCGGTACGATTAGGCCTTGAATTTCCTCCAAAATTGAAGCTGTATTCCCTAACCTGTTTTCTCCACGTTGCCAACCTTTATTTTATTTTTTGAGTTTTATTTTGAAAAAAAGTGAATTTTAAGGAATAACCCAGAATTGGGTTATAACAATCACCATGGATTTTGTGTTGGGATTTCCTAAAGGAAAGAAAAGGAATGATGCAATATGAGTGATTGTAGATCGCTTGACGAAATCTGCGTTATTCCTGCCAATAAAGATGACCGTCCGGTAGACAAACTTGCCAAGATATACATAAATGAGGTAATGTGGCTCCATGGGATTCTTGTATCTATTATCTTGTATCGGGATCCTATGTTTACCCCTATCTTTGGCCTAGCGTACAACACACCTTAGGGATAAGATTGGATGAGTACTACATTTCATCCCCAGACTGATGGCCAATCAAAAAGAGTCATCCAAGTTTTGGAGGACTTATTAAAGACGTGTGTGTTGGAGTTTGGAGGAAACTGGGAGGAGCACATAGCATTGGTGAAGTTCACATACAACAATAGTCACCAAGCCACAATAAAAATGGCCCCGTATGAAGCCTTGTATGGTAGGAGGTACACAACTCCTTTATGTTAGGAAGAAATCGGGTACAAGAGGTTATATGGCATGGAATTGGTTCAGGTCCCCAATGAGAAAGTAAGAACCATCAAGGATCAGATAAAAGCCGCACAAGACAAACATAAGAAATATATAGATATAAGGAGGAGGCCTTTCAAGTTTAGTGTAGGGGATCAAGTATTTCTGAAGGTAGCCCTATGAAGAACATCTTAAGGTTTGGATCGAAAGGGAAGCTAGCTCCCCGTTTCATAGGGCCCTTTAAAATCTTGCAGCGAATTAGGTTGGTAGCTTATAAAGTAGACTTGCCCTCGTAGTTAGTCAAGGTCCACGATGTGTTCCATGTCTTTTTGCTATGAAACACTGACGTGGATCCCACTCGAGTTCTATCCCAAGTTTCGGTAGAAGTCAAGGAAGACTTAACGCTTGAAGTGAGGCCCACAGGGATTCTAGATTGGGGAGTGAAAGAACTACAGAATAAGAAGATTTCCATCATCAGGGTCTTATGGCGGAGTACTCAAATAGAAGAGGAAACTTGGGAAAAGGGAGTCCGAAATGAGAAAGAAGTATCCTGAACTATTCAAACAGTCAGGTATAAAATACGAGTCCCTTTAATTTTGAGGATGAAATTTATATTAGGAGGGGAGAATGTAAAACCCAACAAAAAGATAGTATTAAACCGGCCTATGCTAGGAAAGAATTAAAGGAAACAAACCGGCCTACTCTAGGTGGAAAGTGTGGAGGAAAACCAATCTATCCTAGGTGGGAATTGTGGGGTGGTAACCAGCTCTAGGATAATCCAAAAGAGGGATAAGAACAACCATGACCAGCACCCAAACACCCCTATCTCAATTAAAAGGAGTATAAATGCATCCTTTCGAGTGCGCCTTGGAGCCCTCACCCCTATCTCAACCATGAACACTTTTATTGGCCTAACATGAGAAGAGATGTGCAAAGAATTTGTGATAGGTGCATAACATGTTGTCAAGCTAAGTCTACAGTAATGTCTCATGGGTTATACACACCTTTACATGTTCCTAAGAAACCTTGGGTTAATGTTTCTATGGATTTTATTTTAGGTCTACCTAGTTTTACGAAAGGAAAAGACTCTAAATTTGTTGTTGTGGATAGATTTTCTAAGATGACACATTTCATTGCTTACTATAAAACTGATGATGCAACAAATATAGCTGACCTATTCTTTAGGGAGGTCATCTGGCTAGATGGTGTTCCTAGGAGCATTGTGTCTAATTGAGATAAGTTTTTACGTTATTTTTGGAAGGTTTTGTGTGGTAAGTTAAGGACTAAGTTTTTATATTCTACTACTTGTCATCCATAAATAGATGGTAAAACTGAAGTTGTTAACCGAACTTTAACTCAGTTGTTAAGGGCAATCACTCAAAAGAATCTTAAAAATTAGAAAGATTGTTTATCATTTATTGAATTTGAATATAATCGTAGTGTGTGCATTCTACTACTAACTATTCACCATTTGAGATTGTATATGGTTTTAATCCTTTGACACTAACATGATCAAAAGATTGATGTCTTATCCCAAGTGCAGGAGTGTCGAAATAATGAATAGCCTGATAAGACCGGGGTCGAACCGCAGGGAGGTGAACTATATAAAATTATAAACAATAAATGAAAAGGAGTTGAATAGAACTTTTAAGATGTGATATTGATGTAAGGATTAAACAAGGATAAAATAATTGTCAAGGTTAGAGGATCCACTAATAGTATTTCAAACAAGTATAGTATAAACTCTTTTTATTGTTTGACTGGAAACCACACACAAAGGAGGTTCCAATCGGATTATAAATTGTTGACATGATTACATTAATTATCTTATTCGAGTAATATCAATACTTGTAAATATTATCAGGTATTAATAGTGATAACTTATGTTAACAACAAATCAAGTTCCTTTCATAGCTCAGGTGTCGGTTATACCATACAGTTGGCTGAAGTACCAAGTATTTGTTGTACCAAGGGTTGTACAGCACAAATCTAGATTAACCATTTAACAAGCAAAGTATTAAAAGTGAGTAGGATAATAAATACAAAACATGTTAGTATCAAACATTAAAGTCCATATGGAGTTTATATTATACTTATTTTTACACCATTAGTGTACCTTTTTCACTTTGACAAAATTAACTTAGCTAAACATCATGAAGAAGAAAAACATAAATAAACAATATAAGAACATAAACATGATATAAGTTAACTACCTATAGTAAAGGAAATGAAAAGCATAAACAAGAGATTAATATAACATAACATAAAACTTGAACATTACAAAATACAAAGAGAGAGAGTGATCTTAATCTGAACACCAAGATGTCTAAATGTATGGCAAATGCCTCCTTTTATAGGCTAAAATTCAGAATTATTGATTTGATGACTAATTATTGAGTGGGTGTCACCTCTTGACTTGGTGACAACCATTATCTTCTTGTCTAAACAAAATGTCATTGGTAACGTCAGAATTTGAACAGATAGTCCTCTGAACGTTCTGGGCATTTGTCTCAGCTTTCCAACAAAACAAGAATGAGCTCATGTGGACTTTTAGAACTCGAGATATGGGCTGAACACTGAACAGTGTCTGGGTTGCAGGACAGATTCCGACATCTCTTTTGTTGCTACAATTTGAGCTTGAAAACGACCATTTTGAATCTTGGACTCTTCATGAAAGTTTTAGGCCTGTGTCTTAGCTTTCCATCCATATAAACCAGACCTAAATCCAAGTTCTACAGATCTAGTTATGATCCAATAACCGAATGGTGTTTCAATTTGAATTGAACCAATATCTCTTCTCCAAGCTTAGCCCTCTCTTTGTCTTCTCAATTTCAATAGTTCAACAAATCAATCAATCCTTTGAATTGTGAAACATGTTTGCATTTGAAATGAGCATTTACCATAAGTTAAAGATATCTTATACTATCAGACTTGTTATTATAAAACGTGCTTAAGTTAGGGAATTTAATGATACTTTAAGTGCAATATGATGATATAAAACCTTGATAAAATTGCACTTTTAAGTACTAATCACCCCCCCAACCAGCTTATTACTAGTCGCTAGTAATTAAAGCGTTAAAGTAGAAAAACAAAGTACAAAATCCAAAAAGCAAGGCATTCATCATTCAACTTCCATTAATCTATCCAAATAAACAAACTCTCATTAGATTTATTTATCTGCTTCATAATTCTTAAACAAGATATTAATAAACCTTCCTTTTATGCTTAACATATCAACACATAGTTATAGGGCTTTGCTTGGATGAAAACACAATTTTGTTCTAATGTTTTTCTAAGGTTAACTTCCTTGGGTTGTGATTTATCTTCTTTTCTTTTCTTTTTCCTTTTTTTCTTTTTTTTTGTTATGTTTTTTTTTTAATATATATATACATATAACTTAAAATACAATGCATCTTTAACCCATGTAACGAGTTTTAGGCTAATGACTCCTAGACCAGTTGGTCTTAGGGCATGAGGTGTTGAGACACCCCTACGAGCTTAGTAACTCGGGTTGCAGATATTGATATGTAGATAGTGTAATGTTTGATTCCCTTAAGCTTTTCTCCTCAACCCATGTAACAAGCACTGAGCCAATAGCTCCCAAGTCAGTTGACTTTAGGGTATTAGGTGTTAAAACACCCCTTCAGGCTTAATTGCTTAGGTTAGGGAGGCTACGAAACCAAACTTATCTACGTTTTTATTATCATCAATATTATATTTAATTTTTTTTTACGAATTATATCTTATCCCTTTCCCTTAGTTGTTACCTGTAACAAACGAACATAATTAATGTAATAATCCAATGTGCAACCCACAATTATATGTTAAAGTGTGTGTGTGAAAATGAAGGTTTAAACATACTTGTTAAAAGTGTATATGAGCATAATCAAGTGATAAAAATGCAAGAGTTTGTAAACCTGAATATTTCAAGAAGTGTTATGATAGACCTTGATAAAAATGTTTACTAAGATGCATCTCAAGAGTCAATAAAATTCCTCCTTACTCTGCCATCATAACAATAACAGTTTTGTCAAATGGTTTTAATAACAACAAAAAGTTAGTTTTTTTTTTTTACTTACGACTACTACTCTCTCCCCCCAACCAAAGGCATTGTCCTCAATGTTCTAAGATAGAAAGGTAGAGTATAGAAGACATCACCTGAAACAGCGAACACTGACAAACCTGAAACACACTTAAACAAATATAAGAAATAACAAAACAAAATAATATGCTATTAATAAAACTAAAAGACACAAGGTTTCACAAACGAAGGCTCAAATCCAATCTAAGCTTTTTACGGCTTTCCATAGTTGACCAATTTATGTGACTCATAGAGGGATCAATTACAGGGATGAAAGATTGTAGTTGGTCAATCAATTATTCAGCAGTAGCAGCAGAGATTATGATTTGTCGTGCTGAAGATGTTAGAAATTTCTGTTCCACAACTTCATCAATAAAAGACAACAAATTATCATAAAAACCATTAACATTTAACAAACCTATAGGTTTATGGTGAATGTGCAGTTGGGCCCAAGAGGAAATATAAAAGATCTCTTCCAATGTGCCAAGACCACCTGGTAAGGCAATAAAGGCGTCATCATGGTTAAACATTGGATTCATTCGATCAGACATTATGGAGACCTTGTAGTTCCTCTCCAATTGTTTTTCCAATGAAGTCCCCTTTTACTAAAGCTTTGGGGATGACCCCCAAAACTTGACTGTCTCCAAAAAATGCAGCTATTGACCCACCCCCTATTAACCTAAAGCTACCTCCCCCATACACTAAATGAATCTTTCTCTCGGCTAGTACCTGACCAAGATGATTTGCTGATTCTAAAAACTTTCTTTTCCAGGATTGGATCCACCGAAATCACAAATATTTCTTATTTGATGACTTGAGGAACTTGCCATTTCTACACACTTCTATATATGTTGAATGTATGGGTTGAGTAGAAATGAAGGGAAGGAAGAGAAGATTTTATAGATGAGAAATTGAAAATGCAATCATACCACCTATATATAAGCCAGCTGGAGTCTCTCTCTCTCTCTGTTTTTTTTTTGAAAACATGTGTATGTACAAGTAGTAGTGATTGTGGCTCACATCTTCCCTTGGTTTTACGTCCAAGAACAACTTAAACGCCCTCTATGGGTCGGGGATAGGCTTTCCATCCAGTTTTCTTAAAAATGACAAACATGGTCTTTTTTAGTCAGATTCCCAAGACTAAGTCGATCAAGTTCGTTATGAAAATGAGGCCATAAATCATGAATAACACGATGCACATCTCCACTAGGATGCGTCTTAAGAGTTAATAGAAGATTATCTAAAGACTCCTTACTCAGGCCATCCTTAATGAATTGTATTTTATCCTCATGGTTTATAGATATCATTCCTAAAAAACGACATTATGCATTACAACTCAATCCGGCACATCAGTGACAGACTTTCAGTCATTTTGCACAACGTTTCTTTGCAAAAGTGCTTTTACCTGTCCTAGGCATGTATGAAATAAAAGAATTGGAAGACTCACCTGATAATTGGACCTTTGCTTCAATCATCCAATGAATATCTTCAGGAATTCCATGGTTCATTAACAACCTTAATCTTTCACACCTAGCACAATAAATTTTTGCAATCGCATTTGGAGGCAAAGCGGGAAAATACTTTTTCAATTTTTCAAGAGTGGTGTCCATTTTTTAGATGAGAAGTGGAAAAGAAATGCGAAGAAAAGAGAAGGAACAAAGAATTGAACAAATATATACACAAATATCAGTTATCATGGGAAACTGAAAGAACGACTTAAGAGTCACGGAGTACCATTATCCGCCATCTGACCAGGGTTGGAGAAAGACTAGCAAAACAAGAGTCATACCAAAAAGAAACACAAAAACAATGTAAGAAAAACAAAATAATCAACCTTTATATACAGGATCATTCAAACCAATGGATTCATTTTCACTAGGAAAATTATCAAAGTAAGCTTTCAATCCATTTACCTTAAAAACATTATCATCTTTGGATTCTCAATATCAAAGGCCCCATAAGGATACACATGTTTCACAATAAATGGACCAGCTCCATCTTGATCTTAGCTTTCTAGAAAATAAATGGAGTCGAGAATTATAAAGCAAAACTTTTTAACCAACATCAAATGTTTTTCTCAAGATTCTCTTGTCATGAAACTCTTTGATTCTTGCTTTATGAATTTTTGAATTCTCATATGCATCATTTCTTATTTCCTCAAGCTCATTTATTTGTAAGTTATGCAGCTGGCTAGTATCATCAAGGTTTGAATTGAAAGCTTTGATAGCCCAATAAGCTTTATGTTCAAGTTCCACTGGCAAGTGACAAGATTTTCCATAAACCAACCTATAAGGTGACATAACTAATGATGTTTTAAAAGCAATACGATAAGCCCAAAGTGCATCATTAAGTCTTAAAGACCAGTCCTTCCTATTAGGGTTCACTATTTTTTCCAAGATTTGTTTGATCTCCCTATTAGCAAGTTCTACTTATCCACTTGTCTGAGGGTGATAAGGGGTGGCAACTTTGTGTGTGATTCCACATTTTTTCATTAAAGACTTAAATGGCTTGTTGCAGAAATGTGTTCCTCCATCACTTATCATTGCTCGAGGGATTCCAAACCGACTCAAAATATTTTCTTTCAAAAACTTGATCACTGTTTTATGATCATTGTTTTGACTTGGAATTCCCTCTATCTATTTTGAAACATAATCCACTACGACTAGTATGTACACAAAACCAAATGATGGAGGAAATGGACCCATGAAATCTATACCTCAACAGTTAAAGATTTCAATCACAAGAATAAGATTTAAAGGTATTATGTGACGTTTTGAAATATATCCTAACTTTTGATAATTTTCACAAGTTTTGCAGGATACATGCGTGTCCTTAAACATGGTGGGCCAATAAAATCTATATTGTAAGATTTTTGTAGTCATCTTCTTTGATGAGAAATGACCCCCACATGCCTTAGAATGAAAATGTTTATGACACTACTTACCTCATTGTCGAGAATGCATCTTCAAAATATTTGTTAGGATAATATTTGAATAAGTAAAGGTCATCCCAATTAAAGTTCTTCACTTCGTTCAAAAACTTTCTTTTGTCTTGGGTACTCCAATGAGCTGGCAAATCTCTTGTTGCAAGAAAATTGACAATGTTAGCAAACCAAGGCATTGTAGAGATAGAAAGTAAAGATTCGTCAGGAAAGTAATCATTGATTTGTGTGATGTCAGATGTGGAATCTATTGTCAATCTTGACAAATGATCCGCAACAACATTTTCGGTGCTTTTCTTGTCCTTAATTGTGATATCAAATTCTTGAAGTAACAAAATCCACCGCACCAATCTAGCCTTAGAATCCTTCTTAGAAAGAAGATATTTCAATGCTGCATGATCACTGAAAACAACAACAGGTGAGCCAACAAGATAAAACCTGAATTTTTCACATACAAATACCACTGCAAGTAATTCTTTTTCAGTGGTAGTGTAATTCACTTGAGAACTATTTAAAGTTTTACTTGCATAGTAAATCACATAAGGTTTCTTATCTTTTCTTTGTCCCAAGACAGCACCCACGACATAATCACTAGCGTCACATATTATTTCAAAAGGTAATGACCAATCTGGATGTTGAATGACAGGAGTAGAAGTAAGCAAGTTTTTAAGTTTAACAAAGGGTTTTTCACAATGTTCAGTTCATTCAAAAATATTATCTTTTATTAGAAGGTTACTCAATGGCTTAGATATTACACTAAAATCTTTGATGAACCTTCTATAAAAACCAGCATGTCCTAAAAATGATCTAACATCTTTAACAGATTTTGGTGTTAGTAAGTTGGCAATTAACTCGATTTTAGATTTGTCAACCTCAATTCCTGTTGATGAAACAATGTGACCAAGTACAATGCCGTTTATTACCATAAAATGATATTTTTCCCAATTCAGCATAAGATTCTTCTCTTCACACCAGTTCAAAACTTTTTCCAAGTTAGTTAAACAATCATCAAATAAATCACCAAAAACAAAAAAAAATCATCCATAAAAATCTCAAGAAAACGTTCAACCATATCACTGAATATGCTAAGCACGCTTTTTTGAAACATGGCTAGTGCATTACATAATCCAGAAGGCATCCTGCGATATGCAAAAGTACTAAATGGACATGTGAAAGTAGTCTTCTCTTGATCTTCCAATGCAATTTCAATTTGGTTGTAACCTGAATAGCCATCTAGGAAACAATAAAATTCATGACCTGCAACTTTTTCTAGGATTTGATCCATGAGAGGTAAAGGAAAATGATCTTTTCTAGTCATTGAATTAAGTTTCCTATAGTTAATGCACATGCACCAACCAGTAATAGTCCTAGTTGGAATTAACTCATTTTTCTCATTTGTTATTACAGTGACTCCAGACTTTTTAGGTACAACTTGGGTAGGACTTACCCATTTTCTCTCAGAAATAGGATAAATGATTCCATTATCTAGAAGCTTAATGACTTCATTCATCACTACTTCTTTCATATTAGGATTAAGCCTTCGTTGCATTTCTCTAAAGGGTTTAACATTTTCCTCTAAATAAATCCTGTGTGTGCAAATCAAAGGACTAATTCCTTTATGTCAGCTATGGTCCATCTTAATGCATTTTTGTGCATTTTCAGAGTCTGTAATAACTTACCTTCTTGATGTGCATTGATTTTGGAAGAGATTATTACTGGAAAAGTTTCATTTTCTCTAAAAAATGAGTATTTAAGATTGAATGGTAATGACTTTAATTAGGTTTTGGTGGTTGAACACTTAAAGTATGGACTCAATTGATCGTGGTGGCAATTCCTTAATTTTTGGTCTCCAACTATTTGCCTTTGATTCTTCCTGAAAATAAACCATTTGCAAATGTTCAGATTCATGAAACTCAATTTCACTGGAAGTAGTTTCAAATTGATCATAAACTAATTTTTCAATAAAGTCTACTTCCTATAAATCATTATCATATCCAAGTTGCTTGCAAATGTTAAAAACATTCATCTCCAATGTCATGTTTCCAAAAGATAACTTCATCACTCCATTCCTACTAGTTAATCAATGAATTAGAAGTTGCAAGAAATGGACGTCTAAAATAATAGAAATTAAATTACATGCTTCAACAGGTTGTTTATCCAAGACAATAAAATCCACAGGATAAATGGATTTATCAACTTGTATTAACACATCTTCAACTATTCCTCTAGGCATTTTCACTGATCTATCAACAAGTAAAAAAGTTATAGAAGTTGGTTTTAACTCACCTAGATTGAGACTTTGAAAAACCGAATATGAAAGTAAATTCTCACTAGCTCCAAGATCAAGTAAAGCTTTTTCAATTTTATGTTCTCCAATAAAGCATGAAATTGTAGGACAACCAGGGTCTTTATATTTCAAAGCATTATTGTTTTGAAGAATAGCACTTACTTGTTTCGGCTAAAAAGGCTTTCTTTTTCACATTCAATTTTCTCTTCACGGTGCACAAGTCTTTCAAAAATATAGCATAAGAAGGTACTTGTTTAATAGCATCCAACAAAGGTATATTGATCCTTACCAGCTTGAAAGTTTCAAATATTTCATTGTGATTGACTTTCCTTTATTTGGTCATGGCATGAGAAAATGGAAGTACTGGAGGCCAATCAGTCTTTTCTTTGCAATGTTCAGGTTCAACCATTTCCTTACCTTAAGAGATTAACTCATCATCTTTCTCGCAAGGTTCAAGAATAGGTTTTTCAATAACCTTACCACTGCGGAGAGTAGTGACTGATTTGACTTGATCCATGTGTTGGCTTCCGGAGCTACTTGCACTTGAATTGTATTGCCCTTTGGGATTTTGCTAAGATTGAGATGCAAACTTATCTTTCTCCCGAAAACTGAGAGTAGATGTGAACTTTGCAAGATTATCTTTCAAATCTGCCATAGTTTGAGCATTTTGAGTGTTGATTCTCTTGCTTTTCAATGAATGCATGCAGTGTTTCCTCAAGATTTCTTCCAGGAGATGGAGCATAAGGAGGTGCATATCCATGAGAATTTTGAAAATTATAGGTGTGCTTAAAATAATGGCTGTCAAGTTTGTGCATTATTGTTACCACTCTTCCAACTGAAATTTGGGTGATTTCTCCAACCAGGGTTATACATTTGTGAGTATGGATTATGATTTGGCCTTTGGAAACTGTTTAAAGCATTTGCTTGTTCATGGAGAATTCCTTGAAAAAAGGCAAAGTTGGACAATCATTGGTTGCATATTCATTTGTTTCACAGATTTGACACACAATGTCTTGAATAAATTTCAATTGACCACTCCTTTTCAATTCTAGTGCCTCGACTTTTCTAGCTAAAGATGCAAATTAGGCTTGGAGGTCATGATCTTCCCTAAGGTTGTACATACCTCCACTAGATGTATGAGGTCATTTTCAACTCACAAGTCTAGGTACTCCATTGCTTCATCAGGGTCTTTATCTTCAAAAATTCCATTACACAACAACTCCATCATTTGCCTATCTTTAGGTGTTAACCCTTCATAAAAATGTGAAACCAATCTCCATGTTTCAAAACCATGATGAGGACAAGTATTAAGCAAGTCTTTATACCTATCCCAACACTGGTAAAATGTTTCTTCTGACTTTTGAGTGAATGTGGTGATTTATCTTTTGCAAGAGTTTGTTCTATGAGAAGGGAAAAATTTCTTTAAAAATTGTTATTGCATTTCATCCCAAACACGAATGGATCCTAACCTAAGATTTTGTAGTCATGTTTTAGCTTTATCTTTTCATGAAAAAGAAAAAAGCTTTAATTTGATGTTGTTCATGCTACAATTTAAGTCATTATAAGTGTTATAAACTTCTTCAAATTCTCTCAAATGCAAGTAGGGATTTTCTAGATCGAAGCCATGAAAAGTAGGTAAAATTTAAATAATGCCTGGCTTAAAATTGAAATGAGATGCATCAGGAGGGAAAACTATACATGATGGTGCACTTGTTCTTGTTGGATTCATGTGGTCTCTTAGTGTTCTAACTCGATTATTCTCATTACTCTCATTATAAAGCAATTGATTATCCTCTTCGGCCATGTTTTTTGAAAATGATGAGGATTTCTTAGAAAGTCTACCACTTAATGTACGTGACCAAACTCTCACGCACATGTAGGAAGAGAATAAAATAAAGAAAAAACAAAAGAAAAGGAAACAGAACAAAAGAAACAAAAGTTAGATGCAAGAAAAGTGAAAAGAGAAAATAAAATAAATATTATAATTTATACAGGAATTTACCTCCCCGACAACGGCGCCAAAAACTTAATATGATCAAAAGATTGATGTCTTATCCCAAGTGCAAGAGTGTCGAAGTAATAAATAACCCGATATGACTGGGGTCGAACCGTAGGGAGGTGAACTATATAAAATTATAAACAATAAATGAAAAGGAGTTGAATAGAACTTTTGAGATGTGATATTGATGTAAGGATTATACAAAGATAAAATAATTGTCAAAGTTAGAGGATCTACTAATGGTATTTCAAACAAGTATAGTATAAACTCTTTTTATTACTTGACTGGAAACCACACACAAAGGAGGTTCCAATCGGATTATAAATTGTTAACATGATTACATTAATTATCTTATTCCAGTAATGTCAATACTTGTAAATATTATCTGATATTCATGGTGATAACTTATGTTAACAACAAATCAAATTCCTTTCATAGCTCAGGTGTCGGTTATACCATACAGTTGGCTATAAAAGTGCTAAGTATTTGTTGTACCAAGTGTTGTACAACACAAATCTAGATTAAACATTTAACAAGCAAGGTATTAAAAGTGAGTAAGATAACAAATACAAAACATGTTAGTATCAAACATTAAAGTCCATGTTGAGTTTATATTATACTTATTTTTACACCAATAGTGTACCCTTTTCACCTTGACAAAATTAACTTAGCTAAACATCATGAAGAAGAAAAACATAAATAAACAATATAAGAACATAAATATAATATAAGTTAACTAAGTATAGTAAAGGAAATGAAAGGCATAAACAAGAGATTAATATAACATAAAATAAAACTTGAACATTACAAAATACAAAGAGAGAGTGATCTTGATCTGAGCACCAAGATGTCTAAATGTATGGCAAATGCCTCCTTTTACAGGCTAATATTCAGAACTATTGATTTGATGACTAATTATTGAGTGGGTGGTCACCTCTTGACTTGGAGACAACCATTATCTTCTTGTCTGAGTAAAACATCATTGCTAATGTCAGAATTTGAATAGATAGTCCTCTGAACGTTCTGGGCATTTGTCTTAGTTTTCCAACAAAACAAGAATGAGCTCATTTGGACTTCTATAACTCGAGATATGGGCTGAACACTGAACAGTATCTGGGCTGCAGGACAGATTCCAACATCTCTTTTGTTGCTATAATTTGAGCTTGAAAACGGTCGTTTTGAATCTTGGACTCTCATGAAAGTTTTAGGCTTATATCTTAGCTTTCCATCCATATAAACCAGACCTAAATCCAAGTTCTACAGATCTAGTTATGATCCAATAATCGAATGGTGTTTCAATTTGAATTGAACCAATATCTCTTCTCCAAGCTTAGCCCTCTCTTTGTCTTCTCAATTTCAATAGTTAAACAAATCAATCAATCCTTTGAATTGTGAAACATGCCTACATTTAAAATGAGCATTTACCATAAATTAAAGATATCTTATATTATCAGACTTGTTATTATAAAATGTGCTTAAGTTAGGGAATTTAATGATACTTTAAGTGCAATATGATGATATAAAACCTTGATAAAATTGCACTTTTAAGTATTAATCAGACACCATTAGATTTGATTCATTTACCTGTTGATGAAAAGATTAGTCTTGATGGAACTCAAAAAGCACAGGTGATGAAGGATTTACATGCAAAGATTTGGCAACAAATAGATAAAAAGAATGAACAATATACACACAAGGCTAATAAAGGACAGAAATTGGTGAGGTTTTAACCAAGTGATTGAGTTTAGGTGTATATGAGAAAGAAAAGTTTCCCTGAACAAAGGAGATCAAAGTTGACGAGGAGATGGTTCTTTTCAAATCATAAAAGGATTAATGATAATGCCTACAAAGTGGATCTACCAGGTGAGTATAGTGTTAGTGTTACATTTAATGTTACTGATCTTTCTTTGTTTGATGTAGATGATGATTCGAGATCAAATCTTTTTAAGGAGAGAGAGGATGCTGTGATCCAAGCACCAAAGGATCTATTGGAGGTTCCGGTTGGTCCAATTATAAGCCTTAGAGCTAAAAAGTTCAAAGAGGCTTTCAATGGACTTTTTCAAGATACGTGAGCTAAGGTGAACTTCAAGAGGATATTAAATAATGAGGAGCAAGCTGTGATTAATCTGATTCATGTTCAAGAGGGGCTTGTTGGTGGAACCAAGACTATTACACAAGGATTGGGAGAAGAAGACTAGATTCGGTCAGTTTGACCTTTTTCTCTACCTTTTTTTTTATCATAACTGGAGCTACAGGTCGACGTTTTAGGTGATTCTAGTTGGGCTGGAAACTAGACTTCCATACCTTTCCAACGGTATATGGCACACCTTCTAATTCTTTAAGACGAGAGAGAACCATCCGTTTGAAGTTGGGCTTTGCTGCTGCCAGATAAAATATATAAATAACCGAACTTGTCTTATTAAATAGTTGAGCTATTAAACTTTCTTTATTTTGTGAGGAAACACTTGTTTGGGTTTCATAATTGTTTATTTTATTTATTTTTATTAGTTTGGGCTAGTTTTAGCTTAGGTTGATTATTATTTAAATTGGGTTTATATGTGACTCATTAAGAAAACTAGAGTTTTTGGCTTTAGGTATAAACACTCTTGAGAATAATTTTCAGCACACTTTTTTTGGCTAATAATATTCTAATTTTTGTAGACCTTTGGTTGTCAATTTTGGTTCTTAATTGAACTTTCAACTCTTCAAAAAATTGACCAATCTTTGTTATGAATTATACTTCTTTTGCTCATCTCCAGGTGTAGGCGTTGTGCTTGCGTTGGTTTATAGTCTTGTTGCCTTGGAGAAGGTCTTCCATTGTGATAAGCTCATCCTAATTTCAACAAACTTGGGTTAGATCAATTTTGGGTTCATGAATTCCATTCAATTTTGCTAGGGTTCGCATCAGTTCCATTCATAATAAACTTCAAACAATGATCCAAAGATGATGCCACGACGCCAATGGTGTGTATCCAAGGCCTTCCTAATAACATGTTATATGACAGGTGATTGTACATCACTTGCAAGGTTGCTAAAAACACTTACGGGCCAATGAACAACTCTATTTCAATGGTCCCCACCATTTTCCTTGGGAACCATCATAAGCTCTAGATGTCATGGTGCTTGACAACATATGCGTTGAATCAACTGGCATTTCATCCAGCACATGCTTTGGGTGTATATTTAAAGTTGAATCGTTGTCCACTAATTCTTTGGCAATGGTGCAATCCTTGCACCTTACAGTGATGCGTAGAGGTTTATTATGACCCGTTCCTCCAGCATTGAGCTCGTCTTCAGTGAAGTATAGGTAATTTTTTGCATGGATTCTTCTGACTAGATTCTTCAAAAAAGGGTATCGTTGTTTTGATAACCCAGAAACTTTATGTGTCTCATCATGTTGTTTTTCTTGAGCTTATACATTTCTTTTCTATTCCATTCACTACTCATAACTTAACTAGATCTGATCTTATTTGTATAGATCTCTTTTATGAGGATTCTGATAGTTTATCATCTTAGGTTCCTATTACTTCAAATCCCCCCCTCAGGTTACTCAACCAATTCATACTGATCATTTTACAGGTACTGACACTTTACTCTCTGGTACACTTGAAGCTCCCTTTTCTTCAATAGTGCCTCAAGCTCCATTTGAGATTGTGAATCCACCTCTAAGTCAATCCATACACACTCGTAAGTCTATAAAGTTACAAGATTTTGTCTATTCTTGTTATTCTCCATCTTTTACTTTCTTTTTAATTTCTATTTATTGTCTCTCTAAGCTCTCTTCCTATAAAGAGATAATTCTTGATCTTATTTGGTAACAAGCTATGAATGAGGAATTTTCAGCTTTGTATAAAATAGTACTTGGGATTTGGTTCCTTTACCTCCTAGTAAGAATGTTGTTAGGTGTATAAGATCAAAATTAATTTTGATGGGTCTATTGAGTGATACAAAACTAAGTTGGTTGCAAAAGAATACTCTCAACAGTATGGTATAGATTATCAGGAAACTTTTGCTCGTGTTGAAAAAATAACTATTATTCATACTCTCATTATTGTAGCTTCGGTTCGTCAGTGACATATTTCTCAACTTAATGTTAAAAATGCTTTCTTGAATGGAGATCTTCAAGAAGAAGTTCATATGATTCTAAGTATGTTTGCAAGCTTAATAAAGCATTATATGGTCTCAAACAAGCATTTCATGCTTGGTTTGAGATTTTTTTTTTGTTGTGATCTCTTTCATTGGATTTGTTTCTAGTAGTCATGATTATGTTCTTGTTATTAAGTGCATTGATGCAAGTCGTATCATTCTATCTTTATATATTGATGACATGATTATTACTGGTGGTAATGATATTGATAGTATTTCAATTTTGAAAACAAAGTTAGGTAGATAGTTTGAAATGAAGAATTTGAGTTCTCTATAATATTTCTTGGGTATTAAGGTAGTCTACTCACCTAGAGTTTATCTTCTTTCTCAGTCAAAATATGTTACAGATATTCTTGAGCGGGATAGACTTACTGATAATAAAACTGTAAATACTCTTATTGAGGTTAACACAAAGAATTCTTCTTCTGCTAATTTACTTTTGTCATATCCTACTTTATATCATACTATTGTTAAGAGCTTGATATATCTCACTATTACTCGTCTATATATTGTCTATGTTGTTAGTCAGTTTGTTGCTTCTCCTACTACTGTTAATTAAACATCTATTCTTTGTATTTTGCAATATCTTCGGGGTACAGTCTTTTAGAGTCTTTTACTTCCATCCATCTCTTCCTTAGAGCTGCGTGCATATTCTGATGCTGATCATGGTACTGATCCCACGAATCGCAAATCTGATACTGGTTTTTTATATTTTTTTTGGTGATTCTATTATTTTTTGGAAGAGAAAGAAACGATCTATTGTTTCTCAATTTTCAACCAAAACAAAAAAAAAATATCATGTTATGGCTATTTACTATTAAAAAGATTCTTTGATTATTTTGGTTATTTGCAGATATGGGATTTTCTCTTTCTTATCTCATTCTTATGTATTATGACAATCAGATTTCTATTCAGATTACTCACAACTTGATTTTTCATGAACGAACCAAGCATATTGAGATCGATTATTATCTTACTCGTCATCATCTCAAGCATGATACCATTACTTTACATTTTGTTCCTTCTTCTTTACAGATTGCATATCTCTTTACCAAGTTGCATTTTATTTTTTTCTTTTGTTTTCTAGTTGGCAAACTCTCGATATTTGTAGCTGTCGCAATATGAGTTTGAGAAGAAATATTAAGAAATATAGGGTTATTTTGTTTTATTGTTTATTAAGAGTAGAATAGTCTTTACATTTTCTTTTTAATTTCTTTTGTTTAGTCTATATATAGTCTCTTTGTATTTAGATTAAATATATTCCTTTAGATTATTTTAATTGTATTATGCAGTATCAATAAAATCCTAGCATTCTTCTTTTTTTATTTTGTATTTCTATATGGATTGTTTAACAAACTTTAGCCTAACTGTCCTTTGAGTTATGATAAGGACCTTCATTTTAAATTGTTGAATCATGTCCCGTAAAGAATTGTAAACAGCAGTTCGCTTTAGTTGTTTCCCATAGAAACTGATGCTACAGTCTCTTTGAATTACAAGTTGAACCTGGGCATTATATACTTGTTCATGCAGCGGCTGGTGGAGTTGGCATTTACCATGTCAGTGGGAAATGCCCTTGATGCTACTGCTATTGGTAACTGTCTCAACCACCGGGAAAGAGGCACAAGCCAAGGAGGAGGATGCCACCATGTTATCAACCACGACTTTATTGTTCATGTCAATGAGATAACATCCAGAAATGGGGTGGTTGATGTTGTCTCAGATTCTGTCAGAAAAAGATACATCTCAGGTGATGACAATTCTTTTCTCCTACCATTACCATGTTTTTGTTGGAAATAGTTGATTTTTCAAATGGCATTCGATGATACAAAAATCACTATGGATATTCTAGGATGAATTATTTCTAAAGATCCTTGCACATCATTCACAATGTATTCTATGATGTTCATTTTAAGACTACATTGGCTTCTTCTTTAATGGTTGTCCTCGGGAGTGTTAATTTCTTCTTGAATACATACCTGCATAAAGTCTCCTGGAGGTGTTAATGGGTGACCATTCAAAGATCAAGTCAGTACTATGTATTTTTATATGATAAAGGACATTAATAAAAGTATTAATGAGCTTTTATGAAGATAAAGAAGAAGAAGGGGAAGAAGATGTGAAATTAAGGAGGAGGAAGCAGAGAATATATTTATGTCTCAGAGTATAAGGTTTCGAACCCCCATTTATATATTCCTACCTTCTTTTATATTACCTGACTTGACCTGTTTCATGCAACGTAAAAGGGGTAGAAATGTAATCTTGTATGAGTAAGATAATATTATTTTACTACTTGTACCATCATATATAATTAATATAAACATGAACTGCTTATTTGTATTTAATAGAATATAATGAGTATCATAATTATTAATCCAGACCCAAGGTATAGGAAGCTCAATGTGGAGTTACCTTTTAGCTGTGCACTTAACCTAAGGGGCGTTGGGTTCAACTCACACATTGAGCCCAAAAGGAATTGAGTTTAGCTTGTGACTGCACCCAAGAATGGTTAGGGACAGACGCGCCATAGCTCAATGTGGAGTTGGGTGTGGTCACGTCCCTGAACCAACAGGAGATTGGGCGCGGACGCGTCCTGGCCCACCATTGAGTGGGGTGCGGACGCGTTATAGCCCAACCAGAGCTGAGCGTGCCCCTACCCAATTTAAAGTTGGGCGCGATCATACCATGGCCCAACATGGAGTTGGGCAGCGAGAAAGACACATTCCTATTTTAAATTATAACTTTCGTGTGTTGGCTTTTAAACAGGATTGGTTTACATAAATCATAACCTATCAGCATTCATCTTTTGATGATTTGATTTTTCATTTTATGTGTTTATGAGATGTCACCTTATTTTAGCAGCACTTGTTTGAGTCTGGTCCTCATGGGACATGGGACCTGAAATATTCTCCTGGGAGGATGAAATCCTCTGTTTGGAAAGGTACAGCACGCACAGCAGTTAGTCTTACCCTCTAAATATACGTATTCTGCAATTGTACAGTTATTACTTCAACTAAAGCAAACATTTGCCTTTTTATTCACTAGAAAGACACTGCAATTCCACTACCCCCCTTCTCCCCACCCGCCACCCGCCACAAAGGCTAGGCCGCTTCATTCTGTATCCACTTGCATACACACTGTTGGTGGGCTCATAAATCATTGAATTCGTTTTCATATATGATTATTTGGCTAATGGATGCTCTGTGGCCTGGTTATTTTCTGTCTACTTTTACCAATCATCATCATCATCATCATCATCATCATCTCTACCAATGCTCTACCAAATGTTCCAACTACTTGATTATGCATGCACGTTTGTTAAGCTGTTGAAGCTCTGAGATCTCATGGAATACTCTTTTATAAGCTTTGAAAAGAAAGATTCCTCCCTTTCTAGTAGCCTTGCTGGCGTATCAAACTCTGCAACTCTCCCTGATCACACCAAAAAAAAACAGAAGAATTCATTTGCATTCTCTTCTCTGATTAACAATCTAAAAAATCGTATTATTCATTTGTCTTTGACCTGGTACTTACCATCACTAAGGACCAAAACAAGATCACTGTCTATGACTGTGTGGATTCTGTGAGCTATTGTGACCACTGTTCGATCTTGGAATTCTTGACTGATGATCTTTTGTATCACCCCATCAGTTGCTGAATCGACTGATGCTGTTGCTTCATCCAGTACAAGAATCCTGCTTTTCTTTAGCAATGCTCTTCCCAAACAGAATAGTTGCCTTTGACCCACACTCCAATTTTCTCCATTTTCCACCACTGTCATTAATATAACAGCTCACTAGTTACCACTACTACTTCCACACACGCGCACGCACACACACAGACATGAATTGTCTATCCATACCTGGGGAGTCCAACTTTTCATCTTTTGCGCGCACCAAATCTCCTAGTTGACACTTTTCTAGAGCCTGAAACATGGTGGGAGTTATTTCTATTACCACTGCTATCAAAGTTTTGAACCTCAAATAATTTTAAATCAATCTAGCAAGGAATAATGCTTACCTCCCATATTTCATAGTCAGAGTACTGACCCAGTGGGTCAAGGTTTCCCCTCACTGTTCCCTCAAACATTGTTGGGTCTTGGGGGATGATGCTAAGCCTTGATCTCAAGTCTTGAAGACCTATCTTTGAAATGTCCACATCGTCGATGATAATGCTTCCCTCTCTGGGTTCCACAATTCTGAAAATTGCCTGTATGAGGGTTGATTTCCCACTTCCTGTCCTTCCTACAACTCCAACCTTTTTTCTTCCAGGAAATGCACAGTTAATGTTTTTCAGAACAGATGGCAGATGCTCTGCGTAGCGAATCTGCAATACAGTCAAAATGTCTGTTATAAAACATATGCAGAGCATGTTTTTGTCTGATAACAAGTAGATGCCGAAGTTTCTGCACTTGTTATCCTTTTCATATAGTGAATGAAAGCCTCGCCAAAGGGGATTACCTGCAAATCTTTGAAGCAGATCGCTCCTACTTCTGGCCACTTGTTTGGAGGCCTGCTCTCCTCAAGCACAGGGGGCGCTTCACTTGTTATGCTGGAGTACTGAAGTACTCTTTCTATTGAGATCATTTTATTTTCTGCATTGCATATGTTCCATATGACGGAAGCTTGCAAAACATTCAAGTTTATTCCATATGTTACAGCTAACCCAGCAATGCCTACAAGAAGGGAAAAGTTCCAATCTTAATTAGAACTCAATACTTTTATGATCCGTTGTCTGTGTGTTGGAGATGCTGTTCACTTCCACTTTCGATTGTTTCTTTTGAGATTTTTTACCACATCAGTCTAAGCAAATGATTTAATGGCGACTACTTTTAAGGTCATTGCAAGCAATTATTTTTATTTTCTTAAATTGAACGTCATACTCACTTGGACTGATTACTCCTTCAGGAAGGCTCACCAGCAAAACCAATGAGAAGGCAAACACAAAATTGGATAGCAAATTCAGCCTGAAAGAAAGCCATTCCATTGCAGATACATTATGAAACCATGGCCTTGAGTGGTTGTCTATCAGATCAAGGTTTGAACAATAAAAACGTTCTTGTTGATCAAAAGCACGAATTGTTGCTGCTCCTGCTAGCGATTCTGAAAAATGATGGAGGATCGGGGCTTGTTGTATCCCTGCTAAGCGAGCCAGTTCTCTTGCTGTTGGCGTGTAATATTGCTGGCAAGACACAATATTATAGATTGATTCCCATAGCAAAACAGCAATTCCAAAGGTAATAATGAAGTTAATATTTTTTTTGTGTTCATTATTGTTATTCTTATTATCTTAGTGACGTTTCAAGCATGCTTATTTTTAATCCATTTTTCCTCTTTCTGTGAGAATTTTCCTGACGTGACGAGATGAGACAATTAAAATGCCATATAACCTAAATTGGTCTTTGTTTATTGTGCTTTTAGTGCGGTAAAGAAGCACGTTTGGATACGTTATATACCGAAGGTGAAATAAATTCTTACTTGGTACCATATGCAGACTGCAGTTACTGGAATGAAGATCACAAACACTTCCCATGCGACCTGGGACATCACTGCAATGGTCCCTAGAATCTGTATTATTGAGAAAGCACACCAGCCGAGTCTTTGTGCTATTTCCATGTCTATGACGCTTTGATCCATTGATGCCTGCAAAAGTGATGACGTTTGATAAATTTGTAAAAGGTACATCTTTGAAATCTTATTTATGTGTCTATAACTGTCTTGACTTGAAATGATAGAAGCTTGATCTTCAAACTCTAGAGAGTTGAAAATGATAACTTCTTCCTGTACTTGTCATTTAAGATTAGTATGCTAGTCGGCCCAGCATTGATTTCTGTAATCTGACTTGAAGATGATTTCACTTTCTCACCTAGTCTATCTACCGAACAAAGAGTTCTTCAGATGATCTTTGTTTATAAAGTGTTGTGGTTGGTTTAAGTGATGCCAGTAATTAGGAATTCATAGCCCATTTATTTGTTTCCTAGCATATTTGATTAACAATCGCACCTCCTATATGGTAGTTTGCTTATAATAAACTACTAGTTCAGAATTCCTTGTTTTCATGTTCTTCCATTACAATCTTCTTCTGCAAAGGAAATCATGGTTTGTGCACCGATTGTAGAATGTTGTCACATCAAATATATGCTAAAAATTGACATTATGTTGAATCATGCTCTGACATAAAATTCTGCTACTCTGTAGATTACTCACTCGGTTTAATATTCTTCCGGTTGGGGTTGAATCAAAAAATGCCATTGGAGCTCGGAGTAGACTATGCAGCATGTTTGTGAAGAGCTTTTGTGCTGTTGAAAGTCCTGCTATTGCTACTAGTGTGGCTCGGACCAGGACACATAGTGAACTACTAATAGAAAGTAGTGTATAAACAAGCAATATGAAATTCATCCCATATACTGGAGCAGTGTCACTTGTAGGAGGAGAAGACCATGCCATCCAGTAGTTACTAACTATCTGTAATATTTGGAATAATGACTGTGCTAAGATTATACATGGGACCAGGGCACCACCTTTCACAGTGGTCAAGTATGACCAGTAAACTTCTTTTCCAATGCTTCCTTTCTCTCTCTCTTCATCTTGCACGAATTTTCCTCCCTTTTCTGTTATTTCTACAGAGAGGTCATGGTCCGAGTCGTAATGTGAGAGACAGTTTGAGTTTGAAGTGGATTCTGTATTAGATTCACTGTCAGGTTCTGGATCTTGAGATGTTCTCCTCGAATTCTCAACTGTAAGGACTGATTCTAGAGCTTGACTATGAGCACCGACTAAAGCTTCAAATCCTACGTTCTGTTTCAAAAGTTCACTAAATGTACCAGCCTCTGCTATTCTTCCATTTTGCATCACCTGTTCAGATTCATGTCAGGTATATAACCTCAGCATATTCCTAAAATCCACTATCCTTAACACTTGTAATCAAATAATTTGTAGGGCAAAGTTATCACACTAAGCATGCATTTACAACATGGTGCTATGGTGTATAACAGTTTAGTTTTTACTAATTGAACAATATTCAGAACCGAATTTATCTTAAAATTATTTTATAAGCTTCTTTAATTTAGTATTTGTGCTCTACCTTCCTCAAAGTTATACTTCCTTAAAAGGCTGAAAAAATGGGCAGTAAACTTTGTAGCATTTCTCTTACCAGAATGATGTCTGCAGCAGGAAGAAACTCCACTTGGTGGGTGACATAAATTATAGTCTTATCTTTGAGAATTCCCATTAGGCATTCCTGCAAAATATATATAATGCAACTTCAATGTCAAACTTCTGGGAATCCGGTGAAGAAGATGTAGAAGAATGGTTGAGATACTTTACACTTGCACCTTACTTGAAGGTCATTCTCATAACACTGTTGGAAGGTCAGGAAATAAGTACTAACCTGAAAGAGTTGGGTTCCTGTATGAGCATCTACAGCACTGAAAGGGTCATCAAATAAATATATATCAGCATCCTGGTAAACTGCACGAGCTATCTGTATCCTCTGCTTCTGTCCCCCGCTCATGTTTATCCCTCTTTCTCCAATATCAGTTAAGTCACCACTGGAGAACAGTTCAAAATCCTTCAATAAAGCACATGCTTTAACTGTTCTGTAATACCTGACACTGTCATATGGATTCCCAAATAGTATGTTCTCCCTGATATTTCCTGTCAGTATCCATGGAGATTGAGGAACGTAAGCTTTTGCGCCACTGATCTTCACTGTCCCTGACAACTTCTGTATTTCTCCAAGAATGCAAGAAAGCAGGCTGGACTTGCCTGATCCCACGGTCCCACAAATTGCGACTTTCATTCCTCTCTTCACTTTCAACCGTATTTCATCAAGGGTTGGGTTGCTTGAATCGGAGTCCCAGCAGAATCGTCCATCATCAATACTAATTGCATGCTCTGCTTGATCTTTTGGAACATGCTCAGTGGCATCATGCTGAATTTCACCTTCCTGAAGGAAGGAAGCAACTCTATCTGCTGAAACTTTTCCCTGTGCAATCACAGAGAGCAGGTCAGGTAGATTGAATATGGGGTCCTGCAACATTCGGAAGGTAGCCAATGCTGATAGGACTCTTCCTGCTGTGAGTTGGATTCCCATTAGCATACATGCACCAAACGTGACCACAGAGATAAACGTGGGTGATCCCCAGAAGACAAAAGCTGAAATTGCTGAAAGCCTGAGAGACTTCCATAGACAATTATACTCTATTTTCCTCAAGCTTTCTATCTTGTGTAGGAATTGAGTGTCCCATGCTTGGAGTTTTAGTATCTTCATGTTCCGAAGGACTTCTGAAGTGGCTTTCATTCTTTTGTCCTTGGCTTCCATGATCCTAGTCTGGTATCTTTTCTGGAATCTTGTTATGGGTATGTTGCAAGCCATCACTGCTAAAGTTGCAGTTAATGCTGCCATTGACCCCAAACCTAGAGTTGTATGTAGAATGTAGATTGCTAAGGTAATTTGTATAGGCAACATCCATATATAGTTCAAGTACCAGATGAAATCTGTAATTCGTTGGATATCTACACTCATGTAGTTGATTATCTCTCCACTGGTGTGGCTTTGGCGGGATTGGCTTGACAAGAGTAGGCCCTTCTTGTAAATGTGAGATATCAGGGAGGCTCTAAGACGAAGGCCGAGCTGTCGGGCTCCAAATATCCACTGTCTCTGCGCTATTGTCTCCACTGTCTTTGCACCTAGAAACCCTAATGCAAGAAGGTAGCCACTCTGTAAGCTCCTGGTTTTCTTCTCGGTTAGGAAATTCACGAAGTCATCAATGAGGTAGGGACCAACATATGATGCTGCTGCACTGGTAACTGCGAATAATGCATTAATTGCTGCTTTCTTTCTGATGAACAAAAAGATTGCCTTGTAGATAGAGGGGTTTGCGGTTCTATCTTTCTCCTTAACTTGATTTAGATTCTCATCAAAGGAGGAGGAGAGGAATCCAGCAGAGTCCTTGATATAAACATCTGGGATTTCATCCTGTTCAAGAGGTTTCTTGTAACCAACAGCAAACAACGGGGTGAGCCAAGAGAAGGTAATCAGCTGGAGGAGTGTAGCTTTTCCATATGGTGATTCTCTCTTGGTGTCTGAATCTTTATCACTCTTTTCATGGAGAAGTGGGTCGGTGATGCCATTAAATGCATTAAAGACTATGCCTGTCTTCCCTCGAACTGAAATAGCTAGCAGGAATGTGGATGGGAGGAGAGCAAAGAGGTCTGCATAATCTCGTAGCCTAAGATGGCCATGGTTTGTAATTTTGAAGTTGATATCTAGAGATGTGCAGACAATGGACAGCATGAAGCTGCAAAGCCACCATGCTCTTATAATCCAAGGGAACTTGACATACCTTCTACTCGGAAAAATCCGAAAGACTGCAACCAGTGTAATTGCCCATGATATTATTTGCAAGACCTCAGCTGAAAAGACTCGTACTATGGAGTTGCAACTGGTCTCTTGACCATTTAACAGCACCAGTAGCATTGAGATATGGACTCCCAGCAGAAAAGTCGAACAAACCATGCTCGCTTTGTAAGAGTTGCTGAACTTCAATCCAATGTGGTAATTCTCTTTGCCTTGATCTGTGGTCTTTGCTCCACCATTGAATGCTAGGTCTACGCATTTTCGTAGAAGATGAAGTAACAATATTCCGAGGAACCCAAGCTGTACACCTATGGTTATGTGCTCCCGCAAACAGGGTGACTGTAGCTGCGGCCAATCCATCCGAGTTAATGGCTTAAGATCTGCACGTATTGTAGAGGGTTAAAACATACTTTCGTAACTAATTGCCTACATTTGTAATGGATTAATTCTTGACGCCCCAGGGCTGTGCTGTCCCTATTACACATGCTCCAATCATTGTATAATTTGCTTAATTCCGTGAAATTAATTTTTCATGCTTACGGTATAGCGTACGGGTTTTCTATGGCCTAAAGCTAGAGGCTGCGTCAGGACAATATTCGTGGCCTGACTGTCTGTCAACACTACTGGTCAAAATTAGAACAGGAACGTGGAGAAATTTGTATCTTTGCTGGCCATAAACTTGTAATTGTCCTTAGTAATGTCTTGTAGTGACTACTTTCTACAAATTCCAAACAGTATTCCGAGATTCCTGTCGACCAATTGATTACTCTGCTTTTGTTTTGTTGAAGGGCACCATTAGCCTACACCGTGCAGTATCTTAGAGGTGTTGGATTTACTATTTTTATGCTCTCGTCTGGGTTCGAATCCAAAAACAATAATAATCATAAATGCAATAGTAAGAGTGTGAACTGTGATGGCACATCTAAAACTCGATCCAGTAGATACTTCAGTTTTGGTTCTGCTAAAGCTCGCCGGTGTTCCTAACAATGCATGTTCATGATGAAATTGGAAATAACCAAGTCGTCAATGGTAGAATAATTGGGCAAGAAATGCAGATTGAGAAATCGGAAATATTGTATTAATATTAAAGGGTAGATAATTTACTTTAATTACAGAGAGTTGTTTCCAGGCAAAAGCAGCTGATGGAGAAATAATGTAGTTAATGGGAATGATTCAGTCTACTAAATAAAAAAAGACTTCGAAAGAAATAAACATTCAAGTCAGAAATATTGGAGCCACAGCCCACAGGTTAACCACTGAACTTCCAAACCTTATGCCGACAACAAATAAGACCATTAATTAATATTATTCCTCTTTCTCACATAGAAACAATCGTAGCTAGCAGCTGAAAGAACCCAGACGATGCAGCAGCTCATGTTGCACCTTGGGCTGTCCGGCTGGTAGCTTAATTACACAGGCGTGTGTGTATACAGAGAGAGAGAGGAGGAGGATATATCTTTTGAGAAAGAAAAGAAAAGGAGAGAGCAGAAGCGCTTACTTGCAGCAGCAGCAGCAGCACCTAAATCTAACATGTTGCCCAGAAGCTCAGCTGGTTTTATATATATCTTAATCCTGGCTAGCTTCAGTATAGCAGTAATTCAGACTAGAATAAAAATACGTGTATCAGCTCTTCTCTTCTCTTCTCTTCTCTTCTGTCTGGAGGAGGAGGAGCCCGCTAGAGATAGAGACGCAGGTGCATGGTGTGATTGAAGAGACAAGTTTGAGCTAGTTAGAAAACAAAATTAATCATGTCACTTTTCTTGAGGGGATATCAACCGATGGAGCTAGCTAGACGGGGACCATATTACTGTGAGAATTATTCATTAAGGGATGGGAGAAAGGGAGAGATCAAGCTTTCTTTAAAGATTCCTTCTGATCAGCTGAAGAATAATAAATCTTTAATGGAATGGAATTGTGGGTAGGATCCCGTACGGATACGTCTCTCCCCCATGCGTTGGTCTCTGTGGCAATGCACACTGTGGTCTTTTTGTACATGGCTTAATTTCTTTCGTTGCCAACTAAATTTCTTAATTTCTAGTCACGCTCACAACAAGTAATTAAAACATTATTATGCTTGACTCTTCACTTAAATTAAGAAGGTAATTACTTGTTATGCTAATCACCATTCTTTCCTCGCAATCTCCCAAGATACTCTGTATTTTGACCGTAGATCTTTCGCAAAATAAACCTTAATTAGGGGTCTTGTAAGAAAATACATGACTTGATATTCTCATTACAACTAGTATTTTGAACAAATAAAAATATTCAACCAAACTGGATGTCTAAAGTAATGCAAAAAAAATCTCCCTTTCTCATCGCCTTTGAGCCTCCATACAAAGTGGCTCCTTCTCAACGTACACACGATCTGGTGAGAGAGAGAGAGAGAGAGAGTGTAGACGCCACGTGATGATACAGCTGATGAGCTAGCAATAGTTCGGACGGTCGTTTTGGCTCTCGTCATGTTTGGACTAGGATTGCTTGTCCTGTTCTCGTTTATTGTGGAATTTAAAAGGCATATTCTGAGAAGCAAACAAAACATTGCTGCTGATTTTCCGATAGATCGTCAGTCAGTCGTGTAATGCTAGCAGACAGAAATTCTTCTTTAATAACAATGGCTTGATTTTCTTTTATATTTAATTTTTATTTTGATTCTAGCTGCACCGTAGATCATCTACGTAAACTACGTGGGTCACTGTAAACTAGTTGTTCTTTCAACTTTTTAGTGCAGTATTTATGTCTTTAGTGGCAACCCAGTCATGTTCCACCGCGCACTCATCGAGGCAACTCTTCAAATCCTTATAAATCGTAACTATTCTCCTTGAACATTTTGCACTTGGGGCCAAGTATTGATCTAATTAAAACAAAAAATAAATTTTTTAAAAAAAAAAAACGCTAAATTTAGCAAAGACGGGAAAAACAATCAAGGCAGCCTTGTTATTTTAAACATAAAGACAAATCCCATAAAAAAAAAAGATAAAAAGAATGGTGAAATCATAAAAAAAAAAAAAAAAGCTTAAGCGGAACCTTGTAAATACAGGTTAAACTCTCAAATCTATAATCCGTTAAATTCTTGACTTAGGATCAACCCAGAAGCTCAACACCTAAAAAATTAAATGTTGAAGGATGAAATCAATTAATTTAATTTAATTTAAAAATAAAAATCCTTTAAGAAAAGCTAAATTTAACAAAGACCAAGAAAATCAAGGCAACTCGTGTTATTTTCAAAACGACTAAGAAATCCCATAAAAAATTAAAAAAAATATTGAAGGATGAAAAAAAAATCTTAAGAAAAGAAAAAAACCAAGGAAGCCCGTGTGAACTTCGTAAACCGGGGATAATCTCTTAAACCCGCAACATGTTAAATTGTAGATATAGACTTAACTAAGAAGCTAAACACCCTGATCAATTAAATATTAGATGATGAAATAATAAAATAAAAAATCAATATAAAAAAATCTTGCAAGGTAAAAAAAATAGCAATAATTAAAAAAAATGATTAGATTTGTTAAGGAAAAATCACAATAAGGATGAAGTTGTAAAAAAAATAAAATTAAAAAATCATCTAAAATAAAAATAAATAGTAATTAAAAGCATAGAAACCAAATTTGATAAATGAAAAAAATCTAATGGGCTGTAGTTAAAAAAAATCCTTAATTTCAAAAATTATTCTAAATAAAAAAAAAAAGTTGTAATATAGAGAATAGAGATTAAATCTTAAGGACAACAAACATCCGGGGTTGATTTGATTTTTTTAAAGACCAGCATGAAAATCAGGTTGTACATAACTGAGAATAATAGTTGTTTAAAAAGTTATTTTTTTTTATTCAAATTAATTAACAGGTATAAAAATCAATCCAAAATTTTATGAAGATTCAATAATTAAGAAATATAATTCAAAATCCAATGATATAAAAAAAAAGAGAATAGATAAGATAATATGGTAGAAGAAAGAAATGAGAAAGAATAAAAAGTAAAAGAGAAAATGAGTTACTAGAAACACACCAAAGCTCTATTTTTAATATACCCGATGTCTTTATAAAAACCTTGACCACACGAATTTAAGAACACTTTCAACACTAAGAAGACCACCAAACAATATAACCTTGTTTTTTTAAAAAAAAAAATATCATAACTTGGTATACACGTCATAGCACTTGGTGTTCACCCACTTTACTTGGTATTGTTTGTTTTTGCAATATAAAAATATTTAAAAAAAATTAAATTAATTTATATATATTTTTAAATAAAAAAATATTTTAAAAACAACTCCTATCCTATTAAATATGATATCGTATGCATACACTTGCTATACCAGAGTACTTCTACTTTTAGCAGAGAAAAGAGCAGTTGGCTCAGATGCTTCTGACCATCTGCTTTCTTTTAATCTGTCACATTGTGTAGAAATGACAAGCGTGGCATGTGCACCCCAATCAATGATATCGATTTTCCAATACCACAGCCGATGCTCACTGTTATCTAACAGCCCCACCTAATTATTTTTTCTTACCTAAATTATAATAAACGACGCGTGTCCTAAATTATGTGTGTGTGAAGAAATTCATCTCAATCTTTTCTGGTTTTCATTTCGAGATCATGTACGTCCAAACAAGAATGCCTATATATATTAATTACAAGTTATGAAATTAATTTCTTTCTTAAGCATATTAACTAATTAATTACATTAATTTTACAGGGATTGACAGATTTAAACTAAGTACGGCTATCTCATGTCCTCTGAGAATACATAAGATTTTTTTGTTTCAAACACAGTGAAAATTTTTTATTTATTAAAAAATAATTTTTTTATATATTTTGAATTGTTTTAATGCGTTGATTTTAAAAATAACTTTTAAAAAAATAAAAAATAATTTATTTTAATATATTTTAATATAAAAAATATTTTAAAAAATAACTGTAATTATATTTCCAAACATGCTCGAAGACACAACAATAAAATGATATGTAATTAATTAATCTTCCAACTCCTGTGAATAGTTCGAGAAATGTTGACAAATGTCTGCACTAGCTCATCACGCGAATGCTCTTGTTTTGGTCTCACGACAAAGTTTAATTGTCTTATTATCTAATTGAACTATGTCTTTAGCATATAACTAGATAACTTTCCAGCCCAATGCCCGGGCTGCATTAAATTATTTTAATATTAAAAAAATATCTAGAAGTCGTAAATATTTTTTCTAATAATTTTTTTAAATAATATAGGGATTAATCTGATATAATTTAGTCATCTTGACAATCTAAAAATAACTTGAATCATCGATAAAAATATAGTTTGACTCAAAATAAAATTCAAGATGAGATTTTTTATATAAATATTTAAACGAAAATATATTGGATCAATTTAAGTTAACATGGGTTAACCTTTTCAATCGACATGTTGAGTCATAAGATCATGACAATCCTATAAAAAGCAAATCAAAAACAAATTATAAAATTAATTTCTAATAAAACAAATGTTAAAATATGAGATTGAAAAAAAATTTAAAAAAGAACTCAATAAAATAACTTAAGTTAACCTGTCAAACTTGCGTCCCGAGTTATGAGACTGAGATAACCTGATAGAAAAAACTTAAACAAATTAAGAAGCTCAATTCTCAATCAACCCAGTGTTGGAAGATAAAATTAAAAAACAAAATAATTTTTTTTAAAAAAGGATATAAAAAATGTTCGAGTCAATTCGGGTTAACCTACTAAACCTGTTATCGGGAGTTATAAAACAAGGATATTTTCATAAAAAGCAAACCGAATCAAATAACGAAGTCTAATTCTCAATCAACTTAATATTGAATGATGAAATTAAAAAAAAAATCAATTAGAAAAGAAAAAAAAACTTGAGTAAATCAAATTAACTTGTCAAACTTGTAGTTCGGGTCATGAGATAGGAATAACCTCATAAAAAATAAATTGAAAAAAATTATAAAGTCAAATATTTAATAAACCAAATGTTGAAGAATAAGATTAAAATTTAAAAAAAAAAAGATTGGAATAGATTAAAGATGGTAGAAGGAAACAATGTTCCAACAAATAGAGTTTTAAGAAGAGAAGTGCAATGAAAACTATTTTCTTTTAGATTTTTATTAATAAATGTAGTAATAGAGGGTTGATCTCTTCCCTATTTCACTCTTAAAAATATAATTAAAGAATTAAAGAATTTAAGAGATTTTTTTTTCTATAGATATATGAAAATAGTGATTTAATGTATTTCGTTTAGTATCGATATAATTGGTATGTGCAATAAGGGTGGAGGTAGGAGTCACGATCCTCTTACAAGTTTTGAGTGGCTCATTTCAGCAATCCTAGGGGCAACTTTGTCTTTTGCACAGGTTTTGAGTGGTTGTTTAAGGTTCATTTCAGCAGTCCGAGAGCAAGTTTGTCTTTTGCCAAACATACACATGTATGATCTATTTACCTCTGCTAACTACATATAACTAATGATGCCGTGCCATCTATACCATTTATACCCCCCCATCGTTTCATCCGATCAAGCCCCGGTTAGTAATTTACATGTCTTTTGACTCTTAATTAGATTTATTATTATTAGATTTAGATTAATGTGGGTGTTTGACCAACTTGCGTGCATCTTGATTAATATTATAGGCCCTAAAGTTAATAATCATATAAGCTTTCGGTGACCTTGAGGTTTGTGGAACTCGAACTAGTAATCTCTGAAGAGTAAATTTAGAATCTGACCAGTTGAATTTGTATCAATTTCGTACGCCAGCTATAACACATGGAATATTCTTCCCATTGATGCATCTTTATTGAACAAGGTGGAATGCTATATTTTGGATGCATGTGTGGAAGTGGCCATCCATTTGCACGAGCTTCTATCAGTTTCGCACGCTAGCTATAACTAAGTATTTTAAAATGATAAATTTCCTGAGTAGCTTAGTATCTTCTACGAAAGTGCTATTAATATATATATATATATATATATATATATATATATATATATATATATATATATATTATTTTTGATAAATAATATTTTTTTATTTTTTTAAATTATTTTCGATATCAACGCATTAAAATGATCTAGAAATATTAATTTTAAAAAAAAACATTTAATTTTTTCAAAAACTCTTTTAAAACAAAAAAAATAAATCTAACAGGAATCAGTTTCAGCTAATTAATGAAAAAAACAAGTGGGTCCTTCAAATTTGGAGATATCACAGGAAAAAACAATTCCTTCGATTTATGAGCGTGCATTTTCATCTCAACCCTGTCCTACCTGTTTTTTTTTTTCTTTTTCTATTATCAAATTATATGTAGTAGGTCAAATTCCTTCGCATCTCGACGTAAGTACATGTCTCTGACAAATTCTCAATAAATATAAGAATTAATACCATGAAGATTCGAAGCAATTTGCCCTGCTATATATAATCCAGTGATAAAAACTTGGGATCAAGAGATTTGCTTACTCTGTGGTCTCAGGTTCGAGCCTTGTGATTGCTCATATAATGGCCACTGGAGGCTTACATGGTCGTTAACTTCAGGGCCCGTGGGATTAGTCGAGGTGCACGCAAGCTGGCCCGGACACCCACGTTAAACTAAAAAAAAAAAGTTAACATCGAGAAATTATAAAAAATAAATAAAATAAAAACAACACTACGTGTTTTGATGATCTCTGGAGTGAGACGTCCATCGATCTCATGCAAGAATACCAATTAATGCATATATAGAGGCACGAGGGTGGCTGAAAATTAAAATTAATTAGAATTAATCGTAGATAATATACTTAATTTTAAGTATCCTTGCTGCTCTGCTGGATCGAGGGACATGTATATAGAACTAAAGGTTAGGTGCATGTGGAATTTTATCACTCCAAGTTCGAATCTTTTGGCCACTTTGTCTCTCTTTTTTTTTAAGGTAAAGTTGAGAGAGATGGGCGCCCTGCAGGATGCATTGAATTAGCCCTTGGAATCTTAGGATATGCTGCAGGGTTGGCCGGTGAGAAATTAAAGAAATTTCTTTGAATATATCAACTATTTATTGGAATTAATTATAATATGTTTCTTAATGCAACTTGAACAGCTAATTAAACATAAGATTCAGCTGTAATACAAGTATACAACTATCTAGTAGGTGACCCAGTGACAAGAGTTTGGAACTAAAAAGTTTGATCTCCTGTGGTTTCAAGTTCGAATCCTGTGGTTGCTAATATGATAATCACTGAAGATTTACATGATCATTAACTTCAGGGTCTATGGAATTAATCCAAGTATGCGTAAGTTAATTTCCTATGAACGGAGCTTTTTTTTTTAAAAAAAAGAAACAAGATGGATTCTTATCAAATAACTAAAGAATTAGTATGCCCGTCTTGATAAATTTTTTTTATCAACATAGATGTCTGAACCAGTTTACGTACACCTTGATTAATTTTACAGGCCTTAAAAATTAACAATCATATAAGTCTCTAGTGACCTTGAGGTTTGTAAAACTCGAACTAGTAATCTCCAGAAAAAAAAAAAACAAATATAAAATCTGACCAATTAAACCATATCTCTAGAATCTAACCAGAGTGAATCTACAAATCTAATTCTTGAAAAATGAGGTGCAAAGAGATTCGTAGATGCCCAGTTTATCATTTTGGTAAAGAACAAAAAATTGTTTTAAAAAATATTAATGACTTATTAAGTCATGCTAAATTAATTATTAATTAATTTGATAGCTCAAATATGCTTTATTATCGAAACAAGTGTTTTTCACCACACGTGATAGATACAAACAAATTCTTTGTTATTTATTATTATTATTATTATTTTCCTAATTCCAACTCTTTTGTTCTATTATACCGGTAGGTCCCTACTCTTATGTATTTTGATTCCAAGTCTTCTTTTGACATTGTCCAAATATAAAAATATGTTTTATTTCATGGGGAAATTAACATTTTTATACATTAAAGAAATGTTTTTCTTAATTAATGTTTTTTTTTGTTCTTACGTTTGTTTTCTATATATAATTGCTTAAATGAAATAAGAAGAAAGTTTTGAAGTCTGCGTCTAAACTTTCTGTAATTACTTTTTTTTTTAAAAAAAAAAAAGTTGTCTTTTCATTTACCCAAGAGATCTTCAACGGTGAATTAATTTTTATTCTGGGTGAAATTATTTACCTTGAACATTTCATATATATATATATATATATATATATATATATATATATATATATATATAGAAGAAATCTAGATTTCTTTGTTGCCAAAGTCTAACAATATTTACCCTTCAAGTGATCGGCTAAGCAATAAATGAAACCATGTATAATCGATAACAATTATCAGCTCAAATCTCACTGCATTTTTGTAAGCCAACATAAAACTATATTTAATGTGCAAGGATTTGTCTTAATCCTTGTTAGGCAAGAGATTAATTCTTGTTCATCGTGTTAGAGAATAATATCAATTATATTTTAGGACTTCATCTAACAATTTAATTAAGTTATTGAACTGAAATGGTTTTTTGACATGGTGAAACTACCCTTTATCTCCCTCCTTCTTCTTCCTTTCTCCGCACTTTATTCTTTCTCCACAAGCTTTAAAACCCTTAGATCACTCAAATATGTAGTGTAGCTCACCATAAACCTTCTTAATTAATTTAACTCTCCATAATCATGCATTATTTTCAAGAATTGTAGAGAAGATGTAAGAAAATCCCTAACTCCCCTTTCTCTTCTTTTAACCCGCTGGACACCCCAAGCAAAATAGGGTTTATATAGTAAAATTTTCATTATTTTATTTGCATTTAAACCCTTGCCTTTTATGTTTAAATTTATCTAGTCCCCATGAGTCATTTTCTTTTCTTCTTTTCTTTTTCCTTTTGGTCGGCTGGAAACAGCCCTTTGAAGGCTGACTTTTCAATTAATTTATACCATCTTTCTTTTAATTATATCACCATGTGTCTCTCGTATATTTTGTTTTTACCGGGTTACCAGTACTTTTTCATGCAAATTTTAAAAATCACCAGATATAATATTCTAAAAATTCTAAAACTTTACCCCATGGTAAAATAATATATTAGAATGCTCCACACAAAGTTTCAACTCAATTTGTCAATCATATTAAAAGTTATGCGCGATAGCACAAAACTGGTCAAATTGTGATTTTTCTAAAAGAATTCTCAATTTCTCCCAAAAATTCTGAAATTTTAACGAAAGCTAATAAAATATATTAGAAGTCTCCAAGAAAATTTTCATATTTTTCTGACTACCCGATCGAGAGTTACAAAATTTTAACGTAAAACTAGTCAATTTATGATTTTTCGCCCAAAAATCAAAATCTCCTTATTTAATCCCTGCGTAAAGCACCCAATCATTTTACTGTCTCCTCGGAGCCACTTTACTATATTTATTTTTCTTTTTTAGTCATTTACAACTTGTTCTTGTGCCATGACAACATTACCAATTTCTTGCCGGTGTTTACACCAGCACTTTTCGTACCTTTCTTTTTTTTTTTAACCGGGGGTTTACATTAACATTTCAATAAAAACACTTTACCCACAATTTAGATTACTCTCAATTTATTAATCATAAAATTTATCCCTATGCCCATACTTGATTATCACCACTTATAAGAACAATTTAACCCTTTACTTGCCATTCTCATACTTCTTTATTCCTAAATTTCTAATTTCAAGGATGACTAATGGATCTTACATACCCTTAATCTTCAGCTTATTGATTTCTCGGACGATTAAGTTAATTCATTTAGCCCTTAGTTTTTCGAATACACAGACAACTAAGTTATATTTTCCATGCCTTTAATCTCCGACTTCATGGAAGATTAAGTTAATTATCTAGCCCTTAGTTTTCTAAATACACGGACAATTAAGTTTTATCATTGATCTCCGACTTCATGAGAGATTAAGTTAATTATCTAACCCTTAGTTTTCCTAGTACACGATTTTGCATGCTTTTAATCTCCAACTTCACAGGAGATTAAGTTAATTCATTAATTGACACAAGGAATTTCCTTTATTCATCCCATTCACAATGCAATAATTTCCTTTATATTTACCATACACAAGTCATTTTCATAAGTTACATGCTTCCATATACATATTTCAATTCTCTTTCTTTCCAACAATTTAACAATAGAATTTAACAGTTTAAAGGTAATAAACACCTACTTGTTGTTCCTTGTACCGAAGTCCCGACTTTGAATGTTCCTCCTAACATTTAATGGAAGACATCCGTATTATTCAAACCAATAATGTTTCTCCTTTATAATAATGTATACTTCAAGCTTAGTCATATATATATTTCTTCGTATAAACATTCCAATAATATCTTCAACATATTTTTATGTGATTTCTATTTGTAAATCTAACATTTGATTTATCATTTAATCTCTTATCCTATTTACCATTCCTCATATAACAATATTTATTTCATTTCCAAAGCTTTACATATCAATAACAACAACTTTAGCACAATTCATGTTCATAATTACATATAATTATTCTTTGATAACAATCACACAATATGACATACTTTCCTACAGTTTCATAGTTTTACTTTCTTCCACTTGTGTGTTATAGCATATACACCCATTACAATCATTTATACACACAAAACACACTCATTTACACCCTCCATTGCTCTATCCTTCCATCATCTTCCATAAAACCACACTTTCATTTCCTAAAACTCTTCTGCTCTACTTAAGCTATTTCTTCCTTCTCCAACACTTTTTTTTTCTTTCAATAACACACTCTAAACTCAACATCATCATTAATAAACACAAGAAACCCATTTAATTTGCACAAGGACAATATTAATATAAACCCTAACTTCCTCACAAATTAGGAATTTCATAATTAACTATGAAACTGTTGCTCAAAAACTACTTTCCTAGGTGTATTGGATAAGATTCAAAGGTCATTCATTGTGTTGCCTAGTTTACTATTCACCTTCTTCCTCTTTAAACTCTCATTTTCTCTCACTAAAACCCCACTTTGATTTCTAAACTCCCTTGCCCTCTATTTTTCTTTCTTGTTACTTGAAGAATCCTAGCTAAAATCACTCATCGTACCCATTTTCAAGTTTCTTCTTTGCATTTTTCCTCTCTTTCAAGCTTCTCTTCTTCCTCTTTTTTTTTTTTTTTTTTTCTCTTGGTCGGTGACCTTGGCTGGAATAAAAAGGTTGATTCCCTCATATTATTTTATTTTCAATGAACCCATTTCATTACCAGGTTATTCTTGACATATTTACCAATACCGTAAAGTTTTAACCGAGGCTTACTACCCCAATGCTTGTCTCATTTCATTTTTAATACCAAAAATAAATATTTAATAATTAGAAATCCCCTTTCCAATTATTCACCTTCATTTCTATTTTATTTTCTATTATTTAATTTATCACGGTGAAATTTTTCACTAAAAGTTTACAATGTATTTTTTCTATCAAATTATATTTTTTCTGAATATCATAGTTATTGATTTTTTAAATAAAATTTGAAATTTTTTTCAAATCTCATTTCATTTTATACAAGAATTTCATAATCAATACTATTTAAGAACACGTGGAACATTTTTTTTAATTTACCTGGGATGATAAATACTCACTCAAATATCTTCATATAATTTATATTATATCAAATATATGTTAATTTATTACCCTTAATTAAGACAATGTGTTGTCAAGATCAAAGCATGAGATTCCATATAACTTGATGATCTCAAGTATAAGAATTACTTACACAATTATTACATGAGTTTTTTCATAAACACAAAGATCTCTCCAAATTACACAAAATATATAAAATTTTTATGCGGGTCATTTCAGTATATATATCATCTGACAAGTATCCATATATTAGTTTTAGGTATCATTTATATTTTATTTTATAAAAACAATTACTTCTTTTTATAATAAAAAAAACAAACATGTTTCAGTCTCAATAACTTTAATTAATATTCAATATTAGTAGAGGATTCGTAAATAATATTTAAAACAATGCTTTAATACAATGAGAACCTTATAATTAGTATAACACCTAATTTCACGACAATCACAACCTCTTTCCTAGAAAAGGGAATAGCTTCTTTTTTTTGTGTGCTTGAGAGAGAAAAGGACTTTAGTAATGAAATTTTTTTTTTTATCACATTATATTATATAGTAATTAGAAAACTCTAACTGATATATATAGTTCTATGAATAAAGAACTAATTATATGAAAAAAAAATGAAGATATTATTATACAAAAGCATCATAATTACTAACCTTAATATACCAATAGTGTTACATTACTAACCTTAATAAACCAATAGTTTGATATATATGGATGATAGTGAATCTATTGCAATGAATTAAACTCTAAGTGGTTAATTTAAATCTAAACATTTTACAATCTAGTTTATCTCTCTTAATTTTTATTTTTTAAAAACATTTATATAAATATTTTTTATAAATATCAAATCAATAATAAACACTAGTTTCACCTTACCTCACTGTACTTTTTTATTTCTTTGATGATTAAAATATTTTTAAACTAATTTATACATCAATCAAGACTCTAAACATTTGACAAGCTAAGCATTCCCACAATTTTTTATTTGATGTTTTATCATTATTAAATTTATTTGAAAGATATTACAAAATACCTTCATAGAATTATAGTTTTAAATACATTTTTTTGAGTAATTTTTAATTAATATCGTACAATATTTTTGTTATCTATGTTATGCAAATATAGAAATACAAATGAATGGCGCTGGTTGATACCGGATTCAGATGTAAAAAATAAATAAATTATTGCTTAAAACTTAATATCTAAGAGCTCAGTTACCAAGTTGTTCACAAGGTCCAAATTACAAATTTTAACTGGTATAAACTGCACAAACATTGGTAAGAGCATTTGGATGATAATTCTTAAAGTAACTTTGTCCGTGAGGATGCCATCTTCACATTTTTCTTTCTTCTATTCGCATATTTCCTAAAGCTACAAAAAGTCAGTGATCTCATTACCTACACAATCTTTACCGCCCCAAACGCCAAATCTTTGGCATAATGAGAAGGGGGGAAGAAGCCAATTCATGCCGTCACTCGTTTTTCTTCTCCTTTTTCCTTTTTGGTGAACTGAAAGTAGTAATCATCTGATATGAGAACATCTTTTCAGCTCTCCTTTGCGCTCTTCGTAGTTGATATCTATCTTGGACACATTGACAATGCCTGATTGCTCTTCAACCTTCTCAACAAGAAGCTTCAGCAGCGGGACCTTTGACAGGGTTTTGCACGACCCTACTAAGATCAACTTTTTCTGTGGATACAATACATACAATGACACAAATATTATATCGTGAGACTTTTACTGCTAAATACTCAACTCAGTTGATGTTTGGAATGCTCTTCATCATTATTTCTTTTTTCCTTTTTTTTTTTCTCCCTCCTCTCTCTCACCATAATGCAACAATTTCTTTTCATGCAAAGCACAAAACAAATCCAAATTAACTGCTGCTATAACAGGAAAGACTAATATAGTAAGAGCATTTATGCTGCCTACCTTGGCTCGAGTGAGTGCCACATTAATCCTATGCCAATCTCCAAGCAACGAAGAAGTACAATTTCTTGGATTTTCACTGGACCTAGCAAAGGATACCAGTATGCATTCCTTGTCTCTTCCCTGGGCAAACAAAACAGAGCATGTAAGAGACGCCTAGGAAAAAAAGAAAAAGAAAAAGGTGAGCATTCATTAATCTCCAGTTAAAAGAATGGCATAATGGGATTGGTCTCAAATTTATACAAGATACGTGCTATCATCTTTTGACATTAAAAAAAAAACATGATAATGCTTTAGTTTTGTAAGATATGATTCATCCGTACCTGGTATTTATCAATGGTATGAATCTCCACAGAGGTTACGTTAACAGAAGCTCGGATGAGATTTGCCTGGGAATTATAAGGGGTAATAATGCCAATATCATCACCTACAATCCCATTATTAAGTAATTCCTTTGTGACCTATATCGAAGGTGAAAAAATGAATGAATACTGTTCATTATAGCCATACACCACTTATATTGCCTGCAGCACAAAAAATCACAGCAAAGTCGAATCATGGATGACAATGCAATTTACATGATTCTTGGAGAGAAAATACCTCTGCAACTATGTAAGCTTCAATTGGGTTATTCACAGTTTTGGAGTCCTTTGCCTCGTAAGCTGGCAGCATATCTTGAGTTTAAGAAAATGACTTGGTGAAAAAAGTGAAGCCATGTGATAGAAACCTATGTTCAATAGCAAAGACAGGAGGGTTGAAAATTTCTTGCAGACCTGTGTTAATAAATATGACGGGTCTGCCAGGATTTAATACCTGCAACCATAAATAAAAGAAGCAAGTTTAGACAGGACCTAGATAAGCCCAAATCTACCACATCAATTTCAACCACAGTCACACAAGTTTTTTAGATTTACTTTAAGCCAATTTCTACCACATCCTCCACAAAAAGGGCATGGTGATCTCTAAAATTTAGACTATAAGAAATGCACACGATCAGATCTTTAAAAGAAATGTGTCATATTTCTTTGAATGTGCATGGCCAGCTAGAAGACCCATCAGCTTGCTTAGACAGAACCTAGATAAGCCCAAATGTATGAGTGCATACATAAGCAATACGTATCCAGTTATTTATAAACACAAATGACTTTGATATCAGAAGAGAATGTCATCAGAGCTAAATGCCTGCTCATGGAAAAACCATATGGTTTCAAGTTTCAACAATTATATAAAATGAAAATACAAGTCATTCTATACTTACATTTTGATCAAAAAAAAAAAAAAATACAAGTCATTCATGCACAAAGATATGAGCTACAAAAAAAAGAGAATGATTACCTCCTTTAGCCACGATGAACAGGACTGTAAACCTGAAAATTTAAGCCTGGCATTTGCTATTTCAGAAGAACCACAACGCAGTCTGTCACCATATATCAAGGCATTTGATAGTTCCATAATGTCTTGACACATGCGGTACTGCATGAGAACAAAACTCATTTTTTAGTGACCTACAAGAATCCAAAGAAAAAGAAATCAATTCGGAAGTTAAAGAAACCTGGCTTTGCAAAGCTGAAATTGCTTGAGGATGTGCCTCAGAAAGCCTACAAAACAAACTTATCCCCATTCCATTCTCGCGAGCCTCTGTACTCTAGAAAATTTTGCATAATAGTTTCAATTAGAGTAAGCCAAAGACAAGAATATTTGAACAATTGGAATCTAAGAAAACTTTATACCTGGACAAGTGGAGGCAGTTGATAGTGATCACCAACAAGAACAAACTTTGAAGCAAACATCAAGGGTCCCAAAGCTATCTGAAAGGACAAATCATTCATTAACCTAAAGTTTAAACATCTGCTCTTCAGTAACTCCGCACACAAATTACTATCTCCTCATTCATTCCCCAGAAGGCTGATTAATTCACCCCAACAAAAAAGGTGTTAATTTTAGCAAATCTATAGGCAAATATTTAGATATATATAAAAAAAAGTCAAATCTCTCAACTAACTGATTCGTGCTTACAGAAAACAGACTTCACACATTCTACCACAACTACCGACATTAGAAGAATCAACTTCTTATAGAAATCCAGTCAGTATAAGAAAGAATACATACTGGGAGGGTAATTTGTCCAGCTTCATCCATAATGCATACATCAAATTTCTTTTTGGCAAGCAAGGGACTAGAAATCCCCAAGCAGGTTACTGCAACAACCTTTACTTGCTCTAATCTTAATTTAATGTCTTCTACACTGTGTACATCCATTGCTGTCATAAGCTCTATGGTTAGAAATGGAAGAAAAATCAACTGTTGTGTTGGAAATAAGCAGAAAAATCTTAACTCACCAAAAACGCAATTGGCACGGACTTCCTCATGGACAACTTCATGCCTTCCAATTCGTAGAAAATCAATACCCTGCAACCTTTTTTTCAGTAATGTGCAAGAAGAGTAATATCGATTCAATGTGAAACAAAGATGCTACAATTATACCCTACAACTGTAGAAATGCTTAAAAGCATAACATGATGTTCAAGTCCACCAGAAAATTTCTTATCCCGAGTTGGGAAGCTTTAAACAATAGACTGTACAACTTGGCATCTAATGTTTGGACATGCGAAAAGAAGATAGGTTGAGATGAGATTAGGGATGATTGCAAATGATGAAACAGCAGTTATGGTGCATGGAAAATTTATTGGCAACTGACGTTTTATGTATCCAGAAAGTTAGGGCTGAAGATGGCAGGGGCATCCCAGAGTTTAATGCTTTAAATCACACAACTAAAAGTGAAATTGACTGGAAAATCATTCCCAATGGTTTAAAACCTTGTTTATAGAATGATACTACTCTCATGTACTCTGTCCCTTCAGTTATTGAAGTTTCTCCTTTTCTACGCCAAAATCACAGCTAGTGGACAATTTCTTGTGCTAGATATACAAAACATTCCAAATAAACTACCTATAATCCAAAGTTCCAAACTGAATGTCCTAGGTATAGACACTGACAAATTTGCAAAAGACATTAAATACAATGGACAGCTGACATTTTCAATTAAAAAAATAGCAGAAATGATAAGAGGTGACCTGAGCTTTTAATTTGATTAGTAAATTATCAATTGCAGAGTTTGTGTAGGACGTGAGCAAAATGGATGCACCTCTCATCAACATGGCCTTGACAGCATGTACCAAGGTCGATGTCTTTCCAGTTCCAGGCATCCCTAGTATCAGAGCATAATCCTTAGCTGTAAGAGTCTGGAACAGTATATTTGTGGATTAATAAAAATAAAATTGTCCAGAATTATACCAATAAAAAAGTAACACAATTTTCACATTTCAAGAGATAGCAACTAATTTAACAACAGAAATAACTACAAGAAGCATATATATGCTTGTGTTTGTGTGTGTGGGTGACAAACCTTCAGAATTGCCCGACGCTGATCTCCATTTAAATTCTTCACTGACCATATATAAGATAGGGCTGGATCTTGACTAAATATACATCCACTGTCAAATCGAGGAGCCTAAAAAGAATGCACATGTTTAGACCAGGAAAAGACAAATATAGGGAAAACAGAGAGCAATGGGATTTGACTGGGAAAAACAACAAAACAAAACAATTTTGTGATTCAGACACAATACAACGCGTCTAGAATTCACCTCAAGATCAACAATCATCTTCCTAAGGTGAGAACTTTGTTCACTTTGGAGAAACAGTTGTACAAGGTTGAACCTTCAGCAATGAAAACAAGTATAGATTGAGCCAGAGTATAATGTACCAATCCGATGACAGTTCTGATGCTATAGGTGAAATGAAAATTTCTTAGGTGCTAAGCTAAAGACAGAAATTACCGCATAACTGAAAATGAAGTCATAAACTCGTCCTTGTCAATCTGCCAGACCTCCCTAAAGAGATCATGTGCTTCTGACGAAGAATTGCTGCCAGGGAGTCTTAAGTGCTTAGGAAAAGAAACCTACAAGTTTTGGCAAAAGAAGGATCAGCTTTGAAATAACTCTTGTGAATATGACAGTTTTAACAACAGCCAATGCTGCTACTTTCATAGGCAATAATATGCCATCCCTGTAAAGCAGGGTAAACGATAATAAGCCAGCTTTTCAGTTTCTTACTTGGCAAAGGTTCATACAAAGAGTAAGAAAAAATACTGTGCTTACAGAAACATGGGACCGACTGATATCTGTTATGAACCCACTTGCTACAGTTTGATGGCCAAATTTGGTACTAATAATCTACACATAGAAAACAGCAAATCAATTAATTGCCTATAAAATAAGTAAATATGACCACGCTCTGTAACAAATGTTTAATAAAGTGGAACATTTCACAGATGCATCAGCAGCTCATAAATTGTCAATTTCAAGCTCTCAAACATATGCAGTTCATGCATCAAAATAGAAAGTGGGATCCAAGCAATCAAGAAAAAAGAAAACTTTTGGCATATAAACTAAACCAGGACCATATGTTTGGACTCCAAAACTACATCTGAAATTTACTTCTAGAATATGCTTGACAAATACTACAAAAATTTGATATTCTGATAATCACAGATAATATGTGAGTACTTGAAACAACAGGAAGAGGTAAAATACTGGACCATTAAGAATTAAACATATGGGAAATGATATTGTTCAGGAATCACTTGGATTCCACAACTTAAATAGAAAAATCAACTTTTGAACATTTGAAGCATAATCCATAAAAGATGGCTTGGTAAAGAGAATGTGTGAGGAGGCTGTGAGAGAAGAAATACAGTCCCATTCGAACAGCAATAAGATCTAAGACTCGAACTCTTTAAGATATAATCTCACAGTTGGTGCATAAAAGATAGTCAAGGTTATCATGCAAATGATTTCTACAATAGTACGAAGAAATTCAGCACCAAGAGGAGAAAAATTCCAAAAAAAAAGTTCATAGATTCCATTGTAACAGGTTTTGCATATCATAAAAGGAAACGTAAAGAAACTGGACAGGTAGACAAGAGGAAATAGAATATAAATCTAAAAAGTAATATAGAAATTACTAAGCACGGTACCCTATGAAAGATCTTTTGCAACAGAACAAACATCGTCCACTATAAAGGACAGATCCTCTTAAAATCTTAATATGCTAGCCCCTTTACAATTGTCTCTTAAGTTGCAAAAGCAATATAAATCCAATGACAAATGACAATTTAGGATAGCCAATGGCCATTATAATATGTCAGAGATAGATAAGGGCACTGATAAAAAATAAGGTGCAAACTGTACAGAAATGTGAAATGAACATAAACATGCTTAAGAGATAGAAAAATCTTAAAAGCAGAAAATGCATAACACCTACAAAAATACACTTCTCAAATTATTTTAAAATTTTGACCTATGTTATGATAATTCAACAATAGCATTACCATTGGCCTTGGAGCCAAATGGCAACTGGGATCAGGTATAAACAAGGGGATGCCAATTCAACCCCCTCCACACTACTACTGATAAAAAAATGAAAAAAGAAGAAGAAAGAAATATAATTGCATCATGCACCACAATTTTTTTTTCAGAATTACTGTACCACATAGTCTCCACTTTTAAGTGTATAATCGAAATCTTCTGCCGAAGAAGATGGAAAACTCAAAGATTTTCCCCCAGAAGCATGCACGTCATGAAGAGGCATTTTTTTATGGACAAAACGATAAATGAATCGGTTGTCTTTGAGAGATTTCTGATATGGAACTCGATCTGAAGTATCAAGAACAACAGAAGAAAGGCAACTAGTGGAATGATCACTCTTCAAATTATGTGGACGCCATATTCTGTTTTTTACAAGCTGCAACAGTTGACAAAGGAAAAGGGCACATCATTTTACTAGAACTAAATTTAGAACTAAATTTATGGGGTTTACTACCTGTATTTCTTAAAAAGTGATTTCACCTGTGTCTCTTTAGCCTCTAAGTCAATCAACTGATCCCAGTGTCGAAGGAAACCATAATGAGCAGTTGTCAGATGATGAACATGTGAATCAAACAGATCACCTAGTCCACTACTCTCTTTGCTTCCACCATGCACCTGCAGCATTTGAGACGATTGAAGATGAGATTTTCTTACCAACTACACAAAACAATTTGCATTCCTTAATCTCAAGGATCAAAACATTACCTTATGATAGATTGTACAAACATCAAGATGGCGGCAACTTCTGCACATATTTAGGCTCTGAAATGGAAACATTTATGAAATTAAATAGAAACACGTCATTCTAATAGTTCAATAGCAGTCATACCTGTAGCATCGGAGGCAATTGTTGAGTTCTTGATGCCTTAAGGATGTCATTTGCAAGCTCATTTCGACGCATGATTAGCCCAACCACATCAGACCTTTGAACCGTGATTCCCTTCACAAAATTAGGACACAAACACTAAATCATCTTAAAATATGCAGAGTAATAGTTCTCAAAGATGTAGGCGAATCATCTTCAAATATGCAGAGAACTAGTTGGCAGGGATGTATGTGATTATACCCGTGTCTGATCTGATTGGAGGTAATACAGAAGACCAGAATCAATATGTTTCAGATACCTGGAAACATGACAAGTAAAAGGAAAATAAAGAATGATCCCTCAATTGTTCACCAAATTAGATGCCTACACCACCACCACTCTTTATTCCAAGAAAAAGGGTACAATACAGGCATACACACCTCTCAGACATGAGAAGAGTGTACAAAATCACTTGGGCTACATGTTCCATGGATGACTGCAAAGAAGACATTTATAAGTCGAGGAAAAAACATCAGAAATAGAATTATTTGCAAGGTTTCTCAAATAATTTAGGAATCCTTAGCACATACTTTTCAGCAAAGACCATAACTTGCCTGCCCATTGGAAACTTTCCCAGTTTTAAACTCTAAAGGAACAATCTTCTCATCTGCTTTATTTCTGCCTGCCTCTACTTTAACGCGGACAGAAGCATCAATCATTCCTTTCAACCCATATTTTGGAGCCCATGCCATCTCCTCGATATCAATCACCTGCATTTAACATGGATCATTATTACAAACTTGTCGGGTATTGTTACAGCACAGCACTAACAAATTCAAAGCTAATGCTACAGTTTTATGACAGGTAAGTGAAAAATAAACTTAGATATACTTCAGTAACAACAAAACAACTGCCAGTTGTGGGCAAATCCTGAATCAAGGCAGACTACACAGGTACAGAAAATATTTTTTACACATGAGGACCTTTTTCATGGTCCATGTAAGCATAAATATGAAAGACTAAATATACCTATGTACAAATATTTGTGCAGTAAGTAGCAGTGAAGCCAATTGGCATGGGATAGTAAGCAATTTAAACAAGAATAAGCGAAATGCTAACCTCAGATATACTTAGCTTTTTCAATCCATTGTCAGGACCAAAATCAATAATGGGGGCTTTTGAATCCTGCATAAAACTTATGAATCATCAGCCTTGAGAATAGATGGTCTGCATAATTTCATATGACAGGGACACAAACTCAAGTTTGTGCCTCATAGAGATTGTTTTCATTGTCTGACAGGAAGACAAAGTCCCTGTGGCACTAAGATAGTAGGAGAGAGGTGATATTTGATGAATGCATACAGCACTTCATGTGGGAGGTGAAAGAAACTACTTTATTGAGTTAAAAAATAACATGGTTACAATCAAAGGATGCAGAGTAGAAAAGCTATGTCAAATCAATTTTGAAAAACTTTTTTTATAATTAATGAGAATGACAATTTCTGATGCCATGAAGAGATTTCTTGATACTAGAGAAATCAGAATTTCTTATATGTTGCATCCAAATAATCTCTTTGTCATGAAATACTGATTTTAACTGTCTTTCAGATTTCAGAGAAGAAAAACAATTAAAAATCAGTACATAATAAATAGAAATAGATCCAATACAACCTATAAGAAATTCAAAGCTGATAAATATCAAGATTAACATTGCAAAAGGACAAGTTCAAGCAAGGATTCCCCAGCTAAACAGATGGAACCAAAATGACAACAATGCTACAATGATACAATAAATCAAATAAAGCATACCTGTGAATCTTTGAACAGGTTGATCCAATTTATTAGTTTAGGAATTGCCTCAACCAAAGTATTGAAGATATCATTTTCATTTACTGCAAAATTCCAGATAATGATCAGCAAGGTTCAACCTTCATATTAAAATGACAAAAATAAGACAATACTAGCATGATAAGGCACACTGAACTATAATAAGAGCATTTGACTTGACAAGTTCAACAACTTGGTGAACCTAGATGATGCTGCCAGGGTGAGGTTTTTTTTTAAAGAAAAAAAACTTAGTAAATTGGCATTAATATAAATACCCACCTCCACATGCATGCAGGCTTTCAATATTTTTCTGGAGTACTATTCTAGCATATTCCTCCAAAAAGTTTATGGTAGGATTATCTTGCATGAGTCCAGCCTGGAAAAGGAAAGAGATATCACACATCATGAAAATGCATCACATAGAAGCTCGTTCAGGAATACAAGTAAACCTGGAATAAAAATATTCCAGCAATTATAAGGGAAATGTTATAACATGAAACCTGAAAAATTTGGTGCAGCAAGGTACCAATTAATGCAGCAGTTGAATGCTCACTGCATTTTAGTCTCTCATCTAAAACAGTTCGACGTGGACAACTGAAACTAGCAGCAACCTGAAAGTGTTCTTATCCATTAGGAAAAAACTATCATAAAATAACAAAAGAAACATAAGCAACAGACATCTCTGCAAATATTGCAGCTAATTTACCATTAGAGGAAAGTTCAATAGAACATCAATAAAAATATGTATTTTTAAATTTTGACACAAAGGCAATGAATTACCCGAGTTCCAGAGACTAGAATGTCAGGATGAACAATTAAGAGATTATTGTCACGGTCCACGTCACACTTTCCTTGGTCATCAAATTCACCAATCACATTTACAGTATCTCCAGGTGCAATGACACTATAGAACCTAAAATATATTCAAGCAACACTTAGCATATTTGTAGTGCAATCAACAAACTAATACAACAAGCAGTTAGAATTCAAATCCCAATTTAACCAGCATGATATCAAAAGCAGCAAAAAGCCAGAAAAAGCCAGCCCCAAAAAGATTTCGAAAGATGAACATATCATGTTCTTTTTCTTCTCTTATTTTCTTTTCCGTTTTTTTTGGTGGTGGAAGATATCATGTTCTTAGGACAGCATTAACAAACCACTAACACTAATTCATGCTAAAAAGAATCTGAAATAAAAGAGAACTTTGTATTCATTAATTTTAATATCCAAACTCAAGTCCCAAACTATTATGCAATCTCCCATTTAGGTTTAGTTGATTTCGGTTGTACATTTTACTAATTTAATCCATTAGCATCCAAGCAATCACATGGAAAACCTCAGATATAACCATTAACAAGGTTGGCATGGAAGATAAGTTTTAGGCTTGCTCTTGTTGAGTATGATTTGACAATGGTTATCTTGCATATAAAACACAGCATCAATAAGGTTCATCCCAACTACAATTTAGTCAACATTTGTAAGGAGTTACTAAATTGCACTTGGCTCAGTAGTGTTTGGCACTCTTGAGATCAGCTAAGCAAACAACTGCAGTCATGATTTGGGCGATGTTTAGATTTTTTTTATTAGCTTGTGATGGTTCTGGAGAAGAGGACCTTAGGTCTCCATAGCCCCGAGAAACAAACAGAGAAAAAAACTTACCACTCTTCCCACAAATAGACAGTTCGCTCTTCTCCACTTTGCTCATTCAACAACCGAAGAACCTGAAAGGAAATTGATTACCTTAAGTACTTTATCAGGTCTTTGGAAGCAGTGGAGTAATTTTGACTAGAGCTTACAAAGAAACCTTATAAGGGCATTGAGCACCAGATGAATCCGTGGGCTTGTGCTTCTCAGATACCTAAAAACAAGATGCATGAGAAGGTATCATCTAGAAGTGTTCGGTATTTTCCAAATAAGGGATATAAAATGAGGATGCATGTGGAGCAATAAGCAAAGAGTACCTCCAATACAAGAAAATTATAATTTGACAATGGCAAAGCAACGCTTTCTGGTGGATCTATTGCTGCTTCTTTTACTAGAGATCCAGCATTGCAGGGCATGTCATAACCATTTCCATCTTGAGTTTTAGATGAATTGACAGTACTAGGTTCTGAATCTTCAACAGAAATTGCATCTTCTACTTGATCCAAAAGCTCAAGCAATGCCTGAGAGGATAAAAAAAATACAGACAGGCATATGATCAGTACTGGATTATGTGAACCAGAACTATTTCAAACTACTAGAATAGAATGATTCAGTGAATGGAAATAAAAAAAAAAAAATTATAATCCTAAGCAAAACCTTTTTGTGTTGCCTTTGATTCAGTTGATCCGATGCTCCATTGCATTCAGCAACATTAGAAAGCTGCACTTACAAACAAACCAGAAATAACGAAATCACACACCATACATTTAATGAGTGAAGCCTAAAACAACAAAGAAAGAAAGCAACTTTCATATGTCGTTCAATGTTATCATAGAATCCATTAAAAAAACATGAAGAATTCTGTATTTAATAAACAGTCAAAATATAGGACATTATAGTTACCTTTTCGTGACAATACAAAAGGGACGGCGGAGTTCTGAAAGGACTTTGTCGACCAGGACTTTGTCGACCAGCAAGCGAGCAATTAACATCAGTCAAATTTACATCCTGACGTGGGTTTATTCTTTTCAATCCAACTCTACTAGCAGGCACCAAAGATCTGTCAGCACCCTTCCATGGAGGTGAAGGAACCTGCTTATCAACCTTGCCAGCAGTACCAGATGAAATCTGCCCAATTCATTGCTATCATTAAAACAGATGCACACAGGAAATTTAACAATTTAGCACAAGTTAATGGATTGGAATTGAAAAGCATACCTCGTCATTTAAAGAGGAACAAGGACGAATGCTGAAAGAATTAAGCTTTGAAGTTTCAGCTAAGAGTTGAATGAGTTGGGGCATTTGCTTGGAGACAGCTTGGAGTCTTTCACTAACCGGAGATATCTTCCATGTGACCTCATCGCCACCATCATCCTGGCTCTGCTTTATCAACTGTTTCCACAATAAATTAAAATAAATCGCCTAATTGAATAATAGGTAATTAATTAATTAAAAGAAAACGGAGAAAAATAAATAGTACCATTCCAGGAGAGAACTTGAAGCGTTGGAGAGACACCGACTTGGTGATTTCAGGTGAGACATCCATCACGTTATCGTCAGCATCGAGGTGGTGAGAATCGGAGGGTGGCGCAAATTTAGGGTTTAGAGAATTAGGGGAAATTATAGGGTTTTGAGAGAGGGTTTGGGGAATTGGAGGAGTGGGTGGAGGTTGGGGATTTTGAGAGAGGGAAAGTGCGTTTTGTGTGTGGAGATTGAAGAAATGTTGGATTCCAAACTTGGAAGGTTGCTGCTGCTGCTGCTGCTGCTGCTGTGAGTTTTGATGGTTTTTCTTCGCTGATGAGGTTGAAGAAGAAGACGACTTGGATTTCTTCTTTGGAGGCATTTCCTTCTTCCAATTCGCAGCTCTGAAGGAAATGCAGCAAAGTCGATCTGGGATTGAGGTTTAGTTCAGTTACTACTGATTTGGGGCTCTGCGATTTCCCGCCCAGACTCAAAGGCGGCTATTTTTCATTGATCACTCTTGCTTTTTTTTCTCCTCATTCCATCCGACACCGTTTGGCCCAACCAGCCTTCAATACAACTGGTGATATTTATTATTTATAAAATAATTAACAAAACGTAACCATTAACAAATTATTATTACTAATAGATTAACAAAAAACAAATTGAGTTTTTTTCGTGTTCATTGTTGCAAAATACGCTTTGGTCTACATAGTTTTTGTTCTTTGCATTACCTGGTCCTTGTAATTTTAGTTTACCTTTCAAATATAAAAATTTGTTTTTCTAATGTTTCACTCCCTTGATGTTGTATTAAAATTTAATTTGATCCTTAAAGCTTTTGAAAAAGTTTAATTTAGTCTCTAAAGTTCTTTACTTTTACATTTTTTGTCCCTATAGTTTTAGGTGTTATTGTTTGAGTCCTTGAATGTAGCAAATAGTGTGATCTATTCCTTGAAATTTTTGCAAATATTCAATTTGATTCTTAAATATTTTTTTATTTTTTTATTTTTTTGCCATTTCTGTTTAGTTTTAGGTGTTTAAGTTAAATTTTATTTTTCTCACATTTAATTCCCTAAATATTAAGAGATATAGAGACATTCCCCAAAATAATAAAGAATAAGAAAAATTACGGTAAATTTCATTCAAGCCACAATAAAGATATATATTTTCATTAAAAAAAAAACAAAATGAATAAGAAAAAGGGATTTTTAACTAAAGAAATTTTTTTCATGAATTTAAATTATTAGAATTCATGCCAATATTTATTTAAATCATCTTAAGTTTTTATTTAAAAATTCATGTTGTTAATATATATATATATATATATGTTTTGTCAAAATAGGAAAAAATGCATAAATAAAAAATGAGAATTTTGACTAAAGAAAATTTTCTTTCCATGATTTAAATCCTCCAAATCCTTTTGAATATTTATTTAAATTTTCATAGAATTAAATTAAAATTAGCTTTGAAAATAAAAATTGCCTTTCTCTATTTCAAATTTGATTGCACCAATGTTATTGTCGATCATCAAACTCTCCATAACCTATACTTATAAAATATTTACAAGTTCATCTATCACTTATTTCTTATTATTTTTCAATTTAATTTTTAATTAACTAATGTGAACCCTAGCGAAATTAAAAGGAATTTGCGAATCCAAGATCTACCTAATCCAAGTTTGCTGAAAATAGAATGAGTTTATCACAATGAAAGACCTGCTCCAAAGCAACAAGACTATAAACCAACTTCATTACAATGCCTACACCTACAGACGAGCAAAATGAGTATAAATTCACAACAAAGATTGGTCAATTTTTTGAAGAGTTGAAAGTTCAATCAAGAACTAAAATTGACAACCAAATGCCAGCAAAAATCAGAATATTATTAATCAGAAAAAAGTGTGCTGAAAATTATTCTCAAGAGTATTTATACCTCAAGCCAAAAACTCTAGTTTTCCTAATGGGTCACATATAAATCCAATTTAAATAATAATCAACCCAAGCTAAAACTAGCTAAAACTAATTAAAATAAATAAAATAAACAAGTCTGAAACCCAAACAAGTGTTTCCTTACAAAATAAAGAAAGTTTAATAGCCCAACTAATTTAATAAGACAAGTTCGGTTAGTTCCGTATTCTGTTTGACAGCAACAAAGCCCAACTTCAAACCGATGGTTCTCTCTCGTCTTAAAAAATTATAAGGCGTGCCATATACCGTTGGAAAGGTACAAAAGTCTAGTTTTCAACCCAACTGGAATAACCTCAAATTTCGACCTGTAGATCCAATTATGATAAAAAAAAAAAAAGTAGCGAAAGGTCAAACTAATCGAATCTAGTTTTCTTCTCTCAATCCTTGTGTAATGGTCTGAAACCCAAACAAGTGTTTCCTTACAAAATAAAGAAAGTTTAATAGCCCAACTAATTTAATAAGACAAGTTCGGTTATTTCCGTATTCTGTTTAACAGCAACAAAGCCCAACTTCAAACGGATGGTGCTCTCTCGTCTTAAAGAATTATAAGGCGTGCCATATACCGTTGGAAAGGTACAAAAGTCTAGTTTTCAACCCAACTGGAATAACCTCAAATTTCGACCTATAGATCCAATTATGATTAAAAAAAAGGGTAGCGAAAGGTCAAACTGATCGAATCTAGTTTTCTTCTCTCAATCCTTGTGTAATGGTCCGAAACCCAAACAAGTGTTTCCTTACAAAATAAAGAAAGTTTAATAGCCCAACTAATTTAATAAGACAAGTTCGGTTATTTCCGTATTCTGTTTGACAACAATAAAGCCCAACTTCAAACGGATGGTTCTCTCTTGTCTTAAAGAATTATAAGGCGTGCCATATACCATTGGAAATGTACAAAAGTCTAGTTTTCAACCCAACTGGAATAACCTCAAATTTTGACCTATAGATCCAATTATGATATAAAAAAAAAAAGATAGCGAAAGGCCAAACTGATCGAATCTAGTTTTCTTCTCTTAATCCTTGTGTAATGGTCTTGGTTTTACCAACAAACCCCTCTTGAACATGAATAAGATTAATCACAGCTTGCTCCTCATTATTTAATATCCTCTTGAAGTATATCTTAGCCTATGTATCTTGAAAGCCTCTTTGAACCTCTTAGCTCTAAGCTTTGTAACTGGACCAACCGGAACCTCTAATGAATCATTTGGTACTTGAATCACATCATTAACTTTCATCACTCTTTTTATAAATTATTAGTTCATATATTATTTATTTATTATATTAAGCATGCACATCATTTTTCCATTCCTTAATTAACAAAATTCATGATACTATAAAAACATGTTCATAACATTGATATTGTCTTCTCTTACATTATAAATTAACTTAATCTTGCCCGCAACATAATACGAGCACAATAACTACTATTAGTAATTTTTTTTTAAAAAAACTAAATGATATGAATGAATAAAACACTATGGTAGTCCACAATATTTTCCCACCCTTTCTTTTAACAATAATTGAAATTGAAAACAAATCCAATAACGCTGTATAAAATCCTGGCACACCACGTTTTTTTTGTTTTTTCCCTTTGAAATTTCCTTAGTGAATACATTTCAAAGTTATATCTAGGGTCAAATCCTATAAACATATCATACCCTTAGTTATAATATTACAAAATATGGATATATCTATGCAGTCTCTTATAATACTCCTTATGAATTCCTTTCATAAACTATTTAGCCTTAATTTTAGCTCTTCATAGTTGTATTGGTGTGCTTAATCCTAAAATCGTCATCCAATATTGTATTAAGTGCTTCATTGGATATGTTTAGGTACGCAATAATAATCATAAGCAATTTTTTAGCTATCCAAGTAGAATTAATTACTTTTGTAACAACCTGAAGTTTCATACCAACTCATAATCGAATTTGGTGTTTTATATATATATATATATATATATATATATATATATATATATATATATATATATATCATTACGTCACTGATGATGCTCACAATGGTATCCAGGGATTTATCATAACAGAATTCATCTCTTAGTATAATGTAATACTCATGTAATTTCACAATACAATAACCTCATAAAAGAGAATATTGACACGATCAAAGAGTTGATGTCTTATCCCAAGTGCAGGAGTGTCAAAGTAATAAATAACCCGGCAAGACTGGGGTCAAACCACAGGGAGGTGAACTATATAAATTATAAATAATAATAATAATAATAAGAACAACAACAACAACAACGATAATGATGATGGTGATGGTGATGATGAGTTAAAGAGGACTTTGAGATGTAAGATAAATGTGAAGATTAAACAATGATAAAAACATATGTTAAGGTTAGAGGATTCACTAATAGTATTAGAGATAAGTAAAGTATAAACTCTTTATAAATTATCAACATGATCATATTAATAATCTTATTTATGTAACACCATACTTATAAATTTTATCAGATATTCATGATGCTAACTTATGTTGACAACAAATCAAATTCCTTTCATAACAACGATGTCGGTCAAAGACTATGAAGGATCAAGTATTTGATGTACCAAGTGTTATACAACACAAATCTAGATTAACCATTTAACAAGCAAGGTATTAAGAATTAATAAGATAAAAATGATAAGACATGTTAATAGCAAACTTTCTTGGATATAAACATTAAAGTCCATGTTGAGTTTATATTATACTTAGAGTGTGTTTGGTATTGTGGTAGCTGTTGTGGTTTAAAAAAAGTTGTTTTATAAAAAGTACTTTTAGTTGAGGTTGATTTGATATTTATTTATGTTTGGTTAAAACTGTGGTTGAAATTGAGGTTGAACAAAAAGTAATTTAATGTGTTTGGTTAATAATGCTTTTGAAATTAAGGTTATAAAATAATTTTAAAAAATATATATTAATATTGATGGTTTTTAATTTAAATATTATAGATTTAATTATTGTTATTATTTCATGAAATAAATAATACTTTATATAAAATATTTTTTATTGTTCCATTAAACTATCTAGAATTCCATTACGTATGAAATACATCCAACAAGAACTACAGTTTTTTTGGTTTTTTAAGCCCGCAACAACATTAGATAAAATATAATCAGAAACAAAATTGGGATTGCGATCAAATTCTGCAAATATTATGTTATCAAGTGATCTCTGTCTAATTTATATAGTGTTATTGAATAATTTAAATACTAGTTTTTCAAATAAAACTCAATTAAAAATAAAAAAAATAAAAATTTTAATTGTTTATATGAACAGTGAATTAATTTACTATGCATCGTTCACTTCTGTGTGTAGAGTGAATTGTCCCTAAACAACATAACTTTCCTCTTATTACTCGCTCTCTTTCCCCTTCTCCTTTTGGGTTTGCCCAAATCGAACCATCACCACCAACAACAATCCCTGCATTCCCTGAACAATCCAACCTTGCTGGTTGCCCATTAGACCTTCACAGTGAGCTCTTTCATGGCATTAATTCAGCCTGTGACAGTGGCTCCTCTGCAACTGAGCACCTCCACAGGACTCGTTGTTGTCCTGTTCTTGCAGCTTGGCTTTACTCTGCTATAGTATCACGTTGTTTTAGGAAGCAGAAGCAGGTCTCTCTCTCTAGTTTCTCCTGTACTGTGAAGTCTGCACCTCCTTGTTTGTCAAAAACCCCGACTTAATTATCGTTCATAGTTAGAAGCATAGCAGCAATTAGGAAAGAGCTTTTCTTTATTAGTCTGGCTTCTAAAGCAAAAACCCAGTACAATAACGCAAAGGCAAGCTTTGTTTCCCTTAGTTCATGCTACTTCTGGCTCATACTACAGCCATACTACTTCTAATTCTTTCCTTTATCATTAGTTAAGCTAATAATAACTGCAGGTGTATTTTTTTTCTTCTGTTATAATTCCCTCTCCACCTCCCAACTGTTCACGTGAACAGTTGAGCAGCTGAATTAATCCACTCAGAAGCATATAAATTCTGCTTTTGTTAAACCGTGGTCACACCCGCAATTTAAGTGAGTCCCACCAAAACCAAACTCGATTTTTAACTTAACCAAACATTAATATTTGCGGCTGAGCGTGAACCTCAGCCGCAACCTCAATGCCAAACGCCTTCTTATCCTAACACATTAGTGAAACCTTTTCACCTTGACATAATTAACTTAGCTAGACATTATGAAGAAGAAAAACATAAATAAACAATAGAAAGAACATAAACATGATATAAGTTAACTAAGTATATTAAAGGAAATGAAAAGCATGAACAAGAGATTAATGAAAGCAAAACTTAAGCATTACAAAAATATAAAGAGAGAGCAAGAATATGATCTTGATTTGAAGAACTAAGATTCCTAAATGAATGGCAAATGCCTCCTTTTATAGGCTAAAATTTGGAACTATTCATTTGGTAATTGATTATTGATGTAGTGGTCAACTATTGATTTAGTGGACTTGGTGGACAACAACACTCAAGCATTTTGGCTGGATGAAATGACATTGATGCAATTAGCATTTTGGCAAAGTGTCCTTCATGAAAGTTGTTGGAAATTGTCTTTTCCTTCCACCCACCAAATTTCAAAGCATTTGGAGCACTAAAGCTCAAGATATGTCTAAAATACTGAGTAGTGCTGCTGGTGGACGTGGTGGATAACCCTCAAGCTCTTGTCTGGATAAAATGTCATTGTTAACTTTAGAATTTGAGCAGGTCTTCTTCATGAAAGTTGTTGAAAATTATCCTTTCCTTCCACCCACCAAATTTCACTTCATTTTGCCTTCTAGAACTCCAGATATGGGTAAAATTCTCAGCAGTATTTAGGCTGGATTGCAGGATAGATTCTGACTTCTCTTTTGTGGCCAAACTTTGAATTTGAAAACGACAGATTTGGGTCTTACACTATTCATGAATATTATAGGCCTATTTTTTTTTTAATCTTTCCAACCATATAAACCAAACTGAAATCCAAGATCTATAGCTCTAGATATGACCCAATGACTGAACAGTGTTCGAATTTGAATTGAATCGGCATCTCCTTTCTAAGCTTAGCTTTTTCTTTGTCCTTTCACTTTCAATAGTTAATCACATCAATCAATCCTTTGAATTGTGAGATATGCCTGCATTTAAAATGAGCATTTACCATAAATTAAAGCTATCTTATATTATCAGACCTGTTATTATAAAACATACTCTAGTTAAGGAGTTATTGATACTTCAAGTGCAAAATGATGATATAAAACCTTGATAAAAATGCACTTTTAAATACTAATCAAATATCATATACATGCATTCATAACATTGTGCTTACACATTCATACATTCACATTCATGTTCCATTACAATTAATCGATATAAGTCATTTTAGAAGTGCCGAATGGCAACTAGTACATTCGCTCTTTCCAAATACATAACACCTAAAACATGTTATTATATAGTTTCTTTCAAAATATGTGGAATCATGGAAAGGACTTTCCTATGCACCTTAATTGTGTGATGTCCCTATTACAAAAGCAAAATAGATACAAGAGTTATAAATAATCTAAAACATGACAATAGATAACTAAAAGCATATCGGTGTTACTTCCGTTTATAGTCTAAGTGAGTATAATCCTTTCGTTACCCCTTACATACATAATACAACCTTAATATTTCTTCAACTATAATATCCTTACTCTCATGTCCCAACCTTCCCATAGGTGTGGTAGGGACCAGAGTTAATTCATTTATCGTAGTTATTTTAATCTGTTTTATTCTGGTCATCTTTTGTGAGACCAGTAATACGTTTATCCACCTTATTTCAACCCAGTCATCCATTTGAATGCCGTTAACCATGGCTAATCCAAATATGACCACTCGGTCATCCATCTCGGATGTCATTAGCCGTAACTGATCACAATATACACTCTGTTATCCATCTCGGATACTATTAGCCATAACTAATCACAATATACACACTTGGTCATCCATTTTGAATGCCATTAGCCGTATCTAATCATAATATACACACCTGGTCATTTATTTGGATGCCATTGGCCGTAGTTAATCACAATATACACACCCGATCATCCATTTCAGATGTCATTGGTCGTAGTTAATCACAATATACACACTCAGTCATCCATCTCGGATGCAATTAGCCATAGCTAATCACAATATACACACCTAGTCATCCATCTCAGATGCCATTAGCCGTAGCTAATCACAACTTCCAATCCAGTCACTCATCTCGGATGTCATTAGCCGAAGCTAATCACAATATACACACCTAGTCATCCATCTCAGATGCCATTAGCCGTAGCTAATCACAACTTCCAATCCAGTCACTCATCTCGGATGTCATTAGCCGAAGCTAATCATAATACTCATTCGAACAATCCATAATAGTTTAGCATTCCCTATAACTCAATAATAAGTCCTTCATAACACTCATACAAACGCTTCATAATAGTTTAACATTCATTATAACACAATAATAGACCATTCATAATACTCGTTCAAACATTCCATAACAGTTTAATATTCACTATAACATAATATTATATCCTTCGTAATACTCATTCAAACATTTCATGATAGTTTAATATTCACTATAACACAATAATAGATCCTTCATAATACTCGTTCAAACATTCCATAATGGTTAACATTCATTAATATACAATAATAGACTCTTCGCAATACTCATTCAAACATTCCATAACAATCTAATATTCACTATAACATAATATTATATCCTTCATAATACTCATTCAAACATTCCATAACATTTTTGTAAGGCCCAACCCACTTCCCCTTGTAGAATATTGTCTATTATGGCTCAGCCCAACCCGACTTCCATGCCTTACGGTTTTGTTCCTAGTAGCTCATAGGCCCCAAAACGTGTCCCACAAGATTAGGTATCAATTGCCTTAATATGCCCCAACTCTGAACACTCTTCTCTCGATGTTGGATGTTACAATCCCCCCACCTTAAGAACGAGCCATCTTCAGATTTGATACCATATATAAGACCCGACCCACTTCCCATTGCAGAATATTATCCGTTATGGCTCAGCCCAGCCCGGCTTCCATGCCTCATGATTTTGTTTCTGGTAGCCCACAGGCCCCAAAACGCGTCCTACAAGGTTAGGTACCAACTGCCTTAATGTGCCCTAGCTCTGGACACTCTTCTCTCGATGTGGGATGTTATAAGTTCAATATTCACTATAACATAATATTATATCCTTTATAATACTCATACAATAATAGAGTATTCCATGACAGTTTAGTATTCACTATAACATGATAATAGATCCTTTGTAATGCTCGTTCAAATATTCTAGAATGGTTAGCATTCCTTACTATACAATAATAGACCCTTCGTAATACCCATTCAAACATTTCATAATAGTATAGTATTCACTATAACATAATATTATATTCTTCGTAATACTCATACAACATTCAATAACAATTTAATATTCACTATAACACAATAATAGATCATTCATAATGCTCGTTCAAACATTACATAATGGTTTGGTATTCACTATAGTACGATAACTGATTTTTCATAGTGAATTCATTTTAGGAAATTATCATTATGCTAGAAGGGGGTGGAAGTCACCTACCCGTTCCTCCCGTGGGGTGTCCTTGTCTAGTTGAAGGTCCGATCCCGGTTGCACCACCTAACACATCAATGGTCACAAATCAGCACATTTGCATTCCGTAATCACACAACTAATCACTATACATATTTCAAGAATACATATGTTCACATTAAAGTGTTCCATATTACACAATCATACAATCAAATAGCTACAAGCATTTAAGTCCATTTCGGTATGGAAGTTTGTCACACAAAATCGTTAGTGAAAGCTGGTTCACTGGTGACGCAGAATTCATAAGTGAAAACTAGTTGGTAACATAGAATTCGTCAATGACAACTGATTTGCTGGTGACACAGAATTCATCAATGAGAATTGATTCACTGGAGACACTAAATTCATCAATGAAAGTTGATTCGCTGGTGCCATAAAATTCGTCAGCGAAAACTGATTTGTTGGTGTTATATAATTCGTTAGAGAAAATGATTCATGGGAGACACCAAATTCGGCAGCGAAAGCTGATTCACTAGTGACATATAATTCGTCAGCAAAAACTGATTCACTGGTGATATCGAATTCATCAGCGAAAACTGATTTGCTGGTGACATAGAATTCATCAGTGAAAATTGATTCGCTTGTGGCACAAGATTCGTTAGTGAGAACTAGGTCGTTGTCAACCCATAAATCATGTTTGACGCAATCCAGTTCTATGGTTGACACAAGAAATCATCAGCGTACTTAGTCTACTGTTAACTTAGAAATCATTGACAAAAACTACGTCGCTGCCGACCCAGAAATCATCAATGTGATCCTGTTTTATGGCTGACGCTGAGGTCGTTAGCGCTCATAAGCTAGTGTTGATTCAGAAATCATCTACTCAACTCAGTTCTATAGCTGGAGCTGAAATCGTTAGTGCAAATAGGTTACTGCTGACTCATAAATTGTTGACAAAAACTGAGTCATTGTTGACCTAGAAATCATCAATGCAACCCAGTTCTACGACTAATGCTGAAATCATCAGCGCACATAGGCTACTACTGACTCAAAAATCATTGATGAAAACTGAGTCGTTACCAACTAAGAAATCATCAATGCAACCCATTTCTACAGCTGACACTGGAATCATCAGCGCATATATGCTATTACTGACTTAGAAATTGTTGACGAAAACTAAGTCTTTTCTGACCCAAAAATCATCAACGCAACCCAGTTCTACAATTAACGCTGAAATCGTCAGCGCATATAGGCTATTGCCAACTTTCATTGTAGATCAGCTGCTGCTGCTCATCCTCTTCTCCCTTGTTCCATGTACTGGCAGCAAGGAGTGCTGGAAGCTGGCGACCGACGGTGAAGGAGATCGGCTGCTGCTGCTGGTGGCCGGTCTGTGGGCACTGTTGAAAGCCGGTTGGGGAAGGAGGATCTGTCGTGGCTTTCCTCCTTTGTAAAGGCTGGGGTTGCCGGCTGGGAGAAGACTAAGAAGAAGGCGGCTGGGGCTGCCGCCGTGTTCGGTCTGGGGAAGAAAGGAACGGCAGCCGGCCTCTGTTTTTTTTACGGAGGGGAGTGAGCGGCCGAGAGAGGGGAAGGTTCCAGCGGCGCCCCCTTGGTTCTCTAGTTCTCTTCTTTGCCAAAAGAGGGGCGGCTGGCTGTGTTTAGGGAGCCACCAGAGGAAAAGAGAGAAGATCGGCTGCGGGTTGGCTAGGAGAAGAAGATGGGGGGAAACGGTGTGGGGAGAGCTGCAGAATCGGCTGGTTCTATTTTTGGCCGAAAGAGAGGAAGGGCTGCGGCGGCTGGGTGTGAAAAATCAAAGCTGGGGAGTGGCCGGTTCTCCTTCTTTGGGGAAGGAGGGTGAGCGGCTGTGTCCTCCTTGGTTTGGCTGGTGTAGAGGGAAGAGCTAGAGACGGTGAAGGAGAAATGGAGAGCTGGCCTTGGTTTTTTCGCTGAGGAGAAGGAGAGATGGTGGAACCGAGGATGGTGAGCGGCGGCTGGCAGCTGTGGGAAAGGAAAAATGGCCAGCCGGAGGGGGGGGGGGGGGGCGGCTCAGGAGAAGGAGAAGGTCTTTTTTTGGGTGGCAGTGGCTGGGTGTGAAAGAGATAGATTTAGGGTTTTTTGTGGTTTAGGGTTTGTCTTTTTTTTTTTTTGTCAAAATTGCCCCGCCATGTTTTGAGTTGAAGGCTGCTATTTATAGGCAGAATGTTTTTCGGGCCTCAAAATTGGTCTCTCAATTTTTGTGTAAATTTGGCCCCTAATCAATCAATTAACTTGGTAAAAATTAAAGTTGGTCTCTTAAAATTCCAATCTTCTCAATTAAGTCCAAATTAGGCTCCCAAACTTAATTTTTAACCAATTAAGCCCCCAAATTAATTTAACCCATTTAAAGTATAATTAAGTCCTTGCACTTAATTAAATTCTTCAATTGGACCTAAATTAATTCTTAAACATAATTAAAATTTAATTTGGCCCATGGTTAAATCAAATTGGCCCATTAAAAATTTAATTATGTCATTGGACTTAATTTTTATGCAAATCCGTCCAATAATCATTTAATTTGACCTTTGAATTTGCATTTTTCTATTCTTGGGCATAATGGGGTACAATTAGGCCTTGAATTTCCTCCAAAAAATTGCAGCTTGATTTTTGCCTATTTTTGCAGCCTTTCTTGGTCAGCTTTCTCCACATTGCCAGCCTTTATTTTATTTTTTTGATTTTTATTTTGAAAAAGAAATTGATTTTGGGGGAATAACCCAGAATTGGGTTATGACAATTCTCATGGCTCTAATAAACTTGTTATTAAAGCCAAAATGCATGCTAAAACATATTTTTGAATTTTTATGTTTTCTGTATAAAAAATGATATGATTTTTTTTAATCTTTGAGAGACTTAGGCGTATGCATGAAAAAAAAATATTATTTTTTGTTTTATAATTTTTTGCAATGTTTTGACAAAAACCGGGTATTTTAATACCAGATTTGTATTTTTACGATGTACAAATACAAACCAATATTACGCAAAATAGATAGAAAAATACACGAGAAAATCACAAACTTTTTAGAAAGACTTTTTTGAATTTTTTTATTTTATTTATTTATTTATTTTTAACGATGGATTACTCTCCACTGTTCATGTGAATAGTTGAGAGTGAATTAATTCACTCTCCACTGGTCACATGATACGCGAACAGTGGAAGAAGAAGAAGAATAAGAAAAGGAAGGGGAAGGAGGCTGACCTACAGTGGAAGCTTGGCTGCGACAAGGAGGTTCGGCCGGTGGCTCAGTAGGCTTCGGTGGAGGGAATAGTGGCCGGTGGAGGGAATAGTGGCCGGTGAAGGAAGAAGAAAAGTTGCAGAGGATAGAGGCTCGACGACGAGCTCACTATATGAGGTGTTCGAGCGGTTGCTTGTGATGGAGATGGAGGTGTTCAAGCCGGTGGTGACGATGTTGGTGGCTGAAAGCCACGGTGAAGAGAGAGAGAGAATAAAAAGTTCTACTGGTAGTAGAAAATGAGGGAGGGAGGCTGGTTTTTTTAGCTATCTTTGGACCCAAATTTCTTCACCCTTGGAGCATGAAAATCACATCTATTTATAGGTGGTGGAAGAGGAACACTTTGTCTCTTCTAGTGCCAAATGTTAGCCTTTGGTTCGACCCGAAAGCACTCCAACCATTGCCTTAAAGAAGCAATGATGAACTGCTAGTTTTGTGCAGGAAAATGGTTGGTCGGGTTGCCTACTTTGGGGTGGTTCCGCTGCCTCTATAGCCTCGATAAACCTGAACGGCTTATACTAGCGTGTAGTCAGGTATCATAGGATCGATTTTGTGCAGGTTTCATCTAATTTGGGGGAAGAAATGAGGCATCAAACGTCTTGGGAAGGAGGCCCCTCGTGTAGCCTCACTGGAGAAGAAGATGAATAGTAACTTTTCTGCTAATTACGCTTTAGTCCTTCAATTTGTGACTTTTCTCTAATTATACCCCTGATTGGCTTCAAACTTTCAATTTTGTTCAATTTCACCCTGACAAACTTCAATTCAAACCCCCAATTTCAGCGCCTTTTCCAGTTTGGTTCTTGGTTTTGAATTTATTCAATTAAATCATTAATTGACCATCAAACTTAAACATTTATGCAATTAAGCACCTGATTTGACACTTCAATTCAAACCCCCAATTTCAGCGCCTTTTCCAGTTTGGTTCTTGGTTTTGAATTTATTCAATTAAATCATTAATTGACCATCAAACTTCAATATTTATGCAATTAAGCACCTGATTTGACCAAATCAACTTCAAAAATTCTAATTTAACCCCAAAACTTTAATTTCTTCTAATTAAAGCCCAAATTTATTTAAAAATCAATTTTTCTTGCAATCAAACCCTCTATAAATTCAATTAAACCTTCAATAAAATTTAATTGAGTCTATATATATATTTTTTTGGATTTGTCTTCTTCAAATTGAATTTTCTTTGTCAACAGGGCTCTTCATTTGTCAAAAATATAATGTAAAATTTTAATCTTTGTATTTTTGAACCTCTTCAACCAATTTCTAGCTATTTTTTAAACACTCCAACATCCTCCTCTGATTATTATTATTTTTTGGATTTTTTTTAGTCCGAATATAAATTTTTTTTTATTTTTGGAAGAGAAAAGGTGAATTTGGGAAATAACTCAAAAATAGGTTATGACAAAGGTTTCAGAGATCGGGCTTCTTAACCTGCCCTCCTAGGCATGGGTAGGAATTTAGGGCTAGTAGACCCATACCAAATGGAAACCGGGACAATTCCAGGCCTATCAATTTTTTTCTAGATTGGACCGGTCCAACCAAATACAATAGGTGTTTAAAAACCTTATTAAATTGTTTTATGTTCATTTGTGCAAATTGATGCCTCTCTCTTTATTAAAAGAAACCTAAAAGCCCTAAGCTTTTATTATTAAAAAAAGATATCCTAAAAACAAAATGTATCAAGAATACTTTTATTGTAGATTATACAATAATTCAAGTCCAATTTCTTTTTTTTTGAGAAAATAACATTTGTTTTCTATTATTTTATCTACGTGACCTATTCTTTCTCACATCTTCTCTTTCTATTTTTTATTTTTTTCACCTCAAATCACAATTTTTTTTTAATTCATCTTTCTTTCTGTAAACCAGATCAAAGAGATCTTAAAAACAATATGGATCATGATTGTTTTACAAAGGATTCATGATAAGTGCAAAATATACATATGTTTTTACTCCTTTTACACTATATTTTTAATGTATTTTGACCTTATTTGAGTTTATTAGAAGTTATTTTTATGAGTTTGACATGCCAAAGAGACTCGTGAATTAATTGTTAAAGATAAGAAATTCTACATTTTATGTTTGGGACCTAGCTTCTTGTGATAGTTTTTTCACCAAGTTAGAGCTCCAAATTGAGAACGTGGGCTTAATCTAAGTCTAAATACACATGTCAAGCTTTCCAAGAAGGTATTATTGGGTGAAAATATGATCTCATTTGGACCTCTAATTAAACCTGCAAACTCGGGCCAGAATCTTAGTCGCAGCAGGATTCTTTACTTTCAAACGGGAATATCTTGAGCTTTAGATATTGAAATCAGGCAATTCAAAAGATCAAATTCATATACACATCAAGGGCTACAACTATTATGAGGGACTTTAAGTTAGATAAAATCATTTTGAAGGCCAAAATCCGGATGCAATCTGAAGGACGAGATGAGTCTCCTGATCTGATGAGGAAACTAACGGTGCCAAGCATCCCACTTCAGCTGAGAGTGTGACATGAAAATGGTTGGCCTTAGGACCCAAGAAAGGTTTAGATTAAGCCTCTAACATGCCATGAAAGAAAGAATACACCTGCGATGGATGACTATTGCAAGAAACCAAGTTAGAAACAAAGTCTAAGTTCCAGTAGAGATGGAATTATAGCAGAGTTGTGACAGCAACAAAGTCAGTTTTTTACACAAGTTTTGAGAGATATATCCAACTTTAAGGACTAGAAAAAGAAGGAATAAATTAAGTATCATGAAAACTTCTAATTAGAGAATAATCCTAAAGAAATTCGGCAGCCAAAGGGGAGGATAAATATAGCAGAACACAATTGAAACAGGGTGGAAAAACATTCCTTCCTTCTCTATTTTTGTCAATTTTCCAGCAATTATAACCTAAGCTCCAAAATTTGGTTCAAGAGGGTTATATACCATCTCCATTAGCACGTTGTGAGAAGTAACATTATCATTATAATTCTTTCAGATTCAAGTACTTTATTCAAACTTATTGAATTGTTTTAAGATGACATGTATACTTTCTAGTTTCTTTCAATCTATAATTGTTGTTAGGGACTAGAGTAAGAAGCTAAAGAATCAATTTGGTTGTTGCAACTCTTATCTTGATTTATTAGGGAAGAATAAAGTAAGTTAAATTGTCAAGCTTTTGAAAGTTTGCTTAGAATAAATGCATAGATTTTACTCCTACGACTATTGCCGAGTGAATGAAAATTGCTTTCAATATTATATTCACCTGATGGTAAGAAATTGATTAGAGAGATTTCTCTAATTAATATACTCCTAATCTCATCGATTTCCCTCAGCTTTAAGGGATATCAAATTTACTTGCTTGATGTGAAAGAATATTTATATGGTCAATAGATTTATAGAAATGGATGTGTGGACCCTTAAAATGATTTAACGACATATCAATTTATTATTTTCAGAATTATTATTTCTTGAATTTTTCATTCAAATCCCCCGTTCTTTCTCATTTCAGTATATTATAGGAAGATTAAGCAAAATTTTCCTTGGGAAGGACTTGGCTTTCAAGATCATACTACAAATTTATTTTATTTGTGACAGTTAAGTCATAATTATATTTTGGAGCTTCCAACGACCGACCAATTCACATAGTGATTCAAATCCAATTTCTCATCTTTCTATCCGGGAGAAGACAACATTTGTTTTTGCTCTTTTTTCTTCATGTACATGCTTTCTTCTCTATCACATCCCCTCTCTTCCTTTTTTTTTTTTAAAAAAATCTTTTTTCACCTCATATCATATTTTATCATTCATCACCTTTTTTTTTTGTAAACCAGATTGATAAAAAAGAGAAAACATGATATGAACTCCATGGATATAAAGATTCAGAAACTCATAATCAAATCGACCATTCCCAAGAAAGCTAAATTCAGGCTTGTAATTGAGTTTGATATAATGATAATATGTACTGAGACACCAAGACTATAAATAATTGAACTCCCACCTAATGCCTATAAAGAAATGCGAATGAGAAGTAGAAAAAAATGTCATGAAACTTGGTTAATTCTTCGAAAAATCAAAGTAGTTTAACGAGGAACCAAAAGCAAGAGCAAACTCTCATACACAAGTCTTATTTCTGAATAATCAATCCATCTCTTATTATTTTTTTTAAATATAAATACAAGCTAACTAACTCTATTTATACTAGGTAAAACGTCCTAAATAAGGTTGGAAATTAAAAACAAAAAGTTCTAAAAAAATAAAAAAAAAATCATAAATCAATTAGGAAATGAATTTAATTCTCTCACAGTAGCTTCTAAACCTAACATAATTCTTGATTTACCTTAAAATTTAACACAATATAAAACAAAACATCTGAACACTCCCGGTAAACTTTTAGCCTAATCTAATGGTCAGATCAAGAATTATGATTGTTATGATAAAACTATGCATTAGAAAAAATAAATCCAATTCGTGTGTATGTACAAAAATAAGTTGAATCCAAAAGTTTTGTAGGAAATAAGGTCTAAATATTTTGAATTAACTCGTTTAATGTCTCTTTAACTTTCTTAACTCTTGACCTTATAATAGGTCTTATTGTCACATGTAATGGGTCCCTTAGTGTAGTTTAGACCGCCTAAGTTATTGCATTTGTGCAATTTTTGTTTGACTTTACAAATATTTTTCTCATATATGCTTTATCTAAGTTATTTGCAATAAATACCTAGAATCCAAATTCCTTCTCTTTCTAATTCTTCTTGCATTTTTTTATCACTTTGTTATATATTTAATTTTTCTCATTGCACAACTTTCCTTTAAATAAGTTTGCTTTGGAATTCAGTGTGGTTTTAGGTTAAGACTCCATTAGGTTTGTTGGAAGGTTATTTTAGTAGTGCTCTTTTCCCTTTCTTTTTTGTACTTTTTAAACCACCCCTTTCATATGGATTTGCTTTATATCCTAGTAAGGGCAATTATTTTTTATTTAAATTCAGGTTTCTCTTAGTTGCTTTTTTCTAGGTTAATTCAACATTCATGCCTTCTCATGTTTAGTTATATTTTTTCATCAAGTGGATTTTATTTTTTGACTTGCTCTATTTTATGGTTCATATGAATAAAATGTTTTTATTGAGCATCATTCCCTTTAATTTTATTTTATTTTTAAAGCTTCTAGATAACATGTTCTACCTTTATTTTCACATCATAAGTTCCCCTACTTGAAACATGAAAAACAAAACATTGCATACCATGCCAATTTCTACTTTTGTTTTCTTTGAAAACTATTTTTATTTTTATCATTGTTAGCATTTCTACTTTTGCATACTTTTATTAAAAAAAAAAACATGTTTTACTATTCCTATTTGATATATTACAAAACAATATATGCATTATGCTCAATCTTTGCATTGATGTTACAATACCTCCTAATTACCTGCTTACGATCCATGAATACAAGTGAGCATCTAAAATTTTCATTTTCCTTATATATCATATGGTTGGCTTAGTTACTTTGTCGTGGGGCGACATCTGGACTGGCACGCTTTAAATGAGAGCCTCCTAAGAGGTATGTTGTTGGGAAAGGAAAGGGTTTTAGGTTTCATCATAAAATTATGATTAAGGTTTAGGAGTTGCCACCTAGCATTAAGGTTATTAGGAAACCTATGGTATGTGAGACTTTGAGTAAGGAACTGGTTGTGTAAGGGAAAGATGTATCACCCCCAGTACACCATACCTAAGGTAAGCTGCATTATTGTTTGATTGTTTTTCTAAGTCAAGTTTCTATTTGTTAGTCGTTTTCTAAGGTTAGGCTAACAAAAGTCCAACCCAATGCAACTTAGTCACTGGCCTAGTCTAGTGACTAAGTTGCATGAATAGTGGAACGTGAATTATAATTCACGTTCCACTGTTTATATGTAGTGGTTCACGGGTGAAGAAGAAGAAGAAGAAGAGAGGGAGAGGCTTACTTAGCTTGGGAGGAGCTGCTGGTCCGGGAAATTGACATGAAGCTAGTGACGGTTGTCATAACCCATTTTTGGGTTATTTCCCAATTCACATTTTTTCCTCTCTCTTTAAAAAATAAAATAAAATACAAAAAAAATCAAAAAATATAACAGTGAAAAGAAGATGTTAGAACGCTCAGAAAGTAGTCAAAATTTGGTTGAGGAGGTTTAAAAATACAAAAATTAAAATTTGGTAGTATTTTATTGACTAATGATAGCCCTGTTGACAAAGAAAAATTCAATTCAAGAAAAAAAAATCCAAAATCAGAGGTTTATGGACTCAATTAAATTTTATTGGAGGTTTAATTGAATTTATATAGGGTTTGATTACAAGAAAAATTAATTTTTAAGTCAATTTAGGCTTTAATTAGAAGGAATTAAAGTTCTGGAGTCAAATTATAATTTTGGAGAGTTGATTTGGTCAAATCAGGGGTTTAATTACATAAATATTGAAGTTTAAGGGCCAATTAGAGACTTTATTGAAGAAATTTGAGACCAATGACTAAAATGCAAAACGCGCGCAAATTGAAGGATTGACTTGAAATCTGGCGCTTTGGCGCCAGTTTTCATTTAAATGAAACGACGCGTTTTAATCAAAACGACACCGTTTCATGTGTTCTAAAAAAAAAAAAGACGAAACGGTGCTGTTTTGAGGCGGCACTGTTTCTTCTTCTTCTTCTTCCCCCGGACGTGCAGCAGGGGAAGATAAGTCTTGTTTTCTTCCCTTTTGTCTCTTCCCCTCCATGTGCTCTGTAAGCCAGAATTAGACGCGACTCGCCTCATGATGAGATGCCAGAGCAGCCGTGCCTCGCAAGCAACGCCCCCATTGGCCACATCGGCCGACGCCGTAGCGGTGCAGGAGACGTGCACCCTATGCATGGGCAGCATTGGGATGGGGCAGGGTCGACCCCGCTCCGCCTGCCCCTATAAATAGTGACCCGAAAGGATGAAACGAAAGAGGAAAAATGGCAGAAAAAGGGGAGGGCAACCGAGAGAGAGAGAGAGACAGAAACAAAAAAAAAACAGGGGAGAACATAGGAGGAGGAAGAAAGGAAAAAGAAAGAAGAAAGAGAGGGAAAGAGAAGCCGGGCGGAGAGACAGACGCGAAGAAGGAAGAACATAAGACAGAAGGAGAAAACCAGCGGGGGGAGAAGACACCGACTGGTGTCTCTACATGGCGGAGAAGAAGCGCCGCTGTTGTCACTAGGCTTCATAGTCACTGTCACCGCAGCGCCACCGAGAACAACCACCAGCATCACCTCCAGCTCAATCTCCCGAGATCACCGCCTTAGGTAATTCTTCTTCTCCCCTAGCTGTTGGTCCTAATTCACCTTCTTGCAAACTAATTAGTCGGTTACTGTGCATGCGCACAGTAACCAGTCATGGGTTTCTTTCCTTCTCCGGCGGGCTGGAACATCAGCCCAGCCCACGCGGTTGGGCTGAGTCCAGCCCTTTTTTTGGCTCCGGGCTGGAACATCAGCCCAGCCCACGCGACTGGGCTGAGTCCAGCCCTTTTTTTGGCTTCGGGTTGGAACATCAGCCCAGCCCACGCGACTGGGCTAAGTCCAGCCCTATTTTAGGCGGGCTGGAACATCAGCCCAGCCCACGCGGCTGGGCTGAGTCCAGCCCTATTAACTAAAGGTTGGAACATCAACCCAGCCCACGTGGCTTGGCTGAGTCCAGCCTTGCGGCTGAGCCAATACAGGCCCAGCCCAGCCCATTTTATTTTATTTATTATTTATTTTTTTCTCTCTTTTTGTGTGTTTTTTTTAATTATATATCTATATTTTTAAAAAATTTATGATTTTCCCATGGATTTTTCTACGTCATTTAGACTAAGATTGGTATGTATTTTTATATCATAAAAATACAAATCCGGTATTAAAAATACCCGGTTTTAAAAAAAAAACTTTTGTTTTCATGCATACGACCAAGTATCTCAAAGCTAAAAAACTCATTGTATTTTTTATATATATAGAAAACTTCAACACACACACACACACACACATTTTAGCATGCATTTTTGGCTTTAATAACCAGTTCATTAAAGTCATGAGAACTTGGCCAATATTTCAAAAAATCAAAAATTCAAAAATATTTTGTTTTTTTAATGTCTGGGATTACGAATTTATACGTAAAACGTATTCCTAATATTAAAAAGGTAGTTCTTTTATAGACATTAGGCCGGTTAGATTTTTACCCCATAAGATAAGAACCTCCTTACTAAGGAGGGATTTTCTTGAACCCTAGACATACCAACATGATAAGACCTTAGATTTTTTTTATCAAACAATAAAATAATACAGCTTACCTTAGGTAGGGCGTATTTGGGGTGCTAATACCTTCCCTTTACGCAACCAGTCTCCGTACCCAATCTCTAAGACCAGTTAGGGTTCCTAGTGACCAAAATATTTGGTGGCGACTACCATTCCATTTTTCACCGCTAAGAGATAAAGAATTCCTTGTCTCACCATATTTTCTAGCATAGATAGTCATACCACACCTGATGATTGAGGGTGGTGGGCGATCACCGCGACGCCGCACATGTGCGACAACGGTGTTCGTGGAGGAGTCAGTGCTACTACTATTACTACTGGTGCTAGAGAAAGAAGAAACCAAAATGGTGGCGACTGTTGGTCTCTGGAGTTGCTGCTGTTGCTGCCATTATGGAGGAAGAATGAGAAGCAACATGTGGAAAGGTAGAAGTGTAGTGGCGCTAATGAAGGAGTTAGTGGCTGGCGTTGGCCGTGGGAGGAAGAAAAAGAAACCTTTAGCAAGTAGGAGAAGTTGGTAGAGGAGAGAGAGAAGCTTGTGGTGGCTCCTCATATGAGGTGGTCGGCTGGTAGTTATGCTAGTGACTTGTGGTGGAGCTGGTGGTTGACAAGCCGGTAGTGATGATAGTTAGTGGTTGAAATGACGAAGAGAGAGGGAAAGAAAAATGGAAGAAAAACTAGGGGAGAGGCTGGTTTTTTTCAATTTTTACACCTAATTTTCTCCTCCTTTGGACCATAAAATCTAACCTTATTTATAGGGGGTGGAAGATGGATGTTTCGTCTCTAATGGTTCCAAATCTTGGCCCTTGATTCAACTAAAAAAGATCCCCAACTGTTTGCTCAAAGTAGCTATCATAGGCTGTCAGATTTGTTGCAGGAAAGGGCTGGTCAGGTTGGCCATTTTGGGATGGTGTTATAGCCTCTATGGCGTCAATCAACCAGAACGGATCACACTGGCATGTAGTCAAGTGTCAAGTGATTATTTTCATGTAAATTTTGTCCAATTTGGTGGAAAAATGAAGCATAAAATGCCTCAGTAAGGAGGCCACTCGAGTAGCCTCTTCGGATAAGAAGATGAGTAGTCAACCCCAAAACAATGTTGCTTTTGTTAAATTTTATTTTAGTCATTCAATTTATGATTTCTCTTAAATACACCCCTGATTGGCTTGAAACTTTTAATTTTGTTCAATTATGCCCTTGATGAACTTCAATTTCAACCCAAATTTCAGCGTGTTTTTCATATTAGTTCTTGGTCTTGAGTTTATGCAATTTGACCCTCAATTGACCATTAAACTTTCAATTTTCTTCAATTTCACCCCTGATTTAAATCAATTGGGTCTTCATAGTTCGGTGCCTTTTTCAAAATGGTCATTGGCTGCGAATTTCTTTAATTTAGCTCTTAATTGACCCCAAAACTTTGATTGTCTTGCAATTTTACCCCTGATTTCAATCAATTAACTTGGTAAAAATTAAATTTGGTTTCCTAAAATTCCAACCTTCTCAATTAAGATCAAATTAGACTCCCAAACTTAATGTTTCACCAATTAAGCTTCAAATAAAATTAATTTAACCCATTAAAAATATAATTAAGTCCTTGCACCTAATTAAATCCTTCAATTGAACCCAAATTAATTCTTAAACATAATTAAAATTTAAATTGGCCCAAGATTAAATTAAATTGGCCTATTAAAAATCTAATTATATCCATAGGCTTAATTTCTGTGCAAATTCATCCAATAATGATTTAATTTGACCTTTAATCTGCATTGTCTCTTTAGTTTTGTTTAAAATGAGGTATAATTAGGTTCCCGATTCCATCCAAAATTGCAACTTGATTTTTTCTACATGTGAAATCCTCTAAGCTTGCTTTTGCCAAAATGCCAGTCTTTATTTTATTTTTTGATTTTTTTTTATTTTGAAAAGAAAAAAGATGAATTTGAGGGATAACTTAGAAATGGGTTATGGTAGTTACCCTCCTCTTTACAATGTTTACGATAGAAAGTCTTGTAAAAGACTTTAAATAGTAAGCTTTGTAAAGAATAAAATAATGAGATATGATGGAATCACTGGATCAAGAAATGATCAATCCTTCTAAAAGTGTTTGAAGTGAGGGCTCAAAAGCACGCTCAAAGAAAAAAAAAGACAGGGCTAGAAAACACATTATTCAAGGACTAGAAAAGATACTCGAAGGAAAAATGAGATTGGATTTGTAAAGAAAAAGATGATCTTTGAAAAAGACCTTTCGAATTGGTATGGTTGCACCAGGCAACCTGCCTCTTGGTAGAATTCAAAATTTTTGGAATGGTCAAATTATCGTGGGTGACCTGCCTAGGTGAAAAATGCAAAGACTTTTCCAAAGTGGTCTTATTGTAAAGGATGACATACCCAGACAAAAAAAATGCATGGATTTTATTCGAGTGTTGTCATTGTAATGGGCGACCTGCTCAGAAGGAAGATTCGACTTTCATGGCAAAAGGATTTGGCCAGAGATGTCTTGAAGGGATAACGAGATAGGGCTGGAGAGGGGAACAAAAAGAGATAGGTTATAAAAAGCATACTATCTGGTATATGAAGGTTGGAAAGCGCACTCGGAATGAGGTAAAGTTAGAAAACGTACTATTAGAGAGACAGGGGGCCAAGAAGCACACTATTCTAATATGCAAGGGCTATAAAGCGTACTATGAAGAAGACAAGGTTAGAAAGTGCACTATTTTGATATGTGAGGACTAGAAAGCACACCCAAAAAGGCAAGAAATGAGCTTGTGAAGCTTCTCTTTTATGATGGTTGAGGGATCAAAGGCATACTCAAATAGATATGGTTGGTAAAGTACTAACCCATCAAGGATTGTTTTTCCTAATTTCATAATGAGGACTCAAGTGCAATGCATAATGATGTATGTGTACTTACCTGAGAAATATAGGTCCCCTTTTCTTCATGGAGTTTCCTTTTGAAAGTTTGAGTCTCTATAGTAAGCTTCGCTGTCTCTTTTGTTCTTGCTTACTCGAGTCACAACTTGTGATCTTGACCTCTAGAAAGGGCCCAATATTATCAAACTTCTTTACCCTCAATCTTTATCTTAAAGGTTGCCAGCTCTACCCTTTATTTGTTGTTTTCTTAGAAAGGGAATTATAGAGCCAACCCTATTATGTATTTTTTGGATTGCCCCCCAGCCTGATCATGCCCCCAAATTTAGGTTTTCTATGGAGATGAGGCTATGCGGAAGAAGATTTGATTATTTACAAAGAGTTATTTTCAAGGAGAATTTTTGGAATTTTCAAAACTATTCCAAATACAAAAACCATTTGGAGATCAGTTTAAAGCAAACTTGTTCTGAAGAAATTCAAATGATTCCTAAGGAAAAGTCTTCGTAAGTGTTGAAAATTTTTGTTTTGCTTTTGGTGAAAATATGAACATTTTGTTGGTCAAAGGGGTTTAAGCTTCAATTTGAGGGTTTTAGAGTACCACTCTTCAAAGCATTCATGTTATTTGTATGAATAATAAAACTTGTTTCGCATGAGAAAACATTGCCTGCCTTATATCATAAAGGGCTTGATTAGGCACATAACATAGGCTTTGGCTATTGGCTATGAAGAAAACATATATTTATAGGCTTAAAAGGTGTTTAAGGGATTTCAAGACTAAGGATCACTAGTGCTTGTTTCCAGACCTCTTTTGGTCCAAGTATTTCTAGACCTTGCAAAATGGTCCATCGTGTCCCTCGGTGCCGGGCTTGGTTCTTTTCATCTTTGTTTTTTCTTCATTTAGTTTTGAGCATTATCATCATATAAGTTATTTTTGTGGTATGCTCAAAACATTTTTGATTCTTTAGTTTCTTTCATGCCCCCTAACTTTGTTTGGGTACCTTTAATCATTGAGGAATTTTTTTTTCTTTTTGCACTTGCCTCCCAATGTGGGGTGTAATCCTAGCCAAGATTATTTTTCAAGAAAAATGCATTAGACTCAAAAGGGAACTACAAAGGATTTTTGTAATAGTCCGACTATACAACTAGATCAATGGTAAAAGATTCCAACATATCCTCTTTATTTGAGGGTAATTTTTTTTTCCCAAAAATTCGGCAGAGTTTCGTTTGCATTTAGGTCATCCCAAGTTATCGACTACTATTAGTTTACTCAATTAAGCCATCATCACAAGGTCCCTTAATTCCGGACCTTATATCAAACCTCATTATTCCACACCTCATACAATCCACATAATATATATATATATATATATATATATATATATATATATATATATCCTACGAGCAAGTTCAATATGAACATGGTCCAACACATTATATCATAAAATTTAAAGGAAAAAGGAATACTAACATGCAAAGAAAGTATTTACAATATAAGAAGTGTTCTTAAATATTTCAAAAGGGTTAATTACAAGATAACTAAAATACTACATGCTAAGCTGAACCTTTATAAATACATCAAGGTTTGCACAAAAGTATACTACATAAACACGTTAATTCCCTTTTGTTTTAAGTTAAATATTTACATAAGCTTCACAAAGTAGAGTCCTAAACTAATGATCTTCTTGGATGTTTGATGGACCTGTTACATAAGTGAACATACCATTATGTTGATAAAAAATATATGTATGCTCATGTAATGAATACGAATGAAGTATTAACTTTCTATCGAATCCATGACAATTCTAACAAAGAACTTATATTTTGCTTGTAAATCTTTTAAACCCAATTAACACTCATTTGTATATTCTTAATTGAATAATCTTATTTACTTGCATAAACTGGGTGACCTTGCAAGGTTTAATCTTGTAATTCATTTCCCGGCAATCCTATCACGGATGCCATTAGCCGGAGCTAATCATGTAATTCATATCCCGGCAATCCTATCATGGATGCCATTAGCCGAAGCTAATCATGTAAATCATTTCCCGGCAATCCTATCACGGATGCCATTAGCCGAAGCTAATCATGTAAATCATTTCTTGGCAATCCTATCACAGATGCCATTAAGCTAATCTTGTAAATACACTAGGCTTCATTTACATTGAACACGATATTTATTATAATTGCATTCACTAGAAGGATTCTAAATTGTATAAGTGCAAATAGAAGGGAAAATCAAGCACCTGCTTCGCCTGTCTCGCGACCTCCCCTAACAGAAGATCCAATCCTGGTTGCTCCTCCTGAATCACAAGGAAGTTTTTTTTTTTTTGGTTATGATTCCTTCAAGCTGATATTATAGAGAATTCATATTCATCCATTACTCATATGTTACTTTCTATGCATGTTCATTTTCTCATAATAACATACTTACATATATCATGTATATTTTCAGAGTTAGTATCTCACTATACAAGTGTTCGTATGACTCAATTCTTTTATATTCTTATTTATAGTATTCACATGAAAGTCTACTGTTACTGTCCAATTTCCAACTGTTACTGTCTAACTTTGAACTGTTATTGTCCAATTTCCAATTGTTATTGTCTGACTTTGAACTGTTACTGTTTGACTTTGAACTGTTACTGTTTAACTTTTCTAACTATTACCGTCTGACTTTGAACTGTTACTATTTGACTTTTCCAACCGTTACTATTTGACTTTGAATCGTTACTGTTTGACTTTGAACTGTTATTGTTTGACTTTGAATTGTTACTGTCCAATTTCCAACTGTTACTATCTGAACACTTATCAGATTTTTAACTATATATAATGTTCTAAAACTCCATTTTAAGTGAGCTTGATCTCGTTAGAAAGCTAAGACACAAGGCTACTAGTTCTATGAGGGAGGAGAACCTAGTTTTGCCTCCAAGATAGTCAAAATTAATCATTTATTAATTAGTCCTACTGCCCTACATACTCAGTCACGACTTAGTCTCAGTTGGTAACCCATAACTGGAGTTCTACATCTCCAAATTGAGCAAGACCAGTTTCCTTGGTTAACTAACATTCAAATTTACAATTTCTAGGAAGAACCCGATCCTAATACCCTCATCCTCCTACCCGAAATCTCATCGAAAGTTAGGAGACAAGTCTGTCTAGATTCGTCTCCCCCTCCCCTTCACACAATTCTTTCATAAACTACATACCACACACATGAATTAACTTAATCTCAACAATAAGTACTTTTTCCCCAATTTATTTCTAAGAACCCTAACCTATGATTCAATATCAAGGCATCAATTCTTTATCGAATTTAAAAATGATTTTTTTTTAAGATCATGTTTAGAATACCTTACCCGGTACAAATTAAGATTTTGATCTTCAACCAATTGAAGATTTTCAACTCCCTCCTTTCTTTTCTTCTTGTTTAATTTCTTGGTAATCCTTTGCTCTCAAGTGTTTATCCCATCTATAAGCTCTTAATCTTGGACGGGTTCTTGAAATTTTAGTGTTCTCTCTTGATTTCTCAAGAATGGGTATAAAACTCCATATCTTCTCTCCTTATGGTTCCTACAGATTTTTTTTGGTGAGGAGAGAGTATTTATACTCTATATTTTTCCTTATTTGCATTTAGGCCCCCCTTTTCCTTTAAGTGTATTATTCTCTTCAATTAAATCCAACCCTCAACAGTACCGGGTTTATTATAATGTCTCAAATTATTTCACCCGGAAATTTATATTCAAAAATTTCTGAATTTCTATTTTTATTTAACCATATGCATGAATTTCTTCACTTTTATTTATTTATTATTTTTCCCGGGGTTTACAATTTTTTTAGTATTGTTAAAGGACTATCAAAGGTGACATTTCCTCATTTGAAACACATGCATTCAAAATCGGTAAGCTTTGCTTTCTTTCATGCGAATATGCAAAATGGTTTCTCATTATTCATTCAGCTTAAACTTGGCTTTGAAGTCATCTCATGGTGTTCAAGTTGTTCTTCAGGTTTTTCTAGGTGTATAGTCACCTTTCTAGGATATCGCTTGAATTTCCAGAACTTGTTTGTTATAACAAACAACAATTTGAATTTTTTTAATACTAAAACCTTGATTTCACAAAAATTCTTGTGAAAACATGGGATCATGCATAGTTTTTTAAGGAAAAAGGACTCACATCGAAGAAATCTTAGCCAAACTTTGATTTTATTGATTGATGATAATAATACATCAAGCATAGTATTTATTTATAACATCAGAGTTTACAAGTCTAGGTAGATCTTCTCCGTCCATATTTGTCAGAATTAAGGCTCCTCTCGAAAAGCTTTTCTCACCACATATGGTTCTTTGTAGTTTGGCGCCCATTTACTCTGATCTTCTCCTAATGTTAGTGAGATCTTCTTCAACACTAGATCTCCTTCCTTAAATACCCTTGGCCTAACCTTCCTGTTATATGCTTTCGCCATTCTGCTTTGATATAACTGGTGGTGGCAAATGGTTGCTAGTCTTTTTTCATTTGATTAAGTTTAACTACTCAAATCTTAACCTTGCCCACTTTAATTGATCTAGTTTTGCATCTTTCAGGATTTGTAGTGATGAAATCTCTATTTCTAAAGGCATAACTGCCTCTATCCCATATACCAAAGAATATAGGGATGTATTTGTGGAAGTTCTAACTTTGGTGTGGTATGCATGAAACGCGTACGGAAGCATCCCATGCCAATCTTTGTAGGTGACCACTATTTTCTGAATGATCTTCTTGAGATTCTTATTAGCCGCCTCAACCACTCCATTCATTTTCAATTTGTAAGGGGAAGATTGAGATGTTTAATCTTCCATTTGGCGCAGAGTTCAGCAATCAACTTTCCATTGAAATTCTTAGCATTATCAGTTACCAATCTTGCTGGTAAACCATAATGACAGACCAAATCCTTCTCAATGAATCTCTTGACTACTTTCTGTGTTACATAGGTGTAAAAGTTGGCTTCTAGCCATTTAGTGAAGTATTCGATGGCCACCAAAATGAATTTATGTCCGTTGCTTGCTTTGGGATTGATTAGTCTTATGACATCCAAACCCCACATATCAAAAGGCCAAGGCAAGGTCATATTGAAAAGCAGTGTTGGAGGTGAATTTATCTTATCACCATATATTTGACACTTATGACACCTTTTAACATAGTCTGCACAGACTCTCTCAATGGTCTACCAGAAATATCTTGATCTTTGCATTTACTTTTCCATCATATGGCCATTAGCATGGGTGGCACAGATCCCTTCATGGACCTTCTTCAAGGCTTGCTCAATCTCATTCTCTTTCAGACACCTAAGTAGAGCCCTGTCAAATGACTTTTTATATAAGATTTCCTTGTCCAAGTAAAAGTTTAAAGCCATTCTCCTTAAAGTCTTCTCATCTATCTTAAAAATCCCTTGAGGGTGTTCATGGTATTAGAGAAACCTCTTGATGTCACTGTACCATAATTTCCTGTCTAGGGATTCTTTAATTGTGCAGTAGTGAGCTTGGAGGTCTTTGACTTTGATATCTATTGGTTGGATCTTCCCTTGAGTAACAACTTGTGTCATTAAAGCTAGGGTGGTCAAGGCATCAACAAACTGATTCTTATCTCTACTTATATGGGTGAATTTGATCTCTTTAAATTCATTTGCTAACTTTAAGAGATAGTTTTGATATGGCTTTAACTTCTTATCCTTGGTTTGTCACTCCCCTTTTACTTGGCAGATTATTAGCAGGGAATCCTTGAAGACTTCAAGCTTCTTCACCTTGAGTTCTAAAACAGCTTCCAGGCTAATGATGCAGGCTTCATACTCAATCGTGTTTTTGGTACATTCAAATTATAGCCTTACCAAAACAGGGTATTGCTTCTTTTCTGGGAAAATTATTACTCCTTCAACCTTATTTCCTAATATGTTTTACTGCTCTATCAAAGTAAAGGGTCCACCTATCACTCTCATCTATCATTCTCAACTATCAGCACATCTTCATCTAGGAGGTGAAAATTTAATGTTTCGTGGTCTTTTACTACATGATCTGTGAGATAGTCGGCGATTGCAATTCCCTTTATAGCTTTTCTTGTCATAAAAACAATGTCGTATTCTACCAATAACACTTGCCACCTTGTTATTCTTCTTGACAAGTAAGGCTTTTCACAGATGTACTTGAGCGGGTCCAATTTCAAGATCAACCAAATTGTGTAGTACAACATATATTGTCTGAGTCTTTTTGCATTCCACACTAAAGCATAACATAGCCTTTCAATTGTCATGTACCTGGATTCACAATAATTGAATTTTTTACTCAGGTAGTAAATGACTTGCTTTTTCCTTCCTGACTCGTCATGTTGACCCAGCACACAACCCATGGTTTTTTCCATTACTAACAAATACAGGATCAGAGGCCTTCCTAGTGTTGGAAGTACTAGCAGTGGAGGGTTTTTTTATAAGTACCTTTTTATTTAGTCAAAAGCTTCCTGACAATCATTGTCTCATACTCCAGGATTTTTCTTTTTGGGCAAGCAAAAAATTGGTTCACAAGTCATCATTAGCTGAGATATGAATTGAGCTATATAGTTCAAATGCCCAAGGAAACTTTTTACTTCCCTCTATGTCTTAGGTACTGACATTTCCTGGATGGCTTTGGCTTTATCTAGATCAACTTCTATTCCTCAGTTACTTACTACGAAACCTAGCAATTTTCTCATCCTTACCTCGAACTAGCATTTTGCAGGATTCAGTTTCAGTTGGTATTTTTATAGCCTCTCAAATAGTGTCCTCAATACTTGCATATGATCTTCTTCTTTTTTTACAAGTATATCATCCACATAGACCTCCACTTCTTGGTGCATCATACTGTGGAACAGAGTGACCATTACTCTTTGATATATAGCCCTAACATTCTTCAACCCAAATGCCATAACTTTATAGCAAAATGTTCCAAAACATGACAAAGGTTGTCTTTTTTTATCTTTTTTTTTCCATTCTAATTTGGTTGTAACTAGAGAATCCATCCATTGATGAATATGTTTCATTCTTTGCAGCATTATCAACCAGAACATCCACATGGGGTAAATGAAAGTCGTCTTTTGCGCTTGCCTTATTCAAGTCTCTATAGTCCACACACACCCAGATCTTGTCATCCTTTTTGGGAAGTATGACCACATTAGCTACCCATTGAGGATAGTGGACTACATCTGGAAATCTCGTATCCCACTTTTTCGTATTTCTGCCTTCACCTTGAGTAGTATATCTAGGCGCATTCATCTAGTTTTCTACTTAACTGGTTTGCTTCCCTAAACTAAAGGAATTCTATGAACCACTATGTCAAAGTCTAGACCAAGCATATCTGTATAAGTTCAGGAAAAAACATTTGCATACTCATATAAGAGAGAGACTAGCCTATTTCTTTCATTGGTTGTAACAAGAGTGACAACTTTTAACTCCCTCTTCTCTTGTTTAGTTCCTAAATTCATGACTTCTAGCTCCTCACTAGTAGGTTTCCAAGTTCTCTCAAAGTTTTCTACTAACCTAGTAAACTCTTTCATATCTTCTTCTTCCCATTCTTCATCACCCATTCCAAAAATATTATCAAAGTTTAGCCAATTATTCTTAGTATAGTGGTTTTATGAATCATTGGCACTTTTAGGATTCCTAAAAGTGTAAGGTGTGCTCGTGTAAGTGTGTTGTTTGCGAAGAGACAAAAGGATGAAGGCACATTATGGACACAAGAAAAATACATGATCTTATTAAAACAAAGGTGCTCATTTAACATAGAAAGTCTTGTGGCATTATGTGCCAAATTACCAACAAGACTAGAACAAGAAAAAACAAGTTTAAACATCCAACTTGATCAAACAAGAGCAATTACTTTCTAAACACAATAGGAGAAGGCTCCATCTTCTAGTTTTCGTACACCTCTCCTTCAATCAATCTTCACACAAAAGCTCTTGTAGAGGGTTCATTAACGGTGTGAATAGAAAGTTATAGCAGAACTTTGTCCTTTATTTCCACCTTTGTTTCCTCTATCCATCCCTCTTCTTGGCATTCCAGGGTGCTAATGTGAAGATCTACTATACCAGACCTGATCACTTCCACAAACCTTGGAAAAGATACTTAGAGCGGTGGAATGGCAAGTTCCTTTTCCTCTAGCTCTCTTCCTTCAATCCTTGTCATGCTTGCCTCCCTTCTAAAGCCCGCTTGTAATCACCTTTCTTAGGCTTATATCCAAGCTGAAACCTTTGATCTACACACTTTATCTTTGTCACATTGATTTGTCCAGGCATTCAATTCCTAGGATCATATTAGAAAGGAATCTCATTCTTTAAAAAGCATTTGGCAGCCACTTTTGTTGTTTCTGGGATTCTTGGCTTTTTCAATGCTGCACCCTCAGGAACCCATTTGACATTCATGATTGCAAAGGCATGAATATTCTCATCCTTGCAATCTTTGGCCTCAAAAGGTATGGCCATATTTCTAATCATGGAAACTGTCTCTTCAACTTTTACAATTATCAGCATCTCATTCGTTATATATTTCATACACTGGTGCAATAAAGAAGCCATTGCTCTAGTTGCATAAATCCATGGCCTTCCCAATAATATGTTATAGGATGGGTGGATGTCCATTACTTGCAACGTCACCATGAACATTTGTGGCCTTATGTACAACTCCACTTCCAAGGTCCCCACTATTTGCATCGGTGAACCATCGTATACTCTCGTCATCATGGTACTGTGTTTCATTTGTTATTCATTGATGGACATTTTTTTATCTGATTTAAAAAATTTATTTAATTTTACACCAAATTTACACTTGGGATTTACAGATCTTCATCAATATCAATAAACTATAGCTAAGACTGATGCTTTTCTTAGAGATATAGGAAACAAAGGCTTTGCTTTTCCCTCTGTAAATGATGATGAATGAATGTAAAAGTTGTCATTGGATATTAATGAAAAGGGCTTGGACCCAACCTTTTGAACAATATATTGTACTAATGAGTATAAATTTATTGAGCATCGAATCAGATTAAATTCCTTCGACAGTTACAAAAGGATCAGAAATCTTGCCCACATCTAAACATACATCATCATGCATAACAACACATCTATATGCATTTGTATTTATGAATGTTGGAATATGCCCAAACATGCATTCGAAATATAGGCCCCCCTGCCAAGGTCTACAATACAAGGTTTCATAAAAAGATGGAAAATGAAGAAAGGGCTCACTTCAAGGCTCACTACCAGAAAGAGTTGGACGGCGTCAAAAATAACATGGCTCGGATGACTAGTTTACTCGAGCAACTCCTGCGAGCGCAATCAGGGGAAGGGACATCCATTCAACAGCCGACTTCGCTACCACCACTAGCGGCCCTAGTTATCATCAACGCATAAAATTTAAAGGCAAACCTCACCACTAGACTACAAGGAATGACAAGCATTCTGATGGCTCACCCAACTATGCTTGCTCAAATGCTGGCCACTATAGACGTGACCATGTGAGAATCCCAGGGGATTAAAACTTCTGGCCACCCCAAACAAGATAAATGGGTTGCCTAGGAGGAAAGGTTGAAGGTTGTTAAGGAATTCGACGTCTATAACCCAGTTAGAGCAGCTGAGATATGCTTGGTACCAAATGTAGTAGTACCCAAAATGTTTAGGGTGCTAGAGTTTATCAAGTACACAGGGTTGGAAGGCCCTAATACACGCCTAAGGTCGCAATAAAATGGTGGAGGTCATACACAACAACAAGTTCCTTATCCGCTTCTTTCAGAATAGCTTGACTGGTTTTGCACTAAGCTAGTATTTGACTTTAGATAATACCAAGGTTAAGAATTGGAGCAATCTTGCTGATGCTTTCCTAAGGCAATACAAATTCAATATTGACATCACCCTGTATCAAACAAGTTTGATGGTAATGGAGAAAGGCAACAAGGAAACAATGAGGGAATATGTTCATAGGTGAAAGAACAAGGTGATGCATGTGCAACCGCCTTTGTTAGAGAAAGAAATGGTGACTCTGCTCGCCAATACTTTTAAATCTCCATACTATGAGTACTTGATGGGAAGCTCTGCCTAACATTTTTATAATGTCGTTGTTATCGTTGAAGGAATAGAGCAAAGGATTTACATGGAGAAGGAAGGATGTTGATGTAAGTAATATAGAAGAAGGGTATAAAGGTAAGAAGGATTTTTAAGCCCAAAGCTATCATAACCAAAGCTACCAAGCTCTACCTTCCAAAATACCCAATATCAGCTTCGCCAAGTCTTTTCCAATAAACCAGCCCACCTACCCTTCAAAAATTCAAATTGAAAGAAATTGAAAGAGAACATACCGAAGAAACCAAGAACAACTCCCACCTTTACCAATGCCTTTAAAGGAGATTTATGCGAAACTACTAAGCGTGGGTCATGTAGCCCCCTTCCTTTTCCACCAGTTAAGCCCCCTTTTTTCCTATTTGGTACAAATTAGAACGAACGTGTGAATACCACACCAAAAATCCTGGCCATAATATTGATAGTTGTTTAGTATTCAAGAGGAAGCTCTTGTAGTTATTCAAGGCATGGTGGATAACCTTCAAGGATACACCCACCATCTATTCTAACTCTTTGCCCAATCATGCTTCTAGTAGTGGAGGAATAAACACAGTAGAATATGGAGAGAAGAAAAAGCAAATTCTTAGGGTGACCATAGATAGGTTATATGACATGTTGATGTATGTCAGTTACTTGCCAACAAAAAGTGTAGAAGGAAAGGGAAATAATTTTTTGTAGGTTTTAAGAAGCAATGAGACACAACACTGAAAAATATGAAGGGTTTCACCAGAAGGTGACACAAGTGATGACTCTCGATCTTTTACCGATAAAGTAGAAGGAAGAGTATGAGGTCGTTGGCATGATAGGTTTCCAAGAAAGGAAAGTGAAAGTGTGTAAAATCCAACCCGCTGAAAGCAGTCCACCAAAACTTGTCCTAACAAGGCCCGCCTTTACCCATAATAAAAATTATAATGCACTAATTTATAATTATGGAGGCTCCTCTCCACTATTGCAAACCGAGATTGACATATTAACTTAGAGTGGCAGATGTTTTACGCTTAAAGAATTAGAGAAGCAATGGAAGGTTATGGATGTTGTTACAGGTATGAAGGTGAACAAACTGATAAGTGAGGAGGAGGTTGGAAAATTTTTGAAGCTGATGAAGCACGATGAGTACAGTGTGGTAGAATAGCTAAAGAAAACCCCTGTCAGGATATCCCTCATGTCTCTTATCCTAAGTTTTGAGCCCTACCAAAACACCTTGTAGAAAGTTTTGAATGAGGCATATGTTCCTCTAGATATGTCCCAACAGACCATAGAGCATTTGGATGGAAGAATCCAAACAACTAACTACCTATACTACACCGAAGATGAGCGTAACAAAAATTACTGTTAGGTCAACTTACGTTAGCATGACTTTGGGGAAAACAGATCGGTCTACTCTAGGGAAAAATGATAGGAAAAAATCAGCCTATCCTAGGTTAAGATTTATGGAGGATAAAACTAGTCGTAAGATAACTCAAAACAGGGATAATAATCAAAGATAACCAACACTCAAACATCCCCTCTCATTTAAGAAGGGGTATAAATGCAAGGAGAGAGGGAAGGTGACCCTTCCTCTTCCCCAAAACCTACCAAAACAGTTATAGCAGGCTCCTCTCTTGTCCAAAGAAAAAACTAAATAGATTCAGCTGCATGTCCTCTTTATTGAATGTGTGAGTAAAAAGAGAGTTAGAGAGTGAGGTGATGACTGAAACCATGAAAGGAGAGGGAGTGTATCAGGTCGGCTGGACAACAAAAGAAAGAAAGAAAAAAACCAGACATAAGAAGAAGAAGATACCACCAAACCTTACTCTAAGAGCTTGTTAAAAACATGAGGTAAGCTTAATTTCATCTCTTGGATGAGGATTTCCTCACGGTTTGGACAAGAAGAAGGGGGGAAAACCTAAAGTGGGAGAGAAGTGTTCGTGCACCTTAGCTCAAGAACTTATAACCAAGGAGAAACAAAAAAGGGAACCTAAGCAGAACCTTAAGGAAGAAAAGACTCATGTGCAGACCATTTTACATAAGAAAATGAATGAAATTGAATATAAAAACATGGGGAAGGGCTAGCCAAGTTGAAGGGATAACTAAATTCTGTGTGAAATGAAGTAATGCATGCATGATGATCTTGTTAGATTCATAAGGACATGCTGAAGCTAAAGCAGAATCTAAATTAATATTTATGTCTGAATTCTCACAAATGATTGATGTATTTGTATGATACATGAAATGAAATAATGAAAATGCTTGGATTGTGATCTTGTTGGGCTCCTAGGAACATTTTTGTGCTGGAACCAAAACTATATGGATGTTCATGCTTTGATTTTGTTATGAGATTGATGAAATTACATGAATATGTCTCAAATGAATGAAAATATGGTTATGGCATGATTGTCAATGATTTCTGAGTAAGTAGTAGACTAAGTACGCTGACAATCTCATGCATCAGCCGCAGGACTAGATTGTGCTACTGAATCATGTGTCACCAATAAATCTAAATCCTGTGTCACCAATAAATTTGTTTCGCTGCCGAATCCTGTGTCACTAGCAAATCAGTTTTTGTTGCCGAATCCTGTGTCACCAGCGAATCCTGTGTCACCTATCGAATCCTGTATCACCAGTGAATCAGTTTCGCTACCAAATTCTAGGTCACTAGCGAATCAGTTTTGGCTTTCGAATCTTGTGTAACTAGCGAATTAGGTTTCACTAACGATTTTCTACAATAGATTTACATATTAGAAATGACTTAAATGCTTGTAACGATTTCATAGTATGATTGTGTAATATGTGCAACACTTGAATGTGAATATGCGTATTCTTGGAATATGTATGGTGATGAGTTATGTGATTACCAAATGCAAATGTGTTGATTTGTGTTCATTGATGTGTTAGGTGGTGCGATCGGTATCAGACCTGCGACCGGACAAGGACACCTCACGGAAGGAGGAGGTAGGTAGCTTCCACCCACTTCTAGCATAATTTTAATTTCCCGGAATGAATTCACTATGAAAGATCAATTATCATACTATAGTGAATACCAAACCATTATGGAAAGTTTGAACCAACATTAAGAAGGATCTATTATTATTGAGTATTATGAAGGACTTACTATTGAGATATAGGGAATGTTAAACTGTTATGGATTGTTCAAATGAGTATTATGGTTAGCTTTGGCTAATGGCATCCTAGAAGGATGACCAGGGTATATTGATGATTTTCTTTGATTAATGACATCGTAGAAGGATGACCAGATTATATTAATGATTAGCTTCAACTAATGGCATCCTAGAAGGATGATTGGGTTGATGATTAGCTTCGGCTAATGGCATCTTAGATGGATGACCGAGGGTGTATGTTATGATTAGCTTTGGTTAATGACATTCGAGATGCATGACCGGATTGGAAAATTGTGATTAGCTATGGCTAATGGCATCCGAAGTGGATGACTGGGTGTGTAAATTGTGATTAACTACGGTTATGGCATCCAAAATAGATGACTGGTTGGGTATATTGTGATTAGCTACGGCCAATGGCATCCGAAAAGGATGACTGGGTGTATATTGTGATTAGCTATGGCAAATGGCATCCGAGATGGATGGCTGGGTGGTCATATTGGGATTATCCATGGTTAATGGCATCCAAATGGATGACTGGATTGGAATAAGATGGATAAACGTATTAGTGGTCTCGCAAAGGATGATCGAAATAAAACACAGTAAAATAACTACGACAAATGAATTAACTATGGTCCCTACCACAACTATGTGAAGGTTGGGATATGAGAGTAAGGATATTATAATTAAAGAGATATTAAGGATGTATTATGTATGTAAGGAGTAATGAAGGGATTATACTCACTTAGACTACGATATACTTTTAGTTATATGTTGACATGTTCTAGATTAATTATAATTCTTGTATCCATTTTGTTTTTGTAACAAGGACATCACACACTCAAGGTGCGTAGGAACCCCATTTCATAGATTCATATCTTTTGCAAAGAACTATGAATTCACCTATTTCATATGCTATGTATTTGTAGAAGGGAACGTACCATTTGTATAATTACTATTCAACATTTTTGTATAAACATATGTCATCACATTTTTAGATTGGGGATGTGAGGTTTATGTATGTATTAATATGATCTAACGTGAACTTATATATAAATATAATCATGATATTGTGCTGATCACCTTTATGAGATGTCGATTTACATTGTCCTATATGGATTGCACTTTACTAATGAATGGAATCCATTTACCAATCTCCAGAACGTTATTGAAAAGCATCGAGAACTTAACTTCTTACGAAAAAAAATGCCACCGATTTTGGCTTTGAAAAAGCCAGGTTTTTACAGTTGGTATCAAAGCACCTAGTTTGGATCATGAGGATCATTGATAATGGTGTTGTTATGATAAATTTTATGATGGTGCACACTTGACAGGGGACACAAAGAGAGCCACCATCCCTAGAAAGGAGGATCAGGGGCCGAAATGCACATGATTGGCAAGACGAAGATCTTTTAGATGATACTGCTTCTCATGCTCCAGTGAGATCACCTGGATCCTTGCGGGAGGAAACGCAGAAGCAGGGGAAAACTGGATACCTAATCGAACGGAGGAGGTACCCCCAAGAAGGATGGGGCATCAAGAAAGATCAGAGGCTCAATCGACATCTATCCCAACATGTATGCCCCCGTAGTATGTAGACCCAGAATGCCTAGTTCAGATAGTCAAAACAGTGATGGAAGGCATGGCTGGCTCTATGACATAAGGAACCCCTACGACACATATTTCGCAGGTAGCCACAACAATGTGGTGTTACTTGTGTTGTTGGTATAAAGCATGAGGGAAATGGGTCGCGAACCATAACTAGGGGAATAGGATGCAGAGATAGCGGGGAGGTGGATCAAGAAGGTGGAGAAGACTATGGTCCAAATTAATATACCTGAGGGTTTGCGGGTAAACTATGCTACTTAACTATGATCTGACTGGACCATGACATGGTGGGAAACTGTTTAACTAAAGCATGCGACTGAAACACTGACCTGGAATGACTTCAAATCAAAGTTTGAAAATCAGTTCTATTACAGGTACCATTGCAAGATGAAGGAACAAGAATTTTTTGCATTAAGACAGGGTCAAATATCGATTTTGGAATATGAACGGAGGTTCCATGACCTTTCACTATTTGCTCTACACTACATTCCCACTACAAAACATATGATTAAGAAGCTGAGAGATGAGCTCTGACAGGAATTGAGGCAAGGGTTGATTGCCTTAGGATTCAAGTTGGCGAGAGAATTGGTAGAGGCGACACAAGCTCTAGAAGCTTGCAATGGAGAAGGTCAATAGGGGCATCATGGAACAGGTAAAAAGAGAGATGAGGATGATTTTACTAGCAGACCACAGCTTTTAAAGAAGGGAAAAAGTGAAATTTTTTAGGCATCTAAGAAGAAAGGAACAATAGCAGTATCGTCTACCAATAATTGAGTGGAAGAGTGATGGGTGAACAAACTCATTTAAGAGCAAACCCTTTGGAGGGGACTAGTGACCGTAAAAATGTGAACTACCCTCAATGTATGAAATGCAAATAGAGGCTCTCAGCAGACTGTTTTGTTTCACTAGCGCGATGTTTTATATGTAGAGAAAAGGGTCATAGATGGAGAGATTATCAGTATGTGAGGTAAGGATGTCACTATTGCGGTGAAAGGGGTCATTATAAGAAGGAATGCCCCAAGAAGAACATTAGACAAGCACAGAGTATGCAATAATCAAGTCAAAGTCACCAACAATTCGTCATCGTGAATAAACCGATAAGATCTTCTCAATCGGGGAAAAACTCTAGTCAAAGGAGGCTAAGGGCATATAATGACCGAATTTCAAGAAGGGTTTTCCACCTGACGCAGGAAGAGGTTAGGGTTGCGTCCGATGTGGTAATAGGTACACTACTAATGAATAACTTTAATGTGCTTGTGTTGTTTGAACTAGGTGCTACCCACTCATTTATTACTAGGAGAATTGTCACCAAAATAGGGAAGGGGGAGAAAGTAATAGAAAAAAGGGTTCATAATTGGAACTCTAACATGAAACAGGGTATGAAATAGAAGTAAATTTAATGCCTTTAGAATTACATGATTTCGATATAATCCTAGGCATGATTAACTAAGTAAGTACAAGGCCATATAGATTGTTATACTAAAACTGATACGTTCCAAATATTGAGGGTTTCATAGTTAGTTATGATACCTCGAAGAAAAGACTTGGGTATGATTGATGTAACATGGAAAAATGATCGCTTATGCGGCAAGATAGTTAAAGACTCACGTAGAGAATTACCCGATACACGACTTGGAGTCGGTTACTGTGGTATTGCTCTAGGCATTATCACTATGAGTCCTTTTTAATTTCGAGGATGAAAATTATATTAGGAGGGGAGAATGTAACACCCAATAAAAATTAGTGTTAGGCCGACACACTAGGATGACTTTGGGGAAAATAGGTTGGCCTACTCTAGGGAAAAATGATGGGGAAGAACTAGCTTATCCTAAGTTAATATTTATGGAGGATAAAACCAACCCTAGGATAACTTAAAAGAGAGATAAGAACTAGAGATAACCAACATCCAAACACCCCTTCTCATTTAAGAGGGGGTATAAATGCAAGGAGAGAGAAACTAAATAGATTCAGCTATATGTCCCCTTTATTGAATATGTGAGTAAAAGGATAGCTAGAGAGTGAGGTTGATGACTAAAACCATGGAAGGAGAGGGAGTGTAGCAGGCTAGCTGGACAATAGAAGAAAAGAAAAAGAAAACCGAATAGAAGAAGAAGAAGATACTACTGAACCTTACTATAGGAGCTTGTTAAAAACATGAGGTAAGATTAATTTCATCTCTTGGTTGAGGATTTCCTCACGGTTTGGACAAGGAGAAGGGGGAAAACCTAAAGTGGGAGATTAGTGTTCATACACCTTAGCTCAAGAACTAATAACCAAGGAGAAACAAAAAAGGAACTAAAGCATAACCTTAAGGAAGAAAAGTCTCATGTGCAGACCATTTTTCATAAGAAAATGAATGAAATTGAATCTATAAACATGGGGAAGGGTCGGCTAAGTTGAAGGGATAATTAAATTGTGTGTGAAATGAAGTAATGCATGCATGATGATCTTGTTAGATTCACAAGGACATGCTGAAGTTAAAACAGAATCTAAATTAATATTTATGTCTGAATTCTCATAAATGATTAATGTATTTGTATGATATATGAAATGAAATAATGAAAATGCTTGGATTGTGATCTTGTTGGGCTTCTAGGAACATTTTTGTGCTGGAACCGAAACTATATGGATGTTCATGCTTTGATTTTGTTATAAGATTGATGAAATTACATGAAATTTTCAATAAATGAAAATTTCTACTGCAAAATCCTGTGTCACCAGCGAATTAGTTTCACTGCCAAATCGGCGAATTAGTTTCACTACCAAATCATGTCTCTAGCGAATCAGTTTCATTGCCAAATCAATTTTGCTGTCGAATCATGTGTCACCAACGAATCCGTTTTCGTTGTCGAATCCTGTATCACCAACGAATTAGTTTCACTACTAAATTCTAGGTCACCAACGAATCAGGTTTTGCTGCTAATTTTCTATGACAGATTTCCACATGAGAAATGACTTAAATGCATGCAACGATTTCATGGTATGATTGTGTAATATGTGGAACACTTGAATGTGAACATGTGTATTCTTGGAATATGTATGGTGATGAGTTATCAATTTCATGGTATGATTGTGTAATATGTGGAACACTTGAAAGCGAACATGTGTATTCTTGGAATATGTATGGTGATGAGTTATGTGATTACCAAATGCAAATGTGTTAATTTGTGTTCATTGATGTGTTAGGTGGTGCGACCAGGATCAGACAAGGACACCCCACGAGAGGAGCAGGTAGGTAGCTTCCACCTTCTTTTAGTATAATGTTAATTTCTTGAAATGAATTCACTATGAAAGATCAGTTATCGTACTATAATGAATACCAAACCATTATGGAATGTTTGAATGAGCATTAAGAAGGATCAATTATTGTGTTATAATGAATGTTAAGCTGTCATGGAATGTTGGTATGAGTATTACAAAGAATATAATATTAAGTTATTGTAAACACTAAACTATCATAGAATGTTTGAATGAGTATTACAAAGGGTCTGTTATTGTATAATAACGAGTGCTAACCTTTATGGAATGTTTGTATGAGTATTATGAAGGGTATAATATTATATTATGGTGACTACTAAACTGTTATGGTGAATATTAAATTTTTGTGGAATGTTTGAATGAGTATTACAAAAGGTATATTGTTGTATAATAATGAATGCTAACCATTATGGAATGTTTGAACAAGCATTACGAAGGATTCAATATTGTGTTATAATGAATGTTAAAATATCATCTAAAGTCTGACCTAAAATTATTCCTAAAGAATATTTAAACTCCAAGCCAAAACCCTAGTTTCCCTAATGGGTCTCACATAAACCCAATTTAAATAATAATCAACCCAAGCTAAAACTAGCCCAAACTAATTAAAATAAACAAAATAAACAAGTCTAAAACCCAAACAAATTGTCTCCTCTCAAAATAATTAAAGTTTGATAGCCCAATTAATTAAATAAGACAAGTTCGTTGTTTCCGCATTCTGTCTGGCAGCAGCAAGACCCAACTTAAATGGATGGTTCCCTCTCCTCTTAATGAATTAGAAGGCATGCCATATACCTTTGGAAAGATATGGAAGTCTAGTTTCTAGCCCAACTAGAATCACATCAAAATTCAATCTGTAGCTCTAGTTATGACCAAAAGAGTAACGAAAGGTCAAACTGTCCGAATCTAGTCTTCTTCTCCCAATCCTTGTGCAATGGTCTTAGTTCCACCAACAAGCCCCTCTTGAACATGAATCAGATTAATCAAGGCTTGCTCTTTATTATTACAAATCCTCTTGAAGTCCACCTTAGCCCATGTATCTTGAAGAAGTCCATTGAAAGCTTCTTTGAACTTCTTAGCCCTAAGCCTAGTAACTGGACCAACTAGAACTTCCAATGGATCCTTTGATGGTTGGATCGCATCATCCCCTCGCTCCTTAAAAGGATTCGACCTCGAATCATCACCTACATCAAACGAAGAAAGATTAGAAACATTGAATGTAGCACTAACACCATACTCACCTGGTAGATCCACTTTGTAGGCATTATCATTAATCATTTCTATGATCTGATAAGGACCATCTCCTCGAGGCATCAACTTTAATCTTCTTTGTCCAGAAAACCTTTCCTTCCTCATATGCACCCAAACCCAATCACCTGGTTCAAATCTCACTAATTTTCATTCCCTATTGGCTTTGTTTGCATATTGTTCATTCTTCTTTTCTATTTGTTGCTGAATTTTTGCATGGAGATCTTTCACCACCTGTGCTTTTTTATTACCATCAAGACTAACCCTTTCATCAATAGGCAAATGAATCAAATCTAATGGTGTCAAAGGGTTAAAACCATAAACAATCTCAAATGGTGAATAATTAGTAATAGAATGCACATTACGATTATATGCAGATTCAATGAATGGCAAACAATCGTCCCAATTTTAAAGATTCTTTTGAATTATAGCCCTTAACAATTGAATCAAATTTCAGTTAACAACTTCTGTTTGGCCATTTGTTTGTGGATGACAAGTAGTATAATATAAAAGTTTAGTTCCTAACTTACCCCACAAAACCTTCCAAAAGTAACTAAAAAACTTAACGTTTCGATCGGATACAATGCTCCTAGGAAGACCATGTAGCCGAATTACCTCTCTAAAGAATAGGTCAGCTATATTTATTGCATCATCTATTTTATGGCAAGCAATGAAATGTGCCATAGAAAATCTATCCACAACAACAAATATAGAATCTCTCCCTTTCTGAGACCTAGGTAGACCCAAAATGAAATCCATAAAAATATTAGTCCAAGGTTTCTTAGGAACAGGCAAAGGTATGTATAGTCCATGAGGCATTACCCTAGACTTAGCTTGTCTACATGTTATGCACCTATCACACATTCTTTGCACATCTCTTTTCATATTAGGCCAATAAAAGTGCTAATGCAGAACCTCCAAAAGTTTTAGTAATTCCAAAATGCCCTCTTAAACCTCCCCCATGTGCTTCCCTCACAAGCAATTCACGTAAAGAACAATTAGGCACACATAACTTATTTTCCTCAAACAAAAATCCATCATGCCTAAAATATATATCCTTGGCCGAAACCTTGCATGTGTCATATATAACACCGAAATCATGATCATTAAGATACAATTCCTTAATATACTCAAATCCTAGCAATTTAGTATTAAGAGTATTAAGAAGAACATACCTTCGCGACAAGGCATCAACGACCACATTCTCCTGACCTTGCTTGTATTTAATCACATATGGAAAAGTTTCAATAAACTCAACCCACTTAGTAAGTCTCCTACTTAACTTACCTTGACCCTTCAAATGTTTCAACGATTGGTGATTAGTATGTATGACAAACTCTTGGGGCCACAGATAATGTTGCCAAGTCTCCAAAGCTCGCACGACTGCATACAACTCTTTATCATAAGTGAGATATTTAAGAGTTGCACCATTGAGTTTCTCATTAAAATAAGAGATGGGTCGTTTTTCTTGCATTAAAACGGCTCCAATACCTATTCCTGAAGCATCACATTCAATCTCAAAAACTTTATTAAAATCAGGTAAAGATAGTAAAGGTGCCGAAATCAACTTTGATTTTAACAAGCTAAAAACATTTTCTTGTTTTTCTCCCCACTTGAAACCCACGACTTTCTTAACAATTTCAGTCAATGGAGAGGCTATCGTACTAAAGTCTTTAACAAATGTCCTATAAAACTAGCCAAACCATGAAAACTCCTAATGTCTGTTATGGATTTTGGTGTAGGCCATTCTTGAATAGCCTTAACCTTAGCTTCATCCATTTCTATACCTTTTGCACTAACTACATATCCAAGAAAAACAATCCATGCAAAAGTCACACCTTTTCAAATTAGCATATAGGGACTCTTTTTTAAGCACATCAAGAACTTATGTCAAATGACTTATATGCTCATCAATCTCCTTACTATAAATCAAGATATCATCAAAGTAAACAACTACAAACTTACCAATAAAAGCACGCAACACATGATTCATCAATCTCATAAAAGTACTAGGTGTATTAGTAAGTCCAAAAGGCATAACCAACCACTCATACAAACCATATTTAGTTTTAAAAGCAGTTTTCCATTCATCCCCTTCTTTCATCCTAATTTGATGATAACCATTTTTCAAATCAATTTTCGAAAATAATGTAGAACCATGTAATTCATCCAACATATCATCTAATCTAGGAATGGGATGTCGATACTTTACAGTGATGTTATTGATAGCTCAACAATCTACACACATTTGCCAAGTTTCGTCCTTTTTTGGAACAAGAAGCACGAGAATTGCACAAGGACTCATGCTCTCTTGAATGTATCCTTTCGACATCAACTCCCCCACTTGCCTTTGAAGCTCTTTAGTCTCTTCAGGATTGCTCCTATAAGCCGGCCTATTTGGTATAGATGCTCCTGGAACAAAGTCAATTTGATGTTCAATACCTCTAATTGGCAGCAAACCACTAGGAATGTCATCTGGGAAAACATCCTAAAATTCCTGCAAACGAACTTTAACAACACTAGGAACACAAGAATCTAAATCATCTGAGTTAAAAAATGCCTCCTTATACACAAGTAAAATCATAGGCAAGTCAGAAGTATAGACATGTTTAAGATCATTAGATTTTGCAAAAAAGTTAAGGTGTTTCCCACTTTTTCTACACACTCTTCTTTTCTCACCCTTTCTTTCTTCTCTTCACTCATTTTCTCTCCACTCTCGGCCTTCTTTTCATTTTTTTGGTTCTTGGCCGTGACCCTCCCTTGATGTCATAAGGGCTGAAACTTTGTTCCCTTTTGTTTTTAACTCATGGCTCACTTTCTTTTCTCTCTTCCTCACATCCTCATCATGTTGTTCAGCTTGTTTTTCCATCATGTTGGAAGGATTTAATTGAATTTGATCTTCATACACTTGCTTTGGTGAGAGTGAGGCAAATGTATAAATCCTTCCATCCTTCTTTAATGAATACCTATTCTTAAACCCATCATGCTTGGCTTTTCTATCAAATTGCCAAGGCCTCCCTGGTAACAGATGAGTAGCATGTATAGGCACAACATCACATAACACTTCATCCTTATATTTGTCTACTGAAAAAGAAATCATCGCCTATCTATTCACCCTAACAACACCACATTCATTCAACCATTGAAGTTGATAAGGCCTCTCATGCTTTATGATATTCAATCCCAACTTTCTAACCAAAGTAACACTAGCAACATTAGTATAACTACCACTATTAATGATCATACTACATACCTTATCGTTGATTAGACATCTAGTATGGAAGATGTTCTCCCTTTGTTGCTCCACATCATCCTCCTTAGTCTGAACACTAAATGACCTTCTAATCACCAAAACTTTATCACTAACAACATACTCTAAATCACTAGCATCCTCAGGTGGGGGCATGCCACACAATCAGACTCCTCACTAGTGGACACAATCTCTCCATCATCTCTTAAAATCATAACTTGATGATTTGCACATTCTGATGCATGGTGTCCCAATCCCTGATACTTGAAACACTTTATATCACGATTATACTTTGGTTGAACTTCTCCCTTAAGTTTTTGATCATTGGCTGAAACCTACTTCTTCATGGAGGTAGGTTCGGCAACTTTAGAAGTCACCAAAGGCTTTAATGACGCATTACCCTCTCTCCTATAATTCATCTTCTAAGCCGAAGAAGACCCTGTATAAGCTCCAGATCGTGTATTACCCTTCCTTTTCAACTGTCCTTCAACCTTAATGGCTAAGTGTACTAACTTCTCCAAATCAACATATGATTGCAACTCCACAATATTAGCTATGTCTCTATTCAAGCCATTTAAAAACCTAGACATAGTAACTTCCTCATCTTTATTAACATTAGCTCTAATCATAGCCACCTCTAATTCTTTCTAATACTCCTCCACACTTTTATTACCCTACGTAATCATTTGTAAACGATTAAACAACTCCCGATAATAGTGTTTAGGAACATACCTCTTCTTTATTATTGTCTACAACTCCTCCCATGTGCTAACTGGTCTTTCTCTATTCCTTCTTCTTTCTACCACCAATCTTTCCCACCAAACCATGGCATAATCAGTAAACTCCACTACAGCTAACTTAACCTTCTTTTCTTTAAAGTACCTATGGATGTCAAAACCCATCTCCACCTTTTTTTCCCAATCTAAATAAGCTTCCAGATCAGTTTTTCCCTTAAAGGCTGAGATTTTTAACTTAATACTACCCAAATTTTGGTCTATATCTCCCAAATCATCAAAATACCCTCTATGCTCAAAATCCCCATGTGACCGAATATGTCCCCTCCTTGACCGATTCTCATACCTCTCTCCCCTATGTGTACGGAACCCACCACCACGGTTAAGATCATCCTCGGATTCATCTACATAGTTTCCAGCAACACTCTCCTCCTTCCTAGCTTCTTTACCCCTTTTACTACGCCCTCCATCAAACATAGTCTCTAATTTTTCAATCCTAGTCATCAGCTCACCAAACATAAATTTCTTATGTTGTTGTATTCTCAAAAGCCCATCTTCTGGGATTTCACCCTTCTTCTGTGGCACACTGTTAAAAGACATTATTTTTTAAAAAACCTGCACGAAAATCGTTAGCAATAAAAATAACACCTCACTCACTCGTGTTTCACACAAATTTAAAGGCTTTTCACTCGAATATGCTCCCTATGCCTTTTTCCACTCAAATTGCCTTTCTTTAGTTCTTGAAATCACTTAGCAACAATTCAGAAAAAGCAACCAACTATGCAGTGAATTTATAAATTTGATATAGACTCCAGAAGCAAGAAATTACGAAACTAACAAAACAAAACTCGATGATAAATTCACGAATAGCAATGCAAATTTGTACGAATAATATGATGATTTGAAGACACGAATAAAAAAAAAATCAGAAAGAGCTAAACAATTACGAATTATCAAGAACTAAGGATTTAATTCAAGAAAATTCTAGAAACTCAAAGAAATCAACTAAACTACCCAAATTTTCAAGAAACACAAATAAGACTACTAAAAGATTCACAAATCAAGACTAACCAATTACCCAATGATCAAGGTTTTCTCAAGCATGTATTCGGCCAAAACTAAAAAAAAAGTGATTTTTTTTCTTTTTTTTTTTGCGGCAGCAATCAAGATTTCAAGATCAAGCCTCCTTTTTTATATATATAGATGTATATATTTCGCAAGAACAAAACAAAATCAAGAACTTAGGTGTGTATGCCAATTTTGATCAAGAAAGCATCCAAAGAACACTAACTTATGATTAAGTGTTCAACAAAGCAATCAAAAGTAAGATCCCTATTATGTGTGTGTGTGTGTGTGTGTGTGTGTATGTGTGTGTGTGAAGGTGGCCGAATCTATCAAGAATCAAACAAGAAACAATAAAGACTCAAATTGAAGGATATAACCTGTGATTAGATCACCTCTCATACCACCTAATGCGAACCCTAACAGAATTTAATGGTATTCACGACCCCAAGATCAATCTAACCCAAGTTTGTTGAGATTTGAATGAGCTTATCACAATGGAAGACTTGCTCCAAGGCAAGAAGACTATAAACCAACTCGATCACAACGCCTACACCTGAAGACGAGCAAAGGAAGTATAAATTCACAACAAAGAATGGTCAATTCTTTGAATAGTTGAAAGTTCAATCAAGAACCAAGATTAAGCAACCAAAAGTCGGCTACAATGCTGAAAATATCATTTAAAGTCTGACCTAAAATTATTCCTAAAGAGTATTTAAACTCCAAGCAAAAACCCTAGTTTCCCTAATGGGTCTCACATAAACCCAATTTAAATAATAATCAACCCAAGCTAAAACTAGCCCAAACTAATTAAAATAAACAAAATAAACAAGTCTAAAACCCAAACAAATTGTCTCCTCTCAAAATAATTAAAGTTTGATAACCCAACTAATTAAATAAGACAAGTTCGTTGTTTCCACATTCTGTTTGGCAGCAACAAGACCCAACTTAAAATGGATGGTTCTCTCTCCTCTTAATGAATTAGAAGGCGTTCCATATACCGTTGGAAAGCTATGGAAGTCTAGTTTCCAGCCCAACTAGAATCACATCAAAGTTTGATCTGTAGCTCCAGTTATGACCAAAAGAGTAACGAAAGGTCAAACTGTCCGAATCTAGTCTTCTTCTCCCAATCCTTGTGTAATGGTCTTGGTTCCACCAACAAGCCCCTCTTGAACATGAATCAGATTAATCAAGTCTTGCTCTTTATTATTACAAATCCTCTTGAAGTCCACCTTAGCCCATGTATCTTAAAGAAGTCCATTGAAAGCTTCTTTGAACTTCTTAGCCCTAAGCCTAGTAACTGGACTAATTGGAACCTCTAATGGATCCTTTGATGGTTGGATCACATCATGTTAGCTTCGGCTAATGGCATCCTAGAAGGATAATCGAGGTATATTGATGATTAGCTTCAGCTAATGGCATTCTAGAAAGATGATCGGGGTATATTGATGATTAGCTTTGGCTAATGACATTCTAGAAGGATGACTAGGTTATATTGATGATTAGCTTCGGCTAAAAATCTCCTAGATGGATGATCGGGGTATATTGATGATTAGCTTTGGCTAATGGCATTATAGAAGGATGACTAGGTTATATTGATGATTAGCTTCGGCTAAAAGTCGGATGACCAGGTTGGAAATCATGATTAGCTACGACTAATGACATCCGAGATGGATGATCGGGTGTGTATATTATGATTAGCTATGGCAAATGGCATTCGAGATGGATGACCAGGTGGTCATTTTGGGATTATCCATGGTTAATGGTATCTAAATGGATGACTAGGTTGGAATAAGATGGATAAATGTATTAGTGGTCTTGCAAAGGATGATCAGAATAAAACAAGGTAAAATAACTACGGCAAATGAATTAACTATGGTCCCTACCACAACTATAGGATGGTTGGGACGTGAGAGTAAGGATATTATAATTGAAGAGATAGTAAGGTTGTATTACGTATGTAAGGAGTAACGAAAGGATTATACTCACTTAGACTACGATATACTTTTAGTTATATGTTGGCATGTTTTAGATTAATTATAATTCTTGTATCCATTTTGTTTTTGAAACAAGGACATCACACAATCAAGGTGCGTAGGAACCCTATTTCATGAATCCATATCTTTTGTAAAGAACTACGAATTCACCTGTTTTATATGTTATATATTTGTAGAAGTGAACGTACCATTTGTATAATTACTATTCATCATTTTTGTATAAACATATGTCATCGCATTTTTAGACTGGGGATGTGATGTTTATGTATGTATTAATATGATCTAACGCGGACCTTATATATATATATATATATATATATATATATATATATATATATATATATATATATATATATATATATATATATATAAGGTCCGCGTTATATCATATATATATCGACATCTCATAAAAGTGATCAATACATATACTCACAATATCGATTTTTCAGTTTTTTTTGCTCATCCCTACTAAGAAGGCCTTGGATACATGCTGCTGGCGCCGTGACTTCCTCTTTACATAAATGTTTGAAGTACATTGTCAATGGAACGTTGGTGATGGTCAAGGCTAAAGAGACTCTGACAATGGTACAGAACATGACAGTACCTCACATAGAGAGATTGAAAGAAGAAAGGATGGGAATCTTCATGCTTTAGAAAATCTGGTGCTAAGAAAACCAGTCATTTCTAAAGCTGCAAGAATGACAGCTAAATATTTCTTAAGGCATAGACTTTCATGGCTTTACTAGAGCAACTTCGATGTCAATGTTGTTTGAGACCACCTAAATTTGGTAGAGGCAGTGCATACATTTTGATCGGATTCATTTTTGCTTGTTTTGAAGGTCTGTAGCTCCATATTCTAACGTTTGAAAGTGTCCACTCAAATAACATGGTGATTGAAACTATAATATTGGCTGGCTAGGAAAAAGATGTTGTGGAGATTGATGGAGAATATGGGATGCAAATGTTTGATTTTAAGGACATGGAGTTATAGAGGGAGTGTTTCTCAGTTGAATAGGTGTGGTTACAGCCTTTGGGTTAATCGAAAACATTACATTTATTCGCCTGAAAGTGCCCACCCAATCAGCCAAAAAAACTGGAGAAGAAGAAGAAGCACAATACCTTGAACGACGTTGTGTTGACTAATTCCTACATATTAGGGTTTTTTTTATTACTCTAATTCTTGCTTTGTGGACGACCTCGAACAAGATGATGCCCCCTTGTTCATGATCTAGTTTGGATTGAGAGTTGAGTTTTACGAAATAATGATGAATATTCATTTTTATTGTCTTTTGTGCGTTTGATCCGTTTCGGTTCAAATTTTCTTAAGTTTTTATGTTTTTGCAAAGTTTGATCTGTTTTAGTTTTGGTTTTGTTTCTAGGTCTGTTTCTGAGTCAACTTGGTTGGATCCATCCATTTGGGTTGACCTAGCCGGGTAAAAAAAAATAGTTTATCCTTAGGTTTTGTTTAGATAGATTTTTAGGGAGTTTTGGGAAGTTTTTTTTTTGGATGGTTCTTATTCCAATAAAAAAAACTATAAATAAACAAGGTTTTGTTTTTGTGTGAATCATACGGCCAAATCTCTTAAAAATTTAAAAAATCATATCGTTCAGTATTTTCATACGAAAACAAAAAATATACGTTTTGGCTTGCATTTTGGGATTTAAAAATAAATTTATTAAATCCATGAGAATTTAGCCAACTTTTCAATAATAAAAATATTTAATTCATGATAATTAATGGTTAAAATTCTAGTATAGAACGCTAGACCTCCAAGTGGGGCTGGTATTTGAAATATCAGGAGTTATTAGAAAATTCTTAGAGTTATTCTAAATATTCATCAATTTTAATTGAAAATATTTTTCACTGTAACATACAAATTACAAAAAAATAACTTTTTCATAATAATTTATTTGGGTACACGAGCTCATAATAAATTCTTAACATTAGATTTATTCATATGAATAAATCTCAATCCTAAATCGTAGATAAACCACCAATCAGAAAACTATCAACTAGGTGGAGGGGTGCGTTAGGGGTGCTAATATCTTTCATAGCCACAACCAGTCCCTTACCATTGAATCTCTGATAAAACCACTATACTCGGATTTCCTAGCAACTAGGTGGAAGCTCTCAAACGACCCCCTCTCACTTTTTCCCCACGCACGATAGTCATGTGAAGGTGTTAATATAGATGTTGTAATTCATTGTTGACAATGATCTCTTAATTATAGAAAACGAACAATAACAATTGAAACAAACTAGGGATACAGACCTAAGAGATAATAACCATAACCAATAACACAATAAGCTTGGTCATCCAGTTTTTTATTTTTTTATTCATGTTTTTATTCATTTTGATTCAAAATTTGATTTTGTTCATGTTTCAGTCCCTTTGTTTAAGAGATGAGAGAGAGAGTTAAAAAAATAAGGGAGGAGAGAGAAATTGGTCATTCGCCATATTTCGATAATAAAAAAATATTGTTCTTGGTATTAACGAGTTCAATTTAATAAGAGAAATTCCATTAAGTTATTTTTTTATTGTTTATCTTATCGAAAAAAGTATATCAAGGTTGAGAAATATTTTTTTTCCTAGTTTAATTTTGTGTTTTTTTAATCGATTTAAGGATATTTGAGCTAAGAAATTGGTTTTTGAGATAACAAAGGTGTTTATTAGGTTTTTGTTTTAGATGAAAATAGGTTGAAAAACAATATTTTGGTCCAAAAATCCAAGTTTGATTTTCAACCACCTCTTTTTTTGTCAGAATTTGGGCAAGTAAACGACATATTGTCCACTGTATTTTTTTTTAAAAAAAATATGGATGACATATCATATGCCATTTTAGAAAAATAATGTTAGGCTTCCAAGTTTGGTCTACCATGACTACAAGTGTTAGGCATTCTTTCTATTGTGCTAAAAGTTTAAATCTCACCCCTTTTTATAGTTCTTTTTTCAATTTGTTTTAATTTAAATGCACTAAAAAATAGGTTTAGCATGCAATTTTTAATATTATAGGTTTTTATAGGAATGTTATCATTTTTTAAATTTATTATGTGTCTAATATGAACAAAATTAAAAATAGCTCATAAATATTCAATTAAAATAAACTTTGTATTTTTAATTTTTTTATATAGTTTTAACATGATTTTATAACATTTATTAACTTTTTTGTTCCATAATCAATTATAAAAAATCAATACATTGTTTTAAATATTTTTTAAAAAATTGCTTTTAAAATCATGATAGGTTTTCGTTTAGAAAAAAAATACTTGCAATTAAACAAAATGTTTTTATTCTAACAATTTTATTTTAGCAATTTGTTGTTCTAGGATTAAGGCAAATATAACACCTAAAAAGGAGAGAATTAGGTGTATCACTAATATTAATAAATAATACAAATTAGTTCAAATAAATACAATAACGAACAATATAATTAAAGTATTTAAAGTAAAGAGATAAGATAGATAATTTGCAAACTCATTTTTAATGTGATTTAGCAAGTTTGCATCCACACCTCAAGTAACAAATTATACTTAAGTATTGTATTCATTCACTAGTTCAAGAGTACAATAGACACGTGATGAATTCACACCAATAATTTTACACCACTTGATAAATCCACATCACGATTTTTCACTTGAAGATATTTTTTCTTTAAGATTTTTCACAACTTAATGAATCCAAATCAAGATTCTTTCCATTTGAAGATATGCCCTTTTCAAGATTTTCCCACTTGAAGATGTTCCCTTTCAATATTTTTCCTTGGTGAACTTAGTTCACCAATATCAAGAGTTTTACCTAACCTCAAAGGTTTACAAGAGTAATTTTGTTATCACAATATAGTAGATAATACAATTAAAAGTTCTAATATCTTTTTATCTCACAAGATAACACTTATAGTATTTGAAGGTGTTTAAGTGTGTTAAGAATGAGAATAAGATTGAATACTCTTGTGCTAGATTACGAATGCTTAATAGCACCAATTAGAGTATAATCAAGTATTGATATTTTATAGTGTTTTCTTAGAATAACTTGTATATGATGCATGTTCAGAATTGCTCATTAATTTTTTAATTAGATAAGCTATATATATGTTTCTAATAAAAAATAGTTGTTTATAGCGATTATAATCCCATTGATGACCCAAACGGTCAACTGGTTCAGATTGGTCAAGTTAATCGGTCGACTAGTTCCTATAAAATTTCTAGGTGTTAATCGATAATGAATAAATAGTTGACTGGTTCATTTGGTCATATCAAATGGTTGATTAGCTCATGTAGAGTCCTAGTTTTGACAGATTAACCTAGATGGATTCTTGGAATCGTCTATCTTAGATTTTATCAAATGATTTATCAATCCTTTAAAAGCATGCATAGTAAAGTATGTGCATCCATTTTAATTGTGCTATTAAGTAGGATATAAAGATTTACATTGAACACTAAAATGAATACTTAATCTAAGTCTTGAATTTACTTCCTTCTTGGATTTCTTCACTAAATCCATTATGCTTGTTGAAATGTTATTTGAATAAACTTGTTTAAAATTTATTGTCAACAAAGCATATTATTAGTCAATTTTTCATTCTATTGTTACCATTAAAATATATAAAAACAGAATATTTGGCTTGAAGGTAAATAATCTCCTCATTTTTATGATGACAATAAATATGTCACTTATCCATGAAAATATGTCTCCCTCTATCTTTTGCAATGAATATATGGAAAACATTTAACAACATAGCACATTCTAAGTAATTTCACAAATAACATGTTCAATAATAACTTATGCAATAAGAAAAATAAATTTCTCTCCCTAAATGTATGCATATGTTATTAACACATTTCCCCCCTTTTTACAATGAAATACATATCAATGGCGCGCATATATATATATATATATATATATATATATATATATATATATATATATATATATATATATATAGTATATATATATATATATATATATATATATATATATATATATTTCTCTTCTCTCCCCAATAACATATCCAATACATATCTATATCTATTCTCTCCTCCTTTACTATCAACAAAAACACATATATCATGGAGATGTAAATAAAAAAGTGTATTATGAAAATCATAAATAATAAGAAAATCATTGCACAATCTCCCAAATAATACAATATCAATTACAAAGAGAAAAACTAAAAAGATAAAACATAAAGTTATGAAGCATGAAATAAAATCATATGCTAGCACATGATTTATCACATAATCTAAAGTGGTGGATAATGAGAGAGAAAATTAGCCATCATGCTCTTTATCTTCGATAAGTCACCGACGATGTGCAATTATGTCTCTCTAATGTGATGCATATCTATTTCAAGCTGCATCAGGCAACTCTCTATCCTATTTGATCAAGTACTAGCTAAAGCCTCTTCAGATGAGGAAGCAAGTGGTGGTGTCTCAAACATTTCTTCAAATCCATCATCACTACCGATATTTTATTGTTCTTCCTCAGCATATACACTTATTTTTCCTTAGGAATCCAAGCTCCATGCTCATTTAACACATATTTTATCTTGGTGAGGATCATATTTTCTATCTCCATTAACTTTGAATACAATGTCCTATTTGTACTTTTCAATAACATCTTAAAATATTCAAAAATGTAAATTAAACATTGACCATAGGGAGGAGACTTTTGCTTTTAATCATGTGCCATGAACATATTTTTCATCATAATATATGATAGGTTTATCGGACAATCTTTAATCATACAATCAATCAAGCACATGTCCATGAATATGACCTCTTCATAGTGCCCTTTTTTAGGCAAAATATTATGTGCATCCTATGGATTATCCTAGGTTGCAGTAGCTAGTCTTGACTCTTAATCTTTGCTCTAGGAGCAAAATCATGCCTACTAGTATGTAAGATAATAGCTTTATCATAAACAAAACCATAAATTTTGGATATTATCTTCATCTAGAGACTTTAGGTTCTTTATTTTAAATACCCAAAATATTATCTAATGTATCACAATCAAATTCAATATGCTTATCTTGCAAGCTACTAACAATTTTATGCTTCATATTAACCCTCATGTTAGCAAAGAACATTTTAATCAATTTGGGATAAGTAGGTTTCTTTAAACAAAATAGGGTACTCCAACCCATTTCCTTAAATATGGTATCTATCCCAAAAGCACATAAATCAAGTTTTGAGCCTCTTGCCACAACAATAGATCGATTTGAGAAAGAAACTAAGAACCTTTGAATGTTTTCACCTTGATATGAGGTAGGATCATTTGCCCTTTTACTCCTTGATTCCACTTCTCTAAGATGTTTTCTTGGTGTCGTTGCTCTTTAATTTCCAATAAAGAACTCAAAATTTAGGTTAATTTAGTGGGAATTTAATGAATTTTGAGAGAAGGTTTGGTTTAGGGTTTAGGTTCTAATTTGATTTTTTATATATACTATTGAGAAATTGACAGTTATATTTATATTGTTGAACAATCAGTCAGCCAGTTGGTATGGCTTAAGTTCAATTGGTCAACCAATTGAAACCCAAGCTAAGAATTTCCCAGAATTCTCTTTTGATCCTTCCTTTGCATAAGAAATAAAGCATTTTCATATAGAAATTATATCCAAAAAGAAAAGAAATCAAGGAGCAAAAACTTAAAAGCTCGGTAGTAGCTTCACTACCAATCCTCTAGCTCAACCGACCACTCGATTGATCTACTTGTATGAATTAGTCAACCAGTTTACACAAAAATTATATTTTTCTAAATTTGAACTTTTAGAAGTGTTTTATAAGTCAAAATACACATTCTTATCTAATTTATAGACTAAAATATGGACTCTAACTTAATTCTCAAAAAGTCATTGTTTCTCAATTTGTCGGTCGATTGAACTAGCCATTGCAAACTAGTCAACCTGTTTATCTTAGACCTAGACAATAAGTAAAAAATGTAGTAGAACAGATATTCCAAGGTTCTCATGCTTAGGGAGTATACATTTGATCACTTAAATATGTTCAACTTATGTCTATTAATGTATATATCTAAAAAGATCACTTGAAACATCTTTAATATTATTAAAGCTTAAATCCTTTTTATTTCACATAAGCTATCATTACTTAAAGGTTTTGCATACTTAACTAACTTAACATGATCTACATTTGAATAGCTTATTAAACTCATCTCACTTTCTTTCAAATACCACATCCTTAAATTTATAGTATTGTGTGAATTTGAAAAAACAATGTTATATAGCACTAATATGAGATTCTACGGGGCAAGCTTTAAAACATGCACATAGACATATACAAATCATGATATTGTGCCTACTAGTAGTTTAAGTAGATCAGTGAATTGATCATACTTCGACATTTACGTTCTTACCATTTTCATTCATGTTAAGTCTTGTTGATGTTTCTTTGTGTTCCATCCCAAGTCTTTAGAGGATCCTTGATGTTCTTTCTTTGGTTGATGAACATACCATATATCTCTTGTTGAGTAATCACTATCCAAAATCTACACACAAAGATCAAGATGAGTTCTTTGGTGCCCATACTTTCTTGGGTCTTTTATTGTTAGAGGTGGTTCCTTTTAGAACACAGGTTATATTATAATTTTTTTTCTTTTTAATAGGACATGCATAAATCAAATGACATATAACTCTACAATAATTGAATTTATGGTTAGGTCATAAGATTGTTTTGTTTTAACAAAATAATTTTTTAAATACTTTCGATTCTTTTTAGGTTGGTAACCTAAATCTCTTTTGTTAAACACGCACCTTTGACTTGAAAGCATAGTTTTTTTGGATTTCAGAGCCTTGTGTGAATTTAGATAATATTGTGATCAAATTTTCTACCTTTTCTTTTAAGTATTTGTTTTCACTTTTAAGTTGATTCACTTTATCACTAACAATACAAGCTTTGTTTTCTAAATTTTCTTTTTCAACAAGTAAACATGCATAGTTCTTTTTCAATGTATTATATTTCGAACCTAATTTCTTAAATTCATCATATAAATATTCAATAGCATCATACAACTTATCATAGGTGGGGTCGGATTCATCATTCAAAGATTGTACCTCATTTTCAGCTCTCAATTGCCATGAAGAACATGTTTGTCATATGCTCTTCTTCATCACTTGAACATGAGTTAGAATCATTACTTTATATAACTTTCATTGCCCTCTTATGATGACGATTCTTGTTCTTGTTTTGAAGAAGTGGAAAATCTATTTTGGTGTGACCTATTTTATTGCACTTGTAGCACCTTGGAAGTTCCTTACTTAATTCTTCCTTGTTTATAACATTCTTGAAGTTTGAGAATCTTTTATTCCCTTGCCTTTCTTCTTAGCAATTTTTAGAATTGCTTTGTAATTAGGGAAATATCCTCTTTGATCCTTTCATGATGATCTTCATCATTACCATTATCATCATCAACTTCATTGTGATGGATGGTCTTGAATGCCAAATTCTTGTTTAAATTTTCTTCTAATTATTGATTCTACATAGCAATCTCATGAGTCATTAGGGATCCAATAAACTCCAACAATGAAAGTCTGGTGAGATTCTTGGCTTCTCGAATTGTCGTCACCTTTGCTTCTCAAATCATTATTAGGTACCTAAGATTTTGCTCATGATTTTAGCATTAGTACAAGTCCTACCAAGTGCATCCAAACTATTTGTTATCATAGTTATTCTTGTAAACATGCTAGTTATGGATTCACTAGGGAACATTTTAATTAATCTATATTGATGAACTAACATTTCAATTTTAAACACTTTGACTTGGTTAGTTCTTTCATGAGTTACTTATAAAGCATGCCAAATGTCTCTAGTATTTTTACATGATGTGATTCTATTAAACTCACTTTTACACAATGCACAATATAGAGTGTTCATAGCTTTAGCATCCATAGAAAACAACTTTTCATCATTATTGTAGTATTCATTTCTAGCTTTAGCAATCTCAATACCATCTTCAACTTTAATAGGTCTATGAGGTCTATTCTCTATAGAAAGCTGCAAATCATAATCAATGGATTGCAGATATATAATCATTCTAGCTTTTCAATAAGCATTTTCATTACCATCAAATAAAAATAGCCCAAAGGTAGATGATCCTTCATTTTAGAGATTATAACAAGTGGTCGTCATTCTACTTAAAGTCTAAGCAAACTTTATAAATAAGAACTAAGCTCTAATATCAATTGTTGTTCTAGGATTAAAGCAACTATAACAAGTAAAAAGGGGGAAATTAGGTGTATCACTTATAATAACACATAATGCAAATTAATTAAAAAAAAAACACAATAACCAACAGTATAATTAAAGTGCTTAAAATGAAGAGATAAGAGAGAATTTGCAAAATCATTTTTAATGTGATTAAGCAAACCTATATCCACATCTCAAGTACCAAATTGTACTTTAGTATTGTATTTCTTCACTAGTCCAAGGTACTTGCCAAGCATTCCAAACTCCATCTCCATGTTTGTAAACATAAATATAAACCAAATGACAATAGAAAATAGTTCAAACAGGCCACGTGGACTCCACCTTTAGATTAGAAAGTAATACCTACAAGATCTTAGAATAGCTACTACCCTCTTTGCTTTTCTTTGTCAAGCTTTGTTTCCACAAGCTTGTTATCCTTTTAACACTTAAGAAATCATTGTGCTAGGCTCTTAAACCTTCACACTTAGAGATTCTTTATCAATCGTTTCTCCTTTTTTCCCTTTTTTTTTGCTATGATTTTCCAAAGAGATATTTATAGGGTTTTGCTAGGGTTTTTAATGGATGCAAACATATATTGATCAAAGCTTAGCCTTTTGATCAAAATGAGAGGGTTCTAGAGCATGTTGTATAGTTATGAGCTATGTACTTATGCTGGTTTTATAATGGTGGTTTTGCAAAAACTTGGTTTTTATAGGTTTTGGTGGTTTTCTAAACTTGGAAACCAAGGAGCTTGTTTCTAGCCTTTTGATCTTGAGAGAAACGTGTCTAACCTTTGATAAGAATCCAATGAGAACGCTTGAAATGTGAACACATAAAAAATATTAGTGGCTTTGCAAAATGGGTATCATGGCCATCGATGACCAAGTTACCCACTTTTAAGGCTTCGTCGGAGCAACTTCAATGTACACGTCATCGGAGATCACCTAATCTTGGTAGAGGAGAAGCATATTGTAATGACTCGGCTTTTTTAAGGCAAAAAACAATGGAATTTTTTTTATTCGGTTTCTAGATGTTTTTCACCATATCATTCTTTAGGTTTATCATTGCATTCTATTCATTAGCAAGGCAACAATCTATGTAGGATAATGTAAATCAACATTCCCATAAAACAGATTCTCAATACTCATGCCCATTATAATTTCATACTTATAGGTTTACATTACATCATATTGACATACTCATAAATTCACATTCCTATTCTAGTCTCATTATCATCACAAGTTCATACATGAGTACCGAACAACAAGTTACACAACTTGTACTTTCGTTATCCTGACCTCATGTAAATTTCACAACATGACATCCTCATAAGATGAATACCTCATATGTATATTCATACACATCACATCAACATGTTCGCACATTCACATCTGTGTTTCATTTCAATTTTCATTACTAGTCTTCATAGAAAGGGGGCGAACGACTAATTGAGTGATTAACACGTCTGTTCATACACAACTCATATCACCCATAACATGCAAATATATAGTTGTTTTTAAAATGTGTAAGTCGTGAAACGGATTTCCTTACGCACCATGTTGGTATGATGTCCTTGTTACAACACAAGATAATTTCAAGCATTATAGGCAATTTAAAAACATAATAAAGCAATATTAATGTTGTAACAACCCGACCTTTCAAGCTCAAAACAACAGTAATTTATATATATATATATATATATATATATATATATATATATATATATATGACACACATCGTGTCGGTAATCGACGAACCTGTTCTCTCTCATTATCAAGATACAATCCATACACCAACATCAAACAACATTTCATTTAAAAGTGAATCTTACATATACACATATTATTATGTTTGCACGATTAGAAGTTCACATTAAAAATATACATACATAGACATGAGTTTGCATTCCTATCCTACTAATAGTCATCACAAATTTAAACAAAAAGGATCTAATAATAATTATACGTTCAGTACATTGATTCATACAAAATACATCGTAATGTAGAATGCAACTACATGATTCCTTGCAAAAGTAGATTCCCGTGTATTAGGTTTCCTAGGCACCTCGTTGGTGTGACGTCCCTACTGTAGTACAAAACATTTATAAGAATGCGATTACGTAATAATAATAAGCAGTCTGGCAGTTTAATGAAGCATTATCATTGCCTGATGTTTGAAGCATAGCATTCATAGTTCCTTTATGTACTTGGTATGCACGACTTGTAGTACATATAAATGCACCAATTCTTGCAGTTAGCCATAATCTTAAATTCAGCTATCCTCTTAATTAAGGTATCATTAGCCGATGTTAACCGTTCACTCGTCCCGGCCATCCACTTCGGATGCCATTAGCCAAAGCTAATCAACCATTTGTCATGGGCATCCATTCGGATACCATTAGCCAAAGCTAATCAATCATTTGTCTTGGCCATCCATTTGGATGCCATTAGCAGAAGCTAATCAATCATTTGTCCCGGCCATCCATTTGCATGTCATTAGTCGAAGTTAATCAATCATTAGTCAAAGTTAATCAATCATTTATCCCAGCCATCCACTTGGTTGCAAGGACACAGAAACCTTCGGATTTGAAGAACTGTGTGATTTATTTTACCTTTTCTTTTCATTTTATATGATGAATGAATATGTTTGTTCTCCTATGCTTATTTCCTATGATTGTTTATTTCAATTGCTAGAGTGGACTCTAAGTTATTATTGTGAACAATCTATTACTAAGTTTGCTATCAAAATTAGAGTTGTGGTATATAAACTTGTGAAACAACTAAGATTTATAATTGTGGCGGATCAAGAATAATAATCTTAGGGAGAACATTCGATTGATCAAATCAAACATGAATTGCAGACACTTATGTTGTATAGATTAATCAACTCATCTAGTTCTTAAGGCTGCCATTGAATTAAATTAATAGTGCGGACACTGTGGTTATTTGATGGTTAGGATTAGTTATATAGTGGATTAGTTAACTAATCAACGTAAGAAAAGATAAATATTTAGAGTATAAATTGACGTTTTGTTTCCATGAAATCAAGGTTCTGATTTTTGTAGGTGGACGTTTACTTGAAATCAAGGTTTATTCTCTTGATATTTTTTTTATTTTATTTAATTTTGCTTGATAGTTTTTTGTTTTCTTTTGATTTAGCCTAGATAACCTCCAAACCCCCCGACCCCAAATTGCATATCATCTAGCATAAAAATCTGACTTTAACCTTCCTAAGGGGATTGACCGCTTGCTTGTTGTATACTATCTTGTGTGTTGTGTTTTAAGCTAGGATAATTAATTTGTGCGACCGTGACATCGCAACAACTTTTGGCGCCATCGTCGGGGATGTGATTTTTGTTGATTCTTGTGCTGTGATTTTTATTTATTTTATTGAAAAAAAAGAGAAACTAATTTTTTGTTTGTAGCAGTACTATATAGTATGGTATAATTACTATTCAAAACTGATTTTTTGGTGGAATTAGGTCTCGATCTTTTATTTCCTAAAGGGAAATGACATTCTAAACAGAACTAGGGCCTTTCCGCTATTTTCTAGGGTTTTTAGGCAATTTTTGTTTTTTAGCGTAGGATTTTCATACAATTTATACTACTTTCAATCTCTTGTGTGGCTGGTTTCTTTTGAGTTTTCTTAATAATTTATGCTTGTAACCCGTTTTACTAATCAGAGTCAAGTGCAGGTAGATCTCGAAATTGAAAACAATTTATGCAGGTTACGAAAGGAAGCTCGCGTCAACACCATGGTTGTTGCATGACAACAAACACTCAAAGAGCTCGCTGCTCCTAACGTGGAGAATCAACCATTGTGCATAATCATGGACAACAACGTCAACTTCGAACACAAGGCTGGTTTTATACATTTATTGCCAATATTCAATGGACTTGCCGGAGAAGATCCTCATACTCATGGTTTGTGTTGGCATGAAACCGAACGGAGTTGATGAAGAATAGGTTAAGTTGAAAGTTTTCCCTTTATCTTTAAAAGGGGCAGCAAAGGCATGACTTTTCTCTATTCTTTCAGGTTCTATTGGAACGTGGAATGACATGAAGAAGATTTTTCTTGAAAAGTATTTCCCAGCATCTGGAGTTGCAAACATAAGGAAAAAAATATATGGGATTTGACAATCTTATGGGGAGACACACTCTAAGTATTGGAAAAGATTTGAGCAATAGTGCATTCAATGCCTTCATCATCAAATACCTGATCAGCTGCTCATTTAATATTTCTATGAAGGACTAATGCCTACTGACCGCAATATCATTGATGCGGCAAATGGAGGGGCATTGGTAAATAAGACACCCGAGGCTGTACGCTAATTGATTTCATATATGGCAGCCAACTCGAAACAATTTGGCACGTGTGGAGACTTCCCAAGCAAATGAGTAAATGAGGTAAGTATTTCTAACTTTGAGAATAAAGTTAATGATCTTACTTCTCTTGTGCGTTCTTTGGCTTATGGAAATGGACAACAGGTGAAAGTTTGTAGCATATGCTCCTTACAAGGACATGCTTTGGATATGTGCCCAACAATACAAGAAGATTACATTGCACAAGCTAATACAGTTGATGGAGCATTCAATGGACAACCCTAACGTAAGTATGATCCCTTTTCCAACACATACAATCCCGGATAGAGAGATCATTCGAACTTACGCTATGGGAACCTACCTCAACAAGGAAATCAAGGTTGACAAATCCATGGATTTCAGCCCCAACAGAATTTTCAAGCAAAACAGCCCCCTGCATTCACAAATTCCAATGTTATGGGGTCATTGAGTGATGATCTTCGTGAGATGATGAAAACCTTGGCTTCTAACACAGTGACCTTGCAATAAAATGTCATGTCTTTTCAACAGGAAATAAGGTCAAGTATTCACAATTTAGAGAAGCAAATGGGGTAGGTAGCTTCAAGTGTTGGGAAATTGAAAGCACAAATGAATGAAAAATTGCCCTCCTAAGCATTGAATCCAAAAGAGAATGTTAGTGTGATCACAATGTGAAGTGGAAAAGAACTTGAAGAGCAAAGGTTGAAGCAAATTAAGATGAAGGAAGAAGAGGAGATAAAAACTGAATTGAGTATAAAGAAGAAACATCCTCCTTCTCCACATATTGAAAAAACAACCAACACTCCAAATGTAAGTACTAACTCATTGCATTCCAGTTTTAAAACAATTCCACCCTTTTTTTTTGAATTCTTCTAGGTCTAAGAAAGAGGACAGAGAAAAAGAGATTTTAGAGGTTTTCCAGAAAGTGGAACTCAACATTCATTTGATTGATGCTATCAAGCAAATTCCAAAGTATGTCAAATTCTTGAAGGAGTTATGTACTACCAAGAGAGCCAAGAAGCTAAAAGGCCATGAGATGGTAAGTATGGGTGAAGTTGTATTTGTTGTTGTTCAAAAGAATATGCCTTTGAAGCAAAAAGATCCAGGTGCATTTACTATCCCATGTGTTATTGGTAATGCTAGTTTTAAAAGGGGCATATGCGATTTTGGTGCATCCATTAGTGTTATGCCTAAACATGTTTATGATTCTCTTAATCTGGAGCCTTTGAATAAAACTATTATTGCAATACAACTAACGGATCGTAGTTTTGTTTATCCACATGGTGTGATAGAAGATGTCTTAATCAAGATTGATAGTTTAGTTATTCCATGTGATTTTTATATTCTTGATATGGAATGTGATTCTTGTGATTCATCAAACAACACTCCTATATTGTTTTGTCCATGGAAGTAGGAGATGAAAAGATTGAATTTAATTTTCATGATGCATTGAAATATCCTTACAGCAATGTTTGTTCTATCACTTGTTATGACCAAATTGATAAGTGTGTGTAGCAAGTTTTTGATTTTGATTGTGAGGATGGATTAAGCGTGGCTTTGAGCTATGGCTATGATTTTACTGAGATAGAAGAGATAGAGATGCATATATATGTTCCCTAAAATGTGCAGGAATCAGCATTGGCTTTGCAAGCTTTGCAAACAATTCCCCATGGTAATGTCTTTGTTGATTTAGTACTTTCACATAAAAGACTTTTTCCATCTATTTTACAGGCCTTCGAGTTAGAGTTGAAACATTTGCCTGATAATCTAAATTATGTATTCATTGGAGACAATAATACACTTCCTGTTATCATAGCAAAAGGGTTGACAAGTGCGCAAAAGGAAAAACTTGTGAAGTTGTTGTGCGATCACAAAACAGCCATGCGATGGACTTTAGCCGACATGAAGAGCATTAGTCCCTCAATGTATATGCATCACATACTATTGGAGGACAATGATAAACTAATGAGGAAAATGCAAAAGAGGTTGAATCCACCTATGATGAAGGTAATGAATGCTGAAATTTTGAAATTATTAAATACAAGAGTTATTTACCCCATCACGGACAGTAAATGGGTGGCGCCTAAACAAACTGGAATCATGTTGGTAAAGAACAAAAATGATGAACTCATCCCTACTTGCATCTCGAGTGGATGGAGAATGTGTATTGAATATAGAAAGCTTAATCTTTTTACACGCAAAGATCATTTCCCATTACCATTCATGGACCAAATGTTGGAGCGTCTAGCATGTAAGTCTTTTTATTACTTTCTCGATGGATATAGTGGATATAATGATTGTTATTAATACTAAAGATCAAGAAAAGACTACATTTATATGTCCATTTGGTACATATGCATATAGGAGAATGTCCTCTAGTCTCTGTAATGCACCTATAACTTTTCAAAGATGCATGATGAGTATTCTTTCTAACTATGTTGAAAGAATAATTGAGGTTTTCACAGTTGATTTCACGGTGTATGGTGATTCCTTTGATAAGTGTTTAGAAAGTTTATCTTTAGTCTTGAAAAGATGCATTCAAACTAACCTTGTCTTAAACTATAAAAAGTGTTATTTTATGGTAGAACAAGGAATAGTCCTTGGGCATGTTGTGTCTTCATATGGATTAGAGGTTGATAAAGCTAAAATAGATGTCATTTCATCATTCCCTTACCCCTCATATGTGAGGGAAGTTCATTCTTTTCTAGGCTATGCTAGTTTTTATCGATGCTTTATCAAAGATTTCTCAAAGATTAGAGCACCCTTGTGCAAATATTAACAAAAGAAGTGGATTTTGTGATTGATCAAGCATGTAAAGATGCTCATGATGAGCATAAGAGGCGTGTCACATCTGCCCCTATCATCCAACCACCAAATTGGGATGACCCTTCAACTGATTATGCGATAGGAGTTGTGCTTGGGCAAAGAATAGGGCAAAATTTACATGTTTTCGCCTATGCTTCCCTCATGTTAGACGGAGTGCAATGCAATTACCATACAACTGAAAATGAACTTTTTACAGTGGTGTTTGCTCTTGAAAAATTCAGGTTATATCTACTTGGTACAAAAGTTGTTGTTTTTACTGACCATGCAACTTTAAGGTATCTTTTGAAGAAAAAGGAGTCCAAACTAAGATTGATTAGGTGGATCTTGCTTTTACAAGAATTTGATCTTGAGATCAAAGACAAAAAAAGGTGTTGAAAACCCTGTGGCTGATCACTTAAGTCGACTGAGGATCGAGGATATATAAACCAAAACAATAAGAGATAGATTCCCCGATGAGCAGTTGTATGTGTTACATTCCTCTACAACACCATGATATGTTGATTTGGTGTACTATTTAGTCACCAAAGAATTTCCTCCAGGTTTGTTTACTTCCCAAAAAGACAAGTTACGAGCTGATGCTAAATATTATTTTTGGGACACTCCTTATCTGTGAAAATTTTGTGTGGATCAAGTAGTTCGGAGATGTGTACCACAAGATGAATTTCATTCAATTCTCACTTTTTGTCATTCTTATTTTTGTGGTGGGCATTTTGGAGCAAAAAGAACGGCCCATAAGGTACTTAAAAGTGGTCTTTATTGGCATTCTATTTTTAAGGATGCATATCACTTTTGCAAATCATGTGAAAAATGCCAAAGAATAGGTAATATCAATCATAAGAATCAAATGCCTTTAAGGAATATTCTTGTAAGTGAAAATTTTTAATGTTTATAGTATTGATTTTATGGGTCCATTTCCTTCTTCTTTTGGTAATCTTTATATCCTTCTTGTTGTTGATTATGTGTCTAAATGGATTGAGGCAAAAGCCACACAAACTAATGATACTAAGGTTATTTTAGATTTTGTTAGGACTCACATATTTGACAGGTTTGGAATCCCTAAAGCTATCATTAGTGATCGTGACACTCATTTTTGCAATCGTTCAATGGAAGCATCACTCCGCAAATACCATGTGACTCATCGAACTTCCATAGCCTACCACCCTTAAACAAATGGCCAAGCTGAAATTTCAAATCAAGAAATCAAGTCCATTTTGGAGAAAACAGTGCAACCTAACCAACGAGATTGGAGTTTACGACTTGGTGATGCAGTTTGGGCTTATCGGACTGCTTACAAATCACCTATAAGAATGTCACCTTATAGGATGATTTATGGAAAAGCATGTCATCTATCGGTGGAGCTTGAACACAAAGCTTTTTGGGCCATTAAACAATGTAACATGGATTATGATGCTGCTAGGATTACAAGGAAGTTCCAATTGCAAGAGCTGGAAGAGATACAAAATGATGCTTATGAGAATGCAATGATTTATAAAGAAAAGACCAAGAGTCTTCATGACTAAATGATTACAAGAAAAGAGTTTCATGTTGGAGACAAAGTCCTTTATCATTCATGTTTGAAACTTTTTCTAAAAAGTTGCGCTCTCGTTGGTTTGGACCCTTTGTTGTTTCTAATCCTTTTCCTTATGGTGTAGTTGAAATTACAAGTTTAGAAACAAACAAAGTGCTCAAGGTCAATGGGCATCGCTTGAAACCTTTCTATCAAGGTTGGACGACAAAACTCACTGCTTCTGTGGAGTTAGCTGAACCAATCTATGAAGAATAAGCATGCAACATGTCGAGCCAATGACATAAAACAAAAGCGCTTACTGGGAGGCAACCCAATATAAAAAAAATTAGATTTGCTTTCTTTTTCCCATATCTTTTATTTTTCGCATTTTACTCTATTTTTGTCCTTCTTTTATATTCCTTTTTTTTTTATTTCAACATTGATGAAAATGTTATGTTTAAAGTGTGGGGGTATTAAGATAATTTTGGTTTTCTTTGTTACGTAAAAAAAAATAATCTATGTTTGATCTTTTTAAACTCTCATTGGTTTATAAGAATATGAGTATTATATATGAGAATTAGTTGAGATAGACGAAGATATAAATCAAATGAATGAGTGTGCATGCAAGTTTTAATATTTAATTAGTTTAGAGATTGACTTTGAAAATATGTCATGTTGATTTTATAGTGTTATATCAATGCAAGCTTTTGAGCCTTCAACATTATGTTCTTTGATTGTGCATTCTTTTAATGATATGTATCTCTAAAACTTGCTTCATATCTTGTTGAGATTACATTCACATTACATGTGTACATGAAGATGATAAAGACATTAGGAATTTTAACCACTTGAGCCAAAAAGTCAACCTAAAGCATATTATCCTTAGTGAGCCCCTTTTGAGCTTGTTTGTCTTTTATTTGCTTACCCATATGTAAGCCATAACTTTTTATATGTTTTCCTTTTCCCCTGGCCAAGGATTAATAGAGCATATACTTGTTGATATCTCATGGATTATGGTTGGACATTATATGAAAATAAAATAAAAAGTGATCTTTGATCAAAAGATGGGCAAAGTTGCCAAAGGTGAAAGAAAAAAAAAACAAGAAAAGAAAAGAAAAGAAAATAATAGAATAAAAAAGAAAAGTGTTCCTTCGTGTTCTTAAGATTTTATATTGATAGAGCTTGAAATCAAATGAAGTTAAGTATTAGTGTTTAAAGATGGAAAATTTATGTGCTTTGCTGGGATCTCTTCTTTAAAATATCATTTTTTTTAGAATGCTCTATTTTCTTTGGTTTTAGCCTTTTCTTTGCCTTTCTTTTACCTTACCTTAACCTTAGCCCCATTACAACAAAAAAGTAAGACCTTTTGATTTATGCATTGCTTGTAATATTTTAGTAATGGAGATGAGATTGAAGAGCAAGCTTATGGTAGAACATATTCATTGATTGAATTTAAGAGATTTAAATATATAAGCCTTAAACACATGAGTGTTGGAGTGTATCTCAATGAAAGGACCTATCACTTTGGCATGACATAGATTTCATTTAAATCCCGACAAATAATTGAGTTTTTAAGTTTGCATGTAAATGAATTCATGAAAATCTATACTCTTTATCCTTCATAATTGTATTCTTGTTTATAATGCATATATTCTTGGACATTGATGAGAGATTAAGAGATTGATCATAGTTATTTTATCAATTTAGTTTAAGTTCGATTTTATCTATCCTTTCTTTAGGACGAGTAAGAGCTAAGTGTGTGGGTATTTGATGCAACCATATTATTTGATAGTTTTACCCACATTTACTAAGTGTTTCGCCTATGTTTTATACATAAAATGCCTTAATATTCTTTGTTTTATGTTTTGAAGGTATTTTTGGATGAAAGATTCAAAAATAGGTAAATTGGAGATAATTGGCAGATTTGACCTCCAATCGATGTTTGTGCAGAGCTTGAGCTCTAGAGGTCAAAACGAAGTGATTCCAGTGGCATTAAAAAGCTAACATCCATACCTTTCTGTACATATATGGCAAGAAAAATAAAAAGAGAGAGAGCATGGAGATCGCAGCCTTCAAAGTCAAATATTGTATTCTATCAATGTTGACCTTCAACCATTTTGACTTGAATATCTTGAGTTACAGGAGTCCATTTGATACAAACTCAATTTTGTTGGATTTCGGACTCGAATATATATCATCCTACCAACTTTTAGTAGAAAATGAGCTCATATGAGAGAGATATGATTTTTCTAAGATGACACGTAAATTCTGTCAGCAGACAAGTTTTGTGAAGAAATAAGTCCAAATTACGTTCCGAAGCATCCAAACTAACATTCAAGTCTTTATTTAAGTAATTTAGCTCCTCTAAGTCAAAATTCAAAGCTTGAAGATTTTATGCAAGGTTATTTCTCCTTTTTTAGGAAAATAGTTATTGAAATACTTAAATGTAAATTGTGTACTTAGAAAAGGACTATTTTGTAGAAAAGGGATTAGGGTTTCTTCAGTTATAAGAAAAAAAAAAAGAGAGAAGGGAAAGAGAGGATGACCAGCAAAGAGAAGAAAAAGGCATATTCCTCTAACAGAACCCGAAATCATGTTTTCTTCCTTCTTTTTAATTAATTGTTCAGCAAACATGCAAGACTAAACTCTTTTTCTTGGTTGTCAAGACAAAGAAACCTTCGAATTTCAAGAATTGTGAGATTTTTTTACCTTTTCTTTTCAGTTTATATGATGAATGAATATGTTTGTTCTCCTACGCTTATTTTCTATTATTGTTTATTTTAATTGCTAGAGCGGACTCTAAGCTATTATTATGAACAATCTATTGCTAAGTTTGCTATCAAAATCGGAGTTGTGGTATATAAACTTGTGAAGCAACTAAAATTAATAATTGTGGCAGATCGAGAATAATAATCTTAGGGAGAACATTCGATTGATCATATCAAACATGAATTGCAAACACTTATGTTATCTAGATTAATCAACTCATTTAATTCTTAAGGTTGCCATTGAATTAAATTACTAGTGCGAACACTGTGGTTGTTTGATGGTTAGGATTAGTTATACAGCGGATCTGTCAACTAATCAATGTCAGAAAAGATAAATATTCAGAGTATAAATTGACGTTTTGTTTCCATGATTAGTTCTGATTTTTATAGGTGGATTTTTACTTTAAACCAAGGTTTGTTCTCTTGATAATTTTCTGATTTTATTTAATTTTGCTTGATAGTTTTTCGTTTTCTTTTGCTTTAGCCTAGATAACCTCCAAACCCCCCCCCCCCAAATTGCATATCATCTAGCATAAAAATCCAACTTGAACCTTCCTCGTGGGATTGACCCCTTGCTTGCTCTATATTATCATGTGTGCTGTGTTTTAAGCTAGGGTAATTAATTGGTGTGACCACGACATCGCAACAGTCATCCAGAAATACCCCGACCTTTGTATTTGGCTAGCATTACATGTCTACTAGCATGAGTTGCCCAAATCCCTTCATGAACTTCTTGGAGCATTTTTTTTGCTTCTGTCCCATCCAAATATCTCAACAATTTGGTTCTTTTTCTTTTTCTATTATGAATCAAAAGATTGGCTCACAAGTTATGTCATTTGGGAATCAAGCAATGTAATTTAAATGATGTAAGAACCCTTTTACAAGAACCCTTTTACTTTTTTTTTTCTGTTTTAAGAGCTAGCATGGCATTAATTGTTTTTATTTTATTTGGGTTGACTTCAATACCTTAGCTACATACCACAAATCCTAGCAGCTTTCCAGATTTTACCTTGAATGAACATTTTACAGGGTTAAACTTCAACCGATACCTTCTCAACCTTTCAAACAGCTTTCTCAGATTCTGACAATGGTCTTCTCTTTCTTAGATTTAACAATCATGTTATCCACATACACTTCAATTTTTTTATGCATCATGTCATGGAACAGAGTTACCATTGTAGTTTGATAAGCGGCCCCAACATTTTTCAGTTTGAATGGCATCATCTTATAGCAAAAGGTTTCCCACAGAGAACGAAAGTAGTCTTCTCTTTATCTTTATTGACCATTTTGATCTGGTTGTACCTAGAGAAACCATTCATCAAGAACTACACTGAGCTTCGTGTCGTATTATCAATCAAGACATTGACGTGTGGCAAAGGGAAGTTGTGTTTCAAACTTGCTTTATTTAAATCCCTGTAGTCTACACATACTCTAATCTTGTCTTCTTTCTTGAGAACTACTACCATCTTAGATACCCATTGTGGGTACCTAACCACCTCTAATTAACCATCATCTCATTGCTTGTTATCTCAGTTTCACCTTGAGCACTATATTCAGACGAGTTATTTGTAGTTTCTGCTTCACAGACATACTTCCTTCATTTAATAGCACCTTATGTACTACAATATTAGTATCTAAACCAGACATATCCATGTAGGACCAAGCAAACACATCGACATACTCGCGTAGTAGTGAGCTCAAGTTTTTCCTTTCACTAGTAGTGATTAGAGTCTTTATCTTTAATTCTCTTTTGTCGATTTTGAAGCTTGCTCTGATTGTTATACTAGCCTTACAAATTCTCTTACATCATCATTTTCTTATTCATTTTCTTCTATTGCAATTATGTACTCATTAACATTTGGTCATTTATTCTTAGTGTAATGTGGTCATGATTTCATGGACGATCCACTTTCAAATTTCCTAAAAGTGAAAAGTGTTTCAGTGTAAGTGTGTATTTTGTAAAGATAAAGAGATGGAGAAATTTGCGAAAATGCATGGTCTCATTGATAAAAGAAGAAGCTCAACTATAATGAAAATCAAGTGTTTACATCTGGAGCCAAGATTGTCAACTTGGTATGAAAGCAAGACAAACACAAAAAGCACATTAGAAAAACATTGTCATTTACTTTTTGAAGACTATAGGAGCCTCTTGGGTCACCTAATTTTATAACCTTTCACCACTTGCTATCTTTTGCATAAGGGTCTTTACAAACATTTCCTCCTCAATGTGGATAATTAGTTGCGGTAGCAACTCTTCTCTTTCCACAACCTTTCATTTCTCACTATAGCTCTTGACCTTACTATCATCTTGTTCCAATTTATTAATTCCCATAGCAGCCAAGCTTTGGGTAGGGACATTCTTCATATCTTCAGAGTGCATTACATAAGCAGTCGTGAGGAATGATACCTGGATTGAGGGGATGGTAATCTCTTCCTCTTTCGATTCCCTTTCTTCCAACCTGACCAACTTTTCTTTTCGTTTAATATCAGCAGTTCTTTTATAGTCTTTCTTTACAAGCTTAAAGTCGAGCCTAAATCTATAATTTATAGTCTTCAACCTTATCGAACTTATCCTATTAGGATTTCCAGAGATATGATCATACTAGAAAGGAAGTCTATGCTTTAAGAAATATTTAGCTGTCATTCTTGCAGATTCAGAAATTACTGGTTTTCTCAATACAGTGTTTTCTAGAACCCATTATGTTTTAACAATTTCAAAATCATGGAGATTTCCATCTTTACTCCCTTCAACTTCTATGTAGGAACTGCCACATTATGCATCATTACCAAGGTCTCTTTGACCTTAACTATCACCAATGTTCCATTTATAATACACTTCACACACTGATGCAAGGATGATGTCATGACACCAGCAGCATCTATCCAAGGCCTACCTAATAAAATGTTGTATAACGGGTGAATGTTCATCACTTGTAAGGTTACTAAAAACATTTACGGGCTAATGAATAGCTCTACTTCAATGGTCCCTACCACTTTCCTTAAGGAACCATTATAAGCCCTAGTTGTCATGGTGTTTGACAGTATATGCATTGAATCAACTGGCATTTCATCCAACACATACTTCGAGAGTATATTTAAAGCTGAATTGTTGTCCACCAATACTTTGTTGATTGTCCAATCCTTGCACCTCACAATGATGTATTGAGGTTTATTACTCGTTCCTCTAACATCGAGCTTGTTTTTAGTGAAGTATATGTAATTTGTCGCATAGAGTTTTACAACCAGATGCTCCATGGTCTTTTGGGCTATTTCTTAGGGCACATATGCCTCATTCAACACTCTTTGCAGCGCATTGTGGTGGGGCTTGAAAGTCAAGATAAGAGATATCAAGGATATCCTGGCAGGGGTTTTCTTCAACTGCTCTACTACATTATACTCATTGTGCTTCATCAGCTTTAGGAATTTGTGGGCTTTCTCCTCGCTCATAGGTTGTTTATTTTCATTTCTTTGATGGAATTTACAACCTTTTTGCCTTTGGATTTTCATTGTCTTTCTAGTTATTCATATGTAAAAAACTTGCCACTTCTAGTTAATCCATCAATCTCAGTCTGAAACACTAGAGCATGACCCTCAATATTGAGAGAATTTCTATAATCATAAGGCAATGCATTATAGTTCCCATTATAGGTAACGACAAGCCTTGTTAAGACGAGCTTCGGTGGATAGCTATCGGTATATTGAAGCCTACACATATTTGCTTTCTTCCCTTGGAAACTTATCATGCCTACGACATCATCCTTTTTCCGCCTTCTCTATTTGTAAAAAACTAAAAGTCATCATTTGTATCACCTTCTAGTGAAACTTTTCATATTCATCGATGTTATATCCATTTGCTCCGTGGAACCTATAAAATTGTCACTCTTTATTGAACCTGATTCATTTTTTGTTAGCAAACATCTGACTTGCACTAACATGTTATATAACCTATCCATGGTTACCCTTAAAACCTTCTCTCTTTTTTCATCTAAACTCCATGACATTTACTCCACCACTAATGGGAGCATGATTAAGCAGGGGGTTGGAATTGATGTTGGGAGTATCTTCAAAGGTTATTCATCCTGCTTTGAATAATTGTTATAGCTTCCTCTTGAATGTTGATCAAGTATCAATATTGTGGCCATGGTTTTCGACATGGTACTCACAAGTTAGATATAGTTTATACCAATTTAGGGAGGCTTTAGTGGTGGAAATGAAGAGGGGCCACATGACCTATGCTTAGAAATTTTGCATACATTTCTCATAAGGGAATAGGTAGATAACGGAGTTGTTCTTGGTTTCTTTGGTGGGCTTTCCCTGGGTTGGTTTCAGCTTGGTTTTTTGGTAGGTTGGTAGGCTGGTTTACCGAAAAATGCTTAGCAAAGTTAATATTGGATATTTAGGAAGGTGGGGTCTGGTAGCTTCAACTTTGGTTGCTTTAGGTTTGGTAATTCTTTGTACCCTTATATCCTCCTTTCACATTACTCATCTTAACATCCTTTTTCCTCTCAGTAAACCCTTTCTTCTCGGTAAGTTTTGATATTCTACCAGCTCTTATCCCTCATTTTATTCTCTCAATAATAACAACAACATCCTAAAAATATTGGGCGGAGCTACCTATCAAATAATAATAATATAGGGACTTGAAAGTATTGGCAAATAGAGTCACCATCTCGTTCTCCAATAAAGGTGGTTGTACATACATTGCCTTGTCTTTCCATATATGAGTGTACTCCCTTACGGTTTCCTTATTGCTCTTTTCCATCACCATCAAGCTAGTCTGGTCTGAAGCGATGTCAATATTGAACTTGTATTGTTTCAAGAAAGCATCAGCAAGATCACTCCATTTCTTAACCTTTATGTTATCCAAGGTCATGTACCAACTTAATGCAAAATCGACCAAGTTGTCTTGGAAGAAATTAATGAGCACCTTCTCATCATTAACTTCTTGATCACCACTAAGTTTGGTACCAATCATATCTCAACTGCTTTAATAGGGTCATATACGTCAAATCTCTCAACAACTCTCAATCTTTCCTCCTAAACAACCCACTTATCTTGTTCAAGATGATCGAAGGATTTAACCTTATGAGATCCCTCATTGTTAGATCTATTATGGTCGACACTTGAGCAAGCATAATCAGAAGAGTCATCAAAATGCTTGTTATTTCTTGTGGTCCAGTAGCGGGATTTGCCCAATTGTTTTGTGAGTCAAGGATAACTAGAGCTGTTGGCGGTGGTAACATGGTTAGCAGCTGACTAAATGTCCCTTTCCCAGACTGTGCTCATAGTAGTTTCTCGAGTAAGCTAGCCATCTAAGCCATATTATTCTTAATGTCTTCCAGCTCTTTTTGGTAGTGGGCTTTAAGGGGAGCCTTCTCTTTGTTCTTTATTCTTTTACGAAACCTAGTATTGTAGACTCTAACAGGGGACCTATATTTTGAGTACCTGCCATGCACATTCCATAATTTATAAATGCATATAGATGTATAATTATGCATGCTAATGTATGTTAGATATGGATTAGTTATACCCTGGGCTGATATATAATCACCATTCCTATATAAATAGGTAGGGTTCTAATCCTTTTGTAGTTGTCAAAACAATTTAATCTTAGCCAATGCTTAATAAAAATATAATATACTCATCACAAAGAGATATTGCTTAAAAGATTGGGTCTAAGCACTTTTTATTAATACTTGATGAGAACTTTTACATTTGAAAACTAGTCTTCTCATCATCATCGTTAATAAGAGGAATAAAGGCAAAGCCTTTGTTTTCTATATTCCTAAAAAAGAGCATCAGTCTCAGTTATGCTTTGTTGATATCAATGGACATCCTTTCCAACATGCTGATTGTTGTTGGTGTCAATCATATGGTTGTGCCACTCGAGCAGTCCATTCTTTTCTTCCAAATGTTTTACCTTAGCCTTTTCTTTATCAAGCTTCTTTTCTAGCAGGTTAATCTCAGTTCTCTAATTAATGAATACCCTCAACATCTTTTCCTTTGGCTTTTGCTTTAGCCAACTCACTTTACAGCATCACATGCTTGAATAACCTTTTTATTCTACACAATCCGGCTTTCTAACTTAACTTGGTTCCTTGAAGACATATCAGCCCTTTCTTGGCAATCATTGATATTAGTTTTCAAAGCCTTTAGCTCAGTACTGGTTTGCATCCAATGTGTTCCCGATTCTCCTTGCTATTTCTTAGCTTGGTTTTTAGCTGCCTTTTCTTCTTTCAGTTGCTTCTCTAATAACATGATTTTCTTGTCCTTTTCATCCAGCTATTGCTCTACAAACTTTCTCAATTTCTCTTTAGTGAGGAGTTGCTCCTCTAGGGATATCCCGAGGGCTTTACTGGTGCCCACCTCCATTTGAAGCTTTTCCAGTTATTTTCTCAACTCTTACTCGTTAATCCTCTTTCTTTTAGTTGGTTTAATAGCTTACGAAGTCTTGATTTATACCCAAGAGTCATGGGGATGGTGACTACTGATAGATTTCTCCACTTTGGATACTTTTTACTGGTAACTGGATCTCTCAAACCATCTAATTCCTTCTTGACCAATATCAGAAGCTTTGAGTCTTGTATGATATTCACCACAACTTTCAAAGCATATTGGTCCTTGAATAACCAAGAGAATTGGGATAACCCAACCATTATTGGCATATATTGTATGCCCCTAAGTTGCTTTATAACCAAAGCGGGCACATAACTGACATATCCAATCAGAAGCACCCACCATCTTTGCCTATAACTCATCAAGCAATATGTTGCTCTCATCCACGAGACTTTCCATTTCACTTCTTCTTACAGGATTCTTTGTAGAGATATGAAACTTTGATCAATTTGGCCAATTCAGTTAGCACTTGTCCTGCCTTTGGTGGAAGTAGACTTTGTATAGATTTCGAGGAAATTCAATTAGTAAATCATACTCTTCCAAAGTAGGACACATGTCTACATTTATAAAAGTGAAGCACCGATACTTGGGGTCCTAAAAATGCATCAAAGCTTTAATTGCTTAATTCTACCCGGACACCTTTGTGATTTCCATTACCCTCCTATATTTATTCAAAAAATCATCCTCGTTGATATTTTTTATTTGTGGGATGAGCATTTTTATGTCATTTCCAAAGCAGCTCACATTTCTGATGAGTGGCAATTTAATATCATTTAGTTTTAGATAATCCCCTTCTAATAGTTGTAAGTACTCAGAATCCAACCCATATCCAATTTGGTTTGCTACACTTCCTCTCCTCTCTTGTTTTCAGTCATCAACCTATCTCTCTCTTGCTTTCTTTTACTTAGACACTCATGCAGGGGACATGCAACTGGTGTAGGGGTTTTCTTCTTGGAGAGAGTGGTTGTTGTTGAAGTCAAAGTTGCTGGCCAGTTTTGAGGGAGAGAAAGAGTCATCTCCTTTTCTCCCTCTTATATTTATACCCCTTATAAACGAGTGGGGTGTTTGCGGGCTGGTTTAATTCGTTCTTGTTCCTGCTTTGGTTACTCTAAAATCAGTTATCTTTCTCTAAACTCTCTCTTAAGATAGGCCGATTTGCTCCTCAAAATTTTCATTTAGCATAAATCGGGTCTTTCACTTAGATTTTTAGTCGGCCTTACACCCCTCCTCCAGATTTTTCTCCAATGTTAGTCGGTCTATACCCCTCAATTCTTCCTAGTATAGGTCAGCCAAAGATAAAATTTATCGGGTTTTACATAGGTGTTACATATCAGTCATTACTCCCCCACTTAACCTAAAGTTTCCATGTGTGTGCATTCCAAAACAATATATCACAAATAAACTAGAAATACATGAAGACATTCATCCATATCAAACATACATGCATAAGCAGGTTAAACCATGTTAAAGTGTAAAAAAGTAAAAAAGTAAGCCAAATGCGAAAATTTAAACACATCAGATAACATAAACAACATAAAACACACAAAACTTAGTACAAATAATAAATTCTACTGTAAGTGGCACACACGGCGTGGCGAGTTGTCAAGGAGTCGCCACCTAGTTATTTAGTTTAGGGTCACTAGGAGACCTAGATGAACTGGTCTTATCTAAAATTCCAGGGTAAGGGACTCGTTGTGGTTAGGGAAGGTATTAGCACCCCTAACGCACCTTACCTGAGGTAAGTTACATTGTGTGGCCTGGATGTGGTTTAAAGGTGTTGATGGATTCTTAACTAGTGGTCATCTATGGCTCAGAACTATGAATAAATCTGGCATGTTGAATTTATTATGGGTGACACGACCAAAAGATTGATGTCTTTTCCCAAGTGCAGGAGTGTCGAAGTAATAAATAACCCGGCAAGACCGGGGTCGAACCACAGGGAGGTTAATTGTATAAATTATAGATAACAATAATACAAAAGTAACAATAACAACAACAACAACAATAATAATAATAGTGAAGAAAAAGAGGAAGAAGTTGATGAGAACTTTTGAGATGGAAGATTAACGTAAGGATTAAACAATGATAACAACAAATGTCAAGGTTAGAGGATCCACTAATGGTATTTCAAACAAGTATAGTATAAACTCTACTCAACTGGAAACCACACACAAAGGAGGTTACAATCGGGTTATAAATTGTTAACATGATTACATTAGTTATCTTATTCGAATAATGCTAATACTTGTAAATGTTTTCAGGCATTCATGATTATAACTTATGTTAACAACAAATCAAGTTCCTTTCATAGCTCAGGTGTCGGTTATACCATACAGTATGGGCTATGAAAGTGCCAAGTATTTGTTGTACCAAGTGTTATACAACATAAATCTAGATTAACCATTTAACAAGCAAAGTATTAAAAGTGAACAAGATAACAAATATAAAGCATGTTAGTATCCAACATTAAAGTCCATATTGAGTTTATATTATACTTATCCTTACACCATTAGTGTAACCTTTTCACCTTGACATAATTAACTTAGCTAGACATAATGAAAGAAAGAAACATAAATAAACAAGATAAGAACATAAGTAAGATAAAAGTTAACTAAGTAAAGGAAAGGAAATGAAAGGCATAAACTTGATATTAATGAAAGCAAAACATAAGCAATACAAAGAGAGAAAGCAAGAGCATGATCTTGATCTGAACACCAAGATGCCTAAATACATGGCAAATGCCTCCTTTTATAGGCCAAAATTCGGAACTATTGATTAGTTGACTAATTGATGAGTGGGTGGCCACATCTTGACTTGGTGACAATTCTTATCCTTTTGTCTGCCAAAAACGTCATTGATGACGTCATAATTTGAACAAACTTAATTCATGAAAGTTCTAGGCAATTGTCTCATCTTTCCAGGGTAAAAATTTGAGATCATTTGGACTTCTAGAACTTGAGATATGGGCTGAACACTGAACAGTGTCTGGGCTGCAGGACAGATTCGGACTTCTTCTTTGTTGCTACAATTTGGACTTGAAAACAGCCTTGTTAAATCTTGGGCTCCACATGAAAGTTGTAGGCCTATGTCTTATCTTTCCATCCATATAAAATGGACCTAAATCCAAGATCTACAGCTCCAGATATGACCCAATTACCGAAACAGTGTTCCAGTTTGAACTGCACCAGCATCTCTTTTCTAAGTTTGGACCATCTCTTTGTCCTTTCAATTTCAGTACTTCAACTCATCAATCAATTCTTTTATTTATGTGATAGGCCTGCATTTAAGATGAACATTTACCATAAATAAAGGTATCTTATATAATTAGATATATTATTATAAAACATGCTTTAGTTAAGAAGTTATTGATACTTCAAGTGCAAAATGATGATATAAAACCTTGATAAAAATGCACTTTCAAGTACTAATCACACCCCCCAACCAGCTTATTACTAGTCCCTAGTAATTAAGGCGTTAAAATAGAAAAACAATTTGCAATTTCCACAAAGCAAGGCATTCATCATTCAACTTCCATTAATCTATCCAGATAAACAAACTCTCATTAAATTTTATATGTCTGCTCAATACCTCTTAAACAAAATATTAATAAACCTTCCTTGTTATGTGCTCAATGAATGAAACATAGATGATGGGGCTTTTATTGGAAGAAAACAATATTTTGTTCTAATGTTTAAGGTTAACTTCCTTGGGTTGGGATTATTTTATTTTATTTTACTTTTTTACTTTTTTTTTTTTTTTTAATACATATAACTTAAAACACAATGCATCTTTAACCCATGTAACGAGCTTTCGGCTAATGACTCCCAGACCAGTTGATCTTAGGGCATTAGGTGTTGAGACACCCCTACGAGCTTAGTAACTCGGGTTGCAGATACTGATACGTAGATAGTGCAATGTTTGATTCCCTTAAGCTTTTCTCCTTAACCCATGTAACAAGCTTTGGGCCAATAGCTCCCAAGTCAGTTGACTTTAGGGTATTAGGTGTTAAAACACCCCTTCGGGCTTAATTGCTTAGGTTAGGGAGGCTACGAAACCAAACTTATCTACGTTTTTATTATCATCATTTTTCTTTTTCTTTTTTTTCTCTTTTTTTTTTTTTTTTTGTTTTTTTTTTTTTTTTTTTTTTTTTTTTTTTTTTGTTTTTTTTTTTTTTTGCAAATTATAGACTATCCCTATCCCTTAGTTGTTACCTTTAACAAAAGAACATAAATAATGTAATAATCCAATGTGCAACCCACAATCATATGTTAAAGTGTGTGTGTGAAAATGAAGGTTTAAGAATATTTGTTAAATGAGTATATGAGCAGAACCAAGTGATAACAATGCGAGAGTTTGTAAACCTGAATATTTCAAGAAGTATTCTAATAGGCCTTGTTATGAATATTGCAAATAACCATTAGAAAATGTTTACTAAGATGCGTCTCAAGAGTCATTCCCCCTTACTCTGCCATCCTAGTAATAACAGTTTTGCCAAATGGTTTTTAAAACAAAAACAGTTAATTGGTTAGTTTTTTTTTTTTTTTTTTTTTTTTTTTTTTTTTTAACTACTACTACCCTCTCCCCCCAACCAAAACGAGACATTGTCCTCAATGTCCTAAGGTAGAAAGATAGAGTATAGAAGACATCACCTGAAACAACGAACACTGACAAACCTGAAACACACTTAAACAAATATAAGAAATAACAGAACAAAATACTATGCTAGAAATAAAACCAAAAGACACAAGGATTCACAAACTGAAGGCTCAAATCCAATCTAAGCTTTTTACGGCTTTCTGTAGTTGACCAATTTATGCGACTCATGGAAGGATCAATTACAGGGGTGAACGATTGTAGTTTGTCGATCAACTGTTCAGCAGTAGCAGCAGAGATTATGATTTGTCGTGCCGAGGATGTTAGAAATTCCTGTTCCACAGCTTGATCAAGAAAAGACAACAAATTATCATAAAAACCATTAACATTGAGCAAACCGATAGGTTTATGGTGAATGTGAAGTTGGGCCCAAGAGGAAATATGAAAGATCTCTTCCAATGTGCCCAGACCACCTGGTAAGGCAATGAAGGCATCAGCATGGTTAAACATTGTATTCATTCGATCAAACATTGTGGAGACCTGTAATTCCTCTCCAATTGTTCTTCCAATGATGTCCCCTTTTGTTAAAGCTTCGGGGACGACCCCCAAAACTTGACTACCTCCTAAAAATGCAGCTATTGCCACACCCCCCATTAACCCAAGGCTGCCTCCCCCATACACTAAATGAATCTTTCTCTCAGCTAGTACCTGACCAAGATGATTTGCTGCTTCTAAAAAAGCTATTTCCTTCCCAGGACTGGATCCACCGAAAACACAAATATTTTTTATGTGATAACTTGAGGGACCTGCCATTTCTACACGCTTCTATATTTGTCTAATGTAAGGGTTGAGTAGAAATGAGGGGAAGGAAGAGAAGATTTTATAGATGAGAAATTGAAGATGCAATCATACCACCTATATGGAGGCCAGCTGGAGTCTCACACTCTCTCTCTCTCTTTATTTATTTATTTATTTATTTATTTTGAAAAAGCATGTGTATGTACAGGTAGTTGTGATTGTGGCTCACATCTTCCCTTGGTTTTACGTCCAAGAACGGCTTAAACGCCCTCTATGGGTCGGGGATAGGCTTCCCATCCAGTTTTCTTAAAAACTGGCAAACAGGGTCTTTTTTAGTCAGATTCCCAAGACTAAGTCTATCATGTTCTTTATGAAAATGGGGCCATAAATCATGAATTGCACGATGCACATCTCCACTAGGATGCGTCTCAAGGGTCAACAAAAGATTATCTAAAGACCCCTTACTCAGGCCATCCTTAATGAATTGTATTTTATCTTCACGGTTTATAGATACCATTCCTAAAGAACGACATGTTGCATTGCAAGTCCATCTGGCACATTTGTGACAGACTTTCAGTCGTTTTGCACGACGTTTCTTTGCAAAAGTGCTTTTACCTGTTCCAGGCATGTGTGAAATGAAAGAATTGGAGGACTCACCTGATAATCGGACCTTTGCTTCAATCAGCCAACGAATATCTTCAGGAATTCCATGATTCATTAACAACTTCAATCTTGCACACCTAGCACGGTAAATTTTTGTAATCGCATTCTGAGGCAGAGCGGGAAAGTACTTTTTCAATTTTTCAAGAGTGGTGTCCATTTTCAAATGAGAATTGGAGAATAGAGTCAAAGAAGGGAGAAAGAGCAAAGAATTGCACAAATATATACAGATATCAGTTATTATGGGAAACTGAAAGAACCGACTTAAGTCACGGAGTACCGTTATCCGCCTTTTGACCGGGGTGAGAGACTAGCAAAACGAGAGTCACACCAAAAGGAAACACAAAACAATGTGAGAAAACGAATCAATCTTTATATACAGGATCACTCAATTCAATAGAGTCATTTTCAACTGAAAAATTATCAAAGTAGACTTTCAAACGATGTCCATTTACCTTGAAAACATTGCCATTCTTTGGATTCTCGATATCACAGGCCCCATATGGATACACATGTTTCACAATGAAAGGACCACTCCATCTTGATCTTAGTTTTCCAGGAAATAAATGGAGTCGAGAATTATAAAGCAAGACTTTTTGACCAACATTGAATGTTTTTCTCAATATTTTCTTGTCATGAAACTCTTTGATTCTTGCTTTATGAATTCTTGAATTTTCATATGCATCATTTCTTATTTCCTCAAGCTCATTTATTTGTAATTTTCGCAGTTGACCAGCATCATCAAGGTTTGAATTAAAAGCTTTAATAGCCCAATAAGCTTTATGTTCAAGTTCCACAGGCAAGTGACAAGGTTTTCCATAGACTAGTCTATAAGGTGACATACCTAATGATGTTTTATAAGCAGTTCGATAAGCCCAAAGTGCATCATTAAGTCTTAAAGACCAGTCTTTCCTATTAGGGTTCACTGTTTTCTCCAAGATTTGTTTGATCTCCCTATTAGCAAGCTCTACCTGTCCACTAGTCTGAGGGTGATAAGGGGTGGCAACTTTGTGAGTGATTCCATATTTCTTCATTAAAGACTCAAATGGCTTGTTGCAGAAATGTGTTCCACCATCACTTATCATGGCTCGAGGGATTCCAAATCGACTCAAAATATTTTCTTTCAAGAATTTTATCACTGTTTTGTGATCATTGTTTCGACTTGGAATTGCCTCTATCCATTTTGAAACATAATCTACTGCGACTAATATGTACACGAAACCAAATGATGAAGGAAATGGACCCATGAAATCTATACCCCAACAGTCAAAGATCTCAATGACAAGAATAGGATTTAAAGGCATCATGTGACGTTTTGAAATAGATCCCAGCTTTTGACAATTTTCACAAATCTTACAGAATGCATGTGAATCCTTGAACATGCTGGGCCAGTAAAATCCACTTTGTAAGATTTTTGCAGTGGTCTTTCTTGATGAGAAATGACCCCCACATGCCTCAGAATGACAAAATTTAATAACACTACTTACCTCATTGTCAGGAATGCATCTTCGAAATATTTGATCAGGACAATATTTGAATAAATAAGGGTCATCCCAATAAAAGTTCTTCACTTCGTTCAAGAACTTTCTTTTGTCTTGGGTACTCCAATGAGCTGGCAATTGTCCTGAAACAAGAAAATTAACAATATTAGCATACCAAGGCATTGTAGAGACAGAAAATAAAGATTCGTCAGGAAAGTAGTCATCGATTGGTGTGATGTCAGATCTCGATTCTGTTGTCAATCTTGACAAGTGATCTGCGACAACATTTTCGGTGCCTTTCTTGTCTTTGATTGTGATATCAAATTCTTGAAGTAACAAAATCCACCGAACCAATCTAGCCTTAGAATCTTTCTTAGAAAGAAGATATTTTAATGCTGCATGATCACTAAAAACAACAACAGGTGAGCCAACAAGATAAGACCTGAATTTTTCACATGCAAATACTACTGCAAGTAATTCTTTTTCAGTGGTGGTGTAATTCATTTGAGCACTATTTAAAGTTTTACTTGCATAGTAAATCACATAAGGTTTCTTATCTTTTCTTTGTCCCAAGACAGCACCCACGGCATAATCACTAGCGTCACACATTATTTCAAAAGGTAATGACCAATCAGGAGGTTGAATGACAGGAGCAGAAGTAAGCAGGTTTTTAAGTTTAACAAAGGCTTCTTCACAATGTTCAGTCCATTCAAAAATATTATCCTTTGTTAGAAGGTTACTCAAGGGCTTAGATATCACACTAAAATCTTTGATGAACCTTCTATAAAAACCAGCATGTCCTAAGAATGATCTAACATCTTTAATAGATTTTGGTGTTGGCAAGTTAGCAATTAACTCGATTTTAGATTTGTCAACCTCAATTCCTTTTGATGAAACAATGTGACCAAGTACAATGCCGTCTGTTACCATAAAGTGACATTTTTCCCAATTCAGTACAAGATTCTTCTCTTCACACCTGCTCAAAACCTTTTCTAAGTTAGTCAAACAATCATCAAAGGAATCACCAAAAACAGAAAAATCATCCATAAAAATCTCAAGAAAACGTTCAACCATATCACTGAATATACTAAGCATGCATCTTTGAAACGTGGCCGGTGCATTACATAATCCAAAAGGCATCCTTCGATATGCAAAAGTACCAAATGGACATGTGAAAGTAGTTTTCTCTTGATCTTCCAATGCAATTTCAATTTGGTTGTAGCCTGAATAGCCATCTAGGAAACAATAAAATTCATGACCTGCAACTCTTTCTAGAATTTGATCCATGAAAGGTAAAGGAAAATGATCTTTTCTAGTCATTGAATTAAGTTTCCTATAATCAATGCACATGCGCCAACCAGTAATAGTCCTAGTTGGAATTAATTCATTTTTTTCATTTGTTATCACAGTGACTCCGGACTTCTTAGGTACCACTTGAGTAGGACTTACCCATTTGCTGTCAGAAATAGGATAAATGATTCCATTATCTAGAAGCTTAATGACTTCATTTTTCACTACTTCTTTCATATTAGGATTGAGCCTTCGTTGCATTTCTCTAGAGGGTTTAGCATTTTCCTCCAAATAAATCCTGTGAGTGCAAATCAAAGGACTAATTCCTTTTATGTCAGCTATGGTCCATCCTAATGCATTTTTGTGCATTTTTAGAGTTTGTAATAACTTACCTTCTTGCTGTGCATTAAGTTTGGAAGAGATTATTACCGGAAAAGTTTCATTTTCTCCTAAAAATGAGTATTTGAGATTGAGGGGTAACGGCTTCAGATCAGGTTTTGGTGGTTGAACACTTGAAGGTATTGGCTCAATTGATCGTGGCGGCAATTCCTCAATTTGTGGTCTCCAATTACTTGCCTTTGATTCTTCCTGAAAATAGACCATTTGCAAATCATCAGATTCATCAATCTCAATTTCATTGGAAGTGGTTTGAAATTGATCATGAACTAATTTTTCAGTAAAGTCCACTTCTTGTAAATCATTATCATCTCCAGGTTGCTTGCAAATGTTGAAAATATTCATCTCCAATGTCATGTTCCCAAAAGATAGCTTCATCAGTCCATTCCTACAATTAATCAATGCATTAGAAGTTGCAAGAAATGGACGCCCTAAAATAACAGGAAATGAATTACATGCTTCAACAGGTTGTGTGTCCAAGACAATAAAATCCACAGGATAAATGAATTTATCAACTTGTACTAACACATCTTCAACTATTCCTCTAGGCACTTTTACAGATCTATCGGCAAGTAAAAGAGTTACAGAAGTTGGTTTTAACTCACCTAGATTGAGACTTTGAAAAACTGAATATGGAAGTAAATTCACACTAGCTCCAAGATCAAGTAAGGCTCTTTCAATTTTATGTTCTCCAATAAAACATGAAATTGTAGGACAACCAGGGTCTTTATATTTCAATGCATTATTGTTCTGAAGAATGGCACTTACTTGTTCGGCTAAAAAGGCTTTCTTTTTCACATTCAGTTTTCTCTTCACAGTGCACAGATCTTTCAAAAATTTAGCATAAGAAGGAACCTGTTTAATAGCATCCAGCAAAGGTATATTGATCCTTACCTGTTTGAAGGTTTCAAAGATTTCAGAGTTGTGATTGACTTTCCTTTGTTTCGTCATGGCATGAGGAAATGGAAGTGCTGGCGGAGAATCAGTCTTTTCTTCACAATGATCAGATTCAATCCTTTCCTTACCCTCAGAGATTGACTCATCATCATTCTCACAAGGTTCAAGAATGGGTTTTTCAATCACCTTACCACTGCGAAGAGTGATGACTGATTTGACGTGATCCATGTGTTGGCTTCCCGAACTACTTGCACTCGTGTTGTATTGCCCCTTTGGATTTTGTTGCGGTTGAGATGGAAACTTACCTTTCTCTTGGAAACTGAGAGCAGATGTGAACTTTGCAAGAGTATCTTTAAAATCTGTCATGCTTTGAGCAAGTTGAGTGTTAATTGCCTCTTGCTTTTCCATAAATGCATGCAATGTTTCCTCAAGATTTCTTCTAGGAGGGGGAGCATAAGGAGGTGCATATCCATGAGAATTTTGGAAATTATGGTGTGCTTGAAACGGTGGTTGTGAAGTTTGAGCATTATTGTTATCACTCTTCCAATTGAAATTTGGGTGATTTCTCCAACCAGGGTTGTATGTTTGCGAATATGGGTTATGGTTGGGTCTTTGAAAACTGTTTAATGCATGGGCTTGTTCATGGAGACATTCTTTAAAAGAAGGCAAGGTTGGACAGTCATTGGTTGAATGTTCGTTGGTTTCACAAATTTGACACGCAATGTCTTGAACAGATTTTAGTTGACCACTCTTTTTAATTCTAGTGCCTCAACTTTTCTAGCTAAAGATGCGAACTTGGCTTGGAGGTCATGATCTTCCCTAAGGTTGTACATACCCCCACTAGATGTATGAGGTTGGGTTTTACTTGGTGCCTCATAAGTACCTGTGGTGTCCCAATTTTGTGCATTTTCAGCTAGCAAATCTAAGTACTCCATTGCTTCATTAGGGTCTTTATCCTCAAAAGTTCCATTGCACATCAATTCAACCATTTGCCTATCTCTAGGTGTTAATCCTTCATAAAAATGTGAAACTAATCTCCATGTTTCAAAACCATGATGTGGGCAAGTATTAAGCAAGTCTCGATACCTATCCCAACATTGATAAAATGTTTCTCCTGGTTTTTGAGAGAAAGTAATGATTTGTCTTTTGAAAGAGTTTGTTCTGTGGGACGGAAAAAATTTCTTTAAAAATTGTTGTTGCATTTCATCCCAAGCACGAATGGATCCAGGTCTCAAATTTTGTAGCCATGTTTTAGCTTTATCTTTTAATGAAAAAGGAAAAAGCTTTAATCTAATCGTGTTCATGCTACAATTTGAGTCATTATACGTGTTGCAAACCTCCTCAAATTCCCTTAAATGCAAGTATGGATTTTCTAAATCTAAGCCATGAAAAGATGGTAAAAGTTGAATAATGCCTGTCTTAAAATTAAAATGAGATGCATCAGGTGGAAAAACTATGCATGAGGGTGCACTTGTTCTTGTGGGATTCATGTGGTCTCTAAGTGTTCTAACCCGAATATTCTCATTATTTTCATTATGAAGTGATTGGTTATCTTCTTCGGCCATATTTTCTGAAAATGATGAGGATACCCTACAAAGTCTACCACTTAATGTACGTGACCACACTCTCATGCACGTGTAAGAAGAGAATAAAAGGAAAAAGAAAACAAAAGAAAAAGAACAAAACAACAAAAAGAATAAACAAAATTACATACAAGAAAAGAGAAAATAGAATAAATTTGTACAAGAATTTACCTCCCCGGCAACGGCGCCAAAAACTTGACACGACCAAAAGATTGATGTCTTTTCCCAAGTGCAGGAGTGTCGAAGTAATAAATAACCCGGCAAGACCGGGGTCGAACCACAGGGAGGTTAATTGTATAAATTATAGATAACAATAATACAAAAGTAACAATAACAACAACAACAACAATAATAATAATAGTGAAGAAAAAGAGGAAGAAGTTGATGAGAACTTTTGAGATGGAAGATTAACGTAAGGATTAAACAATGATAACAACAAATGTCAAGGTTAGAGGATCCACTAATGGTATTTCAAACAAGTATAGTATAAACTCTACTCAACTGGAAACCACACACAAAGGAGGTTACAATCGGGTTATAAATTGTTAACATGATTACATTAGTTATCTTATTCGAATAATGCTAATACTTGTAAATGTTTTCAGGCATTCATGATTATAACTTATGTTAACAACAAATCAAGTTCCTTTCATAGCTCAGGTGTCGGTTATACCATACAGTATGGGCTATGAAAGTGCCAAGTATTTGTTGTACCAAGTGTTATACAACATAAATCTAGATTAACCATTTAACAAGCAAAGTATTAAAAGTGAACAAGATAACAAATATAAAGCATGTTAGTATCCAACATTAAAGTCCATATTGAGTTTATATTATACTTATCCTTACACCATTAGTGTAACCTTTTCACCTTGACATAATTAACTTAGCTAGACATAATGAAAGAAAGAAACATAAATAAACAAGATAAGAACATAAGTAAGATAAAAGTTAACTAAGTAAAGGAAAGGAAATGAAAGGCATAAACTTGATATTAATGAAAGCAAAACATAAGCAATACAAAGAGAGAAAGCAAGAGCATGATCTTGATCTGAACACCAAGATGCCTAAATACATGGCAAATGCCTCCTTTTATAGGCCAAAATTCGGAACTATTGATTAGTTGACTAATTGATGAGTGGGTGGCCACATCTTGACTTGGTGACAATTCTTATCCTTTTGTCTGCCAAAAACGTCATTGATGACGTCATAATTTGAACAAACTTAATTCATGAAAGTTCTAGGCAATTGTCTCATCTTTCCAGGGTAAAAATTTGAGATCATTTGGACTTCTAGAACTTGAGATATGGGCTGAACACTGAACAGTGTCTGGGCTGCAGGACAGATTCGGACTTCTTCTTTGTTGCTACAATTTGGACTTGAAAACAGCCTTGTTAAATCTTGGGCTCCACATGAAAGTTGTAGGCCTATGTCTTATCTTTCCATCCATATAAAATGGACCTAAATCCAAGATCTACAGCTCCAGATATGACCCAATTACGAAACAGTGTTCCAGTTTGAACTGCACCAGCATCTCTTTTCTAAGTTTGACCATCTCTTTGTCCTTTCAATTTCAGTACTTCAACTCATCAATCAATTCTTTTATTTATGTGATAGACCTGCATTTAAGATGAACATTTACCATAAATAAAGGTATCTTATATAATTAGATATATTATTATAAAACATGCTTTAGTTAAGAAGTTATTGATACTTCAAGTGCAAAATGATGATATAAAACCTTGATAAAAATGCACTTTCAAGTACTAATCAATGGGCCCGTATTCCCAATTAAATTTTTATAGGAAGAATCCATGCAGGTGACATGATAGGGTTCACATATCCTAAAAGCCGAAAGTATTTTCCACAACTCATATATTGTGGTGAAAAATACTCTCAATTAAAATTCATAAATATTCAAAATAATTCTGAAAAAATTTTATTCAACTCTTGGTACATGAATATCAGCCTATTTGTAGGTCCAATATTTTAACCAGAATATTGAAAATTAATTTTCAAGAATTTAAATATTTAGGGTTAGTGAAATATTGGCCAAAGTTTTAAGGAATTTTACAAACTTATTAAGGAATTTTACAAACTTATTGTAAATTCCAAAAATGCAAAAAAACAAAAACAAAAATTTTCTAAAACAAAGCTAAAAACATTTTTTTCTCTCTCTCTCTCCTTTTAAAATGTAATTTTTGTAAGGATTGGGCCGTATGAAACAAGCAAAAAATCATTTATTTTTTAATATTTTTTGACCAAGTTGGCTTGAAACTTTTGGTTCGACCATAAACCGAACCAAAGTCCACTGATTTGAGCTAAAAAACAAACTAAAACCTAAACAAAAATCCAAAACAAATCAAACTAAAAAAAAAAAAAAAACTCAAAAGCTCTATCAATACCTAGAAAAATATAAAACATGAACACCGAAGAACATTCTACATAAACCCAGCAACATGGATTTCAAACCAGACAATATATGGTCAAACCAAAGACACAGATATGTTAGAAATCATGCAATGATCAATAATCTAACATTAATGCACTTCGATTATCACTCAAAAACCATGATTTTTTCAAATTAGGTTTCGGTTCAAAATCGAAATTCTAGGATTAAAACCTACTAAAACATGTTATTGATGAAAATAAACTCTAGATTATTGACTAATCAAATTGCCCAAAGAGTTATGTGCAAAGAATTGAACCAAAATTGGTCCAAAAGCAAAGGGTTAAGACAATGTTTTTTCTATGAACACGAAGAACACTACCCAGCAAACCCAGAAATGAAGATCAAGCTGCAAACCCAGAAAATGGTTTTTTATGCCTCTAAAACATTCTTCCTTAGTTCCAACAAACAACATTACCATAACAAAGCATATTTGAATCAAAAGAACTAACAAATAACATCAAATCATCAAAATTGTGAAAGAGATACCAAATCCAGGTATTATCAACTTAAAACAACCTACATGTTCATGCAATATAGATTCAAAATTAGATTTTTAAACTCATTTTGGTCATGAACAGACTTAGCAAATCCAAGATAAATATCAATGCTTCAAAATGCATTGCTTAAGTTAAACTAAAACAACATTATTTTACTAAGAAGAAACAACTTAAATAAAAGACTTTTACTACATTTAAAACATCCAAAAGAGCTTCAAAAAACAAAATCAAGTTATCATAGTAACAAAAAGAGAAACCACAACACTACTTGCCAAGCATTCCAAACTCTATCTCCATATTTGTAAACATAAATATAGACCAAATAACAATAAAAAAAATAACACAAGCAAGCCATATGGACTGTACTTTTAGATTAGAAAGTAATACCTTCAAGCTTCTAGAATAGCTACTACCCTATTTGCTTTTCTTTGTCAAGCTTTGCTTCCATAAGCTTGTTTCCCATTCAAAACTTATGATCATTGTGCTAAGCTCTTAAACCTTCATACTTAGAGGTTCTTTATCAATCTTTTCTCTCTTTTTTTTCTTTTTTTTCTTCTAATTTTCCAGGGGTATTTATAGGGTTTTGCTAGGGTTTTTGATGGATTCAAACATGGATTGATTAAAGCTTAGCCCTTTGATCACCATGAGAGGGTTTCGGAGTACGTTTTAAAAATATGAGCTCTATACCTTTTGTTTGGATCAATCCTTGCTCAAGTTAGAGGTCTGTAGCATCACATTCGTTTGTTTGAAAGTGTCAACCCAATTAGTCTAGAATAAAAAAAATACAATGATAACTGATCGAAGACAAGATGTTGTTGTGTTCTTTGAAAAAAGATGAGATGTAAACATTTAATAAGAGTAGATGATCTTTGTAGATAGGGTGTTTCTCAGGTGAATAGTGGTAGTTACAACCCTAGAGGTGGTCGGAAATGCCACCACATTCATTCCCTGAAAGTGCCTACTCAATCAGCCAAAACTGCTTAAAAATAAACTAAATAGTGATTGAACAACGCGTCGTTTAGGCTAAACACTAGAAATTAGGGTTTTTAATTTAGAATTTGACAAATTTCACTTTAGTCCTTGTTTTTCAAATTGCTTTTAATTACACTCATATTTGCCTCCCAAACTCTTAATTACATGCAATTTCACCCCTCCCAAACCCAATCACTAGCCCACCCAATCACTAACCCCAAAGTTCAGCGTCATTTTCATCTTGGTCTTTAGTTTCTAATTTTTGCACTTGGGCCCTTAATTCACCATGAAACATATAATTTTCTTCAATTTGACCCCTGATTTGGTTAAATCTAGCCCTACAATCACGTTTCTTTTTCAATTTGGTCTTTGGTTTTGGATTTCTTCAATCAAGTTTCTAATTGCCCATCAAACTTCAATATTTATGCAATTAAGCCCTAGATTTGACCAAATTAACTCTTTAAAATTGCAATTCGACCCCCATACTTTAATTTCTTTCAATTAAAGCCTAAATTGACTTCAAAAATAATTGTTTTCTATCAATAAAGTCCTTAATAAAAGTAATTAAGCCTTCCAGAATTCTTATTGAGTCCATACTTATCTATTTACCCTAAATAAAAATATTTTCACCAATGGGGCCTTTTTATAAATCAGAATTAGGTTGCTAATTTTGCCAATTTTATACGTTTTGGTCTTCCAACTTTTCCAAATATCACTTTGGTCCTTCACCACCAACTTGGAAAATCTTCTAAGCTTTCTTCATGTATATCCTCATGAATTTTGGATTTCTTTTTTCTATTTTTCTCTTTCTTTTCTTGATTTTTCGTGGGGTCAAAAGAGGGTTACAACACACCCTATCTAGAAAACCACAAAACTAAATTCTCAACTAATCAAATATTGAAGAATATAATTCAAAAAATAATAAGAATTATACAAAAGGATCCTAAAACAATAGCAATTAAAAGAATGAGGATCAAAATTGAAATAAAAAAATAAATTTTATTTTTTATTGAAGGGTGAAATTGAAAAGAAAAATCAATTTAACAAAAGAACAATAAAACATTTAAAAGAATTAGGATCAAAATTAAAATAAAAAAATAAAAATAAATTTTTGATTGAAGGGTAAAATAAAAAAAAAGTCAATTTAAAAAAAAGACCTAAAGAATAAAAACAATCAAAAGAATAAGCATCAAATTGGGAAAAAATAATGTATCACAAATTGGAATTGAATGATCAAATTGAAGAAAAACAATTCACAAAACGACCAAGAACAAAAGGCATAAATCGATAGAATAAAGACCAAAGTTGAAATCCCTATAAATTATAAATAAATTTCAAATTTATTTTTGATTGAATGGTGAAATTGAAAAGAAAAATCAATTTAACAAAAGAAAATAAAACAATTAAAAGAATCAGGATCAAAATTGAAATAAAAACCAAAATAAATTTTTAATTGAAGGGTGAAATTAAAAAATTCAACTTAAAAAAAAGGACCCAAAGAAAAAAAAACAATCAAATGAATAAGGACCAAATTGAAAAAAAAAACTGTATCACAAATTACAATTGAAGGATGAAATTGAAAAAAAAATCCGCTAAAGGACCAAGAAAAAAAATAGAAATCAAAAGAATAAGAACCAAAGTTGAAATCCCCATAAATAAAAGAACAACTCTAAAGTTTTGAATGGTCAGTGCAAATTTCAAGGGGATGAGAAAAAAAAAAAAAAGCATTATCGGTGACAAACCATCTTACCAATATCGTCTTGCGCCTCTTTAATAGGAAGAGGATGCTACGGCGATTCCAACATAATGGTGAAAGGGTATTTTCACCGTCAAGAGGCGTCACATGAAGAGTGTGAGTGTCTCCTACATGTTGGTGCATGCGTTGCACATGCCATGCACTTTTTGCTTTTCTATTATATTTTATATTTATTAGAATATCAACTTTCCCTTCACCCAACCTCATAATAACCCAAAAAAAAAAATGAAGATATAAAAACACCTCTAAATACTAGTTTTAAAAGTTTTGCTTTTAATCGATGGTTTAGTTATTTCAATGTGTTTTTTAATTGACTAATAAATTTGTGAAAATATAGCAATTCTAGTAACCTTAAAACTATATCAACGATCTAAAAACCGTTAGATTCTTTTAGTTTAAAAAATATTGGTGGTCATATGTTAACAAATTTTGGCTTACGCTAAGTGAGAGAAAGACATAACATTAAACATATGGAGAGTCAACATGTTATGTTTAATTTTAATTTTTAAGACAATATCTGAGTGAAATTAACATGTTATGTTGGTTGTCAGAAACATTATTATCTACCTAAAAAGGCAACATAACATTTATTGGCAAACATTATTTTCTACCTAAACATTAATTTGTTAGGGATAGAGGACAGCTTGCTCGCATGGTCATCTCTTTCCCTGCAGTTACTTTTTTCATATACACCACCTTTATTAATTGTTAATAATTATTAGTTTTTCAGTACTCTTGTTCAAAAAAAAAAAACAAAATCCAATTAAATAAACACAAAACGCATTTTGAAACTTCATTTTTTTTTCTATAGCAGTACAAACTTAAGCTTCCTTAAAAAAATAAAATCAATAAAACATGTTTTACATATATTTGTGCAACTGAAGTCCAATCTTCTCACTTTCTAGTTCATCATAATTAAAAGGACATTTTAGGGTTTTTCTCCAGCCCCATCAACAAAGATTGTACCACTAACATTTACATTATATTTTTATAACAATTAATAAAACAAGTTTTTATTAGTATATTTTTATCCAAAAATACTGGATTATAAAAAATTTATGAGTATAAATTTTCAGGAAAATAAATACGCTCTAGTAAAGGCACACTTGGCTTGCCAACTTGCAATGCCCTAGGGACGATAGATCTGGTGCTTGTCAGACCTAGATTGCCAACCCCCAAAAATATTGGATCTGACACTCGTTATACCTAGAGGCTATTGGGCGTGACAGTATTTGCAAGCTCCACTGCCAAGCCTCGAGATTGCTGGGTCTGGCTTTAGCGAGACCCAAATGTGATTGGGCTTGGTAGTGTGTCAAGCCTTGGAAACTAGCGCCAGACCCAAACATTGAGCTTGGCAGTATGCCAAGCATAGGGAACGCTGGGTCTAGACTAGCCAGACACAAATGCGACATTGTCAAGCCTCGAGAACGCTAGGTGTGGTGCTAGCCAGACTCGGATGCAACTGGGCTTAGATGTGTGCCAAGCCTCATGCACGATGGACTTGGCACTGTGCCAAGTCCCGAGCATGCCCAAGGGAATGCAAATCCTCCCTTGTGCACAGCCAATAGAATGGCCACATCTTCCCTTGGCACACCCATGGAAATTGTTGCTATCCAATTTTTGACCCATGTTTTGATAAATTTTCAGAAAAAATAAAAAATAGCGAAAAACATTGAAAATCCAAAAAATACATTTTTAATACATTTGCATCGTTTTTAGCATTTTTAGCATCGTCTCAAAAGAATTTAAATTTTCAAAGACATTTGGAACGCGTTCAACTTTTAACGCGTTATTTTTAAAATCATTGATTTTCCTCATTGAGTCGATGTTGATTTGCTCGTTTTCAAAAAATACAAAAAAATAAGGAAAATCAAAATTTACAAAAAAAGAAGTTGAGGGACCAATTTTGAAAACCTAGTAATATTTTTGCCTATAAATACTAGTCTTCAACACACACAAAGAGAGGGGGGGCAATTTTGAACAATTAAGGGGAATTACAAAGAAACCCTAAACCCCAAAAAAACCCTAAAAAATCTATCTCTTCACCCAAGCCGGCGCCCCTATTTTGGCCAAAGAAAAGAGCCCTCCCCCCCCCCCCCCGGCTGGAATCTTTCTCCCCCACACAGACCCCTCTAACCGGAGTAGCCACTCCGCCACAAACCTCTCCTCTTCATCTTCCCTGTTCACAGCCTCTCATCTCCAAACCACAGCCGTTACCCTTTGCACACAGACCTTCCTCTTGACCGACCCAGCCTTCTCTCCTCCAGCCAACCTCCAGCAGCGGTAGCTTCTGCCCACAGCTGACAAACCCAGCTCTCTCATCTTCAACCGACCACAAGCAGCACCACAGAACAACCTCATCTCCACCAATCTGTCCATTCCTCCGCCTCAACACCGCCAGCAAACTCATCTCCACCGCGGCTTCAGCGGCCATGGACGACAGCCACCAGATCAGAGGAAGGAGAAGACCGAGAACCAGCAGACCATCGCTGCCACCAACAGGAGTGAAGATCGTCAACGCAGCGACCACCACCGACAGCTCCACCCACAATCGCCGGCCATCTAAAACAGAAGAAGAGGAAACAAAAACAATATGCAGAAAGGAGCAGATCCGAAAATGAGAAGGGAGAGAAGCAGAGCTAGACTAAAATGGATTGAAATCGATTGTTCGTTGGGTTTTTGTTCTTTTGCAGGTGACGGTGGGTGTCACCACCGACAGAGAAGGGAAAAGGAAAGGAAGCTGAGCCAGACCCACCGGTTTTCTGGCCTTTCTCGCGGCGGCGCGTGAACCCACACGCTGCCAGTGGCGGTGGCGCTTGGGAAGACACGCCGCTACTGTTCCTCCGGTTCCAGAAGGACTTCCCTGCAATTCTCGGAGTTTTTAGGGGTTGTTTTGTAATTTTTAAATTGTTTAATGTAATTTTTTTTTGTTTAGTTTTGAATTTTTATAATTTGTAAATGTGGATGAAAAAAAAAAGAAAAGAAAATATATATATATATATATATATATATATATATAGTAAAAGTGAATGTGTGTGCTTTGATTTTTTATTTATTTATTTATGGATGTTTTTTAATGATAAAATTGCAAAGATTAAAGAAGAATTTAATATTTTGATTGGCTCACGGTCCAGAATTATAAACTTATACGTAAGTTGTATTTCTAATATCCGATGAAAAGACAAAATTTTAAAACTTCTTTAACACGTTAAAATCACGAAGCAGCTTACCCCAGGTAGGGTGCTTTAGGGGTGCTAATACCTTCCCTAACCACAAACAATCCCTTACCCGCGAATCTCTGACAAGACCAATACATCTGGTTTCCTTGTAGCCTTCACTAAATTACTAGGTGGCGACTCCCAACAAACCAATTCAAGCAAACGCATAGCAAAAGAAAATCGCCAGCCGATGTCGCGCGGGTGACGTGCGACATAATGGCGACTCCGCTGGGGAAGGTACTATTTCTGACAATATTGGACTAAGCTTTGTGTATTTGATGTGTTTAAGTTTTTGCATTTTTTCTTGTTTTATTATTGTTTTATCCATGCATTTTTAGAATTATTTCATGCATCACTTGTATTTATTTTTGAAAGCACACACAAGCTTCTAAGTTAGGTGGTGAATTAGTGATCTGCCCTATGACTATTGGTCAGGGTTCAGATGTGTGAAAAACCAAACTCATATCTGAGTGCCTGCTTGGTAATGGTGGGTATACGTGCCTTAACCATTTCTTGCAACGCCCCTATATTGTCTTTACGAAGATCGTCACTAGGCAGATATGAGACCCTTTTAAGACCAGGTAGAAAACCTACCCATGTTCACATAATGAATAGAACCTGTCCTTAGATTGTATGTGCTATCATTTATTTGCATCGGGGCGAACCCTTCTTGAAGCATCTTGAACTCAAGACTTGTGGGTGACAGAATGACCGTCACTCCGAAAATTTTTATTGTAGAGTTTGAGCAAGAATCAAGATTCTTATTTCATCATGCAAGAGTTACTATCATATGTCACCCCTTGAAGGGCGAGTTCATCATATAGATTACATATTCATACACTTGTCATGCATGCACTGGGATGAAAAGTAGGTCCCCTACGAATCTACAACACCTAATTTTGAGCGAGAAACATGGGAGATAAAGAGCGTGCTTGCCGTAGCGTCCATTTTCAAGAAGAGTTGGAGTCTCTGAACAAAAGCTTGACTCACCTCTAGCTTACTTGAGCAAATACTGAGAAATAACTCTAAGGAAGTTCCTTCCAACTGACCTATCATCTTTGTTCAAACCCCAACAATGACTCAGCCCAAAGAAATTGAGGGCAAACATGGTCAAGAGTCTGAACACAACTCAACATTTCTGCAAAAGCTTTTGTGGGAAGGCTGACCGAAGGGGAATTGCACCACATTTGCATAATGGAGCCTGTTCTTGTTCTGCCAAAAAAGAACCATCTCTGTTTGATCATGCCTTTATTTTTTTGTTGTTTCATGCAAATAACACATTGAACATAACCTTTAAGCATGAAACCATTGTGCCAAAAATCTTTTGGTGTGTTTCCTTTTTCTTCCAAAACTACGCATGATCATACATGTTCACAAAGATTTTTTTGGGAATTCAAAGTTTAGTATAAAAACAGAAATCATGTTAGTGTTTGTTCGAAACAAACGAGTTCTTGAAATTTAGGTGATTCCTTAAGGAGGTAACCATACACCTAGAAAATAAAAAAAAAAACACCATGAAGTGGCTCCGAAAGCAGAGTTTTATTTGAATGAATAATGAGAAATCATGTTGTATACTCGCATGAAAGCAAAGCTTACCGATCCTAAGTGCATGAGTTTGAGATGAGGAAAGGTCATTTTTGATAATTTGTTCACGAGGCTAAAATATATCATTTGCAGTCCCCTTTTGAGCCTAATACTTTTCTTGAGATAAATAACATTGGCTAGGATCATACCCCACACTGGGGCAAGTGCAATGACATAGAAAAAAACCTCAATGACTGAAAGTGCCCAAGCAACACTGGGGGGCATAAAAGAAAATTTTCAATAATCAAGGGTGCCCAAACAAAGCTTGGGGGCATGAAAAAAAATCCAAAGGATCCAAAAATTTTGAGCAAAAAAAAAAAACAATTTGATGATGCTCAAAACCATATGAAGAAAACAAAAACAAAGAGAAAAAGCTCAAGCCCAACACTAAAGGGGCACGATAGACAATTTTGAAAAGACATTCAAATGATAAAAGGTCAAGAAACAAGTATAGGTGATCCTTAGTCTTGAAATCCCTTAAACACCTTTTGAGCCTACAAATATCATTTTCTTCATAACCAAGAGCCCAAGCCTACATTACGTGCCTAATCAAGCCCTTTCTGATCAAAGGCAAGCAATCTGGATCGGTAGGCAATGCTTTCTCATGCGAACCAAATCATTATTCATGCAAATAAAATAAATGCTTTGAAAATCGGTTCTCTGTAACCCTCAAATTGAATCTTGAACCATTTAGACCAGCCAAATGTCACTTCATATTTTTCACCAAAAGCAAAACAAAATATTTTCATCACTTCTGATAACCTCTCCATAGGAATCACTTGAATTTCTTCAGAATGAGTTTGCTTTGAATCAATGTCAAAATGATTTTTGTGTCTGGATTAGCTTTGAAATTCCAAAATTTCTGCATGAAAGCAACTCCTTGTCAAACCTTCTTTCACATAGCCTCATCTCTAAACCCGAATTGATTACTTGGGGGCATGATCAAGCTGGAGGGCAATCAAAAACTCCTGGTAAGGCTGGCTCCATGGTTCCCTTTCTAAGAAAAACGTCGGGCAAAAATTGGCAACCCTTGAGATAAAGGACGGAGGACAAAGAAGTATGATGATATCAAGTCTTTCCTAGGGGTCAAGATCACAAGAGATGACTCGAGTAAGCAAGAGCAAAAAAGCCATCGAAGTTCACTGCCAACACTTCAACTTTTGAGAAAAGAAAGACACCATGAAGAAATGGGGATCTATATTTCTCAGGTAAGTATACATGCATATTGATCATAATGCATTGGTTTCAACATTGTCATATCGGTGTTTCATCACCACCATTTGGGTAGTGCGTTTTCTAATCCTACCTCATTCCGAGTGCGCCTTTGAGCCACCACCATTTGGGTAGTGCGTTTTCTAACCCTACCTCATTTTGAGTGCGCTTTTGAGCCCTCATTTTCTTTTGAGTGTGCCTTTGAGCCTTAACATCTTGGATAGTGCGTTTTCTAACCCTACCTCATTTCAAGTGCACCGTTGAGCCCTCACTTCTCAAGTAGTGCGTTTTATAACCCTACCTCCTTTTGAGTGCGCCTTTGAGCCCTCGCCAACATTTTTCTGGGTAGGTCACCCATTACAACGCGATCAATTCTCCATGTTTTATTTACCTGGGTAGGTCATCCATTGCAATAAGGCCATTCTTCCACTTGGGTAGGTCACCCATTACAATGAGACCACTCTTTCCTTTTTCTTTGGGTAGGTCACCCATTACAATGAGACTGCACTTCACATTTTTTCCATCTTCCATCTGGGTGGGTCACCCATTACAATGAGACCGTACTTCATATTTTTTCCATCTTCCATCTGGGTAGATCACCCATCACAACGAGACCGCTTTTCATATTCTTTCCACCTAGGTAGGTCACCCATTACAAAGACCACTTTTTACGCACATTTTTTGGTTTTGGTTTAATGAGGTCGCCAGATGGGATCTCATGTAGCTTTGGTTAAAGAAAATCGCCAGATGGGATTTTAGGTTGACCGAGTTATGTATATTTTTTGGTTTTGGTTTAATGAGGTCGCCAGATGGGATCTCATGTAGCTTTGGTTAAAGGGAATCGCCAGATGGAATTTCAGGTTGACCGAGCTACACACATTTTTTAGTTCCAGTTTAATGAGGTCGCGAGATGGGATCTCAGGTGGCTTTGGTTAAAGGGAATCACCAGATGGGATTTCAGGTTGACCGAGCTACACACATTTTTTAGTTCCAGTTTAATGAGGTCACCAGATGGGATCTCAGGTGGCTTTGGTTAAAGGGAATCGCCAGATGGGATTTCAGGTTGACCGAGCTACACATTTTTTAGTTCCAGGTGAATAAGGTCACTAGATGGGATCTCAGGTGGCTTTGGTTAAAGGGAATCGCTAGATGGGATTTCAGGTTGACCGAGCCACATATTTTTTTAGTTCCAGTTGAATGAGGTCGCCAGATGGGATCTCAGGTAGCTTTGGTTAAAGGGAATCTCCATATGGGATTTCAGGTTGACCAAGCTACACACATTCTTTGGTTTTGGAAAAGGAGATCGCCAGATGGGATCTCAAGTTAACGAAAAAAAAGAGAAAGAAACAGAAAAAGAAAAAATATAAGGTATTTAAATGAGTGGATATTGAGCAAGTTAGGAAGATAAGAAGACAAGTTTTTCTTTACAAAGCTTACTATGCAAAACATTGAGGAGTTTGCTTCGTAAGCATTGTAAAGAGGGGGCATCTGTTGCTACCCAATTTTTGACCCATGTTTTGATAAATTTTCAGAAAAAATAAAAAATAGCGAAAAACATTGAAAATCCAAAAAATACATTTTTAATACATTTGCATCGTTTTTAGCATTTTTAGCATCGTCTCAAAAGAATTTAAATTTTCAAAGACATTTGGAACGCGTTCAACTTTTAACGCGTTATTTTTAAAATCATTGATTTTCCTCATTGAGTCGATGTTGATTTGCTCGTTTTCAAAAAATACAAAAAAATAAGGAAAATCAAAATTTACAAAAAAAGAAGTTGAGGGACCAATTTTGAAAACCTAGTAATATTTTTGCTTATAAATACTAGTCTTCAACAAACACAAAGAGAGGGGGGCAATTTTGAACAATTAAGGGGAATTACAAAGAAACCCTAAACCCCAAAAAAACCCTAAAAAATCTATCTCTTCACCCAAGCCGGCGCCCCCATTTTGGCCAAAGAAAAGAGCCCCCCCCCCCCCCCCCGGCTGGAATCTTTCTCCCCCACACAGACCCCTCTAACCGGAGCAACCACTCCGCCACAAACCTCTCCTCTTCATCTTCCCTGTTCACAGCCTCTCATCTCCAAACCACAGCCGTTACCCTTTGCACACAGACCTTCCTCTCGACCGACCCAGCCTTCTCTCCTCCAGCCAACCTCCAGCAACGGCAGCTTCTGCCCACAGCTGACAAACCCAGCTCTCTCATCTTCAACCGACCACAAGCAGCACCACAGAACAACCTCATCTCCATCAATCTGTCCATTCCTCCGCCTCAACACCGCCAGCAAGCTCATCTCCACTGCAACTCCTCCCACAATCACCGGCCATCTAAAACAGAAGAAGAGGAAACAAAAATAATATGCAGAAAGGAGCAGATCCGAAAATGAGAAGGGAGAGAAGCAGAGCTAGACTAAAATGGATTGAAATTGACTGTTCGTTGGGTTTTTGTTCTTTTGCAGGTGACAGTGGGTGTCACTACCAGCAGAGAATGGAAAATGAAAGGAAGCTAAGCCAGACCCACTGGTTTTCCGGCCTTTCTCGCGGCGGCGCGTGAACCCACGCGCCGCCAATGGCGTTGGCACGTGGGAAGACGCGCTGCTACTGTTCCTCCGGTTCCAGAAGGACTTCCCTGCAATTCCCGGAGTTTTTAGGGGTTGTTTTGTAATTCTTAAATTGTTTAATGTAATTTTTTTTTAGTTTTGAATTTTTATAATTTGTAAACGTGGATGAAAAAAAAAACAAAAGAAAAGAAAAAAAAGAAAAAATATATAGTAAAAGTGAATGTGTGTGCTTTGATTTTTTATTTATTTATTTATGGATGTTTTTTTATGATAAAATTGCAAAGATTAAAGAAGAATTTAATATTTTGATTGGCTCACGGTCCAGAATTATAAACTTATACGTAAGTTGTATTTTTAATATCCGATAAAAAGATAAAATTTTAAAACTTCTTTAACACATTAAAATCACGAAGCAGCTTACCCCAGGTAGGGTGCGTTAGGGGTGCTAATACCTTCCCTAACCACAACCAGTCCCTTACCTGTGAATCTTTGACAAGACCAGTACATCCGGTTTCCTAGTAGCCTTCACTAAATTACTAGGTGGCGACTCCCAACAAACCGATTCAAGCAAACGCATAGCAAAAGAAAATCGCCAGCCAATGCCGCGCGGGTGACGTGTGGCAGAAATGACCATCTTCTCTTGGCACGTCCAAGGAAATGACCATATTCTCCCTTAACATGATGACCATCCACTAATGGGCACTCCTAAGGGAATGACCATCCTCCTTGGGACACCCTCAAGAGAATTATCATCCTGCATGGGGCACGCCCAAGGGGATGACCCTCCTCCCTTGGGTCTAGTATAGGGAAGAGCTCAACCTCTATGAGCTTAGCTACTTTTGACATCTTGGACTCTAATCTCCCTACACCTTTTAGGTATATAAAAGTTCTTCAGGGATTCACCATATTTCTTTGAAATATTAATATAGATGTAAGGGGATTTTATACTTCAATAAATGTTATCAGAGTAAAATTACTCTCCAGACACTCCTCTTCATAAAAGGACAAGACTTATTAACTATAAATACACAATGAGACCTTCAAAATAAAAGTTCATAATCTTCATTCTCTACTGCATATATATTTTTAGAGCATCTCTCTCTAAATTATTATTAATTTTTCTTTCTCTAAAAATATACTTATTTAAGCATCGGAGCGTCTCTACCTCCATCAAAAGGGATCTTTTGAAGGTACTAGTCATAAACCACCTTAGCATACTAAGCACTAAGTATAAGCTATTAATCATCTTGGCTAAAAAAGAATGGATGAGACTGTCAGGACCAATTGATTAACCGATTATCCAACCCGGAAACCCTATTTTTAGGCCACTTGAATTTTTTGGGACTTTATCGATAAATAATGCTATTTTATATAATTATTCTACTGAATGATTTTTTTATAAGTGAACTATATGAGATAATTATATAAGAATAAAGTTACTGTTGCATAATACAAAAGGTTACATTTTTTATTGGTTTAAAATTATTATATCCCATGACATCACATGATTTCAATGGATACTAGTTACATGACCCGCGCGATGCTGCGGGTTAATTTTTTTTTTGCATAAAAAATATCAAAAAAAGCTAAGATCTAAAAGTGTTAGGTTTTTCTGCAAATCTATACCAAAGAGTCTTGGGTTTAGCTGCAACGCCTAACCCAAGAATAATATTTATAATATTAATAAAAACATTAAACTTGCATGACCCAAGTTTAAGTGGGTCTGACTGCAATACCAGACCCAATAGCCTTGGATATGGGTCTGGTTGCAAGGTTGTGTCATAAAAGTGTGATAATTAAATAGATTAATTAAAAAACAAAGAAAAAAATTGAACATTAACAAACTAAATTAAACAAAAAAATTAATTAAAAACAAAAAAAACAAAAACAAACAAAATGCGTCAACCTTTTACTAATGAGGAAAAAGAAAAAAATATGAATCAACTTGGTTGACCCGTCAAACCTGGTATTCGTGTCATGAAAGTGTGATAACTAAATAGAAAAAAAATTAACATTAACAAACTAAATTAAACAAAAACAAATTCATTAAAAGAAAAACATAAAGAAAAAAGAAAGAAAACCATAAAAGCATAAAAAATGAAAAAAACTGTGAACTGTGTAGTGCGCATTTACAACAAAAATAAAAGTTGCGGAAAAATTACGGTACTTTTCCTATTTTTTTTAGAGTATGGTTAATAAAATCAACACATTTGTCATGTAAAGATTGGTGTTTTTGTTTGAATGACTGGTACCTACTCACGATACCGTGCAAGAGCAACAATTTGCATTAATTCTAGTGAATTGCTAGATTATATAAGAAAAAGAAATCATTTTGTACAAGGTAAAGGGATTCACGAAACTCGAGAGTTAGAATTGAATTAATCCCCAGGATAGGTGGGAGTGGGACAATGTAAAGGAGATGACCAGGCGATAGCACGTGCTCGTGTTTCTAGGAACTGAGGCAAGTCCATTTGCGTGAGCTCATTGGCATGCTGTTTTCCTGAAACCGAAGTACTAGATGAGGATCGCCAGAAGTTGATGGTGTTTGCAATTTATTATTTATCCAGTACTCCTACCCAAATGTTGTTGAGAGCAGTAAATGGAGAGATTTATGGAGTGTCTAGAAGCTATGAAGAGAATGATGAGATTGTATACAAGAGATATAAAGGTTGTGTTTTAAAATATTTTTTTATTTAAAAATGTATTAAAATGATAATTTGTATTTTTTTAAAATTATTTTTAATATTAATATATCAAAATAATCTGAAAATACTAAAACAAATAAAAATTTTAATTTTTTTTTAAAAAATTTTAAAATATATATAAAATAAACAGGCTATGAAGAGATTGATGAGATTGTATACAAGTGACAAACCTCCAAATGATGCTAACCCTATAGAAGGGAAAAATAAATAAAAATATTATGAAGCTAAATCTCAATATTAAAAAATAAAATTAACAAAAACAAATTTGAAAAAAAATAATAACAAAAATTCAATAGCAAAAAAAAGGCAAAACATTGTGGATTACCAAGTTCAATTAAAAAAAAACACTTCACCGAACCCATAACCGAGGTAACCTAGATTACCTTGGTAAACTCGCAAACCATACTAACCATATAAAAAAATAAAAAGAAAAAAATTACGAAGCTAAATTCTCAACTACCTCCAATATTAAAAGATGAAATTGACGAAATAAAATTTTAAAAAAATCATAACAAAAAAAAAAACAAACACAAAATATTATAGATTACTATTGTAATCCATAGTGCAATAGATGCGGGTGAACAGTAGTGTCCCACACCTTTTTATTTGGTGGCCTCGCTAGCTGCACCAAATTCTTTATCACTCGAAAAAATATGTTTTTTCAAGAGACGATTATGTTTTTAAAGCAATGAGAGATAATTTGAGAATATGACAAAAAGAAATGAGGCAACAACAATAAAAAGAATTTTTTTAAAATATTGCCCTGGGTAAAGCTGGGGAAAAGAAAATAAGACAAAAAAAATGTTAACCCCTGTTAACTTTTCAAACCCGTGACCAAAGTCATTAGACTAGAAGTACTATACATGAAAAGATTGTGAAGTCCAATTCCTATGAAATGAAACATTAAAGGATTAAATCAAAAAAAAATTACAAAAAAATAAAAATATAGCAATTAAAATAATGAGAGTCAAAATCAAATAAAAAATAAATTAAAGGGCAATAACAAAATTTCAATTTGAGAGTTAAATTAAAAAGAATAAAAACATTAACAAAATAAAAAAAAATTAAAAGAATGAGTTTCAAAATGAAAAAAAAAAAACCATTATAAATTGGATTGGATGATGAAATTAAAAACAATCTAGCTTTTATAAAATGTTCAAGAAAAAAAATCAGAAATCTAATGAATAAGGATGAAGTTAAAAACTTCAATACATGATAAAACAAATTAAACATGTAGAATTTTTCCAACGTGTTTTTTTATATAAAAAAATCTTACAATATAAATTGCAAAACTTATGTGTGCATATAATTAAAACTATTGTGTAAAGAAATTAAAAAAAAAGAAGAAGTTATTAGCAATAAATAATAAAAAAAATTGAAAAAAAAAACAAATATAGATTAAGATATTTATATTGCAATACGAGTAATTTACCTAGTTGTGTTTAATAAACATGTTTATTAAAATCAGTTTGTAATAGAAATTGACACATATAAAATTTATTGAATAAAATAAAAAGAAAAAAATATCATGCAAGGCTACACATATTAAAGATATTATAAAAATATAAAATATAAAAAAAAAATTACAAGTGAATTATACTAAATCTTCAAGAATTAAACACATTCAATATAATTAAAAAATAATTGCTATTTAAAAAAAGCTAAATAAGAAAAGAAAATCACAGAGAAGTAAAATACAAACTTAAAAATTATTTTTAGAAAAACATATAAAAAAGTTTAAATTAAAAAAATCAAAACTATATATATATATAAAGAACAAAGTTAGCCCAAGTGCATGGTCTATGAATAAAGCGTGTGGGCCTTTTTTTTTTGTAAGTTAATGGGACGGACAACATGTCATCCGCTTTAATTCAGCTTGAAAAAAAAATAAATGATGTGTCATCTTGAATCTCAGATCCCGACTACTGTGGTAGTCGGAAAATCAAGGTGGCTGATTATTTTCTTCTAAAAACCTATTTTTAACTCACTTTCAATTCAAAACACCTAGAAAACATCCTAAGAACCTTATTAAATCAATTTATAACCTTCAAAAGCGCAAAAACCACTTCAAGATTTAAAATCAACTCGAAATAAAAAATCTTCTCAACTCATATATGTGTTTTAGGCACTTTTAAGATTTTTTTAAAAAAAACATCTAATTTGATACGGAACAATTTGGAATGAAAATATATCATTTTGGTGTCTAGAATCGTCGCAACAACTCTTTCTCTAGACTGGAATTTGACGATCCCCTCTATTTCCTCCCACCTAAAAAAATGAGGGACTCAAATGTACTTTTAATTCAATCTTCTCTTCCAAAAAAACATGTCATTGAATGCTAATTAAGCTCAATTATATAAAAAAAAAAAAAGGTTTGAAGATAAAATTAAAAATTAAAAAAAATCATCTCTCGCATTCATAGTGATTTATAAAAAGATAAACAGTGATTTAAGTTACACTAAAAAAAAAGTTCCACATTTTTTAATTTTATACTTAATAAAAAGGAATGATAACAACATATTGATGCAACCATATTATTCAATAGTTTCACCCATATTTAACTAGTGTTTTGCCTATGTTTTATATATAAAATGCCTTGATATTCTTTGTTTTATGTTTTGAAGGCACTTTTGGATGAAAGATGCAAAAAAGAGTAAATTGGAGATAATTGGCAGATTTGACCTTCAGTCGATGTTTTGTGCAGAGCGTGAGCTCTAGAGGTTGAAATGAAGTGATTCCAGTGGCATTAAAAAGCTAACATCCATACCTTTCTGGAAATCTAAGGCAAGAAAATAAAATAAGGAAGAGCATGGAAATCGCAGCCTTCAAAGTCAAATCTCGCAATCTGCCAGTGTTGACCTTCGGCCATTCCAACTTGAATATCTGGAGCTACAGAAGTCCAATTGATGCAAACTCAATTTTTTTGGATTCATGACTCAAAGGTCTATAAACGCTCCAAATTTCAGCCATACACGATGTCATATGAGGGAGATATGATTTTTCAAAGATGACATCTGAATTCTGCCAGCAAACAAGTTTCGTGAAGAAACGAGTCCAAATTACGTTCCGAAGCATCTAAACCGATATCCAAGTTTTTATTTCAGCAATTTAGCACCTCTAAGTCAAAGCTTGAAGATTTCATGCAAGGCTATTTCTCCTTTTTTAGGAAAATAGTTATTGAAGTACTTAAATGTAAACAGTCTACTTAATGGAGGACTATTTTGTAAAATAGAGACCTAGGGTTTCCTAGGATATAAAAAGAATGAGAGAAGAGAAGGGGGGCAGCCAGCCAAGAAGAGAAAAACGCCCCCTTCCTCTAAGAAACCCTAAATCATGCATTCTTCCTTCTTTTTGATTAGTTTTTCAACAAACATGCAAGGCTAAACACTTTTTCTTGGTTGCAAGGACACGGAAACCTTCGGATTTCAAGAACTGTGAGATTTATTTTACCTTTTCTTTTCAGTTTATATGATGAATATGTTTGTTCTCCTATGCTTATTTTTCTATGATTGTTTATTTTAATTGCTAGAGCGGACTCTAAGTTATTATTGTAGACAATTTATTGCTAAGTTTGATATCAAAATCGGAGTTGTGGTATATGAACTTGTGAAGCAACTGAGTTTAATAATTGTGGCGGATCTACGTTATTAATCTTAGGGAGAACATTCAATCAAATCAAACATAGACTGCGGACAGTTATGTTTTCTTGATTAATCAACTTATCTAGTTCTTAAGGCTGCCATTGAATTAAATTACTAGTGCGGACACTGTGGTTGTTTGATGGTTAGGGTTAGTTATACGGCGGATCCGTTAACTAATCAATGTTAAGAAGAGATAAATATTCAGAATATAAATTGATGTTTCGTTTCCATGATCAGTTCTGATTTCTGTAGGTGGATGTGTGCTTGTGACCAAGGTTTGTTCTCTTGATAATTTTCTGATTTTATTAAATTTAGTTTGATAGTTTTCTGTTTTCTTTTGCTTTAGCCTAGATAACGTCCAAACCCCCCCCCCAAATTGCATATCATCTAGCATAAAAATCTGACTTGAATCTTCCTCGTGGGATCGACCCCTTGCTTGCTCTATACTATCTTGTGTGTTGTGTTTGAAGCTAGGGTAATTAATTTGTGCGACCGCGACATCGCAACTAATTTTGGCGCCGTTGCCGGGGAGGTAATTTTAGTTGATTGTTGTGCTTGTACTGTTATTTTTATTTGCTGTGAAAAAAAAAAAGACAGAATTTTTGCTTGTGACGGTACTGTTCACTTGCGGCAGCGGTACTGTTCAAAACAGAATTTTTGGTGGAATTAGGTATCGGTCTTATGTTTTCTGAAGGAAAACAACGTTCTAAACAGGACTAGTGGTAATCCACTAGCCCCATCTTATCGAGGCCAAATTCCGCTGTTTTCTAGTGTTTTTAGGCAGTTTTAGTTTTCTAGCGTAGGATTTTCGTACAATTTGCATTATTTTCGATATTTTATGTGGTTGGTTTCTTTTGAGTTTTCTTGATGATTTATGCCAGTAACCCGTTCTACTAATCAAAGTCAAGTGCAGTTGGATCTCGAAATAAAAAAAAAATTTACGCAGGTTACGAAAGGAAGCTCGCCTTAACACCATGGCTGTTGCAGGACAACAAACACTCAAGGAGCTTGCTGCTCCTAACGTGGAAAATCAGCCATTGTGCATAAACATCGACAATAATGTAAACTTTGAGCTCAAATCTGGTTTTATACATTTGCTACCAACATTTAATGGTCTTGCAGGAGAAGATCCTCATACTCATCTCAAGGAGTTCCATATGGTTTGTGTTGGCATGAAACCGAACGGAGTTGATGAAGAACATGTTAAGTTGAAAGCTTTCCCTTTCTCTTTAAAAGGGGCAGCAAAGGCATGGTTTTTCTCTATTCTCCCAGGTTCCATTGGAACGTGGAACGCCATGAAGAAGATTTTCCTTGAAAAATATTTCCCAGCATCTCGAGTTGCCAACATAAGAAAAGAAATATGTGGGATTCGGCAATCTCATGGAGAGACACTTTCCGAGTATTGGGAAAGATTTGAGCAACTGTGTATTCAATGTCCTCATCATCAAATACCCGATCAGCTGCTCATTCAATATTTCTATGAAGGATTGATGCCTACTGACCGTAGTATCATTGATGCTGCAAGTGGGGGGGCATTGGTAGATAAGACACCCGAGGCTGCACGCCAATTAATCTCAAACATGGCAGCCAACTCGAAACAATTTGGCACGCATGGAGACTTCGTGAACAAACGAGTCAATGAGGTAAGTATTTCTAACCTTGAAAGTAAAGTTAATGATCTTACTTCTCTTGTGCGTTCTTTGGCTTGTGGAAATGTACAGCAGGTGAAAGTTTGTAGCATATGCTCCTTACAAGGACATGCTTCAGATATGTGCCCAACAATGCAAGAAGATTACATTGAACAAGCTAATGCAGTTGATGGAGCATTCAATGGACAACCTCAGCGTAAGTATGATCCTTTTTCCAACACGTACAATCCTGCATGGAGAGATCATCCCAACTTATGCTATGGGAACCCACCTCAACAAGGCAATCAAGGCCGACAGTTCCATCCCCATGGATTTCAATCCCAACAGAATTATCAAGCAAGACAGCCCCCTCCATTCACAAACTCCAATGTTATGGGGTCATCATCCAATGATGATCTTCGTGAGATGATGAAAACTTTGGCTTCTAACACTGTGACCTTGCAACAAAATGTCATGTCTTTTCAACAAGAAACAAGGTCAAGTATTCACAACTTGGAGAAGCAAATGGGGCAAGTAGCTTCAAGTGTGGGGAAATTGGAAGCACAAATGAATGGAAAATTGCCCTCCCAAGCATTGAATCCAATAGAGAATGTTAGTGTGATCATGCTACGAAGTGGGAAAGAACTTGAAGAGAAAAGGTCAAAACAAATTGAGATGGAGGAAGAAGAAGAGATAGAAACTGAATTGAGTACAAAGAAGGAACATCCTCTTCCTCTACAAACTGAAATATTGACCAACACTCCAAAGGTAACTCCTCATTCAATGAATTCCAGTTTTAAAATAATTCCACCCTTTCCTGTGAGTTCTTCTAGGTCAAAGAAAGAGGACAAAGAAAAAGAGATTTTAGAGGTTTTCAAGAAAGTAGAACTCAACATTCCTTTGCTTGATGTTATCAAGCAAATTCCCAAGTATGCCAAATTCTTGAAGGAGTTGTGTACTACCAAGAGAGCTTTCAAACTAAAAGGTCATGAAATGGTAAGTATGGATGAAGTTGTATCTGCTATTGTTCAAAAGAATATGCCTTTGAAGCAAAAAGACCCAGGAGTCATTTACCTCATCATGGACAGTGAATGGGTGGCGCCTATCCTTTTGGTGCCTAAAAAGATTGGAATTACGTTGGAAGAGATTCGAAATGATGCTTACGAGAATGCAAGGATTTATAAAGAAAAGACTAAGAGTCTCCATGACCAAATGATTACAAGAAAAGAGTTTAATGTTGGAGACAAAGTCCTCTTTTATCATTCGCGTTTGAAACTTTTTCCTGGAAAGTTGCGCTCTCGTTGGATTGGACCCTTTGTTGTTTCTAATGTTTTTCCTTATGGTGCAGTTGAAATTACAAGTTTAGAAACCAACAAAGTACTCAAGGTCAATAGGCATCGCTTGAAACCTTTCTATGAAGGTTGGACGACAGAACTCACCGCTTTTGTGGAGTTAGCTGAACCAATCTATGAAGAATGAGCATGCAACATGTCGAGCCAATGACATAAAACAAAAGCGCTTACTGGGAGGCAACCCAACACAAAAAGAAAAAAAAAACAGATTTGCTTTCTTTTCCTTTATCTTTTATTTTTTGCATTTTACTTTATTTTTGTCATTCTCCTATATTCCTTTTCTTTTATTTCAACATTGAGGACAATGTTGTGTTTTAAGTGTGGGGGTATTGGGAGAATGTTGGTTTTCTAATTTTGGTTTTCTTTGTTATTTTTCAAAATTAAAAAAAAAAATTATGTTTGATCTTTTGAACTCCCATTGGTTTTTGAGAATATGAGTATTATGTATGAGAATTAGTTGAGATAGATGAAGATATAAATCAAATGAAGGAGTGTGCATGCAAGTTTTAAGGTTTAATTGGTTTAGGGATTGACTTTGAGAATATGCCATGTTGACTTTATAGTGTTATACCAATGCAAGCTTTTGAGCCTTCAACATTATATTCTTTTATTGTGCCTTCTTTCAATGATATGTATCTTTAGAACTTGCTTCATATCTTGTTGAGATTACATTCATATTACATATATACATGAAGATGATAAAGGCATTAGGAATTTTAACCACTTGAGCCAAAAAGCCAACCTAAAGCATATTATCCTTAGTGAGCCCCTTTTGAGCTTGTTTATCTTTTCTTTGCTTTATCCATGTATAAGCCTTAACTTTTTATATGTTTTCCTTTTCCCCTGGCCAAGGATTAGTAGAGCGTATACTTATGATATCTCATGGAATTATGGTTGGAAATTATGTGAAAAGAAAGAAGAAGTGATGTTTGATGAAAAGATGGGCAAAGTTGCCAAAGGTAAAAAAAAAAAGGAAAGAAAAAAAAAGAAAAAAAAAAAAAAGAAAAAGAAAAAAGTGTTCCTTTATGTTCTTAAGATTTTATATTGAAAAAGCTTGAAATCAAAAGAAGTTAAGCATTGGTGATTAAAGATGGAAAATTTATGTGCTTTGATGGAATATCTTGTTTGAAATATCATTTTTCAGAATGCTCTACTTTCTTTGGTTTTAACCTTTTCTTTTACTCTATTTTACCTCACATTTACCTTAGCCCCATTACAACCAGAAAATAAGATCTTTTGATTCATGCATTGTTTGTAATATGTTATTAATGGAGATGAGATTGAAGAGCAAGTTTGTGGTAGAACATATTCATTGATTGAATTTGAGAGATTTAAACACATAAGCCCTAAACACATGAGTGTTGGAGTGTATATCAATGAGAGGACCTATCACTTTGGCATGACATAGATTTCATTTAAATCTCGACGATTAATTGAATTTTGAAGTTTGCATGTAAATAAATTCATGAAAATTTATACTCTTTATCCTTTTTAATTTGTGTTCTTGTTTATAATGCATATATTCTTAGATATTGATGGGAGATTAGAAGATTATTCATAGTGATTTCATTTAATTTAACTTCAATTTGATTTTACCTATCCTTTCTCGAGGACGAGCAAGAGCTAAGTGTGGGGGTATTTGATGCAACCATATTATTCAATAGTTTCACCCATATTTAACTAGTGTTTTGCCTATGTTTTATATATAAAATGCCTTGATATTCTTTGTTTATGTTTTGAAGGCACTTTTGGATGAAAGATGCAAAAAAGAGTAAATTGGAGATAATTGGCAGATTTGACCTTCAGTCGATGTTTTGTGCAGAGCGTGAGCTCTAGAGGTTGAAATGAAGTGATTCCAGTGGCATTAAAAAGCTAACATCCATACCTTTCTGGAAATCTAAGGCAAGAAAATAAAATAAGGAAGAGCATGGAAATCGCAGCCTTCAAAGTCAAATCTCGCAATCTGCCAGTGTTGACCTTCGGCCATTCCAACTTGAATATCTGGAGCTACAGAAGTCCAATTGATGCAAACTCAATTTTTTTGGATTCATGACTCAAAGGTCTATAAACGGTCCAAATTTCAGCCATACACGATGTCATATGAGGGAGATATGATTTTTCAAAGATGACATCTGAATTCTGCCAGCAAACAAGTTTCGTGAAGAAACGAGTCCAAATTACGTTCCGAAGCATCTAAACCGATATCCAAGTTTTTATTTCAGCAATTTAGCACCTCTAAGTCAAAGCTTGAAGATTTCATGCAAGGCTATTTCTCCTTTTTTAGGAAAATAGTTATTGAAGTACTTAAATGTAAACAGTCTACTTAATGGAGGACTATTTTGTAAAATAGAGACCTAGGGTTTCCTAGGATATAAAAAGAATGAGAGAAGAGAAGGGGGGCAGCCAGCCAAGAAGAGAAAAACGCCCCCTTCCTCTAAGAAACCCTAAATCATGCATTCTTCCTTCTTTTTGATTAGTTTTTCAACAAACATGCAAGGCTAAACACTTTTTCTTGGTTGCAAGGACACGGAAACCTTCGGATTTCAAGAACTGTGAGATTTATTTTACCTTTTCTTTTCAGTTTATATGATGAATATGTTTGTTCTCCTATGCTTATTTTTCTATGATTGTTTATTTTAATTGCTAGAGCGGACTCTAAGTTATTATTGTAGACAATTTATTGCTAAGTTTGATATCAAAATCGGAGTTGTGGTATATGAACTTGTGAAGCAACTGAGTTTAATAATTGTGGCGGATCTACGTTATTAATCTTAGGGAGAACATTCAATCAAATCAAACATAGACTGCGGACAGTTATGTTTTCTTGATTAATCAACTTATCTAGTTCTTAAGGCTGCCATTGAATTAAATTACTAGTGCGGACACTGTGGTTGTTTGATGGTTAGGGTTAGTTATACGGCGGATCCGTTAACTAATCAATGTTAAGAAGAGATAAATATTCAGAATATAAATTGATGTTTCGTTTCCATGATCAGTTCTGATTTCTGTAGGTGGATGTGTGCTTGTGACCAAGGTTTGTTCTCTTGATAATTTTCTGATTTTATTAAATTTAGTTTGATAGTTTTCTGTTTTCTTTTGCTTTAGCCTAGATAACGTCCAAACCCCCCCCCAAATTGCATATCATCTAGCATAAAAATCTGACTTGAATCTTCCTCGTGGGATCGACCCCTTGCTTGCTCTATACTATCTTGTGTGTTGTGTTTGAAGCTAGGGTAATTAATTTGTGCGACCGCGACATCGCAACACATATTACACACAATTATTTTGAAGTTGTGATTGAAGTTTGAAAAAAATAAAATCCACAAGCTTGCAATCGGGCAACCGTACTAATGAGCTTAAATATTTGAATCATGCGTGGCTTTACGAATATGGTTGACGAAGTGCAAGTGTGGACTACAATAAAGTTTTTTGCTAGATGGCATCTACGTATTAATGTGGTTGTTGGACAAGGTACACAATCGAAGCTTTACATAAAAAACAAAAAAAAAACCCCTCCCAGCTCTAACTGAGTAGTACATCATAAATTATTTCCTATTATTTCAAGAAAAAAATTAATTAATCTCTCTTGTTTTATAAATTAATTATTTAATCACTTATCATTGTTAATCATGCTTAATTTTATATTAATTTATTTCAAAAAATACCTACTTCTCTCATCAATCATCAATCTTTCCATAGCATCTATTTTTTTCCCTCTTTTATTTAAAAAAATAGAAAAGAACAAAAAATAGATAAAAAAAAACTATTATTTCTTCTTTTTTTCAAAATTAAAATGATAAATTTATAATTTACCCAGCTCTAACTTGACTGAGCGGCAATACTGTTGTTAAAAAAAAAATATTACTCATCAATAATTATAACTCTAAAGGAAATATTACTCATCTTCTATATATATATACACGGGCACGACCTCCCTAAAAGTAAGGAAACAAAGATAAGAAGTAGCAGTGAAGTGATGGCTTCCCGACCTGGAATTCTCACAGACTGGCCATGGAAACCTCTTGGAAGCTTCAAGGTCTTATGGAAATCCCTCTCTTATCTCTCTCTTGCTCCTTTTCCTTCTCGTTAATAACTGATAACATACGTAGAGTAACTCATTTTCGTGCAAACAACGTTAATATATCATAAACAAAAACAATAATTTTAACTATATATCTTTGTTTTGTTTGTGGTGTTCAATATTGCAGCATGTAATATTGGCTCCTTGGGTCATTCACAGCACCTACTCCTTCATGATTAAAGATGGAAAAGATCTCTCAACCTTTCTCGCATTCCCGCTTCTGTTGTGGAGAATGCTTCACAACCAGTTATGGATCAGTCTGTCCCGTTATAGAACAGCCAAAGGAAATAACAGGATTATCGACAAAGCCATTGAATTTGACCAAGTTGATAGAGAAAGCAGCTGGTATTTGTGTGTGTGTGTGTGTGTGTGTGTGTTAAATAATTTCATGCATTAATTTCGTCCACTCTAGTGCTTGTGAAGTTTCTGATACTTAAGGATTTCCTGGATGGATATCTGCAGGGATGACCAAATATTGTTCAATGGAATTTTATTCTACGTTGGTATCCATACAATTCCAGGAGCTAGCCATCTCCCCATGTGGAGGTTAGATGGTGTAATTATAACAGCTCTGATTCATATGGGTCCGGTGGAATTTCTGTATTATTGGCTTCATCGACTTCTTCATCACCACTATCTCTACTCTCGCTATCATTCCCATCACCATTCCTCCATTGTCACAGAGCCCATTACGTGTAAGAGTGATCCAACATGATTAATTAGACCTCATGATCTTAATATAAACATATCTTGATATAACATATATCTCACTAGTTCATAAAAACATATTTTAAATAATTTATGTAAATCAAATCTCCATCCATCTAAGTTGTCTCATAACATCCCCCGAATATATTTAAAATATATTAAGAGTCTTGCATTTGAATATTTATTAATAATCTTGTGTGATCGTTAATAAACTTAGTTTAATCGACCTCTCATAAAAGGTTTCAAGTCGGAAACTAATTTTTACAATAATGGAAGAAAAATCTTGTGTGTGATTGAGGGGGAACGTAGACCAATATTCTCCATTGATATTAGCAATACATGATGATATACAGGTACTTGTAATTACTACTTGACATTATCTTCTTTTTTGACATGTGCATCGCAGCTGTGATTCATCCATTCGCCGAGCACATATCCTACTTCATGCTATTTGCAATACCATTGATAACGACTATTTTGACCGGGACAGCCTCTGTAGCATCCTTTGCTGGTTATATCACTTACATTGACGTGATGAACAACATGGGTCACTGCAACTTTGAACTCGTTCCCAAATGGCTCTTCACCATTTTCCGCCCTCTCAAGTACCTCATGTACACCCCATCGTAAGTCTTGCTTTCTTGCAATTTCAATTATTAATTCTCACCAGCCTAGCTCCTTTTCTTTTTATTAATGGGATTTCTTTCAGACTTGTGAACAAAAAGCATGATTGTTATGAAAGATTATAGGAAAATGATTCATCTCATCTTACAAAAACAAGAAAAATAAATAAATAAATATATATATATATACCGTCGTCTATGGAAAATATACTGTTAATTATTTAGCATTTAATATGGCTGCAGGTTCCACTCTCTTCACCACACTCAATTCAGAACCAATTACTCACTATTCATGCCCATCTATGATTACATCTATGGCACAATGGACAAGTCTTCTGATACCCTCTATGAAGATTCGCTCAAGAGACCCGAGGAAGCCCCTGATGTGGTGCATCTAACTCATCTTACCACACCAGATTCCATCTACCATTCACGGCTAGGACTTGCCTACTTGGCTTCCAACCCTCAGAAATCGAAATGGTATCTCTCGTTAATGTGGCCGGTGACACTGTGGACCATGATGATAACTTGGATTTATGGACGCGCTTTTGTTGTTGAGAGGAATCGCTTTCACAAACTCAGATTACAGACGTGGACAATACCAAAATACAATATTCAAGTAATTAATTAGAAGGATGTAACTCTGTCATTGATTAATCTAGTGCGTTCAGTTTAATTAATTTGGTCTCATTAATTTTCGTATCTACTCTTTCGCAGTACAACTTGCGATGGCACAGAGCATCCATAAACACATTGATTGAAGAAGCTGTACTAGAAGCTGAGGAAAAAGGTGTTAAAGTGTTAAGTCTCGGTCTCTTAAATCAGGCAAGTACTTCACGGTTAAAATATAACGCATTCTAGGGGAAAAAAAATTATATTTATATTTACAGTGGTGGTTACTTAAGAAGGGCCAGTACTGGAGTTGAGTTTATTGTTTATATATTGTATTTTCATCATGTTCAAAAATAAATTTTGCAGGGAGAGGAGCTTAATAGGTATGGTGAGCTTTATGTGCAAAGGTATCCGAGGCTCAAAACGAAGGTGGTGGATGGAAGCAGTCTAGCCGTTGCTGCTGTGCTGAACAGCATCCCTAAAGGAACAACACAGGTGCTTCATAGAGGCAATCTCTCTAAGGTTGCCTACGCTGTTGTTTTAAATCTCTGTCGGAGGGGAATACAGGTATTGTTGATGTTGTCTTAGCTACTAGGCCAATAGGCACATGTGTCACTTGCTTCAATTTGACCTTAATTTATTTAAATTGATTGTATTGGCAGGCAAATTTAATTCATTTAATCTGTGGTCATGTTTTAATTTCTATTTCTTTTTTTTTTTAGGTGGCGGTTCCAAACGAGGATGATTACAAGAGGCTTAAAAAATCCTTCGGCAGCAGATCTGATCAGAATAATCTGATTCTTTCAAAGAATTATTCAATAAAGGTATACCCTACCTATGATTTCTTTTGCTTCCAAGGAATTAGAAATCAGTTTTTTTGTCAAAAAAGATTACAACTTAAACTTAATACACACACGCGTGCATAGTGACTGGCATTTCTAATTTCATATATAATAAACTTTGGGCAGACGTGGCTGGTTGGGGATGGATTGAAAGGAGAAGACCAAAAGAAGGCAACAGAAGGAACATTATTCATTCCCTTCTCGCAATTTCCCCCGAAGAAATTGCGCAAGGACTGCTTCTATCACAGCACACCAGCAATGGCAGCCCCTGCATCTCTTGAAAATGTGGACTCTTGTGAGGTAATTAATTAGTCAAATATTGCTCAGCTTTAAAGTACTATTTGCATTATTTTTTAAAAAAATTTATTTCAGGAAAGATAATTAATTTGAATGGTGACAGAATTGGTTGCCAAGGAGAGTGATGAGTGCATGGCGTGTGGCTGGAATAGTGCATGCCTTAGAAGGATGGAATGAGCATGAATGCGGTTACACCATGTCTGACATTGACAAAGTTTGGCAAGCAAGTATCCAACATGGCTTCAAACCTCTGGTCATCACGACTCAATCAAAATTCTAAAGGATATTTAGCTGCATTTTGTTGCTAGCCGTGCCTTAATTATATATGCTTGAAAGGATTGATATATTGTGTATCACCTCCATGATATTGCGCTGCTATATTTATATATATATGTTATCCACTACTATATATGTATTTTCTGTACCCATCAATATTATGCTACATTTCACTATGCAATTGACAAATAATAAGCAATGGATTAATTATGATGGTTAATTTTATTTTCTTTTATGCCTTCTCTACTATAACTAAAAATATTCAAAATATTGTCAATACAACTAGTTATTTAGTCATGATATCATGCATGGGAATCTATTCGTCTATATTATCAAACCTACTCCTTTTAGCGAGTCAATGTACTTGTTATATCATGACAAATACAAGATATAATTAAAAAAAAAAACTAGAAATTTTAAAGTTGACACTAGTTTCAGAAATTTAGGTGCTAGATTAATTTTATCTAAGAAAAGATGTGTTTTCTCCTAAATTTATTCTACACGTACTATTAATTGCATAAATATATTTCTAAACTTATTCGTAATTTATTTTAAAAACAATAATTTAGTCTTTAAAAATAAGAAACTTGTTGATAAATTTGATATTACTCCCAATAAATGATTTCATCAATTATTTTTATATAAAAAAAAAACTGACATTAATCCCTAAAAATAGATGATTTCGTCGATTTTTTTTTAAAAAAAAGATTTAATTTCGATAACATCTAAGATTAACCTAAATCAGACAATCTTGGTTAAATTAATTCTTTTCTAATCAACAAAATCATAAATAAACAAACAAACAAAACCCTAAAAGAAAAGGTTTTAAGCTTGTTATTTTTCATTCAATCATTTAAGCAAACAAAAAATGCATATAGTCCATAATTATTCTTCATGTTTATTATAATCAAGGTTATTTAGCATAAACACTAATGAATTAAGTAAAGACAGCATGCATCATCACAAAGAAACTCAAAAGAAGTGAACTTTAAATCTCTATATATTTTCTCCTAAATTTATTCTACGCATACTATTAATTGCATAAATATATTTCTAAACTTATTTGTAATTTATTTTTTTAAAAATGGTCTCTAAGAATAATAGACTCGTTGATAAATTTGATGTTAATCCAAATAAGTGATTTCATCGATTTTTTTTATATGACGTTAATCCCTAAAAATAAATAATTTCATCGATCTTTTTTTTAAAAAAGAAAAGATTTAATTTTGATAACATCTAAGATTAACCTAAAGCACACAATCTTGGTTAAGCTACTTCTTTCCTAATCAACAAATCATAGATAAACAAACCAAACCCTAAAAGAAAAGGTTTCAAGCTTCTTATTTCTCGTTCATGCATCATTTAACCAAACAAAATCCTTCTTCATGTTTATTATAATCAAGGATATTTAGCACAAACACTAATGAACTATGTCAAGAGAGCATGCACCATCGGAATGACACCCAAAAAAGGTGAACTTTAAATCTCCAAAACATATAATTTCAAGTTAAACATGGCATCAAAAGAATAATAATAAAAAAAAAAAACCTAGACTATGATAACCTTTAAGTTGTCATATTCTCCAAATCATGATACATATGCTTTCTAACCACAACAATGGGTTGAAAACCTAGAAAATTGACATTCTTAAGATTCAAGAGCAACCTTACACTCAACATTTCATATCCAACCTTGTTCAAATAAAGAAGAGAAACTTTCCATAACATATTTTCTCATGGATCAAAACAACAACATTTCAGGCTTAGATGGGGTCTACTTCTACCATTTAAAAACCATAAGTTGCTTCCAAAAAAATTATTTGGTTTAGTATAAACCCTAATGCACCTTTTCCATTAATTTTTACAAAAATAAAAACATGGAAGTATCTTTATTATTAACTCATGATGATCAAGCTTGGTTCAAACTATACAACAAAACTTAAAACATAGTTTTTTATGGTTTTCATAACAAGAATGACTAAGGATCTTTCATGTTTCATGATTGAAAATTCCCAAACTTAAAAATCTATAATTCATGCACCCATATCAATATAAAACATGAAATAAAAATAGCAAACCCACAACCATGCATAATACTTCAAACAAAGTTCACTTTGGTAGAGTTTTTCCCTATATAATCTCATGGTTCATGCTCTATTCATTCAAAATTTATTATCTCAAATTACAATGACATGCAACCATTAGAAAAGGATTAGATAAAGGACATTTAATACAAAGAAAAAGGTCAAAAACTTACCCGATATTGTTGTGGTTGTTGCTGCTAATGTTCCACTGGTATTCTAAAAGAAAAAAAGAACAAATTGTTGCAACTATTTTAAAATGTTGTTGAAGCCGTTTAGAGTCACTACTGCTTCCTAGAAATATTATCACCATCCCAGAACTCCTCCAACTACATGAGTATGCTATAAAAATCCTTAACCAAAGAAGTTTCCCATTATAACTTGGTTTCTCCTGCATCTATCAAAACCAAAACTAATTTTACCACCTAAAAGTGTTTTTATGGTGTTTGAACTACTATTGAAGCATCATAAACATGTCTATGAAGTCTATGGTTGTCTCAAGAGGGTTAGAAAAGGATTTTATGTATAAAAAACCATTGTAGCAGAAGATGAACAGCCCATGTTTATCTTTATACAAGAATTCTTTCTTCTATCTTTTTTTATGTTATGTCTTCACTCTTTTCTCTCTTTCTCTTATATTTTCTCTTTTTCTCTCTTTATGTTTCTTTTTTGCTTAATCTTTCTCTTTTTGTCTTTCTTGTTTTGTTCTCCCCATACTCTTTTTTCTTTCTTTTTAATTTTTCCTCTCGGGTTTGATTTATGAGGAATATTTATAGGCCAAGAAGGGGGGATTTGGGGTCTTAATCTGGTAAGATCAAAACCCTTTATATCTGAAAAGTTATCACCACTATTGGTTAGAGCTTATACTCGTCCTTGTTTGAGCTACAAGCTGGCTAAGTAAGGTACCTAATTGTCTTTATGTTTTGGAGGTTTTTGGCATAGTTTGGGAAAAGATTTTGTGAAAACCGGATAAATCATTTCCAAAAAGAAATAAAAGAAATTTATTTTTAGCTAGGAAATAAATTGGATCAAGTTAGATGAAATAAAATTGGATAAATGAATGGGCAAAATTGGATAAAAGAAAAGGTTATAAAGCATAAAGTAATTAGAGTTAAATGAGGTAGAAAAAAAGATAATTAAATATAAATGGGGGGCCAATGTGTAATTGATGGAAAATTAGGGTATAAATACCGATTCCTTCACCTAGTCGATGGTTTACATGAGAAGGGGGCGGATTCTGATTTTTCTTCCAAATTCTTGCAAAATTCAACCAAAAAAAAAAGAGATTAGGGTGTTTAAAGCATAGCTAAGGAATTAAAAAGGGAAGACTAAGGTTTTTGGGTGAGCTTTGGAGAGTAAATTAAGGTTTGGGGTTTTTTTTTTAAAAAAAAAGAGGGATTGAAGGGGGCTTGATTTCCTAAGCTTCCAACACTTGAGAAATCATCCATTTAGGGTTAGAAATACCTTTAAATAGATTAATTGCATTAAATTTGAGTTTTTGTTAATGAATTGTGAATGTTATGCTTTTGTGAGGATGAAATTGTATTGATTATGTAATGAGTGAATGTTATTGAAATTGGTTAATGACTATTAGCATGAAATAAGAATGGGTAATGGTTTAATGTCAAAAAAAGTTAAAAGGATAAATACCCCTTTTATTGGCTTAGTTTCGGCAAAGGAGAAAAAAAATTTGGGTGACTGAAAATTTTAATGCAATTAATTAAGATTGATGGAGATTTTGGGTTAGGTGAATATTGATAAATAGGTCATTATAATTGTATCAGTTCAAGAAAAATAGGGTTGTTACGGGTGATATCAAAGCCCTTGTCTGAGTTCAGGAATTGAAAAAGAAATCTAATGAATTGTTGAATTGTAGATGGTTTGTATGAGGAAATGTGTGATGACAGATCTCTCATCCGTAGGGGGATCTCGAGGAAAGGCAGGGAGAGAACCCCCTAGAGGATACTACCTCTCATATGCCACTAATAGCACCTTAGTTGGAGTTGCGAGAGAGATCAAACCTTGGGGGGATGCTGAATCGAGGTAGGTAGAAGTGTCAAATCTTAAGGAATTGAGTTAACAAAGACAAAGTATATTACCCCCCAGCTACAGAGGCAGTACTTGTAGTAGCCCCTACCCTACATGTTGATCCAATATTCACAGCTCAGATTGTAAGGGCGGTGATTGAAGCAATGCCTAGTACACTAACCCTGATAGCTCTAGTGACTCCAATAGTACAGATAACATCAGTGGTGATAGTACCAATAGATAATATAGTCATGCTGGTGCGTATTGTAAAGAGTATGAGGGAGTTGAGATATGAACCATTTTTCGGGAGAACCAGATGCAAAAATAGCTGGTAAGTGGCTTCGCATAGTTGAGGACACATTGGATCAGATGCAAGTGGCGGACGGTTTAAGAGTAAATTGTGCTACCCATCTATTTTTTGACAGAGCATGGTCTTGGCGGGATACTATAAGATCGAGGAGATCAGTAGGGTCATAGACACGAATCGAGTTTGGGGTCTAGTTTAAACATCTATTTTATTCATCATACCATAGTAAGGTGAAGAATTAAGAATTCCTGGCTTTACTGTTAGGAGACATGTTAGTGCTGGATTATGAGAGGAGATTCCATGACCTTTCTATATTTTCCTTCCATTATGTTCCAGTGAGTAGCACAAAACAAAGCAAGGTCTAACCGTTTTTAAGTTTGAAACAAGCAAAAAGCTCATTAAAGCAGCTAAGGCCCTAGAGGTATTATGAAAGAGGGCCAATAGGGCAAGTCTGGTGTGGGCAAATGAAGGGATATTATTTATTCTGCAGGTAGACCACCTCTTCCAAAAAGAAACAAAACGTAGTTCAGTCAATTAAAAGTGGTGGAGGACTAATAACAAGATTTACTTAGAGTATTAAAGAGGGGTTAACAAGAGGGCAGTCAAATTTAAAAGGCGGTTTTACTAGAGGAGCTTCAGAGCAAACAATAATCACTTATTCTTGGTGTACTCAATGTTGACAAAGGCATCTAGAAGATTGTTCTGCATCGCCAGGACAATGATATATCTACATGGGGAACATAGATGGCAGGATTGCCCAAACTTTGGTCGAGGATGCTATTATTGTGGAGGTCAGGGCCATTTTTAGAGAAATTGCCCTCGAAGAGTTGACTTTGTTCAAAGCCCACAACAACAGGCCTAGAGCCAACAACAATCTGCCACTGTGGACAAAACAATCAGGTAAGCATAGTTAGGGGCAAGTGGTAATAGAGGTTGGTCTTGTGTTTAGAATGATTGGACCCAAGGCATAATATTCTATATGACTCAAGAGGATACTAGAGTAGCCCTTGATGTTGTGGAAAGTACCTTACAATAAAATTCTATGTCAAACATGTATTATTTGATCCTGGGGCTACACATTCATTTGTTTCAAATATACTTGTAGGGAAACTAGAAAGAAATCCATGTAAGATAGAAAGAGGGTTTATTATAAGTACCCCTTTATGTGAAAATATAAATATTGATCATGTGTATAAAGAGGGTTAGGGTTGATATTAATGAGTTTGAGATGAAGGTAGATCTATTACCATTAAAATTACATGACTTTGATATCATTTTGGTATGGATTGGTTAGGTGTATATGAGCTAAAATGGATTGTTTTGCAAAAACAATAACTCTCCAAGAACCCAATGATAAAAGGGTGGTATTTAGAGGAGAGAGAAATGTCATACCGAGCTGCATCATCTTGGTTATGACCGCTAGAAAGATGATATTTAAGGGATGTGAAGTCTACCTTGCCCATGTTATAGAGGCAAAGAAGGATGATATCTAGTTGTAGAACATTCCCATAGTGAGGAAGTTTCCAAATGTATTTTCAAATGAGCTACCAGGAATACCACTAGAGAGAGAAGTAGATGTTATTATTGATGTGTTATCTGGTACATCGCTGGTAGCCTAGTCACCGTATAGAATGATGCCTATCAAATTGGTGAAGTTGAAGATTCAACTACAAGAGTTACTAGATAAAGGATTCATATGTCCTTGTAATTTACCCTAGGGGGCTCCAGTACTGTTTGTGAAGAAGAAAGATGAAACTCTTAAACTCTATATAGATTACAGACAATTAAATAAAGTGATGATAAAAAATAAATATTTATTACCCTGAATAGTTGATTTGTTCGATCAACTTAGAGGAGCAATGGTATTTTTAAAGATAGACCCAAGAACGAGATATTATTAACTGAGGATAAAATAGTTGGATGTGATAAAAACCATATTTAAAACTTGTTATGAACATTACGAGTTTCTAGTAATGTTGTTTGGGTTAACAAATGCCTCGGTGGTGTTTATGGACTTAATGAATTAGGTCTTTTGCTCGTACTTAGATAAGATTGTGGTAGTGTTTATAGATGACAAATTGGTTTATTCTAGCTCGTATTCAGAGCATGAGCAACACCTGAGACAAGTGTTATAAACATTAAGAAATAATCAACTTTATGCCAAATTGAATAAATGTGAGTTTTGGCTAAAGAAGTTGGTTTTCCTAGGACATGTCATATCGACTGAAGGAATATTGGTGGATCCTAAGAAGGTTGAAGCAGTGTTGAAATGAAAAAGACTTACTAATGTAACTAAAATTCATAATTTTCTTGGATTGGTTGGATATTACAAAAGATTGATTGAAAGATTTTCTATAATATTTATTCCAATGACCCGACTGACTCAAAAAGAGATGAAGTGGGAATGGACCAAAGAATATGAAGAGAGTTTTCAATAGTTGAAAAGGAGGCTTACAATTGCACCACTGTTAACACTTCCTTCGGGAACTGAAGGGTTGGTGGTCTATAGTGATGCAACATGGCAGGGTGATATATTATGCCTCGAGACAATTTAAAACTCATGAAATTAATTATCTTATACATGATTTAAGTTAGCTACAATAGTATTTGCTCTAAGGCTATGGAGACATTACTTATATGGGTCTCAAGTGCAGATTTTCATGGATCATAAGAGCTTATGGTATTTGATGACACAAAAGAAATTGAACATGCAGAAAAGATGATGGGTGGAATTGATCAAGAATTATGATTGTGTGATAGAGTATCATCCAGGTAGGGCAAATGTTGTTGTCGATGCCCTTAGTCGTAAGAACATGGCAAGTGACACGTCCTTGGATTTAATTTAAAAATTGGTCTATTCAAAATCTAATTATGTCATTGGACTTAATTTTTATACAAATTCATCTAATAATGATTTAATTTGACATTGAATCTGTATTGTTTCTCTAATTTTAGGTAAAATGAGGTACAATTAGGCTTTTAATTCCATCCAAAATTTCAGTTTGATGCTAGTCTTTTTGCACTTATTATTTTATTTTATTTTATTTTTATTTTGGAAAGAAAAAAGGTGAATTTAAGGAATAACTCAAAAATGAGTTATTGCACATATTAGGCTAATACATAATTATCCATAAAACAGTCAATAATATCATCACATAAAAGCATCTTCTTTAAAATGATGACATAATTTCGTATTAGTAGCACATTTTATAAATAAAAAGCAATAACAATTAAAATAAGTAGAAATAATTTTTAATCATTTGCAATAAGTAGAAAAAATGTATCTCTTAAAAATAAACTCGATTTTCTTATTAATTAATCTCTTTTTTATTTTAACAAAAACATGTTTTTTAATCGTAACTCTTGTTTTTATATAAAAAAACCCATCATGATCTTAAAATTGAGTTTTAATAAAAAAAAATATCAAAACAATATCTCAATGTTTTGCTTGTGGTTGAAGACAAAAAAAAATTAATGTGATAAAATTATGTCAAAGATCTACTAAAAATTAAAAAAATAGAAATTTCAATTTCATTGACTATCCATGAACTTTTTTTTTTCCTGCATATTAGGTATATAGTAATTGAAAATAAATTATTAACATTTTCATAAAAAACTAACTATGTTAAAATTGGAATACAATGTTTAGTATTTTATTTATAATGCATTTTAATCAAAATCCAAAAAACAAATTAAAAAAAGGCCATAGAAAGAGTTTAGGCTCCAAACCTAAAGAAATTGGGCTCATTTACCTAGCCCAACAAAAACAAAAGTCGGCGCGTGTGGGCCTGCAAGGCCAAGTTCGTGTGCTTGGCCTTCTTATTTTTTTTTATTTAAATGTGGATGACCCCTTTTTTTTAAAAATAAAAAATAAACATACGATGCGTCGTCTGCTGACCTCTCAACTATTAAGGAGGTTGCCGGAAAAACAGGCCATAATTCTTTGTACAAAAAAAAATATATTTTCACTTATTTTCATTTAACAACACATTATGAAGCTAAATATACCAATTTATAATCCCATAACACCCATAAATTGGTCAAAAAATACAAAATTAAATTGAATAAAAAAATATTTTATTCACCTCGAGCTACTTTTTTCAGCATGATGAAAACTCAAAAACATATCAGTAAAACTTCTTTTATAAAGAGAAACTCAATAACATCAAGATCGATCTTTTTATTAGTTGAAATGTGGTTGATCAATTACCTTTTTTATATGATATTATCTCTCCTCTCAAGTTTGAAAGACTAAAATATAAAATAAATAAAGTTTAGGATTGAAACTCAAAATAATAAAAAACACGGATCAAAACTGAAAAAAAAAATACTCAAGGACCAAAACATACTTTTACACTCATTATGAATATTAAAAAAAGGAAAAAAAAAGGGTTTCCTCTTAGTTTTAGTTTCTGTGTTAAATATTATCCTTATTGTTTTAATTTTTTAAAATTAATAAAATTAAATATAAAATAGAGCATCAAATAAAAAACAAATCGACAATGCAAATACAATGCATTACATGCATTGAAAGGGAATTTACCAAGTCAACAAAATATAGAATAATAAAATTAAAAAAAAATAAAATAAATAAAAGAATTGAAAAATTATCAAAAAAACTAAAAATAAAAAGACTAAATCAATTGCAATGGAGACATGAACAGTGCAACAAGGTCTGCACCAGTAGTGAGAAAAATAGTTGAAAGAGGTATTGTTTTGGTAGTTAGATAGTATGGTTGCGGTTGTTTTTTAAAGGGTTTTTTACTCGGAAATGCATCAAAATAATTTTTTTATTTTTTAAAAATTATTTTTTATATCGACACATCAAAATGATCTGAAAACATAAAAAAATATTAATTTAAAATAAAGAAAAAATAAAATAAAATTCAATTTTTTTCAAAAATATTTTTAAAATGTAAAAACAAACAGAGTTGTGTGCTATAGTTTTTAGCTACAAAGCTATTTAAAAATGTATTTATCTTAAAAAAATATTAAATTAATACATATTTTAGTTTTTTTATTCATTTTAATATGCTAATGTAAAAAAGTTTCTAAGAAAATTTTTTAATTTATTTTTAAATAAAAAAATATTTTTGAAAAGCATATACATAGACATGCTCTTTAATTGTTTTCAAGCATCTTTGGTATTATAATAACAATTATTTTTTAAAATATATTTTTTTATTTTTAAAAATTTATTTTTAATTTGAGTCTATTAAAAGATCTAAATACATTAAAAAAAATTAAAAATAGTTAAATACTAATTTTATGATCTAAAAATATAAAAAAATATTAATTTTAAAAAATAAAAATAAAAATAAATTTAATTTTTTAAAAAAATATTTTTAAAATATAAAAACAAACAAATTCTTAATTTACGGTATAATAAGTGATGGACTGGTGTCAAGTTGGCGTTGAGGTAACGTAAATGTTCTTTCGTATACTACTCGAAGAGTATCAAGGACACGACTGTTGTGGAAAAAATGGGGACCACGTTGAGGGAACAGATGAACGTGTTGGACTATTGGCCATGTAGCCAGTTCTTGTGAATTAATAAGGCGGCAACCGCAGCCGATGAGTAATTATTTCTAAATTTGATGGCCTGGATCTAATGAAATTGACCACCCTTCAAGATCTATTCACTGCCTGCCTCGCCAGCTGTTTGTGCATGAAACAAGAATCAATTTCCTGCACGTTATCTTTATTTATGAGAGAGCTTGTCGGTCCTCAACTGACGGCAGCCTATCTATTGACATTTGTTAGAAAGTAATGAATCATCCTATCAAACTCTTACAGTTTAGTTATAATAATTCAATAAAAAAATAAAAATAATTAAAAAGAATTTTTTTTTGTCGGTCCCAACTGGCAACTGCAACCTATTCATGATACTATGACTTTTGACTTCAAACTCTTACGGTTTGGTCAATAAAAAAAAATAAAAACAAAAAATAAATAAGAATTATAATTAAAATAATAAAATAGATTTTATATTTAATTAAATAATAAAATTAAAAAGTAAAATAGTAAAAGGATCCAAAAAAATAATTAAAAAAACAAGAATCAACTGTGAAACATGAATCATTTTGTTAGAAAGTAATACTAGTATGAATCATCCTATCAAACTCTTATAGTTTGATAATAACTCAATTAAAAAAATTAAAAAGATTTAACATTAAAAAATTATTAACATATATTAATTTTGCAAACTCGTAATCCAAATTATTAGACCTAAAACACTCTATTTCATTAAACATAATTATCAATCTATTAAATATTGAAAGATAAAATTAAAGAAAAAAAATTCAAAACAAAAAATAAATGAGGATTACAATTAAAATATAAAATAGATTTTATATTTGATTAAATGATAAAATTGAAAAATAAAATTAATTTAACAAAAAATTTTAAAAATAATAATTAAAAGAATGAGATTCTTCTATTTGTGCATGAAACAATAATCGATTTCCTGCACGTCGTCATCTTATTTATGAGAGCTTGTCGGTCCTCAACTAACTACAACCTATTTATTATACTATGACATTTGTTAGAAAGTAATACTAGTATGAATTGTTATATTAAACTCTTACAGTTCAATTATAATAACTCAATAGAAAAAACTAAAAAAAATAAAAATGTTTTTTTTTTAAAAACTATTAATATATGTTAACTTTGCAAACTCGTGATCTAAATTATTAGACCCGAAACACTTTATTTAAAAAAATCATGAAACCTAATTCTCAATCTATTAAATATTAAAGGATAACATTGAAGAAAAAAAATTCAATTATACAAAAGAATTCAAAAGAAAAAATAAATAAGGATCACAATTGAAATACAAAATAGATTCTATATTTGATTAAATGGTGAAATTGAAAAGTAAAATCAATTTAGCAAAAGAATTAAAAAAATGAGGATCAAAACTGATATAAGATATAAAAATATTTTTTTTATTTGAAGGGTTAGATTGAAAAGTACTTTTTTAGAAATAAAAAGAATAAGAATTGAAGTTAAAATACCAAAAATAAAGATGACAAAGCTAACATTTTTTGGAAGAAAGAAAAAAAAATCCATATTAGCAACAAACTGCCCATCATCGCTGACGCACACCGCCTTCAAAGAAAGAGGATATGGAGGTGCTTCAATTGACATGGTGAAAGGGGGATTTTTGTCACCGTAATGCATTGTATACGCAGCTTAATAGGTGCATGCTATGAACACCAATGTGTGCTATGAATATGTATGTTGTTTTTTGTGTTTTTTTTTAATTATATTTTATATTTGTTCAAATACGAAATTCTCCAAGCAAACTTAATAATAACAAAAAATAATTATGAAAATATAAAAAGCTCCTTTGATTATTTTTATTTTTTTTAGTTTTAAATGACATTTTGGTCGTTTCATTGTGCATATTATTTTTTATTATTTTTATTTATCTAGTAAAATATCAAATTTCCTTTTATTTGACTTGATAATTATGAAAACTCTTTGTGAAAATACAAAAAAGTCTATTGAGGTCAGTTTTAATTTTTTTTTACTTCAAATTATATTTTAATTGTTTTACTATGCTATTAAAATGCAAAAAGATTTATTTATCCCTAGAGAAGTTGATAATAACTAATAGATTTTATGAAAAGAACTAAATCTTTTTTTTGGTTGGTTGAACAAAATTTTGAAAATATTATTTCATATTTTCACTCATTAGAAATATCTGGTGTTTTAGCTTTTGTTAATTAACTGTCTTTTATCATATTTTTAAATGTATAAGAAGTCAAATTAACTAACAATTAATTGACTTTTTTGTTCCTATTAAGATTGAATGTTTTCTTAGCTATTAGTAAATTTTAGTTAACTTATGCACCGACTTACCAAGACCCTGTACAAAGTTTATTAGATTTTCGTAACTTCATTATTTTGTTAATGTCTATATATATTGGGCAGATTTATAATGTTGATTAATTTTTTTTATGAATATATTTGGTGATAACGCTAAAAAAATCATATGGAATATTCTGGATGGAATTATTTTTAAAGACCTTTGTAGATCATTCACAGTGTGTTCTGTGACGTTCATTTTCAGACGGTATGTCTCCTCCTTAATAAATATTTTCAGGGGTTGTAAATCTTTTCTTGAACAAATACATGCACAAAGTTCTTTAGAGACCCCTGGGGGTGTTGTTAGGGGACTCTCCGGAGATCAAGTTAGTACGAGATATTTTGTATGATAAAAAGTGTAACGACCTAGCTTTTTTTAAAGCCACAATCGGTAGAATTTTTTTTAGTCATTAGGTTTAGGATTTTTTTTTTCATCATATCATTCTGCAGATTTATGATTACATTTCATTCAATAACAATGCACAATCCACGTAGGATAACGTAGATCAACATTCTTATAAAACAGATACTCAATACACATGCCTATAATATTATATTTTCATACTCATAGGTTTACATTACATCATATTGACATCCTCATAAATTCACATTCCCATAAATTCACATTCTTGTTCTAGTCTCGTTATCATCACGGGTTTATACAAAGTGCCGAACAACAAGTTATACAACTAGTACTTTCATTTGTCTTATCCTCTTGTAATTTCACAACATAACATCCTCATAAGAAGAACACCACATACGTATATTCATAGACATCATATCTACATGTTCGTACATGTACATCCGTGTCCCATTTCAAAGTCTTTACAAAAGGGGTCGGATGACAAATTGAGTGATTAACACGTCAATTCATACATAATTTATATCGCTCATAACATACGAATAAATAGTTCTTTTCAAAATGTGTGAGCCGTGGAATGGATTTCCTTACGCACCATGTTGGTATGATGTCCTTGTTACAACACAAGATAATTCCAAGCATTATAAGCAATTTAAAACATAATAAAGCAATATTAACATTACATTTCATTCATGGACCAAAAGAGTATAATTCTTTCATTTCTCCTTACTTATGTAAATACCATCCTTAATAATTCGTCTACTACCGAGGCTAATTACAATACTCAAACCCGGTCATCCGTCTCGAATACCATTAATCGAACTAACCCTCGAATTCAAACTGGTCATCACTCTAGGATGCCCTTAGCTGAAGTTAGTCGACAAACGCATCTCAGTCATCCCTATATGATGCCATTAACCGAAGCTATTCATCAATCACAACCCGAAGCTAATCATAAGACGCAACTCGGTCATCCTTCTAGGATGCCATTAGCCGAAGCTAATCATTAATCACAACCCCACCATCTGTCTCGGATGTCATTAGCTGAAGCTAATCATAAGACGCAACTCGGTCATCCTTCTAGGATGTCATTAGCCGAAGCGAATCAGCAATCGCAACCTAGTCATCCATCTCAGATGCCATTAGCTGAAGCTAATCATAAAACACCACTTGGTTATCCTTCTAGGATGCCATTAGGCAAAGCTAATCATTAATCACAACCCAATCATTCATCTCGGATGCCATTACCTAAAGCTAACCATAAACACAAACAAACGTTTCATAGACGGCTTATGAAATCACTATAACATGATAATATATCCTTTGTAATGCTTATTCAAGCGATTCATAATAATTTGACATTCACTATAACATAGTAGTAGATCCTTCGTAATACTCATACATACATTTCGTAATAGTTTAGCATTTAATATAACACAATAATAGATCCCTTGTAATATTCAAACAAACATTTCGTAACAGTTTAACATTCAGTTTAACGTAACAATAGATCCTTCGTAACACTCATACAACATTCGTAACAATTTAGCATTCTGAATAACACAACAATAGACTCTTCTTAATACTCATACAAATATTCGTAACAATGTAACATTCTGTATACCAAAATGATAGATTCTTCAAAATACTCATACAAACATCTGTAACAATTTAGCATTCTGTATACCACAACAATAGATTATTCGTAATACTTTTACAAATAGTAACAATTTAACATTCTACATACCATAACAATAGATTCTTTGTAATACTCATACAAACATCCATGATGGTTTAGCATTCTGTATAACATGATAATAGATTCTTCGTAATAATTTCACTTCAAAACTAATATTATGCTAGAAGGGGGTGGAAGTCACCTACCTGTTCCTCCCATGGGGTGTCCTTGCTCGGTCAAAGGTTCGATCCTGGTCGCACCACCTAACACATCATTGGTCACAAATTAGCACATTTGCATTCTGAAATCACATGACTCATCATCATATATATTTTAAGAATCCACATGTTCACATTCAAGTGTTCCACATATTACACAATCCTATAATGAATTTGTTACAGGAATTTAAGTCAATTCTGATATGGAAATCTGTCACTGAACATCGATAATGAAAACTGGTTCTTTGATGACACAAAATTCGACAGCGATTCGCTGGTGACACAAAATTCGGTAGTGAAACTAGTTCACTGGTGACACATAAATCAACAGCAAAAATTGATTTGCTGGTGGCACAAAATTTGACAGCAAAAATTAATTTGCTGGTGGCACAGAATTCGGCAGCGAAACTAGTTTGCTGGTGGCACAAAAATCGACAACGAAAACTGGTTCGCTGGTGACACATAAATGGCAGCGACAATTGGTTTGCTGGTGGCACAAAAATTGGCAGCAAAACTAGTTTGCTGGTGACATAGAAATCGGTAGCATACTTAGTCTACTGCTTACTCAGAAATTATTGATGAAAACTGAGTCGCTACCGACCCAAAAATCGTCAACGCAACATATTTCTATGGCTAATGTTGGAATTGTCAGCACACATAACCTATTGCTGTCTCAAGAATCGTTGATGAAAACTGAGTCGTTGTCGATCCAAAAATCATCAACGCAACCCATGTTTATAGCTGACGCTGAAATCATCAGTGCACACGTCCTATTGTCAATGCAGGAATCGTTGATAAAAACTGAGTCGTTGTCGACTCAGAAATCGTCAACGCAATCCATGTCGTTGTCGATTCAGGAATCGTCAGCGACAATCATGTCATTTCTATCTTAATCTCTCCATCATTTAAGCATAAGGTTTACGCTAGAATTTCCCCTTATTTTATAACACTCCATCAATCGCATTCAAAGTTTTATCACAAGACCATCAACAATGCATAACCAATTCTCAACATGCATATTGTAAACCCTCGGCTATAATTTTTCTGGGTATTTAAAAGATGAGAAATATAACCAGTAGTAAAATGGGTTAAATTAAATTAAAGAAACCTAATCAAGATAAAAATAGTGAAATTAATGAAATGAAAAGTGAATATAGTACTAAATCATTGAAAAGAAAAACATTTGTGAGGACAAAATGAATACGTAAGATCAAGAGAGGTCAATATTCAAATAACAGAAGGTTGAGAGTTTATGTATAAATGATAAAAAGGGGTGGGGATAAATGTGCAATTAACAAGATGTTAGAACTATAAATATCATTCTATTTTCTCTCTTGGAGGGACTGGCAAGAGTAAGAGAGAGTTTAGAGAGAGGCTAGAGAGAAGATATATTGATGGTAAATCAACCGACAGCTATAACTCCACCTTCCACCGTTGGATCAGCACGATATTCGGGTATGTTGTTCTCATCCATGTCTTGTACATTGTCACCGTAGGGATTTTCTATATCAGTCCCTGTTTGAGAGATATCGAGGGAGGAAAATATTTGGGAAAATACACTTCTGGACAGTCTTCTTTGCTGTCTGTTTTCGCCTTCGGCCACCGTTGGATTAGGCTATAACTTGGATATGTTGTTCTTCCTGATTTTGTCTAGATTCTGAACGGTGGAGATCTGAAACAAACATTTGGTATAGAAGTTGTGTATCTTGCACAGTAGGTCTACAAGTTTAAGGTCAGTTCGGTTAAACCCATATTTTTGGAAATTTCACCATTTGATGAAGTTAATATTTGGATATGTTATACTCATAATAATGCATTATAACTTGACAGTATAGATTGTTTGGAATATTATTCATTTGTTCTTTATGGTTTATAGGAACTATGTCAAGGATTGTGTTTAGAAGAATATTGTTCGGAAAGTTTGTAAAATCGACAAGAATGTTTTATTTTGACGTTAAGAGGGAAGATTGAAATAAATAAGATAAATTGGCTCTTATAAAGATATTTTTTTTATAGTCTTAAACGATATGTGATAGGACCAGGGGATTGAAATTATAGAGAAAAAGTTAAATTGTGGATGTTGTGTGTAAATGGAAAGGTTGATAAATCTGGACAGATTCGTCTCCTAACTTTTGGAGAGAATTCGAGTAGAAGGATGAGAGAATTAAGATCAAGTTTCTCATAGTAATTGTACTTTTAGATGTTAGCTAACTAAGAAATTGGTCTTGCTCCATGTGGAGCTGTAGAACCCCAGCTATGGGTCATCAACCGAGATTGGGTCTTGACAGACCCTGTAGGGTAGTGTTTGTTGATGAGCAATTTTAACTATCTCAAAGGCAGAACTGGGTTCTCCTTCATTCAAAGAACTTGTAGCCTCGTGTATTAGCTTTCCAACGAGACTAATCTCGCTTGAAACAGAGTTCTATAAACAGAGTTAAAAATCTGATGAGTGTTTAGACAGTAGCAGTTCAATGTCTAGACAGTAAGAGTTCAAAGTGTAGACAGTAACAGTTCAAATGTCTAGACAGTAACAGTTCAAATGTCTAGACAGTAAAAGTTCAAAGTGTAGACAGTAACAGTTCAAAGTGTTGACAGTAACAATTCAAATGTCTAGACAGTAACAGTTCAAATGTCTAGACAGTAACAGTTCAAATGTTAGACAGTAACAGTTGAAAAGTCAAACAGTAACGGTTGGAAAAGTCAAACAGTAACAGTTGGAAGTCAAACAGTAATAGTTGGAGAAGTCAAACAGTAACAGTTGGAGAAGTCAAACAGTAACGGTTGGAAAAGTCAAACAGTAACGGTTGGAAGTCAAACAGTAACGGTTGGAAAAGTCAAACAGTAACGGTTGGAAGTCAAACAGTAACGGCTGGGAAAGTCAAACAGTAACGGTTGGGAAAAGTCAAACAGTAACAGTAGACTTTCACGTGAATACTATATAAAGGAATTGAGTCATACGAACACTTGCACATTGAGATACTAACTCTAAAAATATACATGATACATATATGTATGTTATTATGAGGATATGAACATGCATAAGAAAGTAACATATGAGTAATGGATGAATATGGATTCTCTATAATATCGGCCTGAAGGAATGATAACTATGGTTGGATAAAGGATGACAACATTAATGGGTGTAATGAGAAAAACATAAGATATAAAGAAAGATTTATTAGCTATTGATATGATTATTATAAAAGATATCCTTGAATGAGGAAAATTTATGAGATGAGTCTGTAACTGCAGGAGGGACCACCGGTGTGGTGCAACAGCAGCAACAGGGGAGCACGAGTAGAGCTTCTATTACAGGTAGGTGACTTTCACCTTCCTTTTAAATAATGTTGAATAATGAAAATGCTTTATCATGAATATTACTGTATTGTGTTAATTCAGATACTAGACTGTCAAATGCTTAAATGTTAACAAATGAATGATTAGCTTCGGCTAAACGATTGATTAGCTTCGGCTAATGGCATTCGAAGGGATGACCGGGACAAACGATTGATTCGCTTCGGCTAATAGCATCCGAAGGGATGACCGGGATCGGCTAGTGGCATCCGAAGGGATGACCGGGATAAATGATTGATTAGCTTCGGCTAATGGCATCCGAATGGATGACCGGGACAAATGAATGATTAGCTTCAGTAATGGCATCTAAAGGGATGACTAGGACAAACGATTAATTAGCTTCGGCTAATAGCATCCGAATGGATGATCGGAATAAATGAACGATTAGCTTCGGCTAATGGCATCCAAAGGGATGACCGGGAAAAACTGTTGATTAGTTTTGGCTGATGGAATTCGAAGGGGATGGCCGGGGTGAGTGAATAGTTAACCTCGACAAATGATGTCTTAAAAGAATGGCCGGATTTAAGATTATAGTTGATTGCAAGAATTGGTGTATATATATATATATATACCGCAAGTTGTGTATACCAAGAACATGAAGGAACTACAAATGTCACGCTTCAAACATGAGACAATGTTAATGCTTCGTTAAACTGCTAGACCATTTTCTTATTGTTATTATTATTATTATTAAGTAATTGCATTCTTGTAAATGTTTTGTACTGCAGTAGGGATGTCATACCAACAAGGTGTCTCGGGAACCCGATACATGGGAGCCAACTTTTGCAAGGAATCATGTAGTTGCATTCTAAATCATGATGTATTTTATATGAATCAATGTACTGAATGTATAACTATTATTAGATCCTTTTAGATTAAATTCGTGATGACTATTTGTAGGATAGAATACAAATTCATGACTATGCATATATATTTTAAATGCGAACTCCCAATCATGCAAACATAATATTATAAGTTTATGTAAGATTCACTTTTAAATGAAATGTTGATTGTTGTTGATGTATGGACTATATATTGATGATGTGAAGGGAACATGTTCGCCGATTACCGACACGATGTGTGTCAAGTTAAAAAAATAAAAAAATTTACTGTTGTTTTGGGCGTGAAAAAGCCGGGCTATTACATATATCCTTATTCTTGGCCGAAGCATATGTGCCTCTTTCTTTTAATGTTTTGCATGCATTTCATCAAGTCTATCACAATAATATTCCCAATAACGTGTCATGCCCATACATATAACCATTTGATTCTTAATTGAACAAGCTCATCATTTACACATATAAATTCAAGGCGTTAACATGGTGTGGTTTCAGTTTCAGTTTTCACATGCTTCTAAGGTTCAAATGACTATACAATTCTGTAGATACACCTTTCTAACACAAGTTCTTCTATCATACATGCAAGAATCAAGACAATAACGCCATCATGTATTCTGTTTTTAGTTCAATTATGTCCTTAAGAGTTAAACAAGGTCATGATTTCTGCATTCTTTATCTCATTTCACATTTCATTTAAGTTCATCAATCATTCATCAGAAGTCAAGACATTAACATCAATTCAAATTCTGCCTTAGTTCACCAGTTTAGCTGACCCTCTTTATAGGTTTACACACTTAAAATCACTCATACTCACTCAAATTTCTTTTGTAAGGGTCTGCACATGAGTTCTTATATTTATCATTCCACTTAGATCTTCAATTTAATTATTTACAAAACTATGAGTACATGAACACTAAGCGTACTATTTTGGGGGTTTCATCCCCTCCCTGTTCTGAAATTGTGAGGTAGCAACCAGCCAAGGAAAAATATTTCCCTTACCTTATATTTTTGGCAACTTTAGAGCAGGTTTTGGTGGTATAGGTCTTTCCTTAATCTTGGTTTTCTTATGCTATACAGCGGGTCTGTTACACTCCCTCCCCTTTTATGGTTTCAGTTATCAACCTATCTCTCAAGCTTTCTTTCTCTTATACACTTGAGGCAAGGGACATTCAACTAGTGAAGGGGGTTTTTTTCTTGGAGAGGGTTGTTGTTGTTGCAGTCAAAGCTATTGGCTAGTTATGGTGAAGGGGTCTAGACTCCTTCTCCTTCCATGGCTTCGGCCACCACTGTTCTTCTCTTAGTCTCCCTTCTTCTCCAACGTTCAAAGATGGTGCATGCAGCTAAGTTGTAGGGTTTCGCTTTGGGAAAGAGGGAGATTGCTGCAATCTAGGGTTGCTAGCCGCCTATTTGGGGAAGAGGAAGGGTCACCCTCCCTCTCTCCTTGTATATATATACCCCTTTTTTAAATGAGAGGGGGGGGGTATTTGAGTCCTCTTTTGAGTTATCCTAGGCTGGTTTTTATTTCAATTCTCCCCTAGGATAGGTCAACCCTTTTCCTTCAGGATTTTTTCTAAGGCTGGCTTATTTATATCCTTCAATTCTTTCTAATATTGGTTGGCCAAAGACTAAATTTTTTTATCGGGTTTTACAAAATGCATGGATTCGTCAGCGCACACAGCCACTATTGACTCAAAAATCATAAACGAAATTGTGTTGCTGTCGACTCAGAAATCAGCAACGAAAACTATGTTGCTGTCAACTCAGAAATCAGCAATGAAAACTTTGACGCATTGTCGATTTACAAATCAGCAACGAAAACTGTATCACTGCAGATTCAGAAATCAACAACGAAAACTGTGACACGCTGCTGATTCAAAAATTGAGAACAAAAACTGTGTCCTTGCCACTCAGAATTCGGCAACAAAAACATGTCGCTACCGATTAAAAAATTGGCAACGATGGTGGAGTCATTTCTGGCTTTTCCTTCTTTTTTTTGTTTTTACAGGAAGACATTAATGAAGGTATTAATGAGCTTTTATGAAGAAGAAGAAGAAGGTGATGATGACGACGACGACAATGATGATAATGATGTAGATGTAAGGGAAGAAGAGAGGGAATGTGTTTATGATGCGATCCAAGCACCAAAAGATCCATTGAAGGTTCCGGTTGGTCCCAATTACAAAGCTTAGGGCTAAGAGGTTCAAAGAGGCTTTCAATAGACTTCTTCAAGATACATGGGCTAAGGTGGACTTCAAGAGGAAATGATAAATCTTATTCATGTTCAAGAGGGGCTTGTTGGTGGTACCAAGACCATTACACAAGGATTGGGAGAAGAAGACTAGTTCGGACAGTTTGACCTTTCGCTACCATTTTGATCATAACTGGAGCTACAAGTTGCATTTTGAGGTACTTCTAGTTGGTATAGAACTAGACTTCCACACGTTTCCAACGAAATATGGAAGGCCTTATCATTCTTTAAGACGAGAGAGACCATCCATTTGAAGTTGGGCTTTGCTGCTGCCAGACTGAATACGGAAATAACCGAATTTGTCTTATTAAACTAGTTGATCTGTTAAACTTTTTTTATTTTGTGAGGAAACACTTGTTTGGGTTTTAAACTTGTTTATTTTATTTATTTTAATTAGTTTAGACTAGTTTTAGCTTGGGTTGATTATTATTTAAATTGGGTTTATATGTGACCCATTAGGGAAACTAGGGTTTTTGGCTTGAGGTATAAATACTCTTGAGAATAATTTTCAGCATACTTTTTTTTTGGCTAATAATATTCTGATTTTTACCAACCTTTGGTTGTCAATCTTGGTTCTTGATTGAACTTTAACTCTTCAAAGAATTGACCAATCTTTGTTGTGAATTTATACTCATTTTGCTCGTCTCCAGGTGTAGGCGTTGTGATTGGGTTGGTTTATAGTCTTGTTGCCTTGAAGCAAGTCTTCCATTATGATAAGCTCATCATATTTTCAGCAAACTTGGATTAGATAGATCTTGGGTTCGCGAATTCCATTCAATTCCGCTAGGGTTCACATCAGTTGGTATCAGAGCATATCTAAACATAGGTTATATCCCTCAATTCGTGTCTTTTGTTTCTTAATTTTTCTTGATTAGTTTTGGCCACATATACAAAAAAAAAAGGTTCTTGCATCCTCTTGAATTGTTGAACACCAAAATAATAAGGTAGTGTTCTTGTTGAATTCTTGATGTTGCCGCAATATATATATATAAAAATAGGTGTTCTTGATTTTTTTTTTATCTTAATTGCCGAATTGGTATACAAAAAAAAGGGGCTTGATCTTGAAAATTTTGATTGTTTCCGCAAAAAGAAGAAGAAGAAAAAAATCAACATTTTGGAGTTTGGCCGAGAGCTAGGAAAGAAAATTGGTCATTGGGAATTTATGTTGCTCTCTATCTTTTTATTTTTTATTTTTCAGGTTTTATCAATGGTTGATTTAATTTTCTGTTTGGATAGTAAATCTCTTTAGTATTATTGCTTCCATTAAGTTTATTTCGCGTCTTCAAATCGTCATATTACTCACACAAATTTGCATTACTACTCGTGAATTTGTCATCGTAGTTTTGTTTTGTTAGTTTTGTAAATTTCTTACTTCTTGAGTCTATATCAAATTTATAAATTCACTGCGTAGTTGGTTGCTTTTTTGAATTGTTGCTAAATGATTTCAAGAACTAAAGAAAGGCAAATTTGAGTGGAAAAAAGCATAGGGAGCATATTAGAGTGAAAAACCTATAAATTTGTGTGAAACACGAGTGAGTGAGGTGTTATTTTTATTGCTAATGATTTTCGTGCATATTTTAAAAAAAATATTGTCTTTTAACAATGTGTCACAGAAGAAGGGTGTAATCCTAGAAGATGGGCTTTCGAGAATACAATAACAGATGAAATTTATGTTTGGTGAGCTGATGACTAGGATTGAAAAATTGGAGACTAGGTCTAATGAGGGACGTAGTAAAAAGGGTAGAGAAGTTAGGAAGGAGGAGAGTGTTGCTAGAAACTCTGCAGATGAAGCCGAAGATAATCTTAATCGTGATAGTGGGTTCCGTACACATAGGGGAGAGAGGTATGAGAATCGGCCAATAAGGGGACATATTCGGCCACATAGGGATTTTGAGTATAAAGGGGATTTTTTTATGATTTGGGTGATGTAGACCGAAATTTGGGTAATATTAAGTTAAAAATCTCAGCTTTTAAGAGAAAAACTGATCCAGAAGCTTACTTAATTGGGAAAAAAAGGTGGAGATGATTTTTGACATCCATAGGTACTCTGAAGCAAAGAAGGTTAAGTTAGCTTTAGTGGAGTTTACTGATTATGCCATGGTTTGGTGGGAGATATTGGTGGTAGAAAGATGAAGGAATAGAGAAAGACCAGTTAGCACGTGGGAGGAGATGAAGACAATAATGAAGAAGAGGTATGTTCCTAAACACTATTATAGGGAGTTGAAGACAATGATGGAGAGATTGTGTCCACTAGTGAGGAGTCTGATTGTGATGACATGCCACCACTTGAGGATGCTAGTGATTTAGAGTATAATGTTGGTGATAAAGTTTTGGTGATTAGACGGTCGCTTAGTGTTCAGACTAAGGAGGTTGATGTGGAGTAACAAAAGGAGAACATCTTCCATACTAGATGCCTAATCAATGATAAGGTATGTAATATGTCATTGATAGTGGTAGTTGTACTAATATTGCTAGTGTTACTTTAGTTAGAAAGTTGGGATTGAATACCATAAAGCATGAGAGGCCTTATCAGCTTCAATAGTTGAACGAATGTGGTGTTATTAGGGTGAATAGACAGGTGATGATTTCTTTTTTAGTAGACAGGTATAAGGATGAAGTGTTATGTGATGTTGTGCTTATGCATGTTACTCATCTGTTACTATGGAGGCCTTGGCAATTTGATAGAAAAGCCAAGCATGATGGGTTTAAGATCATGTATTCATTGGAGAAAGATGGTAGAATTTATACACTTGCCCCACTAACACCAAAGCAAGCGTATGAAGATCAAATTCAGTTGAAGAAAAGTTATGAGGAGTACTCAGATTCAGCCAAAGTGGAAAAACAAGTCGAACAACATGGTGAGAATGTGAGGAAGAGTGAAAATAAAGTTTCGGCCCTTAGGAAATTAGAGGAGGGTCACAACCAAAAAAAAAAATAGAAGGGAGGCCGAGAGTGGAGAGAAAATGACTAGAGAGAGAAAGAAAGGGTGAGAAAAGAAAAGTGTGTAGAAAAAGTGAGGAAAAACCTAAATTTCTTTGAAAAATCTAGTGATCTTAAACATATTTATCTTTCTAAATTGCCTATGATATTACTTGCGTATAAGGAGGCATACTTTAACTCTGATAATTTGGATTCCTATGTTCTTAGTGTTGTTAAAGTTCTTTTACAGGATTTGAAGATGTCTTTCCAGAAGATATTCCTAGTGGCTTGCTGCCAATTAGAGGAATTGAATATCAAATCGACTTTGTTCTAGGAGCATCTATACCAAATAGGCTGGCATATAGGAGCAACCCCGAAGAGCCTAAGGAACTCTAACGGCAAGGGGAGGAGTTGATGTCGAAAGGATACATTCGTGAGAGCATGAGTCTTTATGCAGTTCCTGTGCTTCTTGTTCCAAAGAAATACAAGACTTGGCAAATATGTGTCGATTGCAGGGCTATCAATAACATCACTATAAAGTATCGACATTCTAATCCCAGATTAGATGATATGTTGGATGAATTGCATGGTTCTAAAATGTTTTCGAAAATTGATTTAAAAAGTGGTTATCATCAAATTAGGATGAAAGAAAGGGATGAATGGAAAACTGTTTTTAAAACTAAATATGGTTTGTAGGAGTGGTTGGTTATGCCTTTTGGACTTATTAATGCACTTAGTTCTTTTATGAGATTGATGAATCATGTTTTGCGTGCTTTCATTGGTAAGTTTGTAGTTGTCTACTTTGATGATATTTTGATTTATAGTAAGGAGTTTGATGAGCATATGGATCATTTGAGACAAGTTCTTGATGTGCTTAGAGTCCTTATATGCTAATTTGAAAAAGTGTGACATTTGCATGGATATAATTATTTTTCTTGGATATGTTGTTAGTGCAAAAGGTATAGAGATGGATGAGGCTAGGGTTAAGGCTATTCCATAATGGCCTACACCAAAATCAATAATAGAAGTTAGAAGTTTTCATGGTTTAGCTAGTTTCTATAGAAGGTTTGTTAAAGACTTTAGTACGATAGCCTCTCCATTGACTAAAATCAGTAAAAACTCCGTAGGGTTTAAGTGGGGTGAAAAGCATGAAAATGTATTTAGCTTGTTAAAATCAAAGTTAATTTCGACACCATTACTATCTTTACCTGATTTTAATAAAGCTTTTGAGATTAAATGTGATGCTTCAAGAATAGGTATTGGAGTTGTTCTAATGCAAGAGAAACAACCTATGGCTTATTTTAGTGAGAAACTCAATGGTGAAGCTCTTAGTTATCTCACTTATGACAAGGAGTTGTATGCATTAGTGAGAGCATTAGAAATTTGGCAACATTATCTATGGCCTCGAGAGTTTTATTCTTTCCATTTTATTCATTATCCTTAGTTAGATGCTCTGAAAATTGGTCTCATTTCGTCTTTGTTGCTTGTCCTCTTAGTTGTTTTCAGTTTCCTTTACAATTAGCCTAGGGGGTTTAGGTCAATTTTTCTTAGGGATCTTTCATCATTTTCAATTCTGGGTTTGAAGAACAAGGTGGCAAAAGGAGACTATATGACCCATACCTTTCAACTCTCAGTATGTTTGGACAGTTTGGTAGTATTTCTCCTCCCTCTTTCTCCTATTTTTACCCTTCTTTTTCCTCTCTCGGTTCTCCTTTTCTTTTTCTTTGTTTTATGTCAGTTCTCCCACTCGTTCTAGCCCCCTTTCCTCCCCCCTAAGCAGCTGCTCAACCTTCATTCATGATCTCAACTCTCTCTCACATATTCAAGAGGTATTCTTTGCTGGTTTTGGTTTGAATTTTCATTGGGAAGAAGGTGGAAAAGAGAGATATGCAGCTGGACATGCAGCTACTGCAGGCAGACTTTGGGAAGAGGAAGGGTCACCTTTTCTCTCTCTCCTTCCATTTATACTTCACATAAATTGAGGTGGGGTGTTTGGGGTTGGGTTAGAGGTGTTCTTGTCCGTGTTTTGGTCTGTCTAAAACCAGTTTTACCCTCCCTCCTAGCTCTTTAAGACAGTCCAATTTGTTTCCCTAACTTTTAATAACAATGTGTCGCTGCCGATTCAAAAATCGACAGCGAAAACTACGTTGCGTCGCTGCCGATTTAGAAATCGGCAGCGATGATGGAGTCATCATATATATATATATATATATATATATATATATATATATATATATATATGGTGTTTACATCATTACACTTTTTTGTCCTCCAACCTTTATCTTAAAAGGGAATCACGGAGACAACCCTATCATGTGTTAAAAGTTGACATTTTCTTTAAGATATAGGGTGTTTCCCTTTTCTTTAAGAAAATTCGAATTGAATACCTAGGGGCATGATCAAGATGGGGGGGGCAATCCAAAAACACATGATAGGGTTGTCTCCGTGATTCCCTTTCTAAGAATTATGAAAGAAAATGTTTTCAAAGATGATTCCCTTTCGCGAAAGGATTATCAAAGATGACATTTCCTTATTTCAAATGCATGCACTTAGGATCAGTAAGCCTTGCTTTCATACGAGTATGCAAAATGGTTTCTCATTAGTCATTCAATTAAAACTCCATTTTTGGAGTTATCTCATGGTGTTTGGGTTTACAGGTTTTCTAGGTGTATGGTTACCTTTCTAAGAGATTACTTGAATTTTCAGAACTCATTTTTTTTGAACAAACACCAATATGATTTCTATCTTGTACTAAAACTTTTAATTCCTAAAAAATCTTTGTGAACATGTGAGATCATGCATAGTTTTGAAAGAAAAGGGAAACACACCAATTGATTCTTGATGCAGTGGTTACGTGAGTAAAGGTTGTGCTCAGTGTGTTATGAAACAACAACAAAAATGAAGGCATGTTATAAACACAGGAAAAATACATGATCTTAATAACAAGAAAGTCTCATTTTACAAAGAAAGTCTTATGATATCATGAGCCAAATTACCAACAAGACTGAAACAAATTGAAACAAAATAAAAAAGCTTTGCAGACATGATCAAGAGGTAGTAATTTTTGGACAAAACAAGAACAGGCTCCATTCTATAACTCTGGTGCAATTCCCCTTCGGTCAGCCGCCCCACAAAAGCTTTTTCAAAAATGTTGGATTATGTTGAAGCTCTCGACCATGTTCACTCATTCTTTCTTCAGGTTGAGCTATTGTCAGAGTCTTATTCAAGGTGATGGGCCGGTTAGAAGGACCTTCACTAGAGGTATTTCCCAGTGTTTGCTCGAGTAAGCTAGTTAGGTGAGCCACACTTGTCTTCAGAGACTCCAACTCTTCTTAAAAATAGGCGTCATAATGAACGCGCTCTTCATCTTCCATGATTCTCGCTCGGAGTCGGGTGTTGTAGACTTTTTGGAGACCTATATTTATACCTGATGCATGTATGTATGTTATTTACAATGAATGGATGTAAATGTATGTACATGCTCATTGGATATGGATGGCTATTTAGGGAACTCATACTCTAAGGATAGGTTTTGGGCCATTACATGATAGGTAGGCTTTCTACCTGGTCTCAAAAGGGTCTTACCTGGTCTTAAAAGGCTCTCTTGTTGTCCCAGTGATCACCCATGCCCCCTTACTCTGTCATGATAAGAAATCTTGACTTACAAAAAACTATATATGTATGATGCCATAATAAGAAAGGGAACCTAATTACTAATTCATGAAATGTCATTGTGAGAAGTATCGAGAACGAAAAAAAAATTCCACCGATTTCGGCTTTGAAAAATTCCTCCTTGATAAGGAAATCCTTATCTTATGAGGTAAAAACCTAATCATTCTAATATCTATAAAAGAAATACCTTTTTAATATCAAGAATACATTTTACATATAAGTTTGTAATCCTAGATACAAAAAGAAAAAAAAAATTTTTTTGGGTATTTTTGAAATATTGGCTTAGTTCTCATGGCTTTAATAAATTGGTTATTAAAGCCAAAATACATGCTAAAACATTTTTTGCAATTTTATTTGTTGTATGAAAATACAATATGATTTTTTTAATCTTTGAGAGACTTAGCCGTATGCAAGAAGCAGGAAATAAGATATATTTTTTTTGTCTACTTTTTTTCAACATTTCGTAGAAAATCAGGTGTTTTAATACCGAATTTGTATCTTTCTAGTATAAAAATACAAACCAATATTAATCAAAATTCAGAAAAATACACAAGAAAATCATAAATTTTCAAAAGGGTTTTTTTTTGGAATTTTTTATTTTTGATTTTTTTTAAAAAATAATATTATATGATATAATATTATATAATATCATATACCGAGTTTGGGCCTAGCCCAATCCAGTGGGTTGAGTCCTTCTTGGCTGGGCCCAAATTTAGCCTACAGGAATCTGGGCGGTGATTAGTATTTAAAAATGTATTTTTATTAAGGTTTTATATCATCATTTTGCACATGAGCATGTTTTATAATAACAAGTCTGATAATATAGATAGCTTTAATTTATGGTAAATACCCATTTTAAATGCAAGCATATCTCACAATTTAAAGGATTGATTGTTGTGATTAACTATTGAAAGTGAAAGGACAAAGAAAAGCCTAAGCTTAGAAAGGAGATGTTGATTCAATTCAAATTGGAACACTATTCAGTCATTGGGTTATATCTGGAGCTATAGATCTTGGATTTTAGTTTGGTTTATATGGCTAGAAAGCTAAGAAATAAGCCTAAAATGTTCATGAATAGTGGAAGACCCAAATCTGCCATTTTCAAATTCAAAGTTTGGCCACAAAAGAGAAGTCAGAATCTGTCCTGCAATCCAACCCAAACACTGCTCAGAATTTTACCCATAGTTGGAGTTATAGAAGGCAAAATGATGTCCAATTTGGTGGGTGGAAGGATAAGACAATTTCTAACAACTTTTATGAAGACTACCTGCTCCAATTCTGATGTTAGCAGTGCTATTTAATCTAGACAAGAGCTTGAGGGCTGTCCACCACGTCCACTAGAAGCACTGCTCAGTATTTTAGCCATATCTCAAGCTATAGTGATCCAAAGGCTCTGGAATTTGGTGGGTGGAAGGATAAGATAATTTCCAACAACTTTTATGAAGAACACGTTGCTAAATTCTGATTGAATCAATGTCATTTCATCCAACCAAAATGCTTGAGCGTTGCTGTCCACCAAGTTCACTAAATCAATAGTTGGCCACTACATCAATAATCAATTACCAAATGAATAGTTCAGAATTTTAGCTTATAAAAGGAGGCATTTGCCATTCATTTAGGCATCTTGGTTCTTAGATCAAGATCATGTTCTTGCTCTCTCTCTTTATGATCATGTTGATAATTTATAAAGAGTTTATACTTTACTTATCTCTAATACTATTAGTGGATCCTCTAACCTTGACATTTGTTTTTATCATTGTTTAATCTTCACATTAATCTTACATCTCAAAGTCCTCTTTAACTCATCACCATCATCATCATCGTCATCATCATCATTGTTGTTGTTGTTGTTGTTGTTAGTATTTTTTTTTTATTATTATTTATAATTTATATAGTTCACCTCCCTGTGGTTCGATCCCGGTCTTGCCGGGTTATTTATTACTTTGACACTCCTGCACTTGGGATAAGACATCAACTTTTTGATCGTGTTAGGCAGAGACTAACCCAAAGAGTAGTTGGGCTGAGGTCGGACCAATGAGGAAGTGGGTCATGACCGGCCCTGAAGAAAGATAGGCCGCGTCCGAACCCAAAAGGAATTAGGTCTTGATCAGCCCAAACGCAAGCTGGGCCCGACTCGGACCCCTAAGAAAATAGGTCCTAACCGGGCCCAAAACAGACACTGGGTCGAGATTGGACCCAACTAAACTAGGCCGAGACGCGACCCAAATAAACCAGGCTGAGACTTGGCCTAAAAACAGACGCAGGGCCAAGACTCACCCATCTAAACTGGGTTGAGACTCGGTCCAAAACAAAAGCTGAGCCTAGACGCAACCCATCTAAACTGGGCCGAGACTCATCCCAAAACAAAAACTAGCCTGGTACTCGACCAACCTAAATGGGGCCGAGAATCAACCCAAACATAAAAGCTGGGTCGAGACTCGACCTAACTAAACTGGGCCGAGACTCGGCCCAAACAAGAGCTAACTATTTGTGCTGCATGCTGAACGAAAATTCATTCTGCATGCAGCGACCTCACCACAAATGGTGAAGGAAAGAAATGGCCAGGGGGTGAGGCTGAAGAAGAAGAAGAAAACAAAGGTCTAGGGCTGACTTGACGGTGGTGCTGCCGTCGTTGGCGGTGTGGGTGGTGACTAGGAGCTGTTTGGCCAATGGTTCTTCTTTCTTTCTCTGTGTTTTCCCTCCCCTTCTACTCTATTTCTACTCTTCGTCCTTCTCTCTTTCTCTTCTATTTTCTATCTTTTGTTTAGTTCACCCTTTCTCTCTTCTTTGTTTCTGTTCTCTCTTCCTTCTTTCCCTCTTTGTTTCTTAGTTCATCCTCTCGATCTCTGTTTTTTTCAATTCTCTAGTTCTCAAACAATATCTCTCTCTCTTAAAACCTTCTCTTCCCCGTGTCTTCCCCTTTAATTCATCTCTGTTCTTTTTTTTAATCTTTTATTCTTTGTTTTCCTCTCTTCTCTCTCTCTTTCTTTTGTTTTTTTTGTTCTCCCCTCCTTTTCTCCTTCTTTAAATTTTTCCTCTTTCAATTTTTTTCCTCCCCTCCCCCTTTTTCTCTTCTCTACCTCTCAGTATTTATAGGCATTAATGGTGGTAGGGTATGGGATGTGGCTTGTGTGAGGGTTTGGCCAAGTTGGGGGGGGGGGGGAGCAGGAAAAAAGGCTTGAAAAATATCCTTCTCCCTTGCCTCAGCACACACAAGGGAAGAAGGAGAACATTGCTGTTAAAAATGACATTGTTTTAGTTTTTTTTTTAAGAAAAGGAAATGAATTTGGAAATAACCCAAACATGGGTTATGACAATCGACAATGATCTTCTCGGATTGGGAAGAAGTGGCACGATGATGTGCTCCTGATGAAATTTGGGATGTTTATCAAATGAAAAATAACGGGTGATCCCCGGAAGAATAGGTAGGGACTTAATTATAAAAGACAAATTAATAATTCAAAAAGTCATTGTTGTGCATGGATTAGTATATGATTAAATATATAGGCATGTATTGTGTAAATTTCCCTTTTCTATTTTATTGTATTCTTATTTTATTTATTCTAAAACGTATAAATTGCAGGTCCTTCTCACTCACGTCAGGAGTAGTATTTAGGTCCCTTAGTTTTCTTTTGCATGATTTAGGAATGTAAGAATTACCTATGTAATTTGTTCTTAAGTAACCATGTAACTCGGAACGTAATAGTGTCATCCTTGTAATTTTGTGTTTGGAATAATGGATTGTATTATTTTGTATTTGGAATTCAAATGTTTGTATGCTTCTCTTATTTGTTAAATTATGTATGTTAAATGTGAAAGAAATTGAGTAGATAAAATGTCATATTTACATCTTTGAATATATTGTTGAGTTGGACTTGTTGTGATTGTGATATGATTGAGATGTGAGCATAATATATGTACAGGATGATAGTTGATAACTTGCAACCTTCCGATATAGGGGAGACTCTACTAAAATTTTGGTGGAAATTTTTGTAAACCTTAAATAATGGAAACAAAATTACCCACAAATTCGATAGTATAATTGTGTTGTTTGATCCTGAAAATGGGAATGTTATAATTAATTGTGTTGTTTGATCCTAGAAATGGGAATGTTACAATTTGGTATCAGAGCCTCTGGTTGAAATTTCAGGGACTGAAGTAATGATGTGGTTTTAAAAAATATATTGCAGGATGGTTCGTACACGACAAGGAGCAGTGACGGACTCATCTCCCGTGAGGAGATAATATGACTCATTGGAGGGTAACAAAGCCGAAGGAGATCCACTGATGGACACTACCTCGCACTTCCATTCTGAGAAAGGAGAATTAGGGAGGCAGTAGGATGACCCCGCACCCCATCGGGCAAAAGTGTTGCTGCCCAGAGCAACAGGTGGTCAGGGACCAAAATATAGGCCTTCACTGGCTGTACCGACGACCACACCAAATCCATATTCGGACCTTGCATTTCTAGAGCAACTAGTCAAGGTAATAGCAGTAGGGTTGGCCGCAGGCAAGTCCAATCCCGCCCCTCGGGTAGAGAGAGTTGTTACCCTAATTCTATGGGTAAAGGGTATGCAGGAAATGGGTTGTACAACCTATTCGGGGGAATAAGACGTTGAAGTAGTAGGACATTGGTTGAGAAAGGTAGAAAGGGTTATAGATCATATACAAGTGCTAGAGGAAACCATGGTGGATTGTGTGACCTAGTTGTTGACAGAGAGTTCCCACTTCTAGTGGGAAACTATGAGAGAAAGGAGAGCAGGAGAAGGGTTGAGTTGTAGAGATTTTTGAGAGGAATTTGAAGAGAGGTATTACTCTTGGCAGCACATAAAAGGAAAAGAGTAGGAGTTCCTCGACCTAAAGCAGGGCAAGATGACAGTTCTGAAATACAAGATGAGGTTCTAGGACTTATCTATCTTTGCTACCACCTACCTCCCCACCGAGCATCATAGAGCAGAATGATTTCGGGATGAGCTTCGATAAAAGCTGAAGATAATATTAATAGCTATGTAGTTTTAGCCCGTCTGGGATCTAGTACGGGCTGCACAGGGTATGGAAAGGGTGATGAATGATACTCTAAGGCCAACCAGTAAATAGAGTCAAAAGATAGAGTTTAAGAGAAAGGACTTTATTACTTCACCAAAGAGAGCTCCATATCCGAAGAAGGGTAAAGGTAGTTAGTCTTCGGGCAACTCCAGAAAGGAGAGGGAAGTTTTATTCATGGAGGGAGTTTAGGGGGAGCTAGACGGGCCTATACTAGGGGACATACCGGGGGTCAGACTTAACAAAGAGCTAGTACTACAGGAGGACCCGCGGAATAGAGGGGACCTACCTACCCGTTGTGTAAGGTGAAATTAGAAACACCCTAGGGACTGTTCTGCAACGTTGGGAAGATGTTATATTTGCAGATGTGAGGGGCACTGATGGAGGGACTACCAATACTTGGGGAGAGGTTGCTTCCACTACGGGATACAGGTCATAAAAAGAGAGAATGTCCACGTAGGGCCACTAAAGGGGTATAGATGCAGGGGGCTACCACACAAAGCCAACATCAATCAGTGACACTGGATCAGCCCATACAACCTACTTAGTCAGGAGCAAGTGCCAATAGGGGCCGATCCCCGTTCCAGGAAGAGAGGACTCGTGGCAGGATATACCACATGACTCAAGAAGATATGGGGGCGATGCTAGATGTTATAGCAGGTACATTACAACTAGGCTCAATACAAGTTTATACTTTAATTGATCCTGGAGCTAGTCATTCTTTTGTGGCTTATCGAATTGTGAATAATTTAAATGTTCCACCAAGTAGACTAAGTGTAGGAATGATAGTTAGTCGCCCTTAGGAGAAAACATAGACATTGACGATGTATATAAAGGTGTGGTATTATATATAGAGGGGGTGGAATTGAGGGTGAACCTTATGCCATTAAAATTGTATGACTTTGATTTGATTCTAGGTATGGATTGGCTGAGTAGACATAAAGCACAAGTGGATTGCTTTACTAAATTGTGTTATCCAAGGGGTGGGTGAGAAAAGGGTAGTATTTAGGGGAGAGAGAAGGGTAGTCCTAAATTCTATAATTTTGGTCATGATGGTCGGGAAATGGATTAGGAAAGGGTGCCCTGCAATATTCCCATTGTAAGAGAATTTTCGAATGTGTTTCTGGAGGAGTTATCAGGGCTACTCCCAATTAGGAAGATTAAAGTTTATATTGAAACCCTTCCAGGGTCAACCCTATAGCATAGTCCCCTTATAGGATGGCCCCCATAGAACTAGCTGAACTGGAGATCCAACTTCAGGAATTGTTGGACAAAGAATTTATACGGCCAAACAACTTGCCTTGGGGAGCCCCTGTATTATTTGTGAAGGAAAAGGATGGCACATTTCGGTTGTGTATAGACTATCATCAGCTAAATAAAGTGACAATAAAGAACAAGTACCCATTGCCGTAAATAGATGACCTGTTTGATTAGTTGAAAGGTGCGAGGGTGTTTTCTAAGATAGATTTGAGGTCGGGGTACCATCAGTTAAGAATCAAAGAATAGGATATATAAAAAACTACCTTTAGGACCCGCTACAGGCATTATGAATTTTTAATGATGCCTTTCGGGTTGACAAACACCCCGCAGTATTTATGGACTTGATGAATCGGGTGTTTTGGATTTATCTAGATAAATGTGTGGTGGTGTTTATTGATGATATATTGGTGTATTTTAGCTCCTATTTAGAACACGAGCAACACTTGAGGAAAGTTTTGTAAACATTGAGGGAGAATAGACTATATTCAAAGCGGGATAAATGCAAATTTTGGCTCAAGAAAGTAGTATTTTTGGGGCATGTTATCTTCGTGTGAGGAATATTTATGGATCCAGGAAAAGTAGAGGTTTCAAAATGGGAAAGACCTATAAATGTGATGGAGATTCAGAGTTTCCTAGGGCTCGCAAGGTATTATAGGAGATTTATCGAAGGTTTTTCTACAATAGCATAACCTTTGACAAAACCCGTAAGGAAGTACAGTTTATTTGGTTGAAGGAATGTGAGGAGAGTTTTCAGGAGTTGAAAGAAAGACTCACCTCCGCCCCGGTCTTGGCCCTTCCTTCTAGAACAAAGGGGTTCATGGTATACAATGATGCTTCGAAAAAGGGTCTGGGATGTGTGTTAATGCAACATGGGAAAGTGATCGCCTATACCTCTAGACAGTTAAAGCCACATGAAGTGAACTACCCAGTCCATAACTTAGAACTTACGGTAGTAGTATTTGCCCTACGAGTATAGAGACATTACCTATATGGGACGCAAGTACAGATTTTTATTGATTATAAGAGTTTGAAGTATTTAATGTTACAAAAAGAGTTAAACATGCAACAAAAGAGATGGGTGGAACTGATAAAGAATTACAATTGTGTGATTGATTATCATCCGGGTAAGGCCAATGTGGTAGCAGATGCTTTGAGTAAGAAGGGGAAAGCGGTGGTTGATGATTCGGGGAATAAAGAATATAAGTGTTTAATAGAGTTGAAAATGGTGGGTTTGCGGCTAAGTGTGGGTCCAAAAGGGTCAATACTATCTTAAGTAAAAATTTGATCGATGCTTCGAGATAAAGTCCTAGGAGCTCAGCTGGCGGACGAGGGAGCAAGAAAAATCAAGGAACAGATAAATCGGGGCATAAAGATACCTTTTCAAATTTTGCTAGGAGGATTGGTGGTAATGGGTAAATGGGTGTACTTGCCCGAGAATAAGTTATTGAAGGATGAAATATTGAAAGAAGCCCATGAATCTCGATTTACAACTCACCCTGGGAGCACCAAGATGTACTGGGATTTAAAGGAATATTATTGGTGGTCGACCATGAAAAGGGAGATAGCAAAATATGTGTCAAGATGTGGAATATACCAGCAAGTGAAGATAAAGCACTAGTGTAAGCACCTAATAAACAAAAATAAAGCTAGAAACAACTCCACCATCGCTGTCAATTTCTGCATTGACATAGTTTTCGTTGTCGATTTCTGGATCGGAATTGATACAATTTTTTTTTTTTGCCAATTTTTGAGTCGGCAGCGACACAGTTTTTTTGTTGCCAATTTCTGAGTCGGCAGTAGATTTCTAGATTGGCAGCGACAATTTGTTATGTTGCTGATTTTTTAGTAGGCAATGACACAGTTTTCGCTACCGATTTCTGAGTCGACACCGCACAGTTTTTCGGTGTCGATTTTTGAGTCAACAGTGGCTGGGTGCGCTAATAAATCCATGTGTTTTGTAAAACCTGACAGATCTTGTCTTTGGTCGAACCATACTAGGAAGAATTCAGGGGTGAAAAACCGGCCAACTTTGGAGAAAAAAATGTAAATCCCAATGGAAACTTGAACAAAAGTCCGACCAACACTGAACAAAATCAAGGGGACCAAACCGATGTACTGTTAAAAGGCCTTAGGAAGGGGAAAAACAGGTTCTACGATGACTTAATGAGGGACAAGGATAAGGTAAAACAACCCCCTTACACCCTAGCACACTTATAGGGGCTATAAATACAAGGAGAGAGAAAGGGTGTCCAGTTGCATGCTTTTGCTTCTCTACCTCTTCTCCATAGAAAACCAGACCCAATCCAGCTGCATGCCCCTTCCATTAAATGTGTGAGCTAAAAGAGACCTAGAGAGTGAAGTTAGTGACTGAAATCATGGAAGGAGGAAGGGTGTAGCAGGCCGGCTAAGTTGCAATAGAAAAGAAGAAAAGAAAAACTGGACAGAAAAAGAAAGAGATACCTCTGAAACTACACTTGGAACCTATAAAAAAAACATGAGGTAAGAACCATTTCATGTCTTGACTGAAGGATACCTAGAGGGTTGGCTAGACAATAGGTGAGAGAAGGAAAAAGTTGGACAGAAAGAGAAGAACAAACCATCAAATCCCTTTGTAAAGCTGTTGAAAACCGTAAGGTGGTGCAACCGAGACCCGACCCGCAACCGGAGAAAGACATCACACGGAAGGAGCAGGTAGGTGATTTCCACCCCTTTCTAGTATAACGTTAGTTTTTGAAGTGAATTTATTACGAAGGATCTATTGTTGTGCTATATAGAATGCTAAACTATCAAAATGATTGTATGAGTATTACAAAGGATCTACCATTGTATTATACTGAATGTTAATTGTCACGAATTGTTGTATGAGTATTACAAAGGATCTACTATTGCATTATACTGAATGTTAATTGTCATGAATGGTTGTATGAGTATCACAAACGATCTACTGTTGCATTATACTGAATGTTAATTGTTATGAATAGTTATATGAGTATCGTGAAGGATCTATTATTGTGCATACATAGTGCTAAATTGTTATGAATTTTTGTATGAGTATTACGAAGGATCTATCATTGTATTATGCTGAAGGTTATTTGTCACAAATGTTTATATGAGTATTGCGAAGGATCTATTATTGTGTATACATAGTGCTAAATTGTTATGAATTTTTGAATGAGTGTTACGAGGGATCTATTGTTGTATTGTATTGTATAATTGTAATGAATGGTTGGATGAGTAATACGAAGGGTCTACTATTGTGTTATTCTGAATGCTAAACTATAATGGAATGTTTGTTCGAGTATTACAAAGGATCTATTGTTGTGTATACTGAACGTTAAACTATTACGGAACGTCTATACAAATATTACGAGGGGTCTACTATTATATTATAGTGAATGTCAAATTGTTATGAATGGTTTGAATGAGAATTACAAAGGATATATTATCATGTTATAGTGATTTCATAAACCTCCTATGGAACGTTTGATTATTTGATTGGCTAATGATTAGCTTTGGTTAATGGCATCCTAAAAGGATGACCGGGTTGTGTTTTATGATTAGCTACAGCTAATGGCATCCTATAAGGATGACCGGGTTGCGTTTTATGATTAGCTACGACTCATGGCATCCGAGACGGATGACCAGGTTGTGATTAATGATTAGCTTTAGCTAGTGGCATCCTAAGTGGATGACCGGTTTGCGTTTTATGATTAGCTATGACTAATGGCATCCGAGACTGATGATCGGGTTGTGATTAATGATCAGCTTTAGCTAGTGGCATCCTAAGTGGATGACCTGGATGAATAAATTATTAGCTTCGGCTAATGGCATCCTAAGTGGATGACCGGGATCAATAAATGATTAGCTCTGGCTAATGGCATCCTAAGAGGATGACCACAATGAATAAATGATTAGCTCCGGCCAATGGCATCCTAAATGGATGACCGCGATGAATAAATGATTAGCTCCGGCTAATGGCATCCTAAGTGGATGTCCGGCTAATGGCTTCTTAAGTGGATGACCAGGATGAATAAATGATTGACTTCGGCTAGTGACATCCTAAGGGGATAGCCGGATTTGGGAGTTATGAGTTAGTTTTAAGAATTGATGTGTTCATGTGTACTATGTTTTGTATATACCAAGTATATGAAAGAACTACGATTGTTATGCTTAAAACAGAGAATAACGTTAGTTGGTTTAATGGTATTCGAGACAGATAACCGGGTTTGAGTATTGTAATTAGCCTCGGTAATTGACAAATTATTAAGGGTGGTATTTACGTAAGTAAGGAGAATGAAAGAATTAAGCTCTTTTTGGTTCATGAATGAAATGTATCGTTAATATTGCTTTATTATGTTTTTAAATTGCCTATAATGCTTAAAATTACATTGTGCTGTAACATGGACATCATACCAACATGGTGTGTAAGGAAATCTATTTCGCAGCTCACACATTTTGAAAAGAACTATATATTCGCATGTTATGGGTGATACGAGTTATGTATGAACAGACATGTTAATCGCTCAATTAGTCGTCCGACCCCTTTTGTAAAGATTTGTAATAAAAAATTAAACCGGAACACGGATGTGTATGTGCAGACATATAGATATGATGTGTATGAATATACGTATATGGTATTCTTCTTATAAAGATGTTATGTTGTGAAATTACATAAGGTCAGGATAACGAAAGTACTAGTTGTGTAACTTGTCGTTTAGCCCTCTTGGATGAACTCGTGATGATAACGAGACTAGAACAGGAATGTGAATTTATGAGTATGTCAATATGATGTAATGTAAACCAATTAGTGTGAAATATAATATTATGGGCATGTGTATTGAGAATCCGTTTTATGGGAATATTGATTTACATTATCCTATGTGGATTGTCCCTTGTTAATGAATGGAAAGCAATTATAAATCTGTAGAATGATATGGTGAAAAACATCGAGAACCTGACGACTTATATAAAAAAAAATTCCATCAATTTTGGTTTTGAAAAAGTCGGGTTGTTACAATCAGAGGCCGGCAGGGGAGTTACAACCGCTGCCAATTCCAGAATGGAAATGGGAGAACATAACCATGGACTTTGTAATCGGATTGCCAAGGAGAAAAAATGGTAATGATGTTATATGGGTGGTTGTTGATCGACTAATGTAGTCGGCCTTGTTCTTACCCATAAAAATGACAGATCCCATGGACAAGTTGGCCAAGTTATATGTGAGGGAAGTGATTAGGCTTCATGGAGTGCCTGTATCAATTGTGTCGGACCGGGACCTAAGGTTCACTGTAAGGTTATGGCCAAACTTGCAACGAGCTTTAAGGACTAAGATGAACCTGAGCATGCCATTCCACCCCGAGACAGATGGTCAGTCCAAAAGGACTATTCAGACACTTGAAGACCTCCTAAGGTCATATGTGTTATAGTTTGGGGGAAATTGGGAGAAGTTGGAGAGAGGAAGCTCCTGGGTTCTAAAATAGTACAATTGACGACCGACAAGGTAAGGTTGATCAGGTAGAGAATGAAGGAAGCCCAAAATAGACAGAAAAGTTATTCGAACAATCGAAGGAGACCTCTAGAGACTGTGGAAGGGCATCATTCAGTTTGGAATGAAAGGGAAACTTGCCCTAAGATATGTTAGCCCCTTTAAAATTGTAGAAAGGATCGAGCCAGTTGCTTACCGACTACAACTACCTACGTATTTGGATAAAATTCACAATGTGTTCCATATATCCTTATTATGAAAGGCAGATGTAGACCCTTCATGAGTATTACCTCCAATTCCCATTAAAGTAAGGGAAGATTTAACCCTAGAGAGCAAAGCAGTCAAGATCATGGATCGAAGCAAAAAAGTGTTGACAAATAAAAAATTTCTATTAGTAAGAGTACTGTGGAGGAACTCCTAGATAGAAGAAGAGACATGGAAGAGAGAATCAGATATTAAAGAAAAATACCCTCTTCTATTCCCCGAAACAAGTATGTTGCTTAAATTTCAAGGATGAAATTTTTGTTAGGAGGGGAGAATGTAAAACCCTGAGAAACACACATAAAAAAATCATTATGGTGAGTATAATAATAATAGTGCAATTAAATAAAGAAGAAGAAGAGAGTCGGCAACATACACAAAAAGAAAAGAGAGATTTGGGGACCTAAAGTTGAAGAAACAAAGAGGGGAGGACCAAACCTAAAAGGCATAAATAAATGAGGAATAGAAACAAAAAAAAAAGAGAGAGAGAGAGAAGAAAACTGCCAGCCCTTGAAGAGGAGAGCTAATGACATAAAAGAAAGAAAAAGGGAGAAAATAGTCACTCACTACCTCTTCATTTTCTCTCAAGAACAAAAAAGGAGAACCACATGCAATCCACCATATGAGAGGAAACTAGGAGGGTGAGGGAAGATTTAGACATCAAAAGACAAGACAAGAGAAGAAAAAAGCCAAGAATGAGTTGGCGGCAGCAAGGGAAGAGAAGAACAACCAAAACATTTGAGAGAGAAGAAAACACAACTAGAACAAACCTAAGACCTTCCTAGAGTAATTTCAAACATTTTGGGTAAGTTGCATGCCCTAGGTTAAGTTTTTAAGAAAATTTCTAGGTAAGTTAAAGTGAGGATGAGTGTGAGGGATAGGTAGAGAAAGGCTAAGTGATATTCTTGATCCAACTAGAGGACAAAGAAACTAAGGGAAGGTATGCAGACCTTCGGCCAAATATGAACAAAGAGGGAGGAGAAATATGTTGATACTAATTAAGCATGCATGTTGAGAGACAATGTTAAATTTCACAAAATTATGATATTCTGATACTTGAAATAACATGAACAACATTGTTACACATATTCTTGTGAAGCCGAATCCCTAGATAAATTATTTTTTTATGTGTGATTGTTAACATGAGAAAAGGATGAAATTTTGTGAGTAATAGTGGATGAAGAAAGGAAAATAAATGCATGAAAATGATGGTTTGTGTGTCGAACACCCAAATCGGGAAAAATATGGGTTGTTATGTTAATTAACTTGCACCTAGGAATTGACATAGATAAAGGCATAATCTGGAGTATCAACCTTCATAGAAGTTGTAGTATGAGATGTTAGCTTTCCAATGAGTTCAACCTTGCTTAATTTGGAGCTCAAGAACTCCAGATATAGGTAACAATCTGAGGGGAGGTCGAGCTGCCACCCCTCCTAGCAAATTTGGCCAAGTTGACAAAACGATGAAATTTAGCCACGTTAAGAATAGAATTCGTTGTTCTTTCCCTTTGTAAAATGTGTAGCATCATGTCCTGACTTCCAAAAAGAAATAAACCATATTTGAAATTGAATTAATGATGTTTGTTATGACTGCTAATGAACCGAAATTGTAAAAGATAATAATGGGAAGATAAATGTAAAAATAATGGTAAAAGAGAAACAAATGTTGTCACCATTTATATTACTATGTTGTGAAATGTGATTGGGAATCGAATAATGAGTACTTGTGGATTCAGGAGTAACCGTAGGAGGAGTACAACAACAACAAAGGAATGTAAGTCGATCTTTTGTAGCAGGTAGGTAATCTACACCTATATCTTCCTTAGTTAATACGATTCTAGTTATTTGTTTAGATTATAAATCTTGTGCCTATGAATGAAACCGAAAAGAGACAAGATGAAATGACATGAATGAGAACTGGAAAACGAGAATTGATTTATGAGTTCCTTCGGAAAAAAAGGGACAAAAATAATGAGTTTTCATGGATAATCATCCCTTGGATTTGATTAGTCGGTCCCAAATACGAGAGGCTAATGATGTTAGCCAGGTTGGCTAACATTGGCATGACCAATACGGAGGAGGAGAAATATTGGACTTGAATAACTATTCAGGTTAAGAATAGTTAATGATATCGACAGTTGATGTTGGTATCGGCAAACTCATGGAACTTGATTAACTATTCAGGTTAAGAATAGTTAATGATATCGACAGTTGATGTTGGTATCGGCAAACTCATGGAACTTGATTAGCTTTTCTAAAGTGAAAGCTAATCATGTCAAGAATTCTTAACATCGGCTATTCCAAGGTAATATGGAACACTGATTAACTATTTCGGTTCAGAAATAGTTAATGACATTAAAGGGTTACATTGGTGTCGGCATTCCCACGAACTTAATTAGTCGATCCCTGAATGGGTGACTAAAGATACAAATGTGAATAATTAGTATCGGCAATGATCTTCCCGGATTGGGAAGAAGTGGCACGATGATGTGCTCCTGATAAAATTTGGGATGTTTATGAAAAGAAAAATAATGGGTGATCCTCGGAAGAATAAATAGGGATATAATTATAGAAGACAAATTAATAATTCAAAAAGTCATTGTTGTCCATGGATTAGTATATGATTAAATATACATGCCTGTATTGTATAAATTTCCCTTTTCTATTTTATTGTATTCTTATTTTATTTATTCTAAAAATTATAAATTGCAGGTCCTTCCCACTCACGTTAGGAGTAGTATTTAGGTCCCCTAGTTTTCTTTTACATGATTTAGGAATGTAAGAATTACCTATGTGATTTGTTTTTAAGTAACCATGTAACTCGGAACGTAATAGTGTCATCCTTGTAATTTTATGTTTGGAATACTGGATTGTATTATTTTTTATTTGGAATTCAAATGTTTGTATGCTTCTCTTATTTGTTAAATTATGTATGTTAAATATGGAAGAAATTGAGTAGATAAAATGTCATATTTACATCCTTGAATATATTATTGAGTTGGACTCGTTGTGATTGTGATATGATTGAGATGTGAGCATAAGATGTGTATAGGATAATAGTCGATAACTTGGGAACTCTCGGTATAGGGAAACTTTGCTGAAATTTTGGTGGAAATTTTTGTAAACCTTAAATAATGGAAAAAAAAAATTACCCATAAATTTGGTAATATAATTGTGTTGTTTGATCCCGGAAATGAGAATGTTATAATTAATTGTGTTGTTTGATCCCGAAAATAGGAATGTTATATGGCATATTAAACTAACAATCTCTCACTTGCACTAAAGCTAATCATTCATGTATCTAATACTATATTGCTCCATGTAGAATTAATGTTTCTGCATGGATAGTGACCTAGTAAGAGGATCTTCAAGATTCTCTTCAGTTGACACTTGCTCTATCTTTACATCTTTATTTCATTAATTTATCATATCAAATGAAATTTGTTTAGTACTTGTTTGGATCATTGATGAGACCTTGGTTTCTTTACTTATGCAATGGCTCCATTGTTAACACAATATAGGGAAAGTGGATCAACAATGCCAGGAACCAACCTAGTTCATGATGAATTTCTTAATCCAAACAACCTCTTTGTTTTTTTAAATGTGGAGGTGTACTCTTATTCAATTGTTGAATTAGTTGTACTACCTTGCTTGGAACTCTTCTAACTCAAAACACAACCATTTAGAGTTAAAAAACATATATTGGCTGATATTTATTATTTTTCCAACATTTAATTGAAAATTTTTTAATTCAAACATAGGGGAGGTCTCTAGATGTCTATGGAAGTCTTGAAAAAAGACTAGGCCAACCAGTCTAAGGATAGGAATAGAAAAACGATAAACTAGTTCATAACCTACTTACGAAAGGCCCACCCTAAAGAGCGAATAGTCCTTTGTTTTTCGCCAAATGGCTTAATCTCGATCACTCCCTCAAGAATAGGAAATAGAGCGAATCCGTCAGCCCGACCCAGGCAAGCAATATTATGGGGACTGATCTGACCGAATTGGGTCTAATGAAACAAGATCTGGACTTCTAGTTTATCTTATGCATTGATGGATCCTATAGTCAAGTATTGGACACCATTTTCATCATATATCTCTCAATTTGTGTCTTCGAAAACATGTCTTTAGAGGGAGGTATTCCATGCAAAATAGATAAGAATCCAATCTTCCTCTATTTTTCTTAAACCCGAACTGGTCCAAACCCGAGGTCGATCGGGTACTGGGTTGACCCGTCAGACCGGTTTAGTTCTTATAACTAAGGTTATTATACTATTATAATTTTTAACTGTAAAAATAAATAATATCTAATTATTTTTTAAAATATGTAAATTTGATGATAATATATATTAAGGATAAAATATACTTTTTATATTTCATTTTGTTTTATCCACCATCAACCAAAAAAAATATACATAGGTAGTTATTTTATCTTATACACCACTACCAACCATAATTTTATTTGTCTCTTGTTCTATCTTGTCACATTCATTTATGTTGTTTCAGTCTTTTTTATCTCAAGACCGTAATCAAATACTAACTAATAGTTTCACTAGTATAAGACCGATAGCACAAGGTCATAGAAAATAATGAAAATAAAACTGTTCAATTTTCATTATCTTCCCCCATAAGATTTTTATTCTAAATTTAGTAAAATTCTTGTAAACATCAAAACATAATAATTAAGCTTAACATGCTTATAATTTCTACACAATTTTTCAAGCAGAGCTTCTTTTCTTGTTTCGGTGGGGAGCGGGGGTTTAAACCAAGAGAAAGATGGGTCAATTGTATTATGCAATACACCTTAACTTGCTACATGTCCAAGGCCGAGCTACTGGATCTTCCTATGAACAGCCAACTTCTCACTTGTGAGCTCCATTAGGCTGTTGCCCCCCAAGTGCTGCTTTGTAACAAGGTCAAACTTCATCCTCTCAAATAGCCCACCAGTAGTCATCAGAACCTTTTTAATTATGGTTAGATCGAATAGAGCCAACCTGGTCTTGTTTCCAAATCGGTACAAGAACGTCTCGTCATGCATCTTAGACCATATTAGGCTAGTGCTTGCACTAGATGAAGATATGCATTATTTTTCCAATAAAATATATAAATGTTGTAAGTGCATTTAAAAAAAGATAAGTTCAATAGCTCGGATTATATTTTCGAGGAATTAAATAAGTTGGATTTATTTGAATTATATGGGAAAAAAAAGCAACGATAGCAAACATGAAATCTTATATATATAAAAAAGATCAATGAGAACAAAAAAAAAACAATAAACTATCAACTTGGATTGAATGGTGAAATAAAAAATAATAAAACTTTTATAAAAAAAAAGTTAAGGAAAAAAATAAAAAATCATAAGAATGAGGATCAAATTGAAAACACCAATACATGAAAATAAAAAAATTGAACAACTAGAATTTTTCAACGTGGTTTTATTCATACAAAAATTGTAAATATAAATAAAAATAATTTATGCATGCATCCAATTAAATAAATCACTAACCATTGTGTAAATAAATGAAAATAAAAGTAATTAACGATAAATAAAAACATAATTGAAAAAATTAAGATACCAATATAAATTTAAATATTTAATATCGCAACATAGGTCATTTATCTGGTTGTGTTTAATGAATTTGTTTATGAAAATCAATTTGTAATAAAGATTGACACACACATAAAATTTATTGAATAAAAGAAAAGAAAAAAAAATATTATGCAAGGTTACACGTATTAAAAATATTATTAAAAAAATAAATATTTATCTATATAAAATATACAAAAAAAATCTACAAATAAATCATACTAACCTTTGGAAACAAATTAAACACACTTAATAAATTCAAGGATAAAAAAACCCAAAAAGAAATCATAAAGAAAGGGTATCAATTAAAACATAAATTTAAAAATTATTTAGAAAAACATATAGAAAAAACCATTAATAGAAAGAAAAAAAATGAGGTCATGCGCTCTTGGATCTAGTAAGTCCGGCCTGGCGCTTGGCCCAATCAAAAAAAGATTCACGTGTGGGGCTTTAATTATTATTTTTAAGTTTAATGAGATGGATGGTGTGTTTTCTTCCTCAGCTGCTTGGAAAAAAATACACATGTCATCTAAAAATCCTAGAATCCAACCACTAGTGTGGCTGGAAAAATGGGATTCTTTTTAATTTGATCCAAAAACTTATTTTCAACTAATGTTTTACCCAAAACACCTGGGAAACACCTTACAAACCTTGTAAATCAATCTATGACCTCCAAAATCACAAAAACAATCGGTTGAAAATCTGAAATCAACTCAAAAACAAAAATCTTCCCGAGCTCATATCTGTTTTTTTAGGTGTTTTCAAGGTAAAAAAAAAAACACTTAATCATAACCCTCATCATCATATAGAACCATTTGATAAAACAAATCAGCTGTTTTGGTGCCCTAAATCTTTCCCAATGAAAATTTCCTCTATCTAAGCCGGAATCTGGTGACCTCTCTCTCCTCCTAAAAAAAGACTAAAAAAAAAGGAAAATAAATTTTGGTACCAAAATATATATATTTTTAAGATTATATGTACCAGTTACCTAATGGATTAAAAAGATGGGGGATGTAAATGAACTTTTCAAACAAATTTCAGACCTACCACCTATGTTACCCTGTTTTTGTCACTTCAGTCCCCTGTCTTTCAATTCAACCCTCACCCCAAAAAAATATGCTTTTTGGCTTTAATTTGGGCTTAAATGGCTTAATTGTGAGAAAAAAAGTTTGAGGATCAAATTTGAATTTTTTAAAACTTCACGATTACAATCCACAATAAATTGTGAGATTGTAAACACCTAACAAAAAAAGGAAGTAAAGCCAAAAATGACTCCATCATCGCTGATGATTTTTGAATCGGCAGCAACACAGTTTCTGTTGAAAATTTCTAAATCAGCAGCAACTCAAATTTCTAAATGGGCTGTGTGCACTGACGAATCTATGTGTCAGCTGTTGAAGTAGTTTCGTAGACGATTTCTAAGTCGGCAGCAATTTAGTTTTTGTTGACGGTTTCTGAGTCAATAGGGGCTGTGTGTGCTGACGAATCTATGCGTCACCTGTGGAAGCAGTTTCGTTGACAATTTCTGAGTTGGCAGCGACTTAGTTTTCGTTGATGATTTATAAGTCAACAGGAGCTGTGTGCACTGATGAATCCATGCGTCAACTGTGGAAGCGGTTTCGTTGACAATTTTTGAGTCAGTAGCGACTCAGTTTTCATTGACAATTTATGAGTCAACGGTGGTTGTGTGCGCTGACGAATCCATACATTTTTTAAAACCCGACAAAAAATTTAGTCTTTGGCCGACCAATATTAGGAAGAATTGAAGGATATAAATCGGCTAGCCTTAGAGAAAATCCTGGAGGAGGAGGGTCGACCTATCTTAGGGGAGAATTGGCATAGAAACCAGCCCAAGATAACCCAAAAAAGGGATAGAAACAACCTTGCTCAGCACCCAAACACCCCCTTTCTTTTAAGAGGGGTATATATACAAGAGAGGAGAGAAGGTGACCCTTCCTCTTCCCCAAAACCAACTGCAATAGGGTGCATGTGCTCTGTTGCATGTCCTTCCTTCTCTTCCTCTTTTCCAAAGAAAAACTTGACCAAACCCAGCTGCATATGTCCTCCTTAGGCATGAGAGAGAAGGGAGGGTTGGAGGGAAGGTTGAAAAACTAAAAACATTGAGGGAGAAGGAGTCTAGAACTGGTTGGAAGCTGATAGAGGAGGAGAAACCAAGAGGGAGGAAGAAGAAGAAAAAAACCAAGAGAAGAGGGAAGAAAAAACTATCAAACCCTTTGCTAAAGCTACTTAAAATCATGAGGTATGAACCATACCCTTCTCCACCTGTTCTTATGCCCTTGGGACCAAAAGGAAGAAGAAAACCCCAAGTAAATGACCTAAGATTCTTACACTAGCTACTAAAGAAATCTAGACTAGGAAGAGGGACGAAAATGAGGCTAAATAGAGGATCTATCTCCAGAACTTTCAATAAGAGAAATGAACAAATTTGAATGAACAAACTTGAAAGAGGGTCATCCATAGTTGAAGGGTTGGACAACATGTAATTGTGTGATGAAATGCATGAAAATGACCTTATTGAACTCTTAAGAACATATTCAAACTAAAATAGAATGTATGTTGATGATTAATGCCTTGATTTTCCATATATGATTGATGAACTTACATGAAATGTGTAACGAAAAGAGGAGAAGCATGGAGTGTGATTCTACTGGATTCCTAGGAACATTTTGTGTGCTGGAACTGAAATTTATGTTGATGTTCATGCTTGAATTTTGTTATGAGATTGATGAGTTTACATGAGAATGGTTCAAGTAAATGAAAATATGTTATGGCATGCTTTTTGTAATTATACTTGTGATAAAAATGAAATAGAACCCTGATTAATGAGTTTACATGAGAATGGTTCAAGTAAATTAAAATATGTTGTAGCATGATTTTTGTAATTATACTTGTGATAAAAATGAAATTGAACCCTGATTAATGAGTTTACATGAGAATGGTTCAAGTAAATGAAAATATGTTGTGGCATGATTTTTGTAATTATACTTATGATAAAAATGAAATAGAACCCTTATGTGTTGAAGAATTGTTAGTTGTGTTGATACATTGCCATCATACAAATGTGAATACAAGAATGTATGGTAGTAGTGATGTTAGGTGTTGGTATTAGAAGTGATGATTTGAGAAAAACTTTGGTAGATAAACATATGGAGATGTTTTTGTGTTGTTTGATAATGTATGATGAATGGAGTGTGGTTTGGCAAGGTTCTATGTCCAAATAGGTTAAGAAACGTTGGTAGGGTGAAAGCCTAACGTAAACCTTACGCTTGGCCGAAAGAAAGAAGTAGAACCAAAAACAACTCCATCGTTGCTGTCGATTTTTTAATTGGCAGCGACATGGATTGCATTGATGATTTCTGAGTCGGCAACGACTTAGTTTCCATCAATGATATCTACGTCAATAGTAGAGTAATATCCCGGCTTTTCCATAGTCAAAAATCAGTGGAAATGTTTTTTTTGTAAGTCGTTAGGTTCTCGATGCTTTTCACAATATCATTCTATGAATTTATAAATGCATTCCATTCATTAGCAAGGCACAACCCACATAGAGTAATGTAAATCAACATCCCATAAAAGTGACAATACACGTTCTCATAACGGTATTTAGGATTTATAATAACAGAATTCATCTCTTAGTGTAGTGCAATACTTACGTGATTTCACAATCAACATTCTCATAAAACAGAATATCATATACATACTTCACCACATCATGTTTACAAAATCATACTTTCGCATTCGTATTCCATTATAATTTTTCATACAAGTCTTTACAAAAGTGCTAAATGAAAAATATTCAACTAGTCCATTTGATCTTATCAAATACATAACACCTAAAACATATTATTACATAGCACTTTTCAAAATATGTGAACGCATGGAACTGGCTTTCCTACGCACCTTGATTGTATGATGTCCCTATTATAAAAACAACATGGATATAAGAATTTTAAATAATCTAAACATGATAATAAACAACTACAAGAACGTTATCGTTACATTTTGTTATCAACTTAGAATGGGAACATTCCTTCTTTTACTTCTCATATGCATTGTACAATCCTTATTATTTTGTTAAGTGTATTATTCTCACTCATACGCCCCAAACTCTCCATAGGAGTTGTGGGGCTGAAGTTTAAACATTGGTCGGGGTTAATTACTTCACTTTAACCCGGTCATCCACCTTGGATAATTTTAGTTGTAGCTAATTGAAATATTCAAAGTCGGTCATCCGTCTCGGATGTCATTAACCAAAACTAATCACAAAATCAAACTCGTCATCTCTTACGGATACCATTAGCCAAAGCCAATCATCATAATCATCTCGGACATCCATCTAGGATGCCATTAGCCAAAACTAAACGTCATATTTAACCCGACCATCCCTCTAGGATGCCATTAACTGCAACTAATCATCAGTGCAACCCGGCCATCCATCTAAAATGCCATTAGTCAAAGCTAATCATCAACGTAACCTAGCCATCTATTAGGATGTCATTAGCTGAAGCTAATCATCAATGCAACCCGGCCATCCATCTAGGATATCATTAACCAAAGCTAATCATCAACTCATCTCGGTCATCCCCTTAAGATGCCATTAGCTGAAGGTAATCATCAAACACTACCCGACTATCCATTGTGGATACCATTAGTCGAAGCTCATCATAATACTCGTTCAACATTCTATAACAATTTAGCACTCATTATATCTCAATAGTAGATCATTCATAATACTCGTACAAATGTTTTGTATAATTTAGCATTCATTATAACACAATAGTAGATCCTTCATAATACTCGTATGAAAATTCCAAAATAGATTAGCATTCATTATAACACAATGATAGACCCTTCGTAATACTTATACAAATATTCTGTAACAATTCAGCATTCATTATAGCACAGTAAAAATCTTTCATGGTACTTGTACAAACATTTCGTATCAATTTAGCATTCCTTATAACACAATAGTAGATCCTTCGTAATACTCGTACGAACATTCCAAAATAGATTAGCATTCATTATAACACAAAGATAAACCCTTCATAATACTCGTACAAAAATTCCGCAACAGTTTAGCATTCATTATAACACAATAAAAATCTTTCATAGTACTCATACAAACATTTTCTAACAATTTAACATTCATTATATCACCATAATAGATCCTTCATGTTATCTGTTCAGCATTCCATAACAGTTTAGTACTAGCTATAACACAATAAAATACCCTTCATAATAAATTCACTCTAGGGAATTAACGTTATGCTAGAAGGGGTGGAAGCCACCTACTTGCTCCTCTTGTGGGGTGTCCTTATATGGTTGCAGGTCCGATCCCGATCGCACCACTTAAAACATCAATGATCACAAATCATCATATTTGTATTTGGTGATCACATAACTCGTCATCATACACATTCTAAGAACACACATTTTTGCATTCAAGTGTTCCACATATTACACCATCATACCATGAAATTGTTACAAGCATTTAAGTCATTTCCTACGTGGAAGTCTGTAGCAGAAAATTAGCAGTGAAACCTAATTCGCTGGTGACACAGGATTCAGCAGCAAAACTGATTCGCTGGTGACACAAGTTCGTTGGAGACATAGAATTCAACATCAAAATCATCAGCGCATACAGGCTACTGCTGACTCAGAAGTCATTGATGAAAATTGAGTCGCTGCCGACCTAGAAATCGTTAATGTAAGACATGTCGCTATCGATTTCTGAATCGGTAACGGCGATAGAGTCGTTTCTGATTTTACTATTTCCCTCGACTAAGCATAAGGTCTACATTAGTTTTCCCCCCTTCCTAACTCACTGCCCAACCAAGTTTGAACATATCCAAAAATCAATCACATTCAAAGTTTTATCACAAGACCATCAACAATGCCATAGCCAATTCTCAACATGCATATCCTTATTCTTGGCCGAAGCAAAATTTGCCTCTTTCTTTCAATCTTTCGCATGCATTTCATCAAGTCTAACACAATAATATTCCCAAAAACATGTCATGCCTATACATATAACCATTTGATTCTTAAATAAACAAATTCACCCATTACACACACAAAGTTCAAATGACAATACAATTCTGTACATAACATCTTTCTAACATATTATCACATAATTTCTTCAATCACATATACAGAAATCTTGTCATTAGAACAAGCATAGGATCTGTTTTGGTTTCAGTGTGATCTAAGACTATAACATGGTCACAATCTATGCATTTCAACACAGGAAATTCATATTCTATCTAGCCTTCACTATGGTTAGCCCTCCATAGGTTCATACCTTCCAAACCATTCATGTTTCTTAAGTAAAGGGTTTGTACAGGTGTTCTTTCATTCTTTGTTCTATTTGGGTCAGTCCATTTAGTCAATATTCCTTGAGTTAAGGTGCAAGAACACTATCCCTTTTTTTTGGGTTTTTTCCCAACTCTCTTTTCACTCTTCACTCAAGGGGGCTTGCATGCAGGTTGGTCTGGTTCGGTTTCTTCTTGGGGAGAGAGGTTCAGTTGCAGCAATGGCTGCTGCTGTTTTTGGGGGGGAGGAAGAATCACCTCTTTTTCTCCCCCTTGTATTTATATCCCATATAAGTGTGCTGGGGTGTTTGGGGGTTGTTCCACCATGTCATTGTTCCTCTTTAAGTTATCTGAGAACCGATTTTCCCCCTTCCCAAGACCTTTCTAACGTAAACTGGTTTGGTCCCCTAAATTTTGTTTAGTATTGGCCAGCCTTTTGTTCAAATTTTCATTGGGTTTTCCATTGTTTCTCCAAAGTTGGATGGTTTGTTCCCCTCAATTCTTTCTAGTATGGGTCGGCCAAAGACAAAATTAGTCGGGTTTTACATGCCGACTCAAAAATCATCAACGAAACTACTTGCACAGCTGACGCATGGATTTATCAGCGCACACAACCCCTGTTGGCTTAAAAATCATCAATGAAAACTGAGTTGTTGCCGACTCAGAAATCATTAACAAAAACTATGTTGTTGCTGATTCAGAAATTGTTAGCGACAGTGGAGTTTTTTCTGGCTTTATTTTTTTTTGTTGGGTGTTTACAAGAAGAATATGTAAGCTGACAGCATCAGCTATGAAACTATATTGCGTTGACAATTTCTAAGTCGGCGGCGACTCAGTTTTCATCAACGAGTTCTGAGTCAACCATAAACCATATGCATTGACGATTTCAGTATCAGCTGTGAAACTATGTTGCGTTGATGATTTCTGAGTCAGCAGCGACTCAATTTTTGTCAATGATTTCTGAGTCAGTCGTAAACCATATGTGCTGACGATTTCAGCGTCAACTGTGAAACTATGTTGCGTTGATGATTTCTGAGTCAGCAGCGACTTATTTTTCGTCAATGATTTTTTAGTCAGGCGTAAACCATATGCGCTGACAATTTCAGCTCAACTGTGAAACTGTATTGTGTTGATGATTTCTAAATCAGCAGCGACTTAGTTTTCATCAATGATTTCTTAGTCAATTGTAAACCATACACGCTGATGATTTCAGCATCATCAATGAAACTGTGTTGCGTTGATGATTTCTGAGTCGGCAGCGACTCAGTCTTCGTCAACAATTTCTGAGTCAATAGTAGCCTATGTGTGCTGGCAATTTCGGCTGATTACGGTGTCATCAGCGAGTTAGCTTTTGCTGTCAAATTTGTTGCGATGTCACGGTCGCACAAATTGATTACCCTAGCTTAAAACACAACACACAAGATAGTATAGAGCAAGCAAGGGGTTGATCCCATGAGGAAGGTTCAAGTTAGATTTTTATGCTAGATGATATGCAATTTAAGGGGGGTGGACGTTATCTAGGTTAAAGTAAAAGAAAAGCAACGATAACTGTAACACCCCCTACTTGAAGATAAAAAGACAACACTCTTATATCAATCGAAAACAGAGAATTTTTTTTAATATATATATATATATATATATATATATATATATATATATATATATATTCATGGTTTTCATATTAAAATTTACTGAAATTTCGACGGAGTCCCCCCTATACCGGGAGGTCCCAAGTTATTGATATGCAACTTGTTTACATTTCTAATAACTCGCATTTCATAACTTAATCCCGACCCAATTGTCTTGGGTTTCAATTTCCACAATATTCTCACACCTCTTACCCACGATATTCATGATATGCATTATATAACACAATATCATTATGGATGAAAATAAAAGTAAATACTTAGACATGAAAGATGGTTACGTGAACTACAGAGATTAAGTTCATTCAATCAAGTTTAAACATTAATTATACAAATTAAGTTATATAAATATTTTAATGTTTACAAAATATAAGGGTATAGCCCCTATAACCTAAATTACAATAAGGGAAACATAAGCTAGGATCTACTCCTGTCGTGCATGTGATGTTCCTGAAACAAAATACATATTATTGAAAGGTGACTATCACATAAAAAGAAATAACAACATGAAACCAAGCAATTTTAAAAGGGTAACATGCATTCATATTTTGTTCCCCTCTCCTTTCGGGTTTTCATTAGAATCTCTTCCTTATTCAAACTATTAATAATTGTTCCCTCTTTCACTATTAACCTCCATTCCAGACTTTATAAGATCAAATATGTTTATCTTCGTTTAACCCATTTCCGATACCCCTTTCACTGGTATCATCATCATCATCCCATAGGAGTCGATGTAGGGTGATCCCCTTACCCGGGATCCTAACATACATTGAAACATGGCGATCCCCTTACCCGGGATCCTAACATACACTGAATGTATGCTAGCCCAAAACATGGCGATCCCCTTACCCGAGATCCTAACATACACTTAATGTATGCTAGTCCAACCATGGCGATCCCCTTACCCGGGATCCTAACATACACTAAATGTATGTTGTCCAAACATGGCGATCCCCTTATCTGGGATCCTAACATTCACTAAATGTATGCTAGTTTACATCTCCAATCACACTTCTCATATTTCATTTGTTAGTGATAATTTCATCACTTGGCAATTCACACAACAACCTTTCCCCTTGAGTACACATATATTTGGTAATTCACATTTCACATCAGTAATATCTATTAAAACATGGAATTTACGTAGAAGGTAAAGGTGTGATTCACCTACCTGCAATAGAAGCTCTACTCGTGCTCCCCTGTTGCTGCTGTTGCACCACGCCTATGGTCCCTCCTGCAAATCATAGGTTTATCTCATAAATTTTCCTCACTCAAGGATATGTTTTATAATAACCATATCAACAACCAATAAGTCTTTCTTTCAGTCATTTCTTAGTACTTTATGTTTTTCTCATTTCACTCATTATTACTGTCGTTCTTTGTCCAATCCTAGTTATCATTCCTTTCTTTATATTTGGACTATCACTGTCCAACTGTTACTGTCTTGTTTTTGAACTGTTACTATCTGACTTCTCCTTATATTTTTAACTATATCTGGAGTTATAGAACTCCGATTCAAGCGAAATTTATGTTGTTGGAAAGATAAGACATGAGGCTACAAGTTCTATGTTTTGAGGAGAACCCAGTTCTACCTCTAAGATGGTCAAAATCGCTCATCAACAAACACTTGGACTGTTACTGTCCAACTATTACTATCTGACCTCTCCTCAGATTTTTAACTATATCTAGAGTTATAGAACTCCGATTCAAGCCAAATTTATGTCGTTGGAAAGGTAAGACATGAGGCTACAAGTTTTATGTTTTGAGAAGAACCCAGTTCTGCCTCTAATATAGTCAAAATTGCTCATCAACAAACACTTGGACTGTTACTGTCCAACTGTTACTGTCCGTTTTTGAACTGTTACTGTCTGACCTCTCCTCATATTTTTAACTATATCTGGAGTTATAGAATCTGATTCAAGCAAAATTTATGGCGTTGGAAAGGTAAGACATGAGGCTACAAGTTCTATGTTTTGAGGAGAACCCATTTCTGCCTCTAAGATAGTCAAAATCGCTCATCAACAAACACTTGGACTGTTACTGTCCAACTGTTACTGTTCATTTTTGAACTATTATTGTCTGACCTCTCCTCAGATTTTTAACTATATCTGGAGTTATAGAACTCCGATTCAAGCAAAATTTATGGAGTTGGAAAGGTAAGACATGAAGCTACAAGTTCTATGTTTTGAAAAGAACCCAGTTCTACCTCTAATATAGTCAAAATCGCTCATCAACAAACACTTGGACTGTTACTGTCCAACTGTTACTGTCTATTTTTGAACTGTTACTGTCTGACTTCTCCTCAGATTTTTAACTATATCTGGAGTTATAGAACTCCAATTCAAGCAAAATTTATGTTGTTGGAAAGGTAAGACATGAGGCTACAAGTTCTATGTTTTGAGAAGAACCCAGTTCTGCCTCTAAGATAGTCACAATCGCTCATCAACAAACACTTAGACTGTTACTGTCCAACTGTTACTGTCTGGTTTTGAACTGTTACTGTCTGATCTCTCCTCAGATTTTTAACTATATCTAGAGTTATAGAACTCTGATTCAAGCAAAATTTATGGCGTTGGAAAGGTAAGACATGAGGCTACAAGTTCTATGTTTTGAGAAGAACCCAGTTCTGCCTCTAAGATAGTCGAAATCGCTCATCAACAAACACTTGGACTGTTACTATCCATTTTTGAACTGTTACTGTCTGACCTCTCCTCAGATTTTTAACTATATCTGGAGTTATAGAACTCAAATCTATAATTTAACATCCAGGCATCAATTCATAATCAACTTTAAAACAAATCATAAGACCATGTTCAGAATATCTTACCCGATACGAATCAAGGTCTCGATCCCTCCTTTTCTTTCTAATGACAGTCGACCCTCCCCTCTTCTCTTCTTGTTCAATTTTTTTCTTGTTAATCCATTGCCTACCAGTGTTTATTTTTTTTACCTATAACCCTAAATCTTGGGTGGGTTCTTGAAATTTGGTGTTTCTCTCTTGATCTGTAAAAATAGGTACCAAAACTCCTTCTCTTCTTTCTTTACGATAGTTACAGATCTGTTTTTTGGTAAGAAGAGTAGTATTTATGCTCTATAATTATTCTTATTTGCATTTAGACCCTATTTTCTTTAAATGTATTTGTTTTGCCCCACTTCTTTTTAATTTAGTTTATTTTCTTTAATTTAATCCAGCCTTGATTATCTCGGGATTTACAATAACGTTCTTGTAGTTGTTTATTATCATGTTTAGATTATTTACAATTCATGTATCCATGTTGTTTTTATAACAGGGACATCACACAATCAAGGTGTGTAGGAAAGCATGTTCCACGGGCTCACATATCTTGAAAGGTGCTATGTAATAGTATGTTTTATGTGTTACTTTTGTAAAGACTTGTATCAAAAATTGTAATGGAATATGGATGCGAAAGTACGATCTTGTAAACTTGATGTGATGAATGGATGTATGTGATATTCTCTTTAATGAGAATGTTGTATTGTGAAATTCCATGAGTGTTGCACTACACTAAGAGATGAATTTTGTTACGATAAACCCTAAATACCATTGTGAGGATGTGTATTGTCACTTTTTTATGGGATGTTGATTTACTTTACCCTATGTGGGTGTGCCTTGCTAATGAATGGAATGCATTTATAAATTCACAGAATGATATTGTGAAAAACATCGAGAACCTAATAACTTACAAAAAAAAAATCACCACCAATTTTGGCTTTGAAAAAGCCGAGTTGTTACAAAAATGGTGAACAGTGAAAAGTGCTATAGAGATTTACCTATATGTTTTAGTTTTTGTTAATGTTGTATGTTGAAAAAACATGGTGAAGAATATTGTGGTGAAACAGTGGAGCTCTTGGCTTTGATAGAGCTTGTTTCACTAGAGAGCACCTATCTATTATGTCGTTGTCCTCTCAAATCCCTTGTTTGTGGAAGTGGTGTTGGACTTTGTAAATACCCAAAATATTGAGTAAATACATTTAAGGAGAACTATAGGAATGACCAAGATGGTAGTAGAAACTAATATGAGATACATAGTACAGGATCTCAAAAGTGAAAGATTAGGTAACGTTGTTGAATTTGTTGATGAATAGATCTTTATAGAGAGTGTTATATTTTTCTCTGCTCTCTTCTAGGACTGTACTATCGTGTGTTTTCATGATGGAAGAAATTATATGGTCCAATCCAAGCCATTGTTTTTTGGGGTTCCCTACATTAGAGCATAACATCTACTTTATCTTTCTTTTTCTTTGTTTATAGAAAAATTTGTTCCGTAAGATTGCACACCTCCATATTCAGCATGTGATTTGGGGACTATTATAGATTGCCAAGAACATAATTTCATGACAAAAATTATGAGTAATAGGCATGAAAGAGAATCTGGTTTGGATATTATTAAAATTTACAGGCATCGGCTCTGTCCAAAAGAAAATAGTGATTCTATGCTTGATTTATAGTCTCCACTACATAAGTTTAAAGTTTGGTATAACAAATATAAGACTAAGACTGTAATATCCTAGTCACTTTGTAATACAAAATTCAAATAATCACTAAATGATTATAGGATAAGTAGAATTTTGTTTTTTAAAAAAATCCCCATAAAAAATTTTACAAAAGTTCGACAAAGTTTACCCTACATTGAGAACATCTCAAGTTATCATCAACAACTTATATTACTTCATTCAAGATTTCTAACATTTGATCCATATCCAAACAAATTATATCCACAATAAGATTTATTGAAAATACTCAAAGACAACATATTATTAATTCAGTTCATTACAATTCATCGAATCTAAAACACACATACAATATACTAACAAATAAATTAAAAAACAAGGAAATTTAAGATTATATTACTTAACATCACCTAATACATTAAACTAGTGCTAGACAAGGAAATTTTAAGGTTTGGTCAATTAAGTACAAGACATACAAAATATGAAGATTTCTTTCTTACATACATAACACAAAAGTGATAAATTACATACGAAATGTAGATTCTTTATTTCCTACATAGTCATAACACCAAAAAGAAATAATATTAAGCTCCCTAATCTACACGTTTCAAAAGAGATCTTGAAATGCATACATATAGAATAACATGTATTAATCCATCATTAAATCATTTATAGACATATTAATAATATTTAAGTAAAATTATAATAGCTCAGGAATTTAATTCTCTAGCTGTCCATTTAATCTAACTCCTTTAATTAAGAGATTGATTTCTAAGTCTATCCATTAGACAATGTATTAATTTCATTATTCAGGCACCAGTTTCAGTAGTTGTTTAGTTAACGGGACATGAATTCCATCAACCAAGATCTCATTCCAATATCTTCCTATTTGACATGGCACCAGTTCTATTATTCAGGAATTAGTTTCAGCATCTACCCATTCAACAGGGCTCTAGTTCCATTCACCAACACTAGTTTTCAGCATCAAATAGTATATATCAATTTAATCGAATTATGAAGGTACTATCAAGACTTATTTCGACTTACAAATTCTTTAAAGTGTAAATCTATAATTCTAAGATATTAACCACTTACCTGAAGTCGATGCTCAACTAAAAGTTCTTTGTTGTTGTATAGTCCCAGCGACCGCTCCTGTTACAACAAAAGCATCACATAAATCCCCAAGGCTCTCTTATCAAACTTTCATTTTAAAATCCTTTACCAAATTGTCAAATCTTCACAACTTCTTATAGTCTTAGAACTCTCTCATCATAGACAACATAAATTTAATAAGATAATTTTTCTATTATTGCGATGTCGCGGTCGCACAAATTAATTACCCTTGGTGATATACAATTTAGGGGGGTTTGGACGTTATCTAGGCTAAAGCAAAAAAAAACAGAAAACTATCAGGCAAAATTAAATAAAATCAAAAAATTATCAAGAGAACAAACCTTAGTCAGAAGTAAACGGAAATCAGAATTGATCATGGAAACAAGACATCAATTTATATTCTGAATATTTATCTCTTCTTAACATTGGTTAGTTAACGGATCCGCCATATAACTAACACTAACAATCAAACAACCACAGTGTCTGCACAAGTAATTTAATTCAATGGCAGCCTTAAGAACTAGATAAATTGATTAATCAAGAACACAAATTGTCCGCAGTCTATGTTTGATTTGATCGAATGTTCTCCTTAAGATTAATAACATAGATCCGCCACAATTATTAAACTCAGTTGCTTCACAAGTTCATATACCACAACTCAGTTTTGATATCAAACTTAGTAATAGATTGTCTACAATAATAACTTAGAGTCCGCTTTAACAATTAAAATAAACAATCATAGGAAAAATAAGCATAGGAGAACAAACATATTCATCATATAAACTGAAAATAAAAGGTAAAATATATCTCACAATTCTTGAAATCCGAAGGTTTCCCTGTCCTTGCAACCAAGAAAAAGAGTTTAGCCTTGCATGTTTGTTGAATAACTAATCAAAACGAAGGAGGAATGCATGATTTTGGGTTTCTTAGAGGAAGGGGGCATTTTTCTCTTCTTGGCTGGCTCTCCCCTTCTCTTCTCTCATTCTTTTTATATCCTAGGAAACCCTAGTCTCTATTTTACAAAATAGTCCTCCCTTAAGTAGACAATTTACATTTAAGTACTTCAATAACTATTTTTCTAAAAAATGAAAAATAGCCTTGTATGAAATCTTTAATCTTTGACTTAGAGGAGCTAAATTGCTGGAATAAAAAATTGGATGTCGGTTTAGATGCTTTGAAACGTAACTTGGACTCGTTTCTTCACGAAACCTGTTTGTTGGCATAATTCAGTTGTCATCTTTGAAACTCATATCTCCCTCATATGACATCTTTTTTGTCTGAAATGTGGATCGTGGATAGTTCTTTGAGTCATGAATCCAAAAAAATTGAGTTTGCATCAATTGGACTTTTGTAGCTCCAGATATTCAAGTCGGAATGGCTGAAGGTCAACATTGGTAGATTGCGAGATTTGACTTTGAAGGCTACGATTTCCATCCTCTTCCTTATTGTATTTTCTTGCCTTCGATTTCCAGAAAGGTATGGATGTTAGCTTTTTAATGCCACTGGAATCACTTCATTTCGACCTCTAGAGCTCACGCTCTGCACAAAACATCGACTGAATGTCAAATCTGTCAATTACCTCCAATTTACTCCTTTTGCATCTTTCATCCAAAAGTGCCTTCAAAACATAAAACAAAGAATATCAAGGCATTTTATATATAAAACATAGGCAAAACACTACTTAAATGTGGGTGAAACTATCGAATAATATGGTTGCATCATCTATCCTTTAATATTTCTCATATCGCTAATTGCATAAATTAAAGGAAACATGTTCCTATTCAAAATTCATCCTTCATTAATCACATCATTAGTACCATTTTATGTCACTAACCATAATTGAGCATTTATTAAATCAATTTAATTTATCTCCTCCACTAATTTTGTCCCTTAGTCGAAACACCCATAAAAAGGAGACAAAATTTTATTTTATTTTTCGTGTAATTTAATTCATCACCTAAATATTCATTTAACTCTAATAGCATAATTAAACATAAAAATCCAATATCAACACCAATTCATTCAATTTAGTCATTTGAATAATGTTTCATACCAAAATTACTCATCAATTCATCAAAATACTTGTATTCAAACTTGAAACAAGGTAACTTACCACCCAAAATTCAAGAAAAATGGTGATAAAAGAGTTGAAGATGACTTTTCTCTTTTTCCTCCTCCTCTAATTTTATTGTCCCTTACTCGTTTCTTAACACCAAGAAAAACCCAAACCCTAGCTTAGAATTCTATTAACCCTCCTAGATCACTTCAATTTAACCTATTTTTGTGTTTATTTTGATGGATTTTGGTAAAGTTTTCACAAAACCCTTCCCTCTCTTATGTATATGGCTGACCACTTTAAAGAAAGAATGTCTTTTTCAACAAGGCTTCCTCTATTTATATCTTATAAATTTATCAAATTTCTATTATGTCCTCCAATAGTTTTTTTTTTTTCCGAATAAAATTTTTAGATCCCAACACTTGTTTATAACATATGTAGAAACCTTTAGGAAGATTTTGTCTCCAACCATAAACTCTAGAGGCCTCCTTCTAGTATATGCATAGTGTTTATACATATCTTAGGCTGCTTTCATCATATCTCTGATAATTCTAACTTTTTATGATGTAACCTAAGCTAATTTAAATCCAACTAGCTTCTTATCGCCTACTTCCTCCCAACATACTAGGGTTTGACATTTCCTTCCATATAAAGCTTTATATAAAGCCATTCTCATAGTAGATTGGTAATTATTATTATAGGTAAACTCTCGAGTAGAAGATGATCCTTCCAATTTCCCTTAAATTCTAAAATACAGGATCTTAGCAAATCTTTCAAAGTTTGAATTGTCTTTTCTAACTGTTTGTCTGTCAATGGATGGAAAGTCATACTCAAATGTAACTTTATTCCAAGTGCACGTTGGATACTAGGACATAACCGCGAGGAGAATCTAAGATCCCAATCCAATACAATCGATATTGAAATTCTATGAAGTCTTATCACTTCATTTACATATAGTTTAGTTATTCTATCCACCAAATATGTCATCTTCATTACCAAAAGGAGGGCCAACTTTATTAATCTATCCACTATTACCCAAATAACATCATGTCTTTTCTTTCTTCTAGGAAGTCCTAACACGAAGTCCATAGCAATATCATCTCATTTCCATTGAGGTATCAATAATGGTTGTAAGAGACCCACTGGCTTTTAATGCTCAACTTTTACGTGCTGACAAATACCATATTTAGATACAAATTCAGGTATTTTCTTCTTCATACTTAGCCACCAATAAAACTCTTTTTAAGTCTTTGTACATCTTAGTACTCTCGGGATGGACAACAAACCAAGACTCGTGAGCTTTTTTTAATACTTCCTCTTTTAAAGTTATATCTTCAAGAAAATACATTCATCTTCTCATCACTATCATGCCATCATCACGTATCAGGAATGGAGTCTCAACTCCTGACTTAATTTTACTTCTCACCTTTGTCTCGTAATACAGATTGTACCCTCAATTGTGCCATCAAAGATTCCCAGATCCCATTCTAACTAGGCATTAATCCTCTTTAACTTTGTTATGGTTCTTTTATTCTATTCACTCGGTCCTCCATTACAACTTTTCCTTTTTAGCTAAGGGCATCTGCCACCACATTTGCTTTTCCTAAATGATAGTCTATAAAATAGTCATAATCCTTGATTAGTTTTATCCATCTTTTCTGTCGCATATTTAATTCTTTCTGAGACATCAAATACTTTAGACTTTTGTGATTTGTATAAATTTCGACTCGATATCCATAAAAATAATGCCTCTATACTCGTAATGCAAACACTATGACAGCCAATTCCATATCATAAATTGGATAATTCACCTCATGTGGCTTTAATTGCCTTGATTTATACGCAATAACCTTCTCATGTTGCATCAAAACACATCCTAAACCCTTCCTCGAGACATTAAATCACCAATCTTTCAGATCTTGATGGAAGTGTCAATATTGAAGCAGTAGTAAGTCTTTGTTTTAGCTCTTGAAAAAAAATTTCACATTTTTTTGACTAGATCCATTTCACTTCTTTCCTAGTCAACTGAGTTAAAAGGGTTGTTACTGTAGAAAATCTCTCAATGAATCTCCTATAATACCCTGCAAACCCAAGAAAACTATGAAATTTTTTCATATTTGCAGATCTTTCCCACTCCAGTATAGCCTATACTTCTTTTGAGTTTAAATTCCTTCCTTTGATATAACATGTCCTAAAAAGACCACTTCTTTTAACCAACATTTACACTTAATAAACTTGGCAAACAATTAGTGATTTTCCAGTACTTGTAACACTTGTTTTAGATATTGCTCATGCTCTAATTTTGAGTCGGAGTATACCAGGATGTCATCAATGAACACTACAACAAATTTGTCTAAATAATGTCAAAAAAATCGATTCATTAAATCCATAAACACTCCAAGAGCATTCGTCAACCCAAATGGCATTACAAGGAACTCATAATGTTTGTAATGAGTTTGGAAAGCGGACTTCGAAACATCTTGCTCCTTAATCCTCAATTAACAATGCTCCGATCTCAAATCTATTTTTGAAAATACATTAGCTCCTTATAATTTATCAAACAAGTCATCTATTCTTGGCAATGGATAGTTGTTTGTCACTATCATTTTATTCAATTGTATATAATCAATACAAAGCCTAAAGTTGCCATTCTTCTTCTTTACAAACAATATTGGAGTTCTCCAAGATGAATTGCTCAAGCGTAAGAACCCTTTATCCAGCAACTCTTGCAACTGAATCTTTAACTATGCCAATTCCATAGGAGCCATGTAACGACCCGACTTTTTCAAAGCCAAAATCGATAGAATTTTTTTATTTTTATTTTTTATATGTATAATAAGTCTTCAAGTTCTGGATGTTTTTCACCATATCATTCTGCAAATTTATAATTGCATTCCATTCATTAACAAGACACAATCCACATAGGATAACACAAATCAACATTCTCATAAGACAGATTCCCAATACACATGCCCATAATATTATATTTTCATACCCATACATTAACATTACATCATATGGACATACTCATAAATTCACATTCTTGTTCTAGTCTCGTTATCATCACGAGTTCATACAAGAGTGTTGAACGGCAAGTTACACAACTAGTACTTTTGTTATCCTGACCTCATGTAATTTCACAACATAACATCCTCATAAGAATAATACCATATACGTATATTCATACACATGATATCTATATGTTCGCACATACACATCCGTGTTCCATTTCAATTTTTCATTACAAGTCTTTACAAAAGGGGTCGGACGACTAATAAAATGATTAATACATCTGTTCATACAAAACTCATATCACTCATAACATGCGAATATATGGTTCCTTTCAAAATGTGTGAGCTGCGAAATGGATTTCCTTACACATCATTTGGTATGATGTCTCTGTTACAGCACAAGGTAATTTCAAGCATTATAAGCAATTTAAAAACATAATAAAGCAATATTAATGTCATATTTCATTCATGGACCAAAAGAGCATAATAATTTTTTTTCATTTCTCCTTACTTACGTAAATACCACCCTAATAATTCATCCATTACCGAGGCTAATTACAACACTCAAACCCTGTCATCCGTCTCGAATACCGTTAACCAAACTAACGTTATTCTCTGTTTAAAGCATAACAATCGAGTTCTTTCATATACTTGGTATATACAAAACATAGTACACATGAACGCATCAATTCTTGAAACTACTCATACTCCCAAATTCGACTATCCTCTTAGGACGCCATAGCCAGAGCCAATCATTTATTCATCCCGGTCATCCACTTAGGACGCCATTAGTCAAAGTTAATCATTTATTCATCTTGGTCATCCACTTAGGACGCCAATAGCTAAAGCCAATCGTTTATTCATCCCGATCATCCACTTAAGATGTCATTAACCGAACTTAATCATTTAATTCATGCCATTGGTCGAAGCTAATCATTTATTCATCTCGATCATCCCCTTAGGACGTCATTAGCCGAAGCTAATCGTTTATTCATCCCAGTCATCCACTTAGGATGCCATTAGCCAAAGTTAATCATTTAATTCATGTCATTAGCCGAAACTAATCATTTATTCATCTTGGTCATCCACTTAGAACGTCATTAGCCGAAGCTAATCATTTATTCATCCCGGTCATCCACTTAGGATGCCATTAGCCGAAGCTAATCATTTATTCATCCCAATCATCCACTTAGGATGCCATTAGCCGAAGTTAATTTTATTCATCTCAATCATCCACTTAGGATGCCATTAGCCGAAGTTAATCATTAACCAATCAAACGTTCCATAGGCGGTTTATGAAATCACTATAACATGATAATATATCCTTTGTAATGCTCATTCAAATGATTTATAACAATTTGACATTCACTATAACATAATAGTAGACCCTTCATAATACTCGTACAGACGTTCTAGAGTAGCTTAGCATTCGGTATACACAACAACATATTCTTTGTAATACTCAAACAAACATTCTATAACAGTTTAGCATTCAGTATAGCATAAAAGTAGACCTTTCATATTACTCATCCAACTATTCATGATAGTTCATGTTCAATACAATACAACAATAGATCCCTCGTAATACTCATATAAAATTTCATAACAATTTAGCACTATGTATAGCATAATAATAGATCCTTCACAACACTCATATAAACACTCATAACAAATAACCTTCAACATAATACAATGATAGATCCTTCGTAATACCCATACAACCATTCGTAACAATTAACATTCAATATAATGCAATGGTAGATCCTTCGTAATACTCATACAACCATTAATGACAATTAACATTCAGTATAATACAATGGTAGATCCTTTGTAATACTCATACAATCATTCGTGACAGTTCAACATTCCATATAGCACAATAATAGATCCTTTGTAATAAATTAACTTCAGAAACTAACATTACGCTAGAAGGGAGGTGGAGATCACCTACCTATTCCACCCATGGGGTGTCCCTATCCTGATGAAGGTCCGATCCTGGTTGCACCACCTAAAACATCAATGGCCACAAATCAGTACGTTCGTATTCAATAATCACCCAACTCATCACCATGCATATTTCAAGCATACATAAGTTCATATTCAAGTATTCCACACATTACAATTACACCAAGCAATCATTTTAATCACTAGACCAATACGGATACGTAAATCTACTGCATAAATTAGTTAGTGAAAAACTAGTTCGCTAGTGATGCATATTCATCAGCGGACTGATTCGCTGCTGACACCACAATTCAGCAACAGAAACTGACTCGCTGCAGACAACATAATTCAGCACCGACAACTGATTCACTACAGGAAACACAATTTGGCAGCGAGAATTGATTCACTGCAGACAACACAATTCAGCAATGACAACTGACTCACTGTAGACAATACAATTGGGTAGCAAAACTAACTCGCTGCAGACAACATAATTTAGCAACAAAAATTGATTCGCTACAGGCAACACAATTCAGCAGCAAGAACTAGCTCGCTACAGACAATGTAATTCAACAGCGAGAACTGACTCACCGCAGGCAACACAATTTGGCAGCGAGAACTGCCTTACCGCAAACAACACAATTCAGCAGCGAAAATCGATTTGCTACAGACACCACATTTCAGCAACGAGAACTAACTTGTTGTAGACAACGCAATTCGAAAGCAAAAATAAATTCGCTGTAAACACCACAATTCGGCTGTAAAAACTAATTCGCTGTAGACAACACAATTCGGCAACGAAATAGATTCGCTGCAAACACCACAATTCGACAGCGAAAACAGATTCACTGCAGCCAACACAATTCGGCAAAGAAAACTGATTCGTTGCTGACAACACCATTTAGCACAAATCACCAGCGCAGATAGGCTACTGCTGATTCAAAAATGGTTGATGAAAACTGAGTTGCTGCTGACTCAGAAATCATTAACGGACTGCTTCCCTAGCAAACACATGAGCTCGTCAGCACAATTCGGGATAAGGGGAGGATGAAACCCCAAAGTAGAAAGCTCTAAATTTGTCAAAAACATGAGGTAAGAGAAGCAAATTTCCTTGGCTGGTTACTACCTCATGACAAAGGTTAATGGTTGGCTGATGGTTGGCTGTCTTTTTGGGGAGAGCAAAGGTCATTCTCTCTCCTTTGTTGCATTTATACCCCCCTTAAACATGGTAGGGTGTTTGGGTGCTGGACAAAGGTTGTCCTTTTCTCCCTTTTAGGTAACCTTAGATTGGTTTCTATTCTATTTCTCCTCTAGGATAGGCCGGTCCAACACAAATTTTTGTTTAGTTTACAGTGTAGCTGCCGATTCAGAAATCAGCAGCAAAACTGTGTCGCTACCAATTTAGAAATCGGCAGCGACGGTGAAGTCGTTTCTGGCTTTACTTTTTTTATTTTTTTAATCAAGAGTTTAAAAGCCATCCTATAACGCGACTGAGATATAGGTGTGGTACTAGGCAGTATATCAATATAGACTTTTATTTCTCGTTTTAGAGGTAATCATAATAGTTCATCAGGAATTACTTCCAGGAATTCCCTCACTATAAGTAAATTTGATACTTGATCAGTATCCTTTTTGGAATCTATTACATAAGTAAGATATACCATACAACCCTTCCTCATCAATTTCTTGGCAGTTATAATTGAAATCATGCTATTTGGTATGACATTTCTTTCTCCCTGAAAGATCACTCTCCTACCATGTGGCCCAAAAAATGTCATAATTTTTGCAAAACAATCTACTGGTGCTCTATATGTACTCAACTAATCCATACCCAAAATTACATTAAATTCATGTAGTTATAAGGGTATTAAGTCAACTCTCATTTCCACCCCTTCTAAAATAACCCTTACTCCTAAAAGTAATGATCAATGCTTACAGTTTCGCCTAAAAAGGTACTTGTTGTGAATCCCTTTTCTTTCTTACTAAGATTACTCCCAAGTTTTTCTAATATTTTACATGCTACAAAAGAATGTGTAGCACTAGGGTCAATTAATGCATATACGGACAAGGAATTTAACTATAGCATACATGCTACTACTTCTAAAGTAGCTCTGAAATCATCATGTATCATATGATACACTCTGCCCTGAGTTCTATAACCTTGGCCTCTGCCCCAACTTCTACTGCCACTAGCCACAGTTTGTGTCTATCTAGCTGGCCTAACCACTAAGACCAATTGTTGTTAGCCCTGCGCTGGCTGCGGCTGTCCCTGAATGAACTTAGTTCTCCGAGGGAAATTTCTTTGAAAGTGACATTTTCCTCCATAATAATAACACCCTCATCCCAAATGTGGGCAATCCCTTTATCTATGCTCTCCTCTAAAGATGTAACATCTTCCCGACATTGCAGAACAATCATCCGGGTGCTTCTGTTCACACTGAGTAAATTAAGGGTAAACAATTGTCTTCTATTCTGAATTTCATCTTGTAACACCACTCTTAGGGTTTGACTGTCCCTTGGTAAACTCCATGATTAGTACTTAAAAATATATTTTTATCAAGGTTTTATGTCATCATATTGCACTTAAAGTATCATTAAATTCCCTAACTTAAGCATGTTTTATAATAATAAGTCTGATAACATAAGATATCTTTAATTTATGGTAAATGCTCATTTTGAATGCAGGTATATCTCACAATTTAAAGGATTGATTGATGTGTTTAACTATTAAAAGTGAAAAGACAAAGAGAGGGCTAAGCTTAAAGAAGAGATGTTAGTTCAATTCAAACTAGACCATCATTCGGTTATTGAATCATAAATGGAACTATAGAATATGGATTTAGGTCTGGTTTATATGGATGGAAAGTTAAGACATAGGCCTAAAACTTTTATGTAGAGTCCAAGATTCAAAACAGTCATTTTCAAGTTCAAATTGTAGCAACAAAAGAAAAGTCAGAATTTGTCCTACAACCCAGACATTGTTCAGAGTTCAGCCCATATCTCGAGTTCTAGAAGTCCAAATGAGCTCATTCTTGTTTTGTTGGAAAGCTGAGACAAATTCTCAGAACTTTAATGGAGACTATCTGTTCACATTCTGACGTTTTGTTAAAATAAGAAGATAATAGTTGTCATCAAGTCAAGAGATGGCCATCCACTCAATAATTAGTCATCAAATCAATAGTTCTGAATTTTAGCCTATAAAAGAAGGCATTTGCCATACATTTAGACATCTTGGTTTTCAGATCAAGATCATGCTTTTTATTTCTTTCTTTATATTTTTGTAATGTTTAAGTTTTATTTCATATTATATTTTCCTTAATCTCTTGTTTATGCTTTTCATTTCCTTTACTATACTTATGTTCTTATGTTGTTTATTTATGTTTATCTTCTTCATTATGTTTAGCTAAGTTTATTTTGTCAAGGTGAAAAGGTTACACTAATGGTGTAAAAATAAGTATAGTGTAAACTTAACATGGACTTTAATGTTTGATACTACCATGTTTTGTATTTGTTATCTTACTCACTTTTAATACCTTGCTTGTTAAATGGTTAATCTAGATTTGTGTTATACAACCCTTAATACAACAAATACTTGGCACTTTCATAGCCAACTGTATACTATAACTAACACCTGAGCTATGAAAAGAACTTGATTTGTTGTTAACATAAGTTATCACCATAAATACCTGACCACATTTACAAGTATTGACATTACTCAAATAAGATAATTAATAAAATCATGTTAATAATTTATAATGAACTATTAAAGATAAATCATCCGATTAGAACCTCCTTTATGTGTGGTTTCTAGTTGATTAATAAAAAAAGTTTATACTATACTTATTTCTAATACTATTAGTGGATCCTCTAACCTTGACAATTGCTTTTATCTTTGATTAATACTCACATCAATATCACATCTCAAAAGTTCTCTTCAACTCCTTTTCATTTGTTGTTTATTATTTTATATAGTTCATCTCTCTGTGGTTCGACCCTGGTCTTGCCGGGTTATTTATTACTTCGACACTCCTGTACTTAGGATAAGACATCAATCTTTTGATTGTGTCACTCTACACTTGCATCATGAGTCGTTCCCATTACTAACCCTCCCCCTTTCCTAAATTACCCAAAATGTCCCTTACCCTTCTTCAGAAAGGGAGGTCTATCTATAAGAAAATCATCATCCTTCCTTTTTCCCAATATAGTCTGGCCCTATTAACCCTATTTCATACAAGCCTTCAATGCCTCAGCAGCATCAAAGAGTATATATCAATTTAATTGAATTATGAAGGTAGTATCCAGACTTATTTCGACTTACAAATTCTTTAAAGTGTAAATCTATAATTCTAAGATATTAACCACCTACCTGAAGTCAGTGCTCAACTAGAAGTTCCTTATTGTTGTATAGTCCTAGCGACCTCTCCTGTTACAACAAAAACATTGCATAAATCCCTAAGGTCCTCTTATCAAACTTTCATTTTAAAATCCTTTACTAAATTGTCAAATCTTCACAACTTCTTATAGTCTTAGAACTCTCTCATTATAAACAACATAAATTTAATAAGATAATCTTCATATCCTTTAATATTTCTCATATTGCCAATTTCATAAATTGAAGGAAACATGTTCCTACTCAAAATTCATCCTTCATTAATCACATCATTAATACCATTTTATGATCCGTAATTGAACATTGATTAAATCAATTTAATATATCTCATCCCTTAATTTTGTCCATTGGTCGAAACACCCATCAAGAGGGGGACCATTTGTTTTTTAATTTGTACTTTAATTCATCATCTAAATATTCATTTAACTCTAATAGCATGATTAAACATAAAAATCCAATATCAACACACCAATTCATTCAATTTAGTTGTTTGCATAATGTTTCATACCAAAATTACTCATCAATACATCAAAATATATGTATTCAAACTTAAAACAAGGTAACTTACCACCCAAAATTCAAGAAATTAGTGATAAAAAAAGTTGAAGATGAGTTTTCTCTTTTTCCTCTTTCTCCCATAATTTTGTCATCCCTTACTCCTTTCTTAACATCAAGAAAAAAACCAAACCCTAGCTTAGAATTCTATTAACTCTCCTAGATCACTTCAATTTAACCCTTTTTTGTGTTTATTTTGATGGATTTTGGTAAAACTTTTCAAAAAATCCTTCCCTGTCTTTTATGTTTATGGCTGGCCATTTAAGAGAAAGAATGGCTTCTCCAACAAGCCTTCCTTTATTTATATCTTAAAAAAATTTCAAATTCTCACTATGTCCTTCATTAGTATTTTTTTTTATTTCTGGATAAAATTCTCAAATCCCAACACTTGTTTATAACAAATTTTATCGAGGTTATTACATCATGGTATTTCATTTTTTAATGACCTGTACATAACATTTCACTTCAAACTCCCGAGACTATCATCATTCTATAATAGTCAGGGGTTTATAAAAATATTATTACTCACTTATTTTGTTTAATTATTTTATTATTATTTAAATTTTGGTTCCTAAGTAAAAAAAAATCATTAACTTTGAAATTCCATCTGGAGTTTACAAATACATACCACAAACATAATTAATGTCACTTTGACAACTAAGAACCCTTATTTTTTTGCTAGTTGTAAAACATTTAAATTGAACTTTATTGGCTTTATATTGTCAAGCGTAGTATGTTGAGTTCTCGAATATCATACATGCAACAAAAACAATAAGACTAAATTATTCAGGAGTCTCTAGGATCCTGTTAGATAGATCTAGAGTTGTTTAGAAATTTATTACCTAAAGATTTGATTTTCTTCAACTTTGAATAATTATTTAAAGACTGGGCTGTTATAAACCATAAGTCATCTAATTGTCCAGCCTTCAACGATAATCTACACGAATCGCTAGTAAGAAATCTCTTAAATCCTTATTTATAAGAAAGGGATTGTTATACCTAGAGTGCTAGCTCTCTATTCTGTGACTTACATAGCTTCTTCTTTTTTTGTCTAACATACAACCACCCAAAAATAAGAGGCATGACTTATTATTTATAGAAAAATCTTAAAATCCATATAAATTGATAAAATATCAATTTTTCCCTTGAATAATATCCATATATTAATTCAAGATAATTTTAAAAATTATCCTTACTTAATTTTTCTAGGTCTAAAAATATAATCCCTATATAAATTATATTTTAGTCCTTAATTTTTAAAATATTAGAAAAGTCATTTGTGGTTTGACTTAACTTTTCAATGACCGGTTTCTTAATGTAATGAATATCCTTTCATCAATAATGTTCTGATTTAACATTAAAACATGGAGTATATCTGCCATATTAAATCATGTTTGTTCTCTACACAATAGTCATTGATCATTTGAAAAAGATTTGAAACTCTTTTCAAATCTCATTTCATATTGGCCAAGGATTTCTAAGTCAATACAATTTAAGATCAGATGGAACATTTTTCCTAATTCACCTAGGATGATGGATCCTCTCTTGATCACTTAAGTACCTTTATATAGTTCATACTATACATAATGCCTACCCTTCGTTACCTCGATTAAGATAACATGTAACAGGATCAAAGCATAACATTCTTTATATAAGATAACTTAGTGATCTCAAGTCTAAGGATCATTTACACAACCATAATGTGAGCCTTTCCATAGACATAGGTGGTCTCTTCATATGAACTTCTCATTCAGGTCAGTTTAGTAAACATATCTTATGACAAGCACCTATATATTTGTTTGAAGTATCCCTTACCTCAGCTTATGAGAACAAATGCTTCCTTTTATAAAGAAAAGAACATAATATGTATCAGTCTCTACGACTTTAATGAATATCCAATATTTAAGAGAGCATCGACTAGGAACATTTTAAGAACAATGTTTTGATGCAATAGGAATCCCATAATTACAACAACTTTATAATTTTCTTTGTACAATATTTTTGTCTCATAGACTTCATCTTTACTCTAGATTCATAAATCAAATATTAGATTCATTAATCAAACATTATATGAATATCAAAGATAAATGAGACCTTTATTAATAATAAATATGTATTTACATGAATATAATCATATCACGTGTAACCAACTGATTGGCTATAGTACATATTAAACTATCAATATCTCACTTGCACTAAAGCCAATTGCTCATATATTTAAAATCATATTGCTCTATGTAGCATTAATGCTTCTGCATGGATAATGACTTAGTAAGAGGATCTTATAGATTCTCTTTGGTGGGTACTCACTCTATCTTTACATCTTTCAGTTTATTCATTTATCAAATCAAATAGAATTTCTTAAGTACTTGTTTGGATCATTGATGAGACTTTGGTTTCTTTTTTTATGCAATGGCTCCATTATTATCATAGTACAGGGCAACTAGATCAACAATGCTATGAACCAACCTAGTTCATTGATGAACTTCTTAATCCAAACAACCTTTTTGTTTCCTCAAATGTGAAGGTATACTCTTATTCAGTTGTAGAATCAATTGTACTCTTTTATTTGGAATTCTTCCAACTCAAAACACTACCATTTAGAATAAAATATATATTGACTGGTATTTACTATTTTTCAAACATTTCATTGAAAAAATTTTAATTCAAACAATTTTGAACTTTTGGTTTATTTTCTCTATTGATGGATCCTATAGTTAAATATAGGATACCATTTCCATCATATCTCTCTCAATCTATGTCTTAGAACACATGTCTTTGGAAGGAGGTGTTCTATGCAAAATAGATAAGAATTCAATCTTAGATTCTTTCATGCTAAGCTATTTTAGCATCTAGTCTATATGCATGGATTGAGACAATCTAAGCAACCTTTTAGATCTATAGATCTATTAGGTTTTATTCATTCAGGTGGATCAACTAAGTTCCAAACATAGTTAGTACATAAAGTCCATAGCTTCAAGTCATTTCTTGAAATAAATATCATATATTACTTCCAAGTAATTAGTAGACTCGTTAATTATGAGCAACATGTCATTCACATCTTCTATGAGAGGTCCTTATCTCATTGATGCATGACATTTCCTACTAAATTTATAGAGATTTTGTGTTTTTAAAGGTTCAGGCTAACATCAATTGTTTTAGCCTTGGAATATATTTTATTTGGATGTAGTGTTCTATGACGTGTAGAGAATCTCATTATCTTTTAGATAATCCTTGAAATATTTGGTCAAATATTAGTCATCTTAATCCAATCAAAGTTTCTTAATACTTATTTCAATCTGTATTTCAATTTTATTGCAGTTTATATTGAACCTAAGCATATTAAATTTAGGTATATACAAATCATTCATATAATTACCGGATCCATAAAAACATCATTATTATAGAATAAAATAAAAACAACATTTGTCCTCAATAATAAATTTAAATCCATTTAATACTAAATAAAATGAAAACAATTTCTTAAAATATTGGAAAAAATAACAATTATGAAGTTCTAGTATCAACTCATTAGGCAAAACAAAATAAATAGTTCCTATAACTAATGCATAATTAGTTCCTACAGCTAATGCAATAACCCTTGCTTCATTACTGAGTTGTAGGTACATTTTACCTTCAACTAATCTTCTACTTTTTTTAGTTGCTACATGCAATTGCAAATGTGAAAATCACATTTGGTATCCAATGCCCAAGAACTATAATGCAAAGTAGTATGATATTTTTCAATTATAAACATGCCTAAAGTAGAAGCTTCATTAAGCTTCTTTGCCTTCACGGTTGCAGGCATTCCTTGCAATTCCTCTAATGTTTTTCTTTGACACAATGATAACAAGTGCCCTTGTCTTTCTTAATGCCCCAAGTAAGTTTGTTTGCTTTAGAGACAGCACCCTTATTTTCCCATCCGTGTTTTTACACATTCTAGAATACTAAAGTAGAAGAACTAGGCATTTTTCCTTCTTAAGGGCCCTTTTAGTAGTCTTAAGCATATTAAACAATTCTAGCAATGTACTATCCAACTTGTTCATGTGATAGTTCATAATGAATTGTGAAAAGCATTGGGGTAATGACTGCAAGACCAAGTCAACATTTAACTCAAGATCGGTGACAAAACCCAATTGATCTAATTTCTCAATATAGCTAATCATTCTCAGAACATGGATGTTCATTAAAGAACCCCCTATCATCTTGCAGCAAAATAATTCCTTGAAGGTCTCATACCTCTTAATCATATTGGCATCATCAAACAATTATTTGAGATGCATAATCATAGTATGAGAATCCATATTCTTATGTTGCCTTTGAAGTTCAAGTGACATACTGGCTAACATCTCACATGCAGCTTGTTCATCATCATCAATGACACGATCAAAAGATTGATGTCTTATCTCAAGTGCAGGAGTATCGAAGTAATAAATAACTCGATAAGGTCGGGGTCGAACCACAAGGAGGTGAACTATATAAAATTATAAACAATAAATGAAAAGGAGTTGAAGAGAACTTTTGAGGTGTGATATTGATGTAAGGATTAAACAAGGATAAAACAATTGTCAAGGTTAGAAGATCCACTAATGGTATTTTAAATAAGTATAGTATAAACTCTTTTTATTACTCAACTGGAAACCACACACAAAGGAGGTTTCAATCGGATTATAAATTATTAACATGATTATATTAATTATCTTATTTGAGTAATGTCAATACTTGTAAATGTGGTCAGGTATTCATAGAGATAACTTATGTTAACAACAAATCAAGTTTCTTTCATAGCACAAGTGTCGGTTATACCATACAGTATGCTATGAAAGTGCCAAGTATTTGTTGTACCAAGGGTTCTACAACACAAATCTAGATTAATCATTTAACAAGTAAGGTATTAAGAGTAAATAAGATAACAAATACAAAACAAGTTAGTATCAAACATTAAAGTCTATGTTGAGTTTATATTATACTAATTCTTACACCATTAGTGTACCCTTTTCACCCTGACAAAATTAACTTAGCCAAACATAATGAAGAAGAAAAACATAAATAAACAATATAAGAACATAAACATGATATAAGTTAACTAAATATAGTAAAGGAAATGAAAAACATAAACAAAAGATTAATATAACATAAAATAAAACTTGAACATTAGAAAATACAAAGAAAGATAGTGATCTTGATCTGAACACCAAGGTGTCTAAATGTAACATTTAACTCAAGATCCATGACAAAACTCAATTGACCTAATTTCTCAATATAGCCAATCATTCTCAAAACATGGGTGTTCATTGAAGAACATCCTATCATCTTGCAGCAGAATAATTCCTTGAAGGTCTCATACCTTTCAATCATACTGACTTCATCAAACAATTATTTGAGATGCATAATCATAGTATGGGAATCCATATTCTCATGTTGCCTTTGAAGTTCAAGTGACATATTGGCTAACATCTCACATGCAGCTTGTTCATCATCATCAACATGACATTAATGTTCATTCCTAACTTACTCTTTAGCATCCTCAGCAGGGGCATTTATAATTGGATTTTCTAGAATAGACAACCTTCTTTCTTGCTTGAGAACAATTTTTACATTTCGATGCTAGTCTAGGAAATTTGGTCCGGTCAATTTGTTAGCATCAAATATGCTTCGTAAGGATATGTTACTACTCATTTAAAATACCAACCTTATTATATAAAGATAGAGAGTATTTGTTTCATACATACATATTTAAATTCCAAATTTAAATAAGATCTTTAATTCTAATTTATTCTCCCATTATTTTCTTGCAAAATTAATAGTCCTCCCTATTAATTTGGGAGAACTCACTTAGATTTTTCTAGTGAGCTAGGATCTCGTTTAATTTATTTGACCTTGAGTGACTTAATAAATCAAAATAAATTTAATTAGATAGATAACATAGGTTATCAATCACATCTCTATATGACTCATGGATTAGTTAGGTGAAAACTCTTTGTCTAAACATATCTTAAATGTTTCGCCTAACACATGCCTCTAACCTCATATGATCATGAGTAACTCATCCAAATCAAATAGGTTAGTTAAGTAGAACCTAATTTTATAGCATTAAATATATTCAATTAACGATAACCTTGAGTAACTCAACAAGTTATCCAGGAATAAAACTTTGCTTCTATGCATATAAAATTGGAAGGGAACTATTCATGTTCCCAACATGCACTTAATATATTAATGAGGTATTTATTATCAATTAGTTAGATCTTATACATAACATGTATAACAGATATACATTTTATACATAACAATTTATATATAAACATACACTCCTAGCATGCCATTGTAATTGGATAATTATGGACATGTCTAAGCTAATTCCCTTGAGTCATTGAAGGGAATTAGATGGTCAAATCATAAGTAGCTGTAGAAAGTCTTCATAAGTCCATTGCAAGCAATTCGATTGTAGCCTTCATCACCATTTCTTTCTTCGTCTTGGATTACATAATAATTTTCTATATAAATTCCTACAATTCTAAATTACATAAAATTTACATAATTAATTAAGAAATCTCGAGTTACATTCGAGAAGAATTAGATGAGAAAAGAATTGCAACCTAGAACAAAAAATAGAAATACGACAGGACATACAAGCCCTATTTAATAAAAATTCCAATCATTCAACTATTAAATAAAAGCATAATCACATTGGTCTTTAATATTAACAATCACTCATCATGCATAAAACATTTTAATATGCATAATTAAAAATATATTGCATGTTATTCTAATTATTGGCCTTATGTACAATTGAAAATAATATTTCTAACACTTAGAAATATTCAATCAAATCCAATTTGAAAATATCCCAAACAATTTTTTTAATTTTTGCTTCAAAAACTCTTATTAAAAATTAATTAAACAATTTAATTCATTCTTAATCCTATTAGAAAAATTAATTCTATAATTAATTTAATTTAGGGTTTCAATTTTAATATAAAATTATTATTTTTTATATGAAGGGCTAAAATTATAATTCCAGCTCTAAATATACCAAAAATTGATTAGATATAAGTCTCAGAGGTATATACATAATTCTACCCCTAAAAACCCTAATCTAAATAGTAGGGGTAAAATTGTAATTTTTTCCCTGTCATCTTCTTCTTGCTATTGTCGGCATGGTTAGACCACGCTAGTGGCAGCCTTTAGTAGCGGCACTAGTACTCCCACTGCACCTGGTGACAACGCAGGGTAACAGCCCCCACGCAGCCCTAGTCTGGCGATGTTGGGCCTTCTGCCAAAGGTGACTGGTTGTGCATGTAGCAAAGCCAGGCACGCCAGCGATGCTGGCGCCACTACTTGTGTCTATTGTAGCCACCTAAAACCAGTTTTAAAAAATTAGTGGTGAATTCCAGCCAAATTTGGCTAGAATAGTAACCAGAAAGAATAATGAGAAAAATTATTTTTCGGAAAAATAAATTTGCATATAAATTTAATTCGCAATTAACGTCATTAACAATTAAAACATGCAATCAACAACTCTAATTGTCTAATGAAGGCTCGGATGCCACTGTTGGGTTCTCGAATATCATATATGCAGAGAAAACAGTAAAACAAAATTATTTGGGAGTCCCTAGGATTCCGTTAGACAGATATAGAGTTGTTTAGAGATTTATTACTTGAAGATTTCTTCTTCTTCAGCTTTGAATAATTATTTAAATGATGGGTTTCCACAAACCACAAGTTGTCCAATTATCCGACCTCCAACAGTAATCCACACGAACCACCAGTGAGAAATCTTCTACATCCCTATTTAGGAGAGAGAAATTGTTACACCTAGAGTATTAGATCTCTATTCTGTGACATACATAGTTTTTCTGTCTAACAGATAACCACACAAAAATAAAAGGCATAACTTACTATTTATAGCAAAATCTGAAAATCTCTATAAATTAACAAAATATCAATTTACCACTTGAATAATATCCATATATTAATTCATGAAAATTTTAGAAATTAATTCAATCAAGTCCTTACTTAATTTTTTTAGGTCTATAAATATAATCTTTGTATTAATTATATTATGGTCTTTAATTTCTAAAATATATTTTAATTAAGGTATACTTAGTTAAATCATTTTAATTTAATTTTTTACTAATAATTTTTAATATGTATAACTTATTAAAATTTTAGTATTCTAGCCCAAATATTAATATGTATAATCTTTTAATATAATAATATCATATCTAACCCCACGGAATTATAAAGCGATGAAACACGCTCACCTTTTTATTGAAAATAGATTATACGCTAACTGTCGGGAGTTTTGGCATGTTTCAGGGGCATCTACCTCCACTCCATTTTCTTAGGAGAGCTCTTGACGTGTAATGGCATATTCCAGATCTATGTAAAATTGAGCAAAGACTAAACCTGCATTACAAAACTCAAATGGCCAATTAAATAGACAACAAAAATTATGCCTTAATGACATAAAAAACTCATTGAGCCTAGGCTCATCTAGTGGACCAACCAATCAAGTTCTCATGTCTCATAAAATACTAAATTTTGAAACTTATATACAAAAATTTGGTATGTGAAAAGACAAGAATATCTTTTTTGAAGGTACAATCCTTCGGGTTGTGAGTATTTTACAGGAACATCAGATTATACTGCTAACCAACCTTTCAATTGGAAATCTTGCTGAAAAGTATCTGTGCACCATATTGAGGCTGCAAGCTTATAAAGAGCATTGGAGCGTGAACATAGGTTGGGGATACTATGAAAGAGTAATGTTTGATGAGCATAGCTAGGACAATTTTTGCCTCAACAATGGCTAAATTTTGACCAACACAAATTCTGGGGCCTATCCCAAATGGGAAAAATGAAGCTAAGTAATTTCGAGACTCATTAAATCTCGAGGGATTGAATTCACTGCCATCTTCTCCCCATATATCAGTATCATGATGGACAGCAGTCAAGGATAAATAGATTTGAGTGCCAGCATGAATGTCCAGGGTCCCAAGCTTAACCTTTTTAGATGCTTGTCTCATCAACATAGTAGCTGGAGGGTAGAGCCGAAGTGTTTCATTGAGTATCAAGTTAACCTGCAAGATAAGGAACCGGGATATTAACAAAAAGAAATTTAGAATTATTATGATGTAGAAGAGCAAAACTACACCCTTTTTAAATTCTTACAACTCTGTCAGGCTAGTATTCTAAGCTTACAATCTTGAGATCGTTTAAATTCTCTGCCACTGGAAGATCATTCCCTCCACAGACAGAAAACACTTCTTCCCTTGCTTTGTTTTTGCCATTCTTGATGTAATGCTAAGAGGATAAGCGACCAAGTCAAAAGATTGGCAGTAGTTTCCTTTCCTGCAAAATAGAAGGTATTGCATTCATCTATAATCTCCTGTACCCCTAACGTATCTTCCTTCGCTTTGTTGGGGATTCCGGCTCCCCTGCGCGGACCGGTGATGTTCTGATAGTTGTCTATTGAAGGCTAAGCACACTGACACACAATATTTAACGTGGTTCGGCAAATCGCCTACATCCACGGGAGAGGTACATATTATTAGAGATAGAGAAAGGATACAATACATATACATGGAGGAGGAGGATCACATCCACTCTACTCAACTCCTAGCTCTCATTATGCACTTGCAGCTGCTGCAATTGCAGCAGCTATTGCAGCCACTCTCTTCTTCTATTCTCTCTTATTCTCCTCACAATCTCTCTAATTTTGCTGCTCTCTCCCGGTGCCTATTTATAGGCTTCAATGGCAGCTCCTCTTGCTTATTTGTCAACAATGGTGGCCACCAACTTCAGCTCATCTTCAACAATGGTGGCCGCACCAGCAGCCCTTTTTGACTCTTTGACAATGGCAGTCATCCTCTTCTAGAAGATAGGTTGCAGATGCTGCCACATAAGTGGCAATATCCCAACAATCACCCTCTTGTCATTTATGTGGGCAATTGTTCTCTTGCTTCTTCAGCACATGCTTGCATTCTGCAGCTCTTCTAAGCTTACCATTCTGAGAGCGTCTTTGACCAAGTTTACAGGTACTTGCCAAACCTTTCAATCACCAGAGTCACCAAAGCACCCCTTTGCTCACTCCAAATGATCACTTCAACCAGATGGTTTATCACATCTCATCTGAAGAGTGTTAACGCTTGTCTCTGGAACAACATTCCCCTTCAAGCATATCAACCATGCTTGGTCCGGAATGATTTATCAAGCCTCACATCAAGGCTTACGTCAACATGCAAAGTTGGCATGCCAAGGCAGCACCCAGTCAATTGACACATCAGCACTATGGGACCCACCTACCACGTCATCAGCCGCGAGCCGAGCTGAGATGAGCCGAGCCGAGTTTGAGCCGAGCCGCGAGCAGAGGGATAGGATCCAGTGTAGCTGATCCTAGGTGCAACCGGATCTAAGATTGAAATCCGGGTCGTTCATCAGGCCAGAATTTATGATCAAATCTTAGCCATCTGAAATGCAATTTGGATGATTTCAAACTTGTTTCCAGCTAATTTGATCGTTCCAGATGCAATGGTACGGTTTGATCATTGAGATTGAGACTAAAAGTGGTGGTGGTGAATTAAGAAAAGAGATTGCCCGATCAAGAGGCATCTGAAAGTCATCATGGTGGTCGATAGAGATGAAGAAGAAGAAGGTGCACATATTTACCCAATTACATGTGCTGAACTGCTAAATGGAGAGATTTTTTAGTTGCTGAATGAAGGTAAAATTGGAACACTCTAGACACCCGATCAAGTGGATGATTTGAGGTGGAGAGTGGAAATTGACGAAGACCAATCTTAACGAATCTAAGCATTGGTAGTCTCGCCAGATGTTGAGAAATCAGGTATAAAACCAAGATACCCCAGATCACTTGTAAAGGAAAGCCGCAACAAAGCTAGCAAATGGTTGTATATATGGAAAGACAGTACGGTGGATAGATATGGCCTAAGAAGTTCTGTCTAGGAGATTGGGTTTTAAGCGGGACTAATGTGACCCCTTCAATCTTTCCTGGGAACTTGCTTAGTGGAAGGATTATCCATACGGTACTATTTTCGTATATATAGTAGTTTGTAATGAAACGATTGAAAACTAGCAAGACGACGGCACAAGGGAACAGTTGAGTTCTGTATGTTCAAGGATCTGATGGAGTGGTGATTTCTCCAAAGAAGTTAGATTCGGTGACTGTGATTTCTCGAAGGGAGAATTAATTAAGACCCTGATAATGGAAGAGAAATACAGCAAGGGGATAAAGATTGGCACCCTATTTTGACTTGGATAGGTGTTGTAACAGTTTGAGCTACTGTCAAACATAAGCAAAGAATAGGGAGAAATCTGGAGAACAGAAATTGCACGAGGGCACATGGATATTGTGCAGGAGTACTCGTGATTCAACGAGGTACTGTAATGAGACAACAAGTGCAAGGAGAAAAAGTTTTCCCATATGAAGCTCAGAGCAGAGACTGTGTAAAAGTTGTGTACGATGTGAAGTCTCTTGTGCTCTTGATGAAAACAACAGGCGAGGACCTTTCCAATGCATGCAAGGATGGAAAGATGAGCTATTGCAGAAGCGCCTAATTAAGGGGGTGCAAATGCCTGTGATAAAAGGCGACCGCCTATGATGAAAGGCGAAGACACCAAAGAGAGTTGGTGTAGGTGGAGCTATCAAGCGCGATGACAAATGACGCAGAAGCTCCAAACATAGAAAATGAGATGGAAAATTGCGAGGAGTATACCGCAACTCTCTCTTTCTATATGATCAGTGGCAGTGATCTCTCCCATAATCCACATGGTGGTAGAGAATCTTAGAGCCACATTGAAGCATTTTCGATGAAGGAGGATGAGACCGCCCCATGACAACGGGCGAAGACACCTTAGAGAAGGTGTGAGGGCCATGAAAGGAGCCCAATTCAGAACGCCCCAAAGCCAATGTGATGGCTAGATATGAGTGGACAGGTGTATGGATAACCAATGAAATGGCTATAATGAGTATGGAGACAAATGCAGGATTGACTTTCATGGATATTACCCCTAGGCTAAAGATCGATGAGCTAGATAACATTTGCCTTGGACAATAAGTGGATGACTTGTAGAGCATTAAGACGCGACTGCTAGGAATGCGCAGAGGACATACGCAAGTTCCGGGAATAAGTTGACTCTTGTCAAGCTGGTGAGCTCGGTAATGGCATTGTAATACTCAGAGTATGAAGACAGATATGGATCAATCTTTAATGGGCTGCCCCAATGGTTAAAGGTGGAGAGCTACCTAGACTCTTAGGACTAAGAGTGAGAGACTCACGGAGAAGTAAGGCGTGGTTCCTAGGGTGGAACAAAGGACAGACGCAACTCCAGGATGAGTAGATTCTTGGAAGAGTGGTGAGCTCGTGATCACATTGAAATACTCAGATAATGACTATCGCACCTGGAAATAGATATTTCCATTTGAAGGGGTGTTGTAAGCCTTGATATGAGGCTTGATAAATCATTCCGGACCAAGCATGGTTGATATGCTTGAAGGGGAATGTTGTTCCAGAGACAAGCGTTAACACTCTTTAGATGAGATGTGACAAATCATCTGGTTCAAGTGATCCTTTACAGTGAGCAAAGGGGTGCTTTGGTGACTCTGGTGATTGAAAGGTTTGGCTAGTACCTGTAAACTTGGTCAAAGACGCTCTCGGAATGGTAAGTTTAGAAGAGCTGCAGAGTGCAAGCATGTGCTAAAGAAGCAAGAGGATAATTGCCCACATAAATGGCAAAGAGGGTGATTGTTGGGATATTGTCACTTATGTGGCAGCATCTGCAGCCTATCTTGTAGAAGAGGATGGCTGTCATTATCAAAGAGTCAAAGAGGGCAGCTGGTGCAGCCACCATTGTTGAAGATGAGCTGGAGTTGGTAGCCACCATTGTTGACAAATAAGCAAGAGGAGCTGTCATTGAAGCCTATAAATAGGCACCGAGAGAGAGCAGCAAAATGAGAGAAATTGTGAGGAGAATAAGAGAGAAGAGAAGAAGAGAGTGGCTGCAATGGCTGCTGCCATTGCATCAGCTGCAAGTGTAGCAATGAGAGCTAGGAGTTGAGTAGAGTGGATGTAATCCTCCTCCTTTATATATATGTATTGTATCATTTCTCTATCTCTAATAATATGTACCTCTCCCGTGGATGTAGGCGATTTGCCGAACCACGTTAAATATTGTGTGTCAGTGTGCTTAGCCTCCAATATGCAACTACCAGAACATCACCGGTCCGTTAGGGGGTGCAGAATCCCCAACACCCTTCCTGATTTTTATATGAAGACATGAGTGAACTAAGTAGATTCCTTGAATTTTCTCTTGCTCTGCTGTTATTCTTGATCAGCATTCTTATCGCTTCACGAGTTTCATTCTCTAGACTCCTCCTCTCTGTGTTCTTCTTAGTAGGCACGAACCTGCACAGATAATAAAACAAACCTTTCATTCTGGTTTCTTTTAGTAGTATTATAATTTGTGGCCAAATGAAAGGATAGTAATAACCTGAACCCTGGAATGTAGACACTTCTCAGAGCTTGAGAAACTAAATGCATTTGTTGTTCCTGTAATGTAAATATGCGCTTCCCTTCTTCATAACTGCTTCCAAAAGCAGTTCTGGATATAATATCTGCTGAGAGGTCATGAAGTTCTTTATGCACATCCATCTCAAACTCATCTCTCGCTCCTCTTATTCCCTCCCATTTCTATAGCATCTTGGCAATGCTTCCCACAATTTCTGGAACCCAACCCTGTCAAATAGTTTTTGGTGTCAGCAGTTTGATGAAATTTGGATCAAATTTGCAAAGATTATGAGGAACAATAAGGACTGCAAAAGGTTTTACATGCTTGGATGAGTGTGATTCTGAACCTCTAATGGTTAGGAACTCTATTCCTAACTCTTAAGGGGTTGGCTTAAGAGGTATATTTCCACCCTGAACTTGTTGAGTTGAATACTTAGGATTAGCATTGCGAGTGATTTATTTAAAAGACTGATACAAGGAGTGTGTTTTTATGACCATCCCAAATTACTTCTTCGATGTTTCATTCGGTCACGTGGACCTATCAAGACCGGTAGAGAACCCAAAGTATTCGAGCTCAATGTGTAATAAATACTCGCAAACATGTCTACAATGATAATGAGCCCAATACAAGAATTGACGAGCTTACAAGCTTACCTTAACCCGCTCCATGTTAAAAGCTTGGTTTGTGATCCTTCTATGTAGAGCCCATTTATCACTATCAAGCCCTCCTCCAAACAGAACTTTTGATTGCGGGTTAAACGGAATCTTCTCAAATGACCCACTTGTATTCATTAGAATCTCCTTAATCATATCTGGATCGGACATAGCCAATCTAGGCTTGGATCCAAACCAGTAGAGGAAAGTCTTCCCATACTTGCGTGACCACTCGTAGTACAGTGGAGCCACACGGTGAAGAATATCATGGTTGATACATGTTGACTTTGACTCTGCTGCCGCAGCAAATAAACGGCGGATCTCTGCCGAGTTGCCGAAAATGATCTTGTATTTAGGGCCACTTATGCCTTGTTTCTTGAAATGGGTTTGGATTCTTAGAGGAACCCATATCAGTGAGAGAGTGAGTTTCAAGATGCAAAAAAAGCAGCAAGAGGATCAGAATTAGAAGAAGAGAAGGCATGGTGAAATACTGAATCCAAACAGAAGAGATCAGCAATGGACAGAAGAGAGAGAGAGAGAGAGATCAAAAGGAGGGTTTAAAGTGCTAGTTGAGGTTGCTTATTATTTATTTGCGTAGTTGAAAACTAGAATATATTATTTTTGTATTGTATTGGTGATCAGTTTCTTATGGTGACTTTCGTTGAAAAACTTGAAACCATAGGGCTACGTAAGGTGTCGATTACGGGCAGAAAGTCGGGAACAAGCAAAAATCTATTGTTCAAGAAAGGCCATGGGATTAGTGGAATGCGTAGATCATGTGAAGAAGTGAAGCCGATCAACGGTTATTTATTACAGTACACTCTTTAAAAAAAACCTCGAGTTCTCGAGCGAGCCTTTATTGCATCATGTGAAGATGTAAAATTTGACAAAAGCAACAGTGGGCCACCGGCAAGCCAGAATTTTATGAATGGATTCACATTGGAACTTCAATCCATTGGTTATAAAAGTCAAAAGTTTGGTGCTTTTTTTTTTTTTTGTGGCCTTTGCCGCTGGAAAAAACTGGATTTTGATGTCAACATAATTGGATTAAGGCTCGAGCTCAGTGAAAATGACAGTCAGGATAATTGATCAAAATTTTGAAATTCTTCACCGAATTGCTTTGGCTGGATGACGATACTCGAAAGAGCTGATAAGCTATAAGGAAATTATTTTTGGCATATGGTGATATGCTAGATTCTACAATAATTTGGTTAAGTAATCAGCCGAACCTAATATAAATTAAATTTGATGGTATATTAGACCCAAGACAATACAAGTCTGGCAAATTATCAAACCCAATACGTTTGGGTTTTAGCAATCTACTAAAACCAAGAAAACATCGGTCTGATGTTATACTAGACCCCAAACACTTGGGTTTGGTGATAAGCCAAATCTAGTGTATCTTGGATTGGTGATATGTCAAATCCAAGCAACTTGAATTCAGTTGTCAGCCTAAGAAAACATGAGTCTGACAAATAAAGTATGGTGAATATAGTGTTTCTTTTAAGGAACTAAAAGCCCACCTCTCATCCCCTAAAACTTTTGTCCCAACCTAGAGAGGGTGAAGATCTCTTCCTTTTGTTTGGGAGTGTTAGACTTGGTTGTAAGCATTGTTATGGTTTAAGAAGACAAAAGGGTGCAACACCTAGTCTATTTTTCAAGTCGAACCCTTCATGACGCAGAAACTAGATATTTGAATGTGGAGAATGTGGCCATTGCTTTGGTGAGTGCTTCTAAGAAACTCAAGCCATACTTCCAAGCCCACTAGATCATCATACTCTTAGGCCAGCCCTTGTGATAGATCCTCCACTAGCCAGAAATGTTTGGACAACTAGTGAAATAAACCATTGAACTGGGAGAATTTTAACTTCAATACAAACATCGACCAACCATAAAGAGTCAAGCCTTAGAAGACTTTATTATTAATTGTACTTTTGAGAATTTAAGGGATATATCTAAACTACAATCTTCAATTGTAGCTTTTACTACACTAGATGTGCCAATAGAACAACCACTACAAGCCCCCGCTTGGAACTTGTATGTTGATGGATCCTCCAATATCAATGGAAGTAGAGTTGGAATACTATTGATCAGTCTGAATGAGCAAGTCTTTGAATATAGGGTTCGCTTTGAATTATTAGCTATAAATAATGTGTCAAAATATAAAGCTATCATGGCTAGATTATGTCTGGCAGAAGCCCTAAATGCATATCATATGCAAGTTCACAGTGATTCCCAGCAAATGATGGATCAATGTCAAGGAATAAATTAGGCCAAAGAACCTACAATGCAGCTATATCTTTAGAAAGTTTTACTTCACTTAAGAAATGAAAACAGAGAAATTTCAGTCACTCGCATCTCAAAGAGATGACAATCAATGGGCATATCTCTTATTAAATGTAAACACCCAACAAAAAAAAAAGTAAAGCCAGAAACGACTCCATTGTCACTACTGATTTCTGAATTGGCAGCGACATAGTTTTCGTTGCCGATTTCTGAGTCAATAGCGATGCAGTTTTTGTTGTTGATTTCTAAGTCGGCATCAACGCAGTTGTTGATGATGATTTCTGGGTCAATGGAGGTTGGGTGTGCTGACAAATCCATGCGTTTTGTAAAACCCCAACAAAAATTTAGTCTTGGACCGACCCATGTTAAAAAGAATTGAGGAGTATGGACCGGTCTACTCTAAGGGGAAGTGTGAGGGAGCAGAACCGACCTACTCTAAATGGGAACTATGAAGGATATGACCAGCCCTAGGATGAACCAAATAAGGATAAGAATAAAAGTAATGTTCAAGTAGAATAGAAGTAAACTCTAAAAAAAATGAGAAAAGTAATGTTCTTGCACCTTAACTCAAAGATCTATAACTAAATGAAAAGATTCAAGTAGAATAGAAGATGAAAGAAAATGGGTGCAAACCTTTTACAAAACAATCATGAATGACTTTGAATGTGTGAGCTTAGAAGGAAGGTCGGCCATAGTGAAGGCTGGACAAAACACAAATTTAAGGTGACGAAATGCATGGATTGTGACCTTGTTGGAACCTTAGACCCTACTGAAATCAAAACTGGAAGCGTATTGGTGTTAATGGCGTAAATTTCTGCTTGTGTTTAATGAAATTGTATGATAATATGTTAGGATGATGTTGTGCAGAATTATGTTGTCTTTAAACCTTGAAGAGCATGTTAAAACTGAAAAACAAAGACCATGTTAGGTTGATACCCAAATTCTATTTGTGATTGATGAAATTGCATGTTTATGTACCATGTGAATGAAGGTATGATTGTGTATGCTGACGATCTCAGCGTCAGCTGTGAAATTGTATTGCGTTGATGATTTCTGAGTCAACAGCGACTTAGTTTTCATCAATGATTTCTAAGTTAGTTGTAAACCATGTATGCTGATGATTTCAATGCCAAATGCAAAACTGTTTTGTGTTGACAATTTCTAATTCAGCAGCGACTCAATTTTCATCAACGATTTCTACATCAGCAATGGCATGCGCGCGCTAGTGATTTCTGCCGAATAAGGGCCACCAACGAACCAGTTTCACTGATGATTCTGTGTTCCAGCGAATCAATTTGCTAACGAGGTTGCGTCCCCAGCGAACCAGTTTCGTTGACAATTCTGTGTTCTAGCAAGTTAGTTCACTAACGAGTTTACATCACCAGCATACTAGTTTCACTAAAGATTCTGTGTTCCAGTGATTCATTTGCTAACGAGTTTCCGTCCCCAGCAAACAAGTTTCGCTGACAACTTTATACTCTAGCTAATCTGTTCCCGAATGAGTTGCGTCACCCACGCATCAGTTCGCTGATGATTTTGTGTTCTAGCGAATTAGTTCTCTACTGATTTTGTGTTCCAACAAATCAATTCGCTCATGCGTTTGTGTCCCCAGCGAAGCAGTTTCGCTTGAGATTTTATGCTCCAGTGAATCAGTTCGCTTACGAGTTGGAATCACCAACGAACCAGTTTTGTTAGGAATTATATGTTCTAGTGAACTAGTTCGCTGACGAGTTTGCGTCACTAGCAAACCAGCTTCGCTGTCAAATTCTGTGTTTTAGCGAATCAGTTCACTGACGAGTTTGCGTCACCAACGAACCAGATTCGCTAATGATTCTATGTTCGAGCAAATCAATTCACTGACGAATTTACGTCACCCACGAACCAGTTTTGCTGATGAATTTCTATAGCAGATTACATATCAAAAATGGTTCGATGATTAAAGTGATTGTATTGTATGATTGTAATATGTTGAACACTCCAATGTGAATATGTTTATTCTTGAGATATGTGTTTTTACTCATTTTTTAGCCCCATGTGCTGGAGATGGTGTGTACCTTTTTTGAACCGAATGCAGGAGTTTAACTCATGTTTGCTAGAAGATTAACAAAAGCGGAGAAGAAAGAAATGTTTTTCGAACCCTGTTTCAGCTGTTTTCTGTCCTCTTTATCCTCCCTATTTGCTGCCAAAATCATTAGTTTTCTTAGACTGATTAGGAGTCTTTATAATGCTAAATTCATTCCTTCTTTATCTGGTCTTTAAGGTTGGATAAATCCCTCAGAATTTGCACTAAAAAAACTGATTATGCTCTTGTCGTAATTTTTTGTTCCAACTTAGGCTTTGATTCTGACTTGGTTTCGTGCAATCTCTGACCATCTCAGCTATATTCTGTCACTCATGACATGTTGAAGAATTGACCTACACCTTTATTGGATCCTAGGGCTCACTGTTCTTATGGCAGACTCTCAGTCAAATTGGGATGCTTGGCATTGTCAGTTTCTTGAATCAGATTAGGAGATCCTTTTGACCAACCAGATTGCAACCAGATTCTGTTCTTCAAAATGAATTTATCTCATTTTGAATCCTTCATGAAAGTTGTAGACCTGTATGCATAGATGATTTAGGTTTTTGAATCTTCTGATTTTGATATCAGAAGCTCAAGATATTTCCATGTAAATATCTAATGAGAAAGCAGAGAATCTTGCCGCGAGAAATGTTTCAGCTCGAGTTTTTACAATTCTGTTCTTCAAAACGAATTTATCTCACTTTGAATCCTTCATAAAAGTTGTAGACCTGCACGCGTAGATGAATTTGAGTTTTTGAATAGCCCAATTTCAATACCAGAAGCTCAAGATATTCCCATTTGAATATCTAGCATGAAAGTAGAGAATCCTGCTGCGAGAAGGATCCTGACCTGAGTTTGCCGGTCTGATTCAAGGGACCTGATTTATTATTTCAAGAATTTATCAGGTTAATTAAAGACCAATTTTAAACTTTGAAAATTAATTGATTTCGTTGAAGGAATTGAAAAAATAGGGACTGGATCAGAAAAAATCATAATAATGTCTAGCTAATATCAAGAAAGCAATATATCAAGGAGATAATTACTGAATCATATATAATTACTGCAATATAAAATATCATAGATATAGGATTTGATTGGTGCTGGTTATGAAAAATAATTACTGCAATATAAAATACCATAGATATAGGATTTGTTGGTGCTGGTTATAGAAAACAATCTCTGCAATAATTATTGCAATATTTTCTTGAATAGCACGTGTAGAGATTTCTATATAAGTAAACCTCCAGCCATATGCAAAAGATGGGGGCAGAGAGACAAGGAAAATTGAGGAAAAACACACAAAAAAACCCTAAACCAAAACTCATCTTTACCAAGCCAGTCGTCCACATCTTCTCTCGGTCCCTGATCTCCATTTTTTTCTCCCTCACCTGAACTAGCCAAAGTCGCCTCTCACACACTAGCCACTACTACCATCTCCATCTTCCCTACAGAACCAAAAGCGCCCCCCCCCCCCCCCCCCCACCCACCTTGCCTTTGCTAAACAAACCAGAGAATCATCTCTCACCCAAACACCACCTCCCTGTCTCTTTCTTCTCTCTCACTAAAACCAGTACGCCTTGACCGACCTCCACTGTTTTCCTTATTTTTTCCCCTCCGTTACACAGCCTCCTATCCTTCCTTCTTTGCTGTTGTTTTCCCTAGCAAACCCTGAGACCCAGCGCTCTCCCTCTCACAGACGTCACTGCTCATTCCCCTTTCTCAGCCAAAACTTTCCCTATGCACACAAGCTTCCCTTCTCCCTTCAATCGAACACTCTCCCCTCCCTTTCTCTACACAGAAGTCACCTCTCATTTTCCTTTGCCAGCCAGCCATTTCAGCTCCTTTTTCTTCTCCCTTTCCCCGCTGGTACCCATTCCATCTCTCGTCCAGCCCCCTCTCTTTTAGCCAAAACCAGAGAAACAAAGTCTCACCGAGAGACCCCGTAAACACCAGCCCTCAGTCCCCTTTCTTACCATGAGCATGCACCAGCCATAGCAGCAACAATAACCATCTCTTCTCATTAGAGACAAGACGAACGCGAATGAGAGGAAGGATGAGCAGAAGGAAAGAACATAAATAGACGAAAACACAAAGAGACTAACCAGCACACCTTCATCATCGCCTTCGTCCCTTCATTTTCTTCTCCAGTTTCTTCTCCTCTAGCGGTGCGACTTTTTCTTCCATAGGCACGTTGAGCTCTGGAAAGCAATAATAGCACCTCCTCCTTCTGCACCAACAACATTCACACCAGTAGACCAACGGTGCAACTTCTTCTTCGCCAGCACAACAATCTCTTCACTAGCGTTTCTCAACAGCCCAATCGTCTTGCACCAGCTACAACCATGGAGTCATTGTCAGCCCCGACAGCCATCACTAACTCACAGCCTCTCAACCATCAGGAATGGGTATTAGCCGAAGTAGCAGCCCAACAGTGAGACCAGTTTCATCCTGGTCGACACCACCCATTGTCTTCATCCCCTAGCACCAGCTTCGTCCCTGCACCAGGTAAGCTTTTCTCGTCTCTATGCATGCATAAACTTAATTCACTCTGTTACTGTGCATATGAATTTTAATTCACCAATAACTGTTCATGTATGCAGGTCTCCTGCTGGCAGAATCGGTTACTGGTTTGAGCCGGTAACCGGGTTGAGCCTGGCTGTATCCAGTCCAGCCCATATGGTTGGGTTAGATCCAGTCCAAAAAATATTAAAAAAAAAGTTTTTGTTTGGCTTTGAGGGGCCATCCTTGATTTTGTTTTTGGACTGTTCGGTTTTCTTGTAAATTTTGAGAATATATGCGCATGGTTTGTTGTCTTTAATTGCGATTAACTATGATGCTTATATTTTTGATAAAAAAAATATAAAAATATTTTTGTGTGTTGCATACAGCCAATACCCTAACATATTTTGAATTTCTTTTTTAAAAAAAAACAAATATTCAAAGTTTAAAAAAAATGAGTTTTAGCATGGATTTCTTAACATAAAAAATATCTATATTTTCTTGCATTCTGGATTTTACAACATGTTTGTAAAACTCCATAGGATATTGGTCAATATTCCAAAAAAATACAAAAAACTTATTTTTGAGGGAATTCATCTATTATTCACCGTTAATATTTGGATAAAGAAATCCCAAATGAATGAATATCTAAAATATTATTGGGAATAACTTGTTATTATTCATTGTTAATGTTTGGATAAAGAAACTCCTAAGTGGTTAATATCCAAAATATTTCTCTAGGAATAATAAGTCATCACACATCCTTGAAAGAAACATCGATTATAATTGGGGACATTTCAATTTTTGACTACATGGTTTACGAGCCATGAAAGTATGAAATACTAAGGAAAAAATGGGCTTCTAAAGCACCTTGAATTTCCTTAGATTTCTAACTTAGTTTTTTTTGTTTCTCTTCCTTGCGATTTACGAGTCGCAAACATTTGAAATACTAAGGGAAAATGAGCTCTTAAGCACATTGAATCTACTTAGATTTCTATCTTACCTACTCATAAATCATAGGTTATAAATTTAGTCTGAATCAAACACAGATTTCAAGAGATCTGCATTGGTTCTCCTTGGTACTTTGTAGACATATCTAAAGGTGTGATCCACATTGACCAAGGGTTCTTTATTTTTAGACTTTGAGTCCAAGTTTGTTCATCATAGCAAGCTTATCCTAGGAAAACTGATGGGATTAGAAAACACCAACACCATAGCAATAATAAGACAAACCAAACACCAAGCAGCTTATCTTAGATAGGGCGTACTAAGGATGCTAATATCTTCTTTTTACGCAACCAGTCCCTTGCCTTAGAATCTCTGAAAGACTAGTTAGGTTTTCTAGTGACCATAATACTAAGCGGCGACTCCTTTATTCATAAAAAAAAACCGAAATCAATTCCCCGCTCCGAGAAGGGTTCGCCGCGACGTCACGCTCACGCGAGGATGCGACAATATGTATGATGGCAAGTTATGTGGTTTCCGAATTCAAATGTGCTGATTTATGATTATTGGCGTGTTACAATTGGAATCGGGCTTTCGACCAGACATGGACACCCCACAAGAGGAACAGGTAGGTGGTTTCCACCTTTTTCTTATATAATGTTAATGTTTTGAAATGACTTGTATGAGGATGATATATTATTATGTTGTGATGAATGTTAAACTGATTATGAAATGTGGGTTGAGTTATTGATGAAAATGTTAATGTTCTGAAATGACGTGCTTGAAGATGATATATTATTGCGTTGTGATTAATGTTAAACCAACTATGAAATGTTGATTGAGTTGTTGATGAAAATGTTAATGTTCTGAAATGACTTGTTTGAGGATGATGTATTATTGCGTAGTGACGAATGTTAAACCGACTATGAAATGTTTATTGAGTTGTTGATGAAATTGGGTTGTTGACGAAAGTTAAACTGACTATGAAATGTTGATTGAGTTGTTGATGAATGTTAAATTGATTATGATATATGAGTTGAGTCGTTGGTGAATGTTAAATCAATTATGAGAGATTGATTGAGTTGTTGATTAGCTTCGGCTAATGGCATCCGAGATGGATAACCGAGATGTGATTGATGATTAGCTTCGGCTAATGGCATCCGAGATGGATGATTGGGTTGTGTTTAATGATTAGCTTCAGCTAATGGCATCCAAGACGAATGATCGAGTTGTGATTGATGATTAATTTTGGCTAATGGCATCCTAGATGGATGGTCGAGTTGATTATGATGATTGGCTTCGGCTGATGGGCCAAAGAGATGACAGGTTTGATTTTATGATTAGTTTGGGTTAATGCCATCCGAGACGGATGACCGAGTTTAGATGTTGCGATCAACTACAGCTACAATCATCCAAGGTGGATGACCGGCGTAAAGGGAGGTAATTAACCCCGACCAATGATTAAACTTCGGCCCCACCACTCTTATGGAGAGGTTGGGGCATATGAGTAAGGATAATACATCTAGCGAGATAATAAGTATTGTACAATGTATATGAGAAGTAAATGAAAGAATGTACTCACCTTCAATTGATAACAGAAAGTAACAATAACGTCCTTTTAGATGTTAATTATTATGTTTAGATTATTTATAATTCTTGTATCCATGTTGTTTTTGTAACAGGACCATCACACAATTAAGGTGCGTAGGAAAGTCGTTCCTTGGGCTCACATACTTTGAAATGTGCTATATAATAGTATGTTTTAGGTGTTATGTGTTTGATAAGAACAAACAAACTAGTTGAATATTTGTCATTCGGCACTTTTATAAAGATTGATATCGAAAATTGTAATGGAATACGGATGTGAAAGTACGATCTTGCAAACATGATGTGGTGAATGGATGTATGTGATATTCTTTTTATGAGAATGTTGTATTGTGAAATCCCATGAGTACTACTCTAAGAGATGAATTTTGTTACGATAAACCCTAAACACCATTGCGAGAATGTGTATTGTCACTTTTTTATGGGATGTTGATTTACTTTATATGGGTTGTGCCTTGCTAATAAATGAAATGTAGTGATAAATTCACAGAATGATATTATAAAAAGCATTGAGAACTTAACGACGTATAAAAAAATATTCACCGATTTTGGCTATGAAAAAGCTGGGTCGTTATATTAAAGTTGGCCAATTCTAGACTTACAAAACTCCCTGTGGATATATGGGTTGAAATTCTAGAAAAACCAAGTGTGAAAGAAAAAGAACTTATCGTTATCCCTATCAACCTAGAAAAGTATTGGAGAACCCCAGTTAATATTTATTCACTTAATAAAGAGATACCTTCAGATAGAAGTGTAGCAACTCGTTTAACTAACAGATCAGTGGGGTATTGTGTGCTTAATAACATTCTATATCGAAAACCTGTTTCATTTATGTTACTCAAATGTTTATCCTAAAGAGAGCATTTACGTTCTTAGAGAATTGCATGAGGGCATATGAGAACTTCATATAGGCTCTAGAGCTCTAACTGCTCAAGCAATGAGAATGTGTTTCTAATGGCCAACTATGCTTCATAATACAATGAGTTTCGTGAAGAAGTGTGATCAATGTCAAAGATTTACTTCGGTCTCCCATCAACCATCTGTTGAAATGATTGTCATAACTTCGTCATGGCCTTTTTGCTCAATGGGGGATGAACATTCTAAGACCATTCTTGAAGACCACTGGTAAAAGACAATTTGTTTTGGTAGTTGTTGATTATTTCACCAAATAGGTCGAAATAGAAGCCTTAGCGAACATCACTACTAGCAAAGTACTTTCATTCCTATAGAAAAATATCATGTCGTTATAGACTTCCAAGAGTCTTGATAATAGATAATGGAACCCGATTTGATAATCACAAGATGAAATAACAATGTTAAAGGCTCTATATTGACCATCGCTTCTTCTCAGTATCGCATTCTCAAACCAATGGTCAAGTAGAACTAACCAACCGATTTTTACTTAATGGGATGAAGAAGAAGATAAAAGAAACCAAGTCAGAATGGACAGAGTTGCTCAATGAGATTGTATGGGCTTATAGGACAACTCAAAAGATGTCCATAAGAGAAACTTCATTTTCATCTCACCTATGGAACTGAAGCAATGATTCTAGCTGAAATTGGATGCCCTAGTCCAAGGGTGGTTTACTTTACCACTAAAAGAAATGAGCAAAGCCTCATGACCAATCTAGATTTCTTAAAAGAGACTCAACTAATAGCAGTAGTTAAAAATAAAGCTCATCGACTTAAAGCAATTCAATATCATAACGTTAAAGTCAAGAACAGAAAAATCAAATTTGGAGATTTGATCTTAAAAAAATTAAAAGTTAGGGGCAACCAAGGAAGTAAAGGCATGTTGGCTCTACTTCCTTTTAAGATCATCAAAGTGGTCAAGGCAAACACCTACCATTTTCAAAATATAAAAGGTAAGACTCTTCCTCACGCTTGACATTTTGATCACTTAAAAATGTATTATAATAGATAAGGATGTACATTTATATTATATGAAAAGTCTCCTTCCTGCTAGTAAAGTTACAAATCTCTAATGGATTGGTATATGGTCTCTCTAGTGTTATACGCATAAACCTCCAAGAGATTGGTATGTGGTTTTCCTAGTGTTATACGTAAAAATCTCTAACAGATTGGTATATGATCTCCCTAATGCCACATACACAAATCTCTAAGGAATTGGCATGTGGTCTTCTTAGTGTTATATGCATAAATCTCCAAGGGATTAGTATGTGGTTTTCCTAAGAACAATAGTTCCAACAGCAACAACCACCACGTTATCGAACATTTCAAGCCCCAATAGCCTATGGATATACAAGTTGGACATGGTCAGGAAAAACTTATCTCCTATTTTCTTTATTAGAGACACAAATATTCTAAACTCTACCTAAAAGACTTGGGAATAATTTTTCAGGGTTGTCATCCTCAAACGCGAACTCTCAACCTTTTCATTGGCAACCCTTATTTCCTCCTTAGACATCCTCAATTCCCCCCTTAAAGCCTCTCTCGGTCCCTTGAGCTCAGCCACCTTTTTTTCCAATAAGTTTATGCGGCTATAAATTTTAGCCACTTTTGTTTATTGGACTCCAAGATGTATGTCTGAGCTCCCAACTCCCCCTATAATTGGGTATAAGTAGTTTTAAGAAAGGCCATATCAGCATCCTAAGCAATTTTCTCCTCATTAAGCCAACGTACCTCAAATTTGCTAGCGCGATGCTGCTCAATGGTCTCTTTCATGACTCTGTTCTCCTCAGCTCACCTACTCTTGGAGTGGGAACACACCATGAAGGTTTGGATTGGTGCAACAATAATATAAAGTAAATAAATAATATAATTCTAAAAACTAATAAATGTATTAGAAAAAAAAACAATAACTTAAAAACTCACTTATACCTAAAAGACCATATGCCTAGTAATGGCTAGATGATACTAGTAGTTAGGATCAGTAAGAGCACCAACGTCAGAGGAGACTGAGTAGCTTGTCCAAGGCTTCTATTACCTCTACTCCCCTAAGCCCTAGGGTGGAACTTTCATGGAAAAAAGATCATATTGTACTTTTCTCTTCCTCACTTAAGTTAGGAAATCGAAGAGGAGCATAACCTAAGTTCAGATTGGAGAAGCTATCTTCCACCCCCGTAGGATAAGGTCCTTGACTAGAAAACCCTGTGAGCATAAGGACTGGATTTGCGATAGTAAGAGTCTTGGTTGGAGAAGGGACCACTTCTACATCAGAATCTGAAACCAAAGAGACCCGCATCCTCTTCCATCATAAAGTTATCTCCATAACCATCTTTGTTGGGGTTAGTTCCAGAGCACCCCCTGAAATGAAGGGACAATCAACTCTTATTGCTTTAAAGCATGTCTCCTCAATAGGAGGGATAAATACATTTGTCTCTTTAATAGGAGAGACATCCTCATGAACCTCTTTAATAGAAATGACATATATAGGGGACTCTTCAATGTCCATAGAAAATGTTATTCCAACCCTTCGCCTATACATCAAAGGTCGACTATCTTTAAAAGGGTTATATTCATAAGAGGCAGAAGCAGAAGGAGCATGAACAAAAGGAGCACGTCTACGAAGAGACATAGAGATGTGTATTGGTAAAGAAGTTGAGGATCCATTAACCGCAAATCCAGTTTCCCTTAACAAATTCCTTACACAAAGAAAAGGTTACAAAATAAATATACATATAAAATCAAAATAAGGTGTCAAAGCAAGAGGTTACCCTCGGTGCAATAAAATCATTTGGCCAAACCAGGTGTGTAATGAGTCCAGCCTAATGCACACCCTTTCCTCCTCAGTGTTGAGGAAAGACCTGTCACTCATACCCACTAGTGGTGCTCTCTAATAATGGGTACAGCCCCAAGTGGCACTATACTTGTCTTACAGCTTCGTCATCCCATGATAGCTCACCACCACCCATTGTCCTCTCCAACTTTTCGAGCAGGGTGACTTTTTTTGAAAGTCTTCCTCCTTGGCCACTTTGACCTATTAAAAATATTAAATCATAGGAACAAAGGCCCCCTTTTAGCATTATTGATCAGGGTGTACCACTACCTAACAAACTTGATTATGGTTCCTCATCTAGCATTCTGAGGAACTTTTTGAATGTAGGTAGAATGGTCCACCCATTAGGGTGGAATTGAGCTAGACTCGTATTGTAATATCTGATTATTTCCTTTAGAAAACCTTGTAAAGAAAACAAGTATCCAAACTCGTGCATGGAAATGGGGGCTGTAATTAAAACTTTATGCCCATTGTGCTTATTGGTGATCTTTTAAACATGGTCACCAGAGTCTGGTAACAATACCACATAATCTTCTAGTTGTTGGAGATTGGCCTAATCCACTTGGTTTGGAGTTACGGTGCTCTAAACATTATTAATAGGAGTCTTGGGCACATGTTCTTTCCCTTTGAGGCTTGAAACCTCTTGAGGACTTTTGTTTTCCCTCAATCTAGAAAGGGAAGATGGAGAAGTATCGGTTCTAGACTATGGGTCAATCCTAATGGCCAACAATCTCTAGTGAGCATCGTTAGTTTCTGACCTAAAGGTAAAATCCTCCTAAGAGGATACTTTCTTATTCTTTTTTTCTAGAAGTCATTCTGAATCTTTTAAAAAAAACAAGAAAAACTAAGACAAAAAGCATACAAGAAAAAATGAAGATAGAGATTTGGTTTACCTAAACAAGAAAAATTCTTCTGCGATAAAATTGTCTTATTCATGTGTCTTAAACCTCCTAGGTTAAGGAAATAGAGAAAACAATTTAACAAAAGTAAAACAACACAATTTCAAGTGAAGGAAGGTTTTTATTTACGAGTCACCCTCTTCCTCTAGCAATAGATGAAGAATAGATGACATCTCATTATAACATTAGAAAGGCTAAAAGCCAACAAATATTCATTGCATGTCGTCAAATGATCTTCCCAAGATATTTGCTTCCTATTCCTTAGGAAATCCTTTCAAATAACCAAGACTTAAATGTCTCTTCCCAAAAGAAAAAAAGATGCATCTTGACTAGTAGTCTCTCAAGACACCTTTTAAGCCTTTTTACGTGATATATATTAAAGGCTTATGGGGGCAACTAATAAGGTAATTATTATTGGCATATCTTGTTAAGACTTGAAAAATTCTATAACAAGCTGGGTGTGGTAATATGTTAGAAAAGATGCATCTTGATTAGTAGTCTCTCAAGACACCTTTTAAGCCTTTTTACGTGATATATATTAAAGGCTTATGGGGGCAACTAATAAGGTAATTATTATTGGCATATCTTGTTAAGACTTGAAAAAATCTATAACAAGCTGGGTGTGGTAATATGTTAGACTTCAAAACAATTAGGTTCGATAATTAGCCGAACCTAATGTAAACTGGATCTAATGATGTATCTGACCCAAGATAAAATGAGCCTAATGAACTGTCAAACCCAATGCATTTTGGTTCAGCAATCTACTGAACTGAAGAGAACATGGGTCTAACATTATGTCTAGTCCAAAACACTTGGGTTCGGCGATAATCTTGGGGTTTGTGATATGCCAAATCCAATAAACTTGGGTTCAACCGCTAACTGAATCTAAAGAAGCATGGGCCTCACGAGATGCCAGACCCAACATGCTTAAATTCAACTGTTAGCTGAACCTAAAAAAACATGGGCATGACGAGACGCTAGAACCAACCTACTTGGGTCCAACTGTTATCTAGACCCAAGAAAACATGGGTCTAGCAAGATGTTAGATCCAATATATTTAGGTTCAGCAATCAGTTGAACCCAATGCAATATGTTAGGTCATAGATAAACATCTAAATGTTGAACCCAAGGCAATATGTTAGGTCATAGATAAACATCTAAATTAAAAGTGCGATGGGTTGGATAAACTGTCATACCCTTTAACCTAGATTGGGTTACATCTTATGTTTTTTGAGTATCTAAGACTAAGAAATTTTACTTTTAAAACAATTACATGAATTATCCATATATAAGGTGATGATCTCCTTACGCTTATAGAAGTACAAAAAATCTCTTAAATGACCTACCACATTTATCATCTTATTAATAATATGTAAGGGATACTTGTCCCTTATTGATGCCACCGAAAGTAAGGGATTATTCAGTCATTACTTTCTTTGAAAACGACAAGGTTCAGGGAGTATAAACACCTTTTCAACTGGATAAAGGGTTCTAAACCTTTTTAATTCTTAATAGCTTGCATATATTTCAAAGCAATAATTACTCTGAAATACATGAACAAACATCACTTGTTTTTGGAATTTAGAGTTCTTTTAAAGCCTTGTTTGTTTGACAGAAAGTGTTTTTCTAAAAACCACTTTCCAAACTTTCATGTGTTTGTTTGTCATTAGAAAAGTTGGTCAACGAAAAACACTTTCCAGTCAAAGAAAAATTTAGCTTGGTTTCCATAAAAGTGTTTTCCTTTTATTTTTTATGGAAAACACTTTTCGGAAGTTGTGAAAAATTTAGAAATGTCATATTATTTGCTAATTATATCAAATTTGGCCCTCAAACTTTTGATTGCTATATATATATTTTATTTTGAATATTTGTTTTTCAATTTCATCCCTTAGAATTTGATTTTTATATTAACTTTGGTCCTCATTTTTATAATTGTTATTTATTTTTCCCTTTTTATTTTTTAATTGAAATTTTTTATCTATCAAATTTGATTCTCATTCTTTTGATTGTTACTTATTTTATTTAAAATAATTTATGAAATGATAATTATTATTATTTTAATTTCATCTTTTAATTTTTTTTATTTGTTAGATTTGATCTCTATTATTATTATTATTATTTATTTTATTTGAGATAATTTATGAAATTATTTTTTTTCATTTTCATTCAACTTTTTAATTTTTAAAATTTATTCCTCATTATTTTAATAAACTTGAAAAAATAAAACATTAATAGGTCATTTTCCAGCTCATTTTCCATGATATAACCAAACACTAAAAAGTGTTTTCCAACTTATTTTTCATTACACTACCAAACATCAAAAAATAATTCTCTTTCCGGAATTTATTTTCCCGAAATTCATTTTCCAAAAAAAAACTACTTTTCAGTAAACAAACGGGGTTTAAGTCATTTATTGTCTTTTTCATAAAGTTACTAATTTTATCATCAGGGATCTTAAGTGTTAGGACTATTATTAGAGGTACATGGGGCTTAAACATTAATTTGACACTTCCTAAGCCATGAAAAAAAAACTTTCACCCAAACATCTTAATTAATATTTTTTTTTATGTTTGGTGGTTTTAATATACTAATATTGAAAATAAAATATAAAAAATATTTTAATATATTTTTAAACAAAAATTTATTTTAAAAAGCTATGTAAACCACAATATGAAAAACTCTCTAGATATACGGTGGAAGACTGGGCAGGAACAGACTGAGTAGAGTTGCCATTGTTGAATGCATGAACACACCCCCCCCCCCCCCCCCCCCCCCCCCCCCCCCCCCCCACACCACCCCCCCAGTTGACTTGCCTTCTTCGAAGTACAACTATCATTCAATTAAAGAGGCCACCGTCTTTTATCTCATTTCTCATGAGACTTGAAAGCTGAAACGTGCCGCCATAGCTTCATGCCTCGTAATCAATGTGCAACCAAACTTAAAGCAACTTTTCTAGTCGAACCAAAATTTCTCTTTTTTACTAGAGCAGCTCAAAATTTGATGGGAGGAACAAATATTTAAACGTATGGTAAGTAATTAATTAGCGGCGGCAGCTAGTAATTCACAAGTTCACCAACACTCCTTTGTGAAAATATTTCGATTTTAACTTGCCTTCGAAAAGCAACTACTATCCATGGAGACCAAAAATATGTGCATCCTACTACGAGATAACAACAGTATATGTTTAAGAAACGACGAAAAGAAAATTCTCCTCCCTGGACCTTTGGTATGGAGACACGAAGGTGTGTACGTATATCTACACATAAAAAGCTCAGAGAGATGCCCCTGAGTGCTCAGCTTCTTTTCCACCCTTGACAAAAATACCTGGGAAAAGTGAAGCTAGCTAGATAGAGCTCTAAAGTGAGGTTGCTGTGGATCCATTAGGTTTTCTCTCAGGAACACCATCCCATGTTTCTTCAGAATTCCCTCTCCTTCCACCACCATATGCAGCGGCTGCTGCTGCGCCAACATTAAAGCCACCAGTACCATTGTAGTTTAGCAAAGCAGAACTAGCAGCATCCAGGCCGAGCCCAAGAAGGTCGAGTGTTGTTGGCTTGTTTCCAAACAACGAAGATGAATTCATCATAACATCACTAGTGGGGAGTACAAGTCCAAGCCCAGCGGCAAAAGTAGTATTGTTCTCTGGCTTCATATCCCATTGATTGCCATTGCCGTCTTGATTAGTCGAAGGGGGAAAGCCTAAACCACGGAGAAATGATGGGTTTGATGTAGTTGCACCCATTTGTGCTGCTTTTTGAAGCAATGCAGTGGCAGACATGGCCGGCTGCGGAGACGGTGTGTAATGGCGACGATCTTGGTCTGTGGGGAAGAGAGAGAAGGTGTTGGGGAGATAAACAGATGGTGAAAGAGAGAGTGATGGGGGATCCATTGCTCTAGGTGTTGGCATGGTAGGGGGACAATCAGAGCGAGCTAAGCCACAAAACATTGGGAACGCAGATGGTGATGCTCGTTGGGGGATAGCAGCCGGTGATGCTCGTTGGGGGATAGCAGCCGGTGATGCTGTTGAAGAAGCAAATATACTAGCAAATACATTACTGGTTGAGCTAGTAGAGCTTGTGCTTGTAGCTGAGGCATTCAGGCATATAGCTGCTGGTGTTGGTGGTGAAAGTCCAATTGGATTTTCTGCTAATTCTGTGACAAGAAACAGAGAGAAAGAGAGAGAGAGGACATTAACCCAGAGTAAGAAAGAAACGAACTAGAAGAATAATGCAGTCGATCCCAAAAACCAAAGAGAAAGGGATATGCTAGCAAAAAATGGTATTTTGTTTTGGAGGATCTGGTGTTATGTTTTAAAGCGATTTTTTGCTTTAAAATAATATTATTTTTATTTTTAAAGTATATTTAAGTGTCAGGATCCAAATATATATATATATATATATATATATATATATATATATATATATATATAACATAATTTAAAGTTAGAAAAACAATTAATTTTAAATAAAAAAACCCAGAAGAAGGTAATAGCTTGAACTAGAAAAGCTTTATTAAAAGCAAAAGCAAGGAGCTATCATGGAATCCTTTCTCTCAAAATTTCAACCCACTAGAAAAGCTTTACTAGCAAGCAGCTACGGCTAACCATGAAATTGAAACGCAACACTATCCTTCTCTCCCTCTCACACACCCACCGACCGACCGACCCACATTTGTTAATATTCTCCAGTCTATCGTCGACACGAGAACGACATCAACAAGATACAAAACCAAACCCATTTACCCAACACAAAACTATAGACTTAAATCCATTCTATTCTATCCACAGCCACAAGAAAACAATAAATAAATAAATAAATAATAAATCAACCCATGATAGTACGTACTAGCTAGCAAGCTAGACCAAATTAATTACCTGAGCTTTGAACTGACAAACCCGGAGACACCACGCTAGTAGACGGCGTAAGTGGTGGAGGCGGTGGTGAAGCAACCACACACTTGACGTTACAACCATTCCCTTCATTCCCCGTTGTCGCTAGGGTTTGCGCCCTTGCACTCTCCTCCGTTAACGCATCACAGAATGCCCTGTGTGTTATAAGACTATCCCTCCTACATAAAAACAAAAACAAAACCAAAACAATTAAAAAATTAAAATCAATAACATACAAAACAAAGTGCGTAATGAAAACAAAGTTATTTGACGCTTACCTTGAAAACAAAGTGCCACAATCGCATTTATACTCTCTAGTGCCACAAGTTTTCATGTGAGCTTTCCAATCAGACTGAACAGCATATTTCTTTGAACATCTCTCACACTTCCACTTTTTCTCACCGTGCTTCCTGCTGAAGTGTTTTTTAATGCCAGTAAGGTCCCCAAGAGCTCTAACTGGGTTGTGATGTACACAAGATGGCTCTGGACACACATAGACACGTTTCCTTGGCTCTTTGTTGGTTCGTTGCTTCAGCTTCCATGGTAAGTTATGGCCTCGTCTGTGAAGTTGCAGGTTCTGGTCTCTTTGAAAGCCCTTGTTGCAGATCTCACACACGAATCTGTTTGTAGCTAATAAAGACTTCGGTGATAACGCAACTACTTCTGCATCTGGATCTGAAAAGGAAGAAATTAAATTGAGTTTATTAAAAAAATTAGCTGACAAAAATAAAAGTTTCGAAATTTGGGGTTCTTGGTAATGGTTTTTATAAGTAAATTACCTGGCATTCCAGGGAGATTTCGCTTCTTCTTTGGTTGTGGCACTGTAACGGAGAGTGGCATGTCTTGGTTACCAAATGAAGAGACAATTGTGTCCTCTCCTGAAGCTGTAGATACTTTCATTCTTAATGAATTCTCAACATCCACCATTCTCTTTCCTTCCAAAACTTCAGCTTTGTCCTGTTCAAAACTTACCATAAAAAAAAATAAAAAAACTCCACTTCTCCAAGTCTCTAAGCTTGCAAAAGATGGCCGGCAGTAATCGTATACTAGCTAGAGGGTTTTGATTCACAAGGTCAGCTAACAAGAGAGAATGGATGGTTACACCTAACTAGAAGCCTTAATGAAATGAATTCTTGGACATTAAATCACCAGGATACCAATCCACTAGAGCTCGTGTTTGGATACTGATATTCTGATTTCTTTCAGAATTCAAGAAGGAAGAAAAAACGAGAAAAAAACAACTATGTTTTGAAAATTATGTGTGTTTCTTTAGCGCTCTCTCGCAATGAAGGGAAATGAAGCACCGTTTTCACTCGGCCAGTGACTCATCACACCTGAGTTTCGTAGTCCCAAAAGGCGGCTACTTGAATTCATACTCATCTTCAGAGGGGAGAGAGGAGAGAGAGGACCAGAGGGAGACACAAATAACATTGAAGAGAGGAGAGAAGAATTTTGAATGACGTGGAGAAAGCAATTTTTTTTTGTTTTTTTCAAAAAAAAAAAAAGAGTTAAAGCGGCGCCATTTTAACCGTGGTTGATTTTGAACCTGTACTTTATGGATTTATTTAATTATAGTTAAGAGAGCTTATGCATTTTGCCAGGGCAACAAGTCTCTCCCGCTGCCCTGAGCAATAAATCCTACCGTCCACGTGTCAAATTATGCTGTTTGCTGACATTTGTCGTAACTAGTCGGACTAGGCGGTGCTTGTCGTTTTATAGAGAATAAATTATTTTGATGTTAAAAAAATTAGTAAAAATATTATTTTAATTATATCTACAGCATATTTTTTTGGGAACTTTTTGAAAGGCAGTAATAGTGGAAAGACATTAGTACCCATGCTAGATTAGGATTTTACATAGGATAGTTCGGTTTATGGGCAAATACTTTTAATAATCTTATATATTTTTATTTTAGCAATTACCAATAACCTATCCTTAAATTTGTACTCGTGACTTGGATTCTGTAATTGTGCTTCTTCGGCTATGCATAATAAATCCTCATTTTCACATGTGTTTTTGATTTTGTTTGTTGAGGGAAAAAACCCCATTTGTCTCATGTACTTTGAATGTAAATATATTATATGTTCCACGTGTCTTTATTACGTATTGTTGAAATTCGATATATATATTTAAATTATATGATTACTTATTTTTTTATATAATTTGATTCATTCCATAAAAGTAAAAGACATATATCATGAGTCACAAAATCTAAAATATTTAGGAATAAAACTGATATGTTGGATAATTGATTTATCTTTTAGTTCAAACAATTCATTCATTTCTACTAGAAGAATGATTTCACTTAGAAGATTCTTAGTTGTCCATGTAATAAAGAGGGGATCCATGTCTTAGCAAATCAGTCTCTTCCACTCGTATGTAATTTTCATAACTTGTTTCACCTTAAGCAAACTTTTGTCTAGTAGAGCATAAAATTTTCTAGAGAGAGTATGTTCCCTTACACCCCCCCTATCAGGACTTATAAAGCTATTGGCTTAAGCAATTCTTCCACCTTGACCATCTCGTCATTGAACCTCTTCAAATATATTCATGTAGACTCACTCTCTTGTTGGGTAAAACCATATAATTTCGTGGAGCTTTTCTTGGTGGGTATTTGATGATCATCTTCTCATTGAACCTCTTCAAATATATCCATGTAGACTCGCCTTCTTGTTAGGTAAAACTAAATAGTTTCGTCGAGCTTTTCTTGACAGGTATGCTGATTCTGAAACGTGTCACTAACTTGGCACATAGGTCACTAAACCCATCAATGAAGCTTGACTCCAAATTATTGTATAATGCACACGCAAACCCTCAGAAGGTTATGGGGGGGATTTTGCACATTGAGTTATTGTCCTGGATGACCAACTTTAAGTCACCTTGTACATTCTATACATGCTCTCTTGGGTCGATCAGACCATCATAGTTGTCTAGACTCATTTTTTATGAAATGTAGTTCTTAAGGAGTCAATTGTTCAATACTCATTTAGACAAAGATGAACCCCTCAACTGATGAAGGTTGTAGTCATTCTCCTAGGTATCCTCGTGTATAGATCTTCTCTTAGTCTTTTTTTTGTTAGGCTCTTGGGAGCCCGAGGAGTTTGACATGGAACGATGGTTACGATAATTGGTTTTCATCTCACGATAGCTAGGAGGAGGACATTCAAAGTACTGGTTTTGTACATGAGTATCGCAATGGCGTGAGCAACCCCTTAAGGGACTCTCACAATTGTCATTATATGTAGTCTCCATGGAGTAGTGTGATCGTCTACGGGTGCCTAGTACGGCTAGTGGCTGTGGCACTAGGGCGTTATATGTTATCGAGGGAGTCAAGACTTGTCGAGGTGGCAAGGAATGATTTTGACATTGGGTTGTCAACATGGTTTAAGTGAAAAGTTGCACCTGACTAATGAGTTGTTGAAGGTCTGGTTGGGTAGACGTGTTCATAGTAACGAGTAGATTTTCCTGTGTTTTGTCCCATATGTGTCTTGGTTGTGTGCCATGGAATGGCCTAGAAATGTCAAAAGCTTTTGACAGAAATCGATGGTTTTTTTATCAGTTGACGTCAATTGATAAGTCCTAAAATCCAAGATGTTTAAGAATAAGGCTAATGTGTTGGATAATTGGTTGATCTCTTAATTCAAGCAATTCGGTCAATTCTCCATAGTCAAGGTATCTGGTGACTTGATATGGAAAACCTAAAAGGTTTGTAAGTGGTAACAGGTAATGTCTGATAAGGCAGGTAGCCGGTAACTGTGGTAGTAGCAGGTGGTGTCTAGTAAGCCAGGTGATCAGTAGTTGATATCTGTAAAAAATTCTCTTTGATGGATGTGAGAACTCTCCGATGTTAAAGTCAACAACTTTGTAGAGGGAGAAAGTGCAATAATATTTTAGAGAGATAAATTCTGAAAATATATATGCTAACAATATTGAGGATGAAGAGACTATAAACTTTTGATTTGATGAATTCATGGTGTATTTATAGCTCATGAATCTTATCCTTTTGCGGATAGCAGTAGCTGAAGTTAATTTTATTCTTGTGATATTTTGAGTTGTATTCTATTCAAAATAATATATATTGGATCCGTATAAAATATTAAAAGACACGCGTGAGGTCCGAAAAAAATTCTCTAGTTAATATTGGGTTAGGGAAAGGTGTCTGAGCCAATTAGAAATGAAATATGAGTCAAGACATGTTGCCTGGACCTAAACACGCTGAGCTCGAGCATGACAGCATAGTACCCATGTTCCTTTGATATTTTTTTAGCCTTTTTCTCTTTTAAATGATTTCTTTAAGTTTATTTTGAAGGATGTTTCAGTTTCATTTTATTTGTATCCATCACTTATTATCAAAACTTAATAAATGTGCTTTATGGGGTTAACAAAACTAAAAACTATATATATATATATATATATAACACATTTATAAAAGGGATAAGGACGAGCGAGGCGAAAAAAGACAACGTTTTCTGTTAGTCCCCATTTGATGGAGAGCATTAAAACCCTTGTCCGATTTTAATTAGCTTCACACAGCTGTTTTGCCTGAGTAAAGAACAAATGTTTGATTGATTGAGCACATCGTTTGTAGGAAAATTAACCTACCTTTGTTTGCAAGCAAAGAGTTGCAGAGAAAACAAGATAGTGGCAAAAACAGGAGAAAGGTTTAATTTCAGGGGCATTTTTGGATAAAGGAAAGAGTAGGCTCGATTGTCATTATTTGTAGGCAGTACGTGACAGTACTCTTAGCTAATGACAAATGGTCCTTTTAAGTCCTCCAGTGCTTACAAGCACCTACTCAGCTATTCATAGCAGAGCACTGATCCCATGTCTGCCTGTTCACTGTATTTCGTGCTGGGGCCATTGCGAACTTCATCAATCAGTTACTCGTCCAAATTCCAAACTCTAGTCTACGTGAGCGTTTCGAGAGTGTGTTGGGTATATTTATAAGTACGCTTAATTTAAAATAACATCAAACTAATTTTTTTATAATTTTAATATATTAATATTAAAAATTTTAAAAATTATTTTAATATATTTTTAAATAAAAAATACATTAAAAAAATTAAGAACTATTTTTAAAGTTAAATATTTTTTTTCAATTTCATTACTCAAAACATTAGATTTACTAAGTATTAGACTTTATAATTTATTTCAATTAACTTTCTATTGAGTTATCTCGATCTTTTTACTCAGGTTTGACAGGTTAATCCGGGTTGACTTGAGTCATTGTTTTTATCCTTTTTTATTTGATTTTATTTTTAATTTAATCTTTCATTGGGTTGATTGAGAATTAAGCTACATAATTTATTTTTTATTTGCTTTTTATGGGGTTATCACAGTCTTATAACCCAGGTCACGGGTTAAGTCGGTTGACTTGGGTTTTGTTTTCTTTTTTTTTTGTTGGTTTCTTTTTTAATACCATCTTTCAATGTTAAGTTAATTGAGAATTATATTTTATAATGTGTTTCAGTGTGCGTTCTATGAGGTTTAGGCTTTATAATTTGTTGTAATGTGCATTCAATGAGGTTTTTCTGGTATCATCACCCAGATTACGAGTTTGTTTTGTTAACTTGGGTGGTTTTTTGTGCCTTTTTTTTCATTTTTTTTTTTTGTAATTTCATCATTCAAAATTAAGTTGATTGTGAATTGAGTTTTATAATTTGTTTTAATATATTTTTGATGGGGTTATCTCAGTCTCATTACTCAGGTTTGAAAGGTTAACTTAAGTCAACTCAGCTCATTTTTTCAATTGGATTTAGTTTTCAATTTTATTCTTCAATATTGAGTTGATTAAGAATTGAGTTTAATAAAAAAAATTTCTATGGGGTTATCAAGATTTCATAATCTGGGTAGCAGATTTGACAAGTTAACCTGAGTCAATCTAATATATTGTCGTTTCAATACTTAAAAAAAGATGTCTTTATGATTTTTTTGAGTTAAACTATATTTTTCTCGATCATTTGAGTTGTCTTGTACCTGCCAAGTCGACTAGGTAACATCAAGTTAATCCCTATATAGTTTTAAATTTTTTTTCCTACTAAAAAACAAATTAACAACACCTGAATATTTTTTTTATGTCTAGAAAAAAATTAACCTAACCAGCAACGTAGTGCAGACAAATCTATGGGATTATCACGGTCTTATAACCCAGGTCATGGGTTAAGCTAGTTGACTTGTGTTTTTTGTCTTTTTTTTCAATTTTATTTTTCAATATTAGGTTATCTGAGAATTAGGCTTCATAATTTGTTTCAGTATGCATTTTATGAGGTTTTTTGGTCTTATCACCAAGTCACGAGTTTGTTTTGTTGACTTATGTGGTTTCTTTGTGTTTTTTTTTTTAATTTCATCCTTTAAAATTAGTTTAATTGTGAATTGAGCTATATAATTTGTTTCGATGTGCTTTTTATGGAGTTATTCCGGTTTCATGACCTAGGTTTGGAAGGCAAACTTGAGTTGACTAAACTCATTTTTTAGTTGAATTTAGTTTTCAATTTCATTTTTCAATATTGGGCTGGTTGAGAATTGAGTTTAATAATGTATTTTTTTAATTTGTTTTCTATAGGGTTATCAGAATCTCATGACCTGGGTAGTAGATTTGACCAGTTAACCCGAGTTGATTTGAGTCGATCTAATAAGTTATCATTTCAATACTTAAAAAAAGATGTCGTCTTGATTTTTTTGGGTTAAACTACATTTTTCTCGGTCATCCGGATTATTTTCGGACCTATCAAGTTGACTAGGTCACATCAAGTCAATTCCTATATAGTTTTAATTTATTTTTCTACTAAAAACACGTTAACAACACCTGAATATTTTTTTATATCAAGAAAAAATTAAACTCGATTCGCAATGTAGCTCAGACAATTCTATGAGGTTATCATAATCTTATAACTCTGGTTATGTGTTAATCTGGTTGACTTGAGTTTTTGTCCTTCTTTTTTAGTTGATTTTTCTCAATACTAGGTTGACTAAAAATTAGGTTTTATAATTTATTTTAATGTGCGTTCTATGAGGTTTTTCTAGTCTCATCACCCGGGTTACAAGTTTGTTTTGTTGACTTTGGTAGTTTTTTGTGTCATTTTTTTAAAAATTTTATCCTTTAAAATTGGATTGATTGTGAATTGAACTTCATAATTTGTTTCAATGTCTTTTTTCTGGGGTTATCTCGGTCTCATGACCGAGGTTTGAAAGGTTAACCTGGGCTGACACAACTTTTTTTTTAATTTAATTTAGTTTTTAATTTCATTCTTCAACGTTGGATTGATTGATAATTGAGTTTAATATATATATATATATATATATATATATATATATATATATATATATATATATATATATATATATAATTTGTATAGGATTATCAGAGTCTTATGATCTGGGTAGCATATTTGGTAGGTTAATCTGAGTTGATCTAAGTCGATTTAATATGTTATTATTTCAATACTTAAAAAAAGATGTCTTAATTTTTTTGAGTTAAACTATATTTTTCTCGATCATCTGGGTTATCTTTAGACCTGTCAAGTTGACTAAGTCACATCAAGTTAATCCCTATATAATTTTATTTTTTTCTACTAAAAATCATATTAACAAAGCCTAAATATTTTGATGTCTAGAAAAAATTTAACCCGACCCATAACATAGCACCAACAATTATAGTGTTACATAGTCTTATAATCCGGGTCACGGGTTAAGCTAGTTAACTTGAGTTTTTATTTATTTATTTATTTTCAATCTCATCCTTCAATATTAGTTTGACTGAGAATTAGATTTTATAATTTGTTTCAGTGTGCATTTTATAAGGTTTTCTGGTTTTATCACCCGAGTCATGAGTTTGTTTTATTGATCTGGATGGTTTTTTGTGTTATTTTTTTTTTAATTTCATCCTTCAAAATTAGGTTGATTGTGAATTGAGTTTCATAATTTGTTTTGATGTGTTTTTTTATGGAGTTATCTCGATCTCATGACCTAAGTTTGGAAGGTTAACCTAGGTCGACTCAACTTGTTTTTTTAGTTGAATTTAGTTTTCAATTTTATTCTTCAACATTTAGTTGATTGAAAATTAAGTTTAATAAATTTTTTTAATTTGCTTTCTATAGGGTTATTAGGATCTCATGACATGGGTAGCAGATTTGACAAGTTAACCTGAATTGATCCGAGTCGATCTATATTTTTCTTGGTCATCCGAGTTGTTTTTGAATCTGCCAAGTCGACTATGTCATATCAATTCAATCATTATATAGTTTTAATTTCTTTTCTACTAAAAAACTCATTAACAACACCTAGATATTTTTTTATGTTAAAAAAAAATTCAATCCAACCCACAATGTAGCATAAACAATTATCTAGTAATATATTAAAACCTCTTGGCATTTCGCTGTAGCAGTAACCAATGAAATGTTAATGCATCGTGCACTTTAGTCCTAAAAATAAATAAAAAATTGAGAACTGTTTATTTTTTTAGTGTTCAGCTTGTTTTTCTCTTTCAATTTCATCCTTCAATATTAGGTTTAATAGGTATTAAACTTTATAATTTGTTTCAATTTGCTTTCTATGGAGTTATCCTAATCTTCTTATTCAAGTTTGTCAGGTTAATCTGGGTTGACTTGAGTCATTATTTTTGTCTTTTTTTATTTGATTTTATTTTCAATTGAATACTTTAACATTGAGTTGATTGAGAATTGAGCTTCATAATTTATTTTTGATTTGCTTACTATGGGGTAATCACAGTCTTATAACTCGAGACGCGAGTTAAGCCGATTGACTTGTTTTTTTTCTTTTTTTAGGTGTTTTTTTTTCAATCTCATCCTTCAATATTAGATTGACTGAGAATTATGCTTTATAATATGTTTTAATATGCATTCTATGAGGTTTTCTAGTCTTATCACTTAGGTCATGAGTTTGTTTTGTTAACTTGGGTGGTTTTTTGTGTCTCTTTATTTATTTTTTTTTTTTTGTAATTTTGTCCTTCAACATTAGGTTAGGTTGATTGTGAACTGAGATTTATAATTTATTTCAATGTACTTTTTATAGGGTTACCACGTTCTTATAGCCCAAGTTTGAAAGGTTAATCTAGATCGAATGAGCTCTTTCTTTTTAATTAAATTTAGTTTTTAATTTTATTTTTCAACATTAGGTTGATTGGTGATTGAATTTAATATTTTTAATTTGTTTTTTATAGGGTTATCCGGGTCTCATGACCTAAGTAGCAGATTTGGTAGGTTAATCCAAGTTGATCTGGGTCGATTTAATATGTTGTCATTTTAACACTTGAAAAAAGATGTCGCCTGGGTTTTTTTTTTATTTAAATTGCATTTTTCTCGATTATTCGGGTTGTTTTTGGATTTGTCAAATTGACTAGGTCACATCAAACTAATTCCTATATATAGTTTTATTTTTTTCTATTAAAAAACACATTAATAATACTTGAATATTCTCTTATATCTATAAAAAAATTTAACCTGATGTGCAATGTGGTACAAAAAAATCTATAAAGTTTTTTTAATCTCATTACCTGATGATGAGTTTATTTTAATGACTGATTTTTTTTTGAATTCTTTCTTTATTTTGAATTTTTAATTTTTAATTGCATTATTGTGTGTAGCTAAGAGATGTAATTTGCGCTAAAATTTTGTATGCGTTATGACCCGTTAGGTTTATGAGTCACTCTTGACAAGTGTACTTTCTTTTGCCCTTTGCCTCATGCCTCATGCCTCGTGCCTCGTGTTTCAAGTTTTACTAACTCAATTGTAAAGCAATCCACTCTCGACAAGTTTCATTGCTGAACGAAACTGAAAGCCCATAATACACATTTCTAATACCTCATGAGGGACCAAACAGAAAGTGCTGGAAAAATGTACAGCTACGAGTTAACGATAAAAGCTCAAACAAAACTTGTTTTCATGATTTAAAAATATTTTAAAAAAAATTTAAATTTTTTTATTTTTTTATTTTCAGATTATTTTGATATACTAATATCAAAATAATTTTTAAAAATAAAAAAAATATTATTTTAATATATTTTTTTAAAAAAAAACATTTTAAAAAATAATCATTACGGAAACTACAAGGTCAAAAAGAAAAATGAGTGCCAGGTCCACAGAGTAATGATCGCCAATTTGATTATCTTCAGGTTGCTTTTCCGATTCCAGTAAGCGCACCTTCAATCTTGATGGTTACATCACTCCTTTCCATACCTTTTCTCCTTCTACAGAGGGGCTTCGTCTATAAGAGCCCTAGTTGCTATTCTGATACAGTACATTGCGGGGTCAGATACTATCTTCGATTGCCCAGGTCAATTGCTCTACTAATACTACACAGGAGAGTACATGTTTTTAAGGAGTTGACCAAGAGCTGAATGGAGTCAACGTTTTCCCTGTTAACATACAAGAGCAATTTAAATGATTAATTCCAATAGCACTTGCACATTCTCAGATAACCTGCGACCCCTAACAGCACAGTTTTTCAGAAGGAAGAACCCATTTTCACTGCCGTTGCTTCCGCAATTGGGGAAGTAGAAGATGGCTGTAACCTTTTTTGTTGCTGTGTATATGATTGAGGGCATGTTTGTTTTCTTAAATTCACTTTTCGGGAAATTATTTTCTAAACTTTCCTGTGTTTGTTTGTCATTAGAAAAGTTGGTCAACAGAAAACACTTTCCGGTCAATGAAAAACACTTTCCAGTCAAAGAAAAATTTGGTTTGATTTTCAGGAAAGTGTTTTCCCTTTTGGCTGTGTTTGTTTTTCGAAAAGTGGTTTCCAAGAAACCACTTTCCGAACTTTCCTGTGTTTGTTTGCCATTAGAAAAGTTGGTCAATGGAAAACACTTTCCAGTCAAAGAAAAATTTGGCTTGGTTTTCAGGAAAGTATTTTTCTAGAAAATTTGAGCGGAAAACACTTTCCGGAAGTTGTGAAAAATTTAGAAATATCATTATTTGCTGATTATATCAAATTTGATCCTCAAACTTTTAATTGCTATATATAATTTGTTTTGAATATTTATTTTTCAAATCCATCTCTTAAAATTTAATTTTTATATTAATTTTGGTCCTTATTTTTATAATTGCTATTTGCTTTTTTCTTATCATTTTTTTATTGAAATTTTTTATCTATCAAATTTGATCCTCATTCTTTTGATTGTTACTTGTTTTATTTGAAATAATTTATGAAATGTTAATTATTATTATTTTAATTTCTTCACCTTTTATTTTTTTTTTAATTTTTTAGATTTGATCTCTATGATTATTTTGATTATTATTTATTTTATTTGAGATAATTTATGAAATTATATTTTTTTTCAATTTCATTCTCATTCAACTTTTTAATTTATAAGATTTATTCCTCATTATTTTAATAAACTTGAGAAAAATAAAACATTAATAAGTTATTTTCCAACTCATTTTCCATGACATAACCAAACACTGGAAAGTTTTTTCCAACTTATTTTCCATTACACTACCAAACATCAAAAAATATTTTCCCGGAATTTATTTTTTTAAAATTCACTTTCCAAAAAGAAACTATTTTTCAGCAAACAAACGGTCTTAGTCAACTTTTTTCCTTGATCGTATCAGACTTCATCCCAACCGCTTAATCAAGTAAAACGCACCGGGAATTATTAAAATCTAAACAACTGGCTAGTAAAGCAGCAGCAGAAAACTAATTTATGTGGCTCTTGTGACTTTGATAATTTCCAACTGGGGAATGGAGTTTTTTAGTCTTAATCGGGCAAGCATCGGAAATTACTTTTTGAACCCCGTATCAAAAAGACCTCAACCCTGGTAGAAAAAGCTTTTGATGCATAACGATGAAAGCATGGATTACACATTGAAGATCAAACGGCATGCTACATTTATGTGGATGCAACTACGCCTAGCATATGACTGCTGATGGTTTCAATTCTATAGTTTCAAGCAGGTGAGAGAAAGAACAATACAACAAGAGGCAATTCCAAAGGAATATGACTCCTGGAAGGGCAATGGCAGGTGCACGTGATGCCAGGAGAATCATAGAGCAATAAGATGCAATGGTTCTTCGAATATACCATCATATTATCGTCCAGAATTACTTTTGCCTCGGCACCACCAGTAAAGCACTGCATGTAACTATGCGTTGAGAGTGGAAAGAGTTTATGCAATTGCACAAACCATTTCATCTTTTACCATACAAAAAGTTTCTATGGATAATTACAAAAACAATAAACTCAATGAGAACACAACCTTCTATTCATGATCGGCACGTATTGAAGATCTCACCCCGCATGACATCGATTGGCGTGTGCTCTAAAGTATAACGTTCAGGACCTAGATACATGCCTGTCTTTTCCAGAAGAGCTAGCCCTTCACCCCTTCCATATCTTGAAGTATAGAGTTGCAGGTACTCGAAGTCCTGATAGAACAAAAGGTGAAAGATCATCAAAACCAGAAACATGTATTAGAGAAAAACCCAGCACTATCCATGCACAACTTTTATCTTTCTCAAATGTGCGCGCGCGCGAGAGAGAGAGAGAGAGAGGGAGAGAGAGAGTCAAGCATTGATAATTTTCAATCACTACAGCCATGACACAAGTATCAAGATTCCAACTTTAGCATAGAGAATCTTAAAAGAAATATTCAGGTAACAAGTAAAATATATTGATCCTAGCATGAGATGAGATTACTTTCATTTTTTTTAAAAAAAAAATAACTACTTGAAAAGATTTTATTTTGAAAATAAAATCCTGGGGATCTTGTTAGGAACTCTCATAGCAGCAAACCGTGCTCTGATCTGAACCCAAACAAATGAACGGTCACTTAAATATCTCTTACCTGCAAGCCACTTAGTATGCGCTCTAGTCTAACAGATGCAACTGGCTGGTGGGAGGATGAGAACACCTCGCCTGGATAGTATAAAACTCCATCACCTGGAGGTAGACCACGCCTGAAGCATATCTGCTTGCAGGCAAACATTTCATTGTCAGAGAAAAAGAAAAAAGAAAGTAAGGATTTATAACTGACAGTATGTCACGCCCTAATCTGCTCAAAGGCAAACATTTCAAAGTCAGAGAAAAAGAATAGGAAAGCAGAAATTTACAACTGTCGTTCTATTCTATGAATGAATGAGATGCAATGAAAATACCTCTGCGCTAGGAACTGTAGCCTTCTCATAGCAGTTGGCACCCCAGTACAGAAAACCTGTTGCGCCTTCTTTCCACACACGCCAGAACACAGCACGGTGTTGAGTACCACGCATCCCAATGTGCCAATTAGGATGAGGATCAGAGGGTCCCAAACACACATATGTCCACCATTCCTGCAGAAGGAATAAGCAGGCTTTGCTTCAGAATAACTATACATGGCACTAAAAACAAGTACTACACATTCAAGTTCTAAAACATGTTACTGTCCCAGAAAGAACAATCAAATAAATCACAAAACTATACCCATCAAAATAAAAATTAGAGCCCCAGAGATTAAAACTTTATAGCCTAGCATGGTTGCTTTTGTATAAAAATGGTGACCAAAAAACTTAAGCAGTACTGAATAACATCCAATTACCAATTAGAATACATCATAGTGTCAGATTGAAGCTATTTGTTTCTTCGTATACTAGCAGAGATTTGTAACCAGTGGTCCTATTAACCAGCTGAAAATACTACAATCTGTCTACTTCCCTTTATATGACAGCAAGAACAAAAGAACCATTCACCAGCCGCAGTTACAAAGCTGGTTAGAAAACTATGGATATGCACGCTTTTTTAACTAAACAGGGATTATTTAGCATGCCCAGGTCAAATTCAATTCCTTCATAAATAATTTACACTGAGAACAATATTAAATTAAAACTCAATGAAAAAAATAACGATAACAAGAATGTTAATAAAGTTGTTTAGTTCTCAAATACAGATATCAGTTCATCGTCACAGGATCAGAATAAGGACCATCATATTTTTAGTATAGCTTTTTTTGTCCTTTTGAAGGAAAGCACGGCACTGGTTATTACCTCACCATTCTCTGGCTGCAATTCAGAGACAATTTCCTTGGCCAGATCCTCTCGATCACCAAGCACCCACTCACTGCAGAGAAAATTGAAAAGTAAACTACACCTCTTCCTCCTTTTTTCTGATAATAAATACATTACATCCTTTAGAACATTAGAAGATCTTAGCTATATGAAATATAGTACAAACATGTCCCAAATAACCTTACGCATCTAATTGAAAGTCAGTTCAAGATAACTGCCAACCAATAAAGTAGTGAGATAAGAAGTTCAAGTTGTAGCCTTAGGCACACAACATATGAGGTACATTCATCAACATATCAAGAAATACCAGATAAGTCTGCTAATCAATTTATAAAAAACAGCTTCTCTTCTTTGCCACGGTTAATGATTATATCACTGAGCTAGTAAATACCTATGCAGTACATTTGGTTGTACATACCAAGTCATGCACAGCAAGGCCCATCCAAGTTCAGTTCAAGCACCATAACAAGAACAGTCAAAATATTTCCAAATCTCACTCATAACTGGAGTTCCCTCCAAAAAATGGAGCAAAATTATCTGGTTCTTAGATCTAAATAGCTACAGCAGGCCATATCCCACTGATAAGCTTATTTGAATCCATATGGACAGCAAAGAGGGTCGCTTGCTATTGAAAAACTATCATCGACTCAGACAAAAAACAATTCCATAAAAACTGAATATGGTCATATGATTCCAAATCTGATGCAACTTCCCTGTTGGATGGTGCAATGGAGGTGCGGTACATTCCTGAAATACAGAGCCATATTGGTGGGGGCATATAAACCACAATAATAATATAAAAGCACTGATGCCCAACTGACAACACAAGTATAAAAATGGCATGCATGTGTGCGAAATCACAAACATAAGCGGTATGCACGCATACAAAAATATGTAACTTGCATGCAAGGAAGTAACCAACCCCAATACCTTGTACAATAAATTTGAGTATGCGGGCGCAGAAACTTTGGCACTTTCACAAAAGCCTCAAAAGGAGTAGGCCCAAGGGGTGCATCGCTTGGTCCTTGATGAAAAGAAAGAACATGTGAAAACATAACCATAATCAACTAATGGCTGAATTAATGGTCAAGCTATAGTTTCAGCCCAACAAATCATTCAGCAAGAAGAAATTGGAACAGAAACTAATTATCAGCATATCAGAGAGCAATTAGTGAATTCATACCACAATAGTACGTAGTTAACACACGTGCGTCAGGAGCATAAGTATGGATCTTACTGGCCATGCTGCGGACCATATCATATTGTTCCAAATTCAAAGGCTGCCATGATGTATGGGAATCACATTAGTTATGAAGGAGACATGTTGCATGAACCCTAAGAAATTGGTTATAAATCAAAAGGCATTATACTAATTGAGCAGTTAAAATTTTTAAATTGTCTAATGATAATGCCAAAGACACCACACTGAAAGATAATACATTTACTATTTTGCTTCTCAAAAGTGTAGAGATAGAGAGCAGAAATGGTTTTGAAAGGCACTAGTTTTGGTAATTTGTCATCCCAAATTGAAAGAGTTTAGAGCACATGCAGAGGAGATAAAATGGAGACATCATATCATCTTGATATGTAAGCAAGTCTTATAATCATGAAATGCTACAACACTCTGAAATTACTCTCTTTTTTCCGCCTTCTCAATTTTCAAGTAAACAAATTATGAGAAACGAAAAGGAGAATAGACCGATGAAGGTAGAATCAAGGGCACTACCCAATGACATGGGATGCATACACGCAATCTATCCCCAAATGGATTAGTGTTGATACCTCATCCCACAAGTAAAAATAGGCTTTCTTCCAGTGAGACTTTGTCCTCAAGATGTCAATTTCTTTCTGCAAGTAGTCCTGTGCTGCACTGTTACAGTTTCAGATTAAATTATATGGAAGCTCATTGGTTTTTACATCAAACTACTAGACAGAAGCGAGGAGGGACAGCTGATTCTATACCCAGGGACTGCTTGACTATATGGTACTGCATATGCTGCTAATCTTGGGTCTGAAAAATACTCATCTGATTTAGGATGGTCAGCTGTAACATAAAAGAGAGAGAGAGAGAGAGAGAGCTATTAGCATTTGCAAAATGTTGAATAAGTACATGCTTATCTTCATTTTTCTCAACCAAGTTACCTGGCCATGGACAAGTGTATGTCAAAACACGCATGTTGCCACCCCACCTGCAAAAATATGGACTGATTCTATAATGAAGAAGCCACTTGAAATGTTGATCCAGAGCCTCATACCATTCATCACTTCCATGTTCAACACCAAAACGATCCTCAATTACAGTATCAGATATCTAAATAAGGTAAGGAATTCAACACTGAAAGTTATCACATCTTTTTAGCAGCATACAAAAATTGAATTTCAAAGAGACAAGATGACCAAGAAATTGATACTTATTATGCCATCATCTACCATGAAGTTCTGTTGGTAATGCCTAAGTATGTGAGCAGCAATAGCATTTGCAAATTGCTTCTTCTGTTATCCCATTCTCATGTGATAAAATATAAGCATGCGATCATTATCATTTCTCATATATATTAAAAGGTAATTGTCCTTGTTTATGAAAGAAGGCATATCACTCGTCACCTACAAATGAGCTTGGGTTTTGACTTTGGTTATGTTCAGCACAGTTCAATTCAGGTTTGCTAGAATTAAGTCTCACACATGGCTGACCTGTGCCCCTGTTTGTTTTGAGCTCCACCATGTTGCACTTCTACTAGGAAGACTTGTAATAATTACATCATTACAGAAAATTTACAGCTTATATCAAGAGGAAACTCAGATAAACATTCAGAGAATGGCAATTTTGACTTCTATAAATATTGGAATTTGTGAAGGCCAACCTCACAACAATAAATTCAGAGAGTATCACCAATTTCAAATTTGGTAATATTAAGGTTCAAGAAGATAAGGATACACCAAATACAGCAGGAAGTGAAGGAGTTGCTGGAAGTACGAAGTCCCAAACAGTCAAGTTTAGCTTGACACGAACTGTTAGGTTTGAAATAGCATCTTCATCCATCATATCAACTGGTCCATTATCTGTAGAGAACTCAGAAAATACTGGAGATAGAAGAACCCTTCTTAAAGATGTAGTCACAGATTTGGCTCTTTCTACCTAAAAAACAATTGCTGATATGAATTGCTTGTAATCACAGGGTTAAGAAAATGACGATGATGATTGATTCAAATATTTACTACTTCATCCAATGGTTTTCCTTCAACGGGCTCCATGATGTCAAGACAGTTCCTAAGTTCCGAGTACAGCTGATGCCTGTCAGCTTTTCCCAAGCGCTGTGATGGAGATCTGTGGTGGACTCAATCAACTATAATAAGTAACTTGATGTCCATATTTACTAGCATTAAATAACAGGAGTCATACATGGGAAGTACTGAGCTTATTTAAAACTCGACAGCAATACTTTCAGCATAGAAACTTTATGCATTAAACAAGGAGCATATGGCTATCATTGATTAAATCAAAACAGATATGTATTACTCTGCCTCTGCTTTTATAGCGGTGATGAAGAACTCCCCTTCGTATTGACCCTGTGGCTGTGCACTTGGAACATCAATGGAAACCCAAAGTGCAGTTGTTTCTCTGCAGCAAAGGGAAAACAACAAAACCACCTCAATCTCATTGCAAGAAATCACTTGGAATTTCTTCACGCTGCATTAAATGAATAACACACAATCAATGATGAAGGCAATACCCAGGAGCTAGATTTATTTGACTAACTGGAAGATCTAGAGGCACAAGAGCATCTGGGACACCTAATATAGAAACCACTCTCCGCAATGTTATGGATCGTCCAACGACCAACCTGTTCACAGTCAATATCAGAAAAACCAAGAACTAGTAGAGTAGTAGATCATCAAGCTACAAAAAGAACTATATTGCTCTGAGTAGTTCACCGATCACCAGATGTGGAGGTTAAGTCACTACACTGAACCTGCACAACCCCTGCACTGCCAGAAACACCCCAAGTAGCTTTCGGGCGTAAAGCAATTTGAACACTTTCTCTCTCATTTCTAGCTGCCAGAAGATTTATCTTCAAGGTAAAATTAATATTAGAAGACAGAGTACTATAACACCGAAAAGACAGCACTTACTTTTGATTCCCAAACAAACATACCACAAAACATCAAGGTCGCAGACAATTCCATTAAAAGTTTTTCAGTGTAAGCCAAAATCTAAACCTACCAGCATTTATTAATAAATCCTACAATCTGAGACATTTAAAATATCAAGTAGGCATCGCAAAGCATACAACTATTAGCCACATTAAGACAACCGAAAATTTTTATTATCCACACATAATCATCTCTAGTTTGCACTAAGTGAGCAATCAGCCAAATCCAATGGTGAGGCTAAACAAACATGCACTAAATAAAACTTACAGGCTCCAAATGTCTACTGGGAATCTCTTGCGGTCCAACATTTGCAGTGCTAGGCAAGCACCAAACATGCACTAAATCTGAAGTTAAAACCTCAGAAGGATCGATTGATCCTCTGGGTGAGGAATTTGAAAAATGTACGCCACCGCCATCATTCCATCCATAAGCTGTTCCTCCTCCAGCAACACCTTCAACTGGCGGAACTACTATGCCTTGAGGATTCGCTCCTAAGTGTGTCAAAAATTCCTAATTAATTAAGTTCAGAAATATCTAAAACAAAAAATAGGACCATAAAAAAAATAGCTCAAAATAAAATTAATAGCAGTTGATGCAACCATGATTAACAAATTCAATCAAGAAGAATTGAATTATTAAGAAACAGTAAAATCGGAATCGGAAAATTAACAGCGATAAATGAAACGGTTCAGAGTGGATTCAGAAGAAATGAGTGCGGGTGGAACGAACCTGTGTTATCCATTTTGATACGGTTATATCGGTGCGGTGCTTGAAATTTAGAAAGATCTCTCGATTTTTTTTTCTTTTTTTTTCAGGTTTAGGAAAGAGGAGCAAATATCACCTGAGTGAGAGGATCGCGTTTTGAGAGTGGAGAAGAGTGATGAACTTGTTATTATATGAGAGGAAATTGATATTTCCACTCCTGACTTTACTCGTGCCACTCTCTTCCCATTTTGTCTCTAGACGACAGAATGTACGAATGTGATAATTTTTGTTTTTGAATATATTTTAAAAATATATAAATTGGTTTTTTTTTTATTATTGTGACGTGAAAATATTTTTTAAAAATATAATATATCATAATACTAAATACGCTTGTGCAGTGTGTGTATTTGTTTCTTTTCAGCCCTTTGTTTTTGAAAACAGAAAAAAAAAAAAGAAAAGGATCTAAAATTATAAGTGTGGTAACATTTTTTTTATATTTAAAAAATTATATCTTATATCTTTTTATTGTTTATATAATTGATTACATTTTATATATAAATCAAGAAATTATAAACTCAATTAATAAAAAAATTAAAATATTATATATTATTATAATTGATATAATGTTCAAAGTTTCCTTATATGTGTTACTAAAAAAAAAAAAACACGATTTACTCCTTTCTTTCCTGCGACAGCTTCCATTCTCCACATGTTTGGAAGTGTAGTTACGGTTACTTTTTAAAAAACTTTTCTTACCGAAATGCATCAAAATTATATTTTTTTTATATTTTAAAAATTATTTTTGACATCAGCGCATCAAAATGATTTGAAAATACTAAAAACATATTAATTTGAAGTAAATAAAAAAATAAAAAAATTCAAATTTTTTCAAAAGCTCTTTTGTTATCCACTTTCATACATTTTTTTTATCATCATTCCAACCATATTCACTACAATTAACATGTCTGATATAATTTGGTATTTTTCTCATTCAACCTTGTATGCATGTTCTTGCAATATTTTGCAGTGATACCATATTCAGAAACCTTTCTATTTGTTTGCAAGTTTTTCAAATATTCCAAGTCTAAATTAACATGCTTCAACTTTATTATCATTTAACATTTTATATATCTCATTAAAATTCAAAAAATAATATCAAATACATTAACTAATATCTCAAATAATAATATTCAACATTAGCTTTAAAATAAAAATACATATAAATGAGATCATTACAATTTTTATATATATAAATCATGTTGCACAATTGCTTCTCCACTCATCAAATATTTGTTTTGCTAGATTATCTCTTCATTGAGTCAACTCCTATCATGATCCCTGATTGAACACATTTTCTTTTAGTAAAATAATACTAATTGTTTGACCTAATATCAAAATCTAGCTTATTTTTCTATTATTTGTGTAGACAAACAAGGCCGCTAATATAATAATCATTAGGGTGTCAAATATCATCATATAATACATAACAAGACCTTGATGAATTTGATCATGGCAATCCACTCCTTCTTATAAAAAAGTGTGTGTGTGTGTAAAAGAAAATCCTAATAAAAAAAAAAAAAGTAAACATGTACAATTATAAAACACAAAGCCCATATTTGATGTAACGTTGTCTATAAAAAATTAATGTCCCCTGAATATTGAATGTTCATCAATTCAGTCTCTCAATTCATTTAATGTAATGTTGTCTATAAGAAATTGTAATAATTTTGATGAGCCCAATTAAGGAAGGGAATGCATGATACATGATCTCCTAATACCCAAAGTTTCTCTCAACTCATGTTCAATATTTTAGGTTAATGCATAAGAGAAAGTTGATGATTTTATTAGTCTTGCTAAGTAAATAAGCTATGACAAAGACAAACCAACAAAACGAAGAGAATGAACCCACTTCCACCCTCTCCCATCTCTCTACAAAACCTATAATTTCAGCAATCCCAAAACCCTAATCATGTCTAACCACTATTTAAAGTTTTCATAAATATTCAATATTGGTTCAACCTCAGATTACACATAAATCAAATACTTTATGTCCACAAGGTTTCAAACCTCCTATTCATAAGGTTAAAAACCCTATCAATTCTTTTTTTCTCTTTAATACCTTGTTCTCGCTTTTTACTCCTATAACTACTTTGCATGTCTATTTTTATAGAGTTTCAATTTCTTTATTTCTTTCTTCTTCTTCCTCTTCTTTAAAATCAAAATTAACAATTGGTTTATTTACCAGATATAAATGCTTAAATTATGACCATGCTAATGAAACAAGTAAAAAGATTGAACTTTCATACAGGATAATTTTGTAGCATTCAAAGTTTAACTATAAGTAAAACTTAAGTTCTCAACTTAACTATCTTAAAAAAATTCAATTATGTTGGAGGAAGGCAAAGAATTTACTATTTGTAAAAAAATATAGCAATAATTGTTGTTATCCATTTTAGGGCCCCACATAAACAAAAAAAATCAGAAAAAAAAGAGAAAATACAAAATACAAAATAATTGAAAAAAGTTGGAATAAAATAATATATATATATATATATATATATATATATATATATATATATATATATATATAAGAAGAGTATATCATAACACCTAGGAAATTGCCAAAAAATGGTTGATGAAGATCAAATATACAAGATTAAAACATTTGACAATTTATTTTCAACTAACGAAGACCTTATTAGTAAAGAAAATTCAATTTGAGGAGAAAAATTCAAATTTGGATGTTTGACTCAATTAGAATTTTTTTAAGATTTATTTGAATTTATTGAGGGCTTAATTGCAAGAAAAATTGATTTTTAAAGTCAATTTAGGCTTTAATTGAAATAAATTAAAGTCTGGGGGTCGAATTGTAATTTTTAGGAGTTAATTTGGTCAAATCAGGGGCTTCATTGCATAAATATTGAAGTTTGATGGAAAATTAGAGACCTAATTGAAGAAATCCAAAATCAAGGATTAAACTGGAAAATTCGTGTGAATATAGGAGTTGAAATTGATCAAATTATAGGCCAAATTGAAGAAATTAGAAGTTTGTTGATCAATTAATGGATTTAAATGCACAAATTCATAACCAAGGACCAAAATGGAAAAAGCAACAACTTAGGGGATGATAATTGAGTTTGGCAAGGGATGAAATTACATGAAATTAAAAGTTTGAAGGCAATTATATGTGCAATCAAAAGAAATTGAAAGAATAGGGCCTCGATTAAAATTTTTCAATCTTAAATAAAAAAAACCCTAAATGATGCGTCATTCAGACTTAAAGAAAAAAAGGTGAGTGGCCCATCATTTGGTCGATTGACCTCTGTTTTTGACAGTTTTGACTGATCGAGTTGACAACTTTAAACTAATGAATGTAAAGCTACAAACCTTCAAATTGAGTAAGGTTGGATTTAAATGAAAGATTTATTAGCTTTGCAAGTTTATGAGAGACAAAAATTTCCAAAAAAACAACAAAGAAAGAATAGTTGTTCTAAGTATACTTTTCTAATCTAAAAGTAGGTCCTTTGTGGCCAGCTTTTGATTTTTTTATTATTTACTTTTGTTTTATATTTATGTTTATAAGTGTAACATCCCCCATTTCTGGGATAAAACCACAATCTCGTGTCAATAGAAAAACCGAGTAGTTAAATTATATATATATATATATATATATATATATATATATATATACATATTCACGGTCTTCGTGTTAACATCTACCGGAAATTTCAACGGAGTCCCCCCTATACCGGAAGGTCCCAATTTACCGACCTGTAACCTGTTTATACTTCTAACAGTTCGCATCTCATAACTTAATTTCCGACCCAATCAACTTGGGTTTCAATTCCACAATTATACTCACACTTATCAACCATAATATTTATGATATGCATGATATAACAAAAATATCATTATGGATGGATAATTTAAATAAATATAAATTCATAGATATGAAATATGGTTATATAAACTACAACGTTAAATTCACCCAATCAAGTTTAAACATTTATTATACAAATTAAGTTATACAACCATTTTCATGTTTACAAAATACAAGGGTATACTCCCTAGAACCTAGACTTCAAAAAGAGAACATAAGCTAGGATCTACTCCTGTCGTGCATACGATGATCCTGAAACAAAATACATATTATTGCAAGGTGAATATTTCCATAAATATAACAATATGAATATCTAATAATTTCAACAGGGCAACATGCCTTCATATTTCATTTACTTCTCCCTTCTAGTTTTTTTTTTATTTAAAATCTCTTCCTTATTCAACTATTAATAATCGTTCCCTCTGCCACTATCAACCTTCATTCCAGACATCAACGTGATTACTTTTGCTTATCACATTACCGATACCAATTTCACTGGTATCGTCATCACCACCCCATAGGAGTCGATATAAGGCGATCCTTTTACCCGGAATCCTAACATACACTAAATGTATGCTGGCCATTCCATGGTGATCCCCTTACCCGGGATCCTAACATACACTAAATGTATGTTAGTCCATTCGTGACGATCCCCTTACCCGGGATCCTAACATACACTAAATGTATGCTAGCCAATACAGGGTGATCCCCTTACCCGGGATCCTAACATACACTCAATGTATGCTAGAAAATACATGGTGATCCCCTTACTCGGGATCCTAACATACACTAAATGTATGCTGGCCATTCCATGGTGATCTCCTTACCCGGGATCCTAACATACACTAAATGTATGCTAGCCCATTCGTGACGATCCCCTTACCCGGGATCCTAACATACACTAAATGTATGCTAGCCAATACAGGGTGATCCCCTTACCCGGGATCCTAACATACACTAAATGTATGCTGGCCATTCCATGGTGATCCCCTTACCCGGGATCCTAACATACACTGAATGTATGTTAGCCAATACGTGGAGATCCCCTTACCCGGGATCCTAACATACACTAAATGATGTTAGTCCATTCGTGACGATCCCCTTACCCGGGATCCTAACATACACTAAATGTATGCTAGCCAATACATGGTGATCCCCTTACCCGGGATCCTAACATACACTTAATGTATGCTAGTTTATGCCTCAAATCACACTTCTCATATTTTCCTTTTTCAGTGATAATTTCATCACTTGGCAATTCACATAACAACTTTTCACCTTGAATACACATACATTCAGTAATTCACATTTCACATCAAAATATATTAAATCCTGGAATTTAACTAGGAAGCATAGGTGTGAATCACCTACCTGCAATAGAAGCTCTACTCGTGCTCATCTGCTGCTGCTGTTGCACCACGTTTGTGGTCCCTCCTGCAAATCACAGGTTCATCTCATAAATTTTCCTCACTCAAGGATATGTTTTATAATAACCATATCAACAACCAATAAGTCTTTCTTTCAGTAATTTCTTAGTACTTTATGTTTTTCTCATTTCACTCATTATTACTGTCGTTCTTTGTCCAATCCTAGTTATCATTCCTTTCTTTATATTTGGACTTTCACTATCCAACTGTTACTGCTTCATCTTTGAACTGTTACTGTCTGACCTCTCCTCAGATTTTTAAATATATCTGGAGTTATAGAACTCTGATTCAAGAAAAATTTATGGCGTTGGAAAGGTAAGACATGAGGCTACAAGTTCTATGTTTTGGAAAGAACCCAGTTCTGCCTCTAAGGTAGTCAAAATCGCTCATTAACAGACGCTTGAACGGTTACTGTCCAACTGTTACTGTCCATTGTTGAACTGTTACTGTCTGCCTCTCCTCAGATTTTTAACTATATCTGGAGTTATAGAACTCCGATTCAAGTGAAATTTATGGTGTTGGAAAGGTAAGACATGAGGCTAGAAGTTCTATGTTTTGGGAAGAACCCAGTTCTACCTCTAAGATAGTCAAAATCGCTCATTAACAAACGCTTAGACTGTTACTGTCTAACTGTTACTGTCTCATTTTTGAACTGTTACTGTCTAGACATTGAACTATTACTGTCTTGAACTGTTATTGTCAAGATATTGAACTGTTACTGTCTCATTTTTGAACTGTTACTGTCTAGACATTGAACTATTACTGTCCGACCTTTTCTCAGATTTTTAACTATATCTAGAGTTATAGAACTCCGTTGCAAGCAAGATTGGTCTCGTTGGAAAACTAAGACATGGGGCTACAAGTCCCCTGAGGAAGGAGAACCCAGTTCTGCCTCTAAGATAGTCATAATTGCTCATCAAAAAATTAGACTTACTGCTCTACAGGGTCTGTCATGACCCAGTCTCGGTTGATAACCCATAACTGGAGTTCTACAGCTCTAAATTGAGCAAGACCAATTTTCTTAGTTAGCTAACATCCAAAACTATAATTTCTATGAAGGACACTGGTTCTCCCTCATCCTCCTATCCGAAATCTTACTGAAAGTCAGGAGACGAGTCTGTCCAGATTCGTCACCCCCCCTTCCCTTCACACATAAATTTCCCAAACTATATTTTCTGGGTAAATTATCATGGTTTCACGTCCCCAATCACATACCACACATGAAGTAACTTATTTTTTACAACAAATACTTTTCCCCCAAATTTAAGTCTAAGAATCCTAATCTATAATTCACATCAAGGCATCAATTCCTTATCGAATTTAAAATGACTTATAAGATCATGTTTAGAACACCTTACCCAGTACAAATTAAGGTTTTGATCTTCAACCAGTTGAAGATTTTCAACTTCCTCCTTTCTTATCTAATGATAGCCAGCCCTCCATCTTCTCTTCTTGTTCAATTTCCTTGTCAATCACTTGCCCACCAATGTTTATTCCATCTATAAACCCTTAATCTTGGATGGGTTCTTGAAATTTTGGTGTTTCTCTCTTGATTTGTAGAAATAGATACCAAAACTCCCTCTCTTCTTTCTTCCCGATAGTTGCAGATCTATTTTTGGTAAGAAGAGTAGTATTTATGCTCTACAATTATTCTTATTTGCATTTAGACCCCTTTTTTTTAAATGTATTCGTTTTGCCCCCACTTCTTTTTAGTTTATCTTATTTTCTTTAATTTAATCCAACCCTCAACATTTTCGGGTTGATTTATATTGTCTCGAAATATTTTGTCCATAAACTTATATTCAAAAATTTCTAAATTCTCGTTTTTATTTAACCATATGCATGAATTTCTTCACTTTTATTTCTCATGTAGTTAGTTTGCAATCTAAGCAACCTTTATTTTTCCCCGGGGTTTACATTCTCCCCTCCTAATAGAAATTTCGTCCTCGAAATTTAAGTTACGTACCTATGTTGAAGAATAAATGCGGGAACTTTTGCTTCATTTCAAATTCTTTTTCCCATATTTCTTCTTCTATTCAAGGGTTTCTCCACAAGACTCACACCAGAGAAACTCTCTTATTCCTTAACACCCTCACATCTCGATCCAAGATCTTGACAGGCTTAGCTTCCATGGTTAAATTCCCTTTAATCTTCATAGGAACGTGTGGTAATACCCGTGAGGGGTCTATCTTGGCCTTTCGCAGCAATGACACATGGAACACATTGTGAATCTTATCCAAATATGCAGGCAACTCTCACGATAGGCAACTTGTTCGATTCTTTCCTTAATCTCGAAAGGGCCAATATATATCTCGGAGCTAATTTCCCTTTTTCTCCAAATCAAATGATGCCTTTCCAAGGCGCCATCTTCAAAAATACATTATCCCCCACTTGGAATTCTAAAGGCCTTTTTCGATTATCTGCATAACCCCCCCTTTTTTTTTCCTGGGCTTCCTTTATCCTCTTTCTGATCACCCTCACCTTGTTAGTGGTCAGTTGTACCATTTCAGGTCCTCAAAGCTTCCTTTTTCCTACTCCCTCCCAACAAATTGGGTACGACATGTCCTCCCATACAATGCTTCATATGAAGCCATACCAATAGTAGCTTGATGACTATATATATAAGTAAACTCCACCAATGGCAGGAGATCTTCCCAGTTCCCTCCGAACTCCAGCACACAGGACCCCAGAGGATCTTCAAGAGTTTGAATAGTCCTTCCATATTGACCATCCGTCTGAGGATGAGATGTTGTGCTTAGATTCAACTTTTTCCCCAATGCTCGTTGTAAATTAGGCCATAATCTCGACGTGAACCTTGGATCCTGCTCCGGCATAATCGATACTGGCACTCCATGAAGTCTGATTACTTCATTTACATATAATTTTTGCTAGCTTATCCACCGAATCAGTCATTTTTATAGGCAAAAACAAAAATAGATTTTGTCAGTCAATCCATAACCACCCATACAACATCATTCCCTTTCTTTCCCCTAGGTAATCTTGTCACAAAATCCATATAAATATCCTCCCATTTCCATTCTGGAACCGATAATAACTATAAATCCCTTACAGGTCTCTGGTGTTCTATCTTACTTGTTGATAAATCCCACAGTTCGACACAAATTATGCTATTTTCCTCTTTATATTTGGCCACCAATAGTATTCCTTTAAATCTTTATACATCTTCGTACTTCCAGGATGAGTAGCGAATCAGGATTCATGAGCTTCTCTTCATACTTCATCCTTCAAAGTCTTATGATCAGGTAAATAAATTCGCCTACCTATAGTTAGCCCACCGGATAACATTTGGAATGCTTTCTCTATACCCTGGTTTACACTCTCCTTGATATCCTGTCTCAAAACATAGATCGGATCTTTAATTGAGTTAATAGTGATCCCTCAGACCCTACACTTAATCGCAAGCCTAATTTCTTCAATTCCACTATACTTCCCTGTTCCTAAATCTCCATATCATTCATCACTATTTTTCCCTTCCTAATCAATGCATCGACTACTACATTAGCCTTACTAGGATGGTAGTCAATCACACGATCGTAATCTTTTATTAACTCTACCCATCTTCTTTGTCACAATAAGCGTAGAAAACATGTTTGAATGCTTAACAAGTAATGTTATATTCACCTCTTTATTGTTGTGTTTTTATTTGATGATGTTTTTTTTGAAGTTTTTTTTTGTGTTTTTGATACATTAAAGTTGTTGTTTAAGTTTGTTTTTGATATATAATATTGTTTTAGTTTTTTTTTTAAATTAAGTTATGCTTGTTAAAGCAAGGGTGTTTTACCCTGGGTTTGCTAGGTCTGTTCATACATAAAATAGGTTTAGAAAACCAATTTTGAATCCATGTTGTGTGAACATATAATCTGTTTATATATATATATATATATATATATATATATATATATATATATATATATATATATATATATCCAGTACCTCTTGTTTGATTTTAATGTTTTTTGTTATTTTTTTTATTTAAACATGTTTGTGTATAATATTATGACTTGTTGGGTTAAAAAAAAGCATGCTTTAGAAGCCAAAAATGCTCATTTCTAGAATTGCCAATGGCTGTCATTTCTGGGCATGACTAAGTTTTTTTTCCCCTTAGGCTTAGGCAATGTTCCAATGTTCTTTGTGTTCTTAGGAAGAGCATTGCCTAAGCCACTAGATTTGGACTAATTTTGGTCCATTTCTTTGCACATACATCTTCCTTATGCATGATTAATCAATAATATAGTGTTTATTCACATCAATACGTGTTTAAATGGTTTTTAATCCTACGATTTTGGTTTTGAACCGAAATCCATTTTGGCCAAATCGTAATGTTTCATTAATAATCGAAGTGAATGGATGCTAGATTATTGATCATTGCATGATTTCCAACATGGATGTGCTTTTGGTTTGCCCATATCCAGTCTGGTTTGAGAGCCACGTTGTTGGGTTCATGTTGAATGTTATTCATATGTTCTTGTCAAGAACATTTTCTTAGCTACATGATTTTGACCTTTTTTTTTTATTTGCCTAAAACCCTTCCTTATGCATGATTAACCAATAATCTAGTGTTTATTTGCATCAAAAAATGATTTCAATGACTTTTAATCCTAGGATTTTAGTTTAGAACCGAAACCTATTTTGACAAAATCGTAACGTTTTAATGATAATCCAAGTAATTGGATGCTAGATTATTGATCTTTGCATGATTTACAACATGTATATGTCTTCATTATGAACAAATTTGGTATGATTTTGAACCCACGTTGTTGGGTTCGGTTTCAAGTGTTCTTCGTATTATTTATTTTTTTGGTGTTTGATATGTTTTGTTCACGAATTTTTGAGTTTTTGTGTTTAATATTTTTTTTTCTTTGGTTTTGTTTTTGGGTTTTTTCGTGTCAAATCAAGATTTTTAGTTCGGTTTATGGTGGAACAAAAAATTTCAGGTTGACCCGGTTGGGTCGAGTAAAAAAACAATTGGGTCAAAGGGTTTTGTACCCTATTTGGTTTGCCATTTTCATTAAGGGTTTTTTTGGGTTTAAGGGTGTGTTTAGCAAATACCCCTTTGGCTTATTTTGAGCAAGGTTGTTAATTGCGTTTTTGCAACACCCCATACTTTCATTACATTTATAATTATTTTTCTATGATTTGGTATGTAAAAATACAAGTGATTTTTTTTTATACAGTTCTTATATAAAAGTCTACCGAAATTTCCACCGAAATTTCGGCAGAGTCTCCCCTATACCAGGAGGTCCCAAGTTATCGATATATACCCTGTTTACACTTCTAATATTTCACATCTCAAAACTCAATCATGACCCAATCATCCTGGGTCTCAATTCCACAAACATCATCATCATCATCATCATAACTATAATATTTATAACATACATTGAACAACAAATATCATTATAGAGGAATAAATGAGATAAACACGCATACATGAAACATGATTAAATGGATTTCAGAGTTAAGTTCATCTATTCAAGTTTAAAACATCCATTATATAAATTAAGTTATATAAATGTTTTAATATTTCAAAATACAAGGATATACTCCCTAGAACTACATAATAAAAAGTGAACAAAAACTAGGATCTACTCCTGTCGTGCACGTGATGATCCTGAAACAAAAAACATATTATTGAAACTTGAATATCACAATAAGTATAGTAACACAAATATCCAACAATTTAAAAAGGCAAACATGTAATCATATTCTATTCACTTCTTCATTTTTGTTTTTCATTGGACTCTTTCTCATTCAACTACTAAAACCGTTTCATCTTCCATTTTCAACTTCCATTCAAGATTCCATAAGATCAACCACAACTATTTCTGCCTAACTCATTGTCAATACCAATTTCACCAGTATCATCATCACCTCGTAAGCGTTGATGCTTAGCGATCCCCTTTACCTGGGACCCTAGCATACACTAAATATATACTAGTTCATGCCCCATAGGCATCAATATATGGTGATCCCCTTACCCGGGATCCTAGTCCATACCCTATAGGCATCGATGCATGATGATCCCTTTACCCGGGATCCTAGCATACACTAAATGTATGCTAGTCCATGCCAATTTCATTCATTAATATTGTCATTCTTTGTCCGACCACAGTTATCATTACAAATTTTCATTTCGAACATGGCTCGTTTCTTTTCAAAGCTAAGATATAATATCACATGTTTCTAGAAGGTAAAGGACCCAAATTTTCACTCTTTAACGCGTCTAAATAGTCGCTTTAGCGACTTTTCGAATATGCCAGTAGAGGTTGTATTCCGACCTCTCCTCAGAGTTTTGACTATATTTGGAGTTCTAGGACTCCGTTTCAAACGAGGTTGGTCTCGTCGAAAAGCTAAGACACAAGGCTACAAGTCCCATGAAGGGAGGAGAACCCAGTTCTGCCCTCAAGACACTCGAAATTATTCGTCAACAAATTAGACCTACTGCCCTATAGTAGGGTCTGTCATGACCCAATCTCGGTTGGTGGCCCATAACTAGAGTTTTATAGCTCCAAATTGAGCAAGACCAGTTTCCTTAGTTAGTCAACATCCAAAACTACAATTATTATGAAGGAACCTGATTCTAATTCCTTCATCCTCCTACTCGAATTCTCTCCACAAGTCGGGAGACGAATCTGACCAAATTCATCAACTTTTCCATTCACACACAACATCCACAATTCAACCTTTTCTCTTTATCTCGACCCCTAGTCGTATCACATACCATATAAGAGTGTCAAAAATATCTTTTTTTTTAGAGCCAATTTATCATAACTAATTGATCTATACCGTCGTACGCAAGGTACTCTTATTCATTTCAATAATATCATCATAAGTTTGATACACATCAATGTACGTAAGGCACTCGTATCCATTCCAATTATATCATAACTAGTTGATACACATCAATGTATGCAAAAGTACTCATATTCATTCCAATGTTTATCGAAGCAATAAAACAATAAATTCTAAAATTTATCAATGAGTTTACACAAATTGAAAAGACAAGGTGCGATGCACCTACCTGTTTTCCCAACCGATCGAGTCCCTTTAACTACTGACGACCTTACTCCATACATCTTTTCTGTTTGAGAATCAAGAGATACAATTAGTACCCTCTTCTAATTTTATCACAATGTGTATTCTCATACTATTGCAATATTATTCACATGAATTCATCACCATGCTTTAATTTCATTTTCCGATTATTTCATTCAACTACCTCATTACACTTTCTAGATCAAATTTCACTCGAGAACACTGTTTACCATTTAATTCGTAAGTAAAGTTATAGAATTCGGTTTTAAGTGTGGTTTGGCTCCTTGGAAAGATAAGACACAATTCTACAACTCTACTAAAGGATCGGAAGACCAATTCTGCCTTTAACACCCCTGAAATTATCTGTTATAGTACTCAATAAAATCTGTCAAATACAAGACAGTTCGACCCTTCTTTCATTTTTTATCCATATCTGGAGTTCTATAACTCCAAATTATACGAGGTCAGGTTTGCTTAAAAGATAACATCCATACCTACAACCTTTGTGAAGAATCCAATCTGGAATTTTATCATTTTGGTTCCCTGACGACAGCCGAAAGGTAAGTGATAAAACTGTTAAATCTCCCAATACATAGATTGAGACAACCAATATCTCTCTTTTTCTACTATCAATAATATTGCCAAACATGCCTAAGGAAAGACACTAAGGATTTTCTTCAATTTAAATCATAATTAGCATGCTTTTGATGGTTAAACACAAATCAAGCCACCACACTTTCCATTCATTTCATTTTTGCTAACCTAACTTAAAAACAATGTTTCCGTAAGGTTCCCGTTTCTCCCAACTCAATCAGAATGAATACAATCCAAATGGTGAAGTTAACTAACATTATGTCATGCAACACATACCAAACAATCATAGAATTTTAACGGATAGATCGTTCTAGATCGAAACAAAACCAAACAGACCTGAAAATTAACAATATATTGTTCTACAATGCATACCTCCTTGTATAAGTCTCTAATCCCAATCTCCACCGTTCATAATGAAGAGATCATCAATATGAACTACATATCCAAATTCAAGAAGGATCCAACGGTGGACAAAGGCGGAAACTGCCAGTGACCATGACTGACCAGCAGGCAGGTTTTCCTTGAAATGTTGCGAGGGCTATATCTCTCACACCAAACCAGAACATTCAGATCCCAGCGATCAGATGTTAGCGGGTGGTGAGAACCATAATATATAAAAAAACCAGACCAATCCAACGGTGAAATCCAGATATATGATCATTTTAGTGTCTGCTCTCAAGATACTCTCTCTAACTCTCTCCCCTTTTTTTTTCTTTCATTCGGCCATCCTCCTTTTTTCTGCATAATTTTGCTATTTATATAGCAAACCTATCCATATTTACTAAAACACCCTTATATCAAGTTTGGGTATCTTTTTATTCAACCAAATATCTTTTCTCGGTTCGCTTTTAAAATACTAAGCAAAAAAAATCTTTCTCTCTAAATTTTTTTTCCTAATAATTCAATATCATTCCATTTTATTTTATTTTAACTATCTCATCTCATTCTCGATTTTGAATTATCAATAATTTTATTAATATCATAAAATTTGATCGGGAGTTTTACAATTTATCATCATTTCTATTTTATTTCTCATTATTCAATTCATCATGGTGAAGTCTTTTGTTTGGGTTTTACAGAGTTTCCATCGAGTCATATGCATATCTAAATTATAAATTTACAGGGTTTCACGCTAGGGGTCATTTTATCATTTGTACATAAACCCCTAACCTTCTATTATTTGAACATTGACCTCTTTTGGTCTTATAGTCTAGAAAAATTATAACCGAGGGTTTACAGTTTCGATAGGTGTTTTGTTTTTTCAATTGGAATGGAATATTTCGGTTTCGGAGCATTTCGGCGTGCCGTTTCGGGGTTGTATTGTTCATATATATATAAAATTCAACAAACATAATTCGAATTCAAGATAAATTAATTATAAATTATGCAATACAAACACAATGTCAAATAAATATAATTTTAAAATTTAAAATATTTCTAAATAGTCAAGATTAAATAGATCTTTAACTTAAAGTAATTCAACTTAAACAAAATATCAAAATATTATGAAAGTAAAATGTTTTAACACAAAAGAAACATAAATCAAACATCATCTCTATTATTATCATAGAAATAAGGATCTTGATCTTGTGGTGGTATGTAGGGAAAGTCATTAACTAAACATTCCAATAGTTGATCATTTCCACCAAGCTCATTCTCGTCATCAAAACATATCTCTTTATCCTCTAAAGTCAAAGTAGATAAAGGTGCTTCAATAGAGTTTTTATAAGAGTAGATCCATTAGAGTTTTTATTTTCAAGAGTATTTGTAAGGATAAAATATTTAGACTTTTATAATACTGTTGATGTTGAATACATTCAGCTTGTGTGAGAGAAATTCTCATATTTTTTGGTTCTCTAACAAACTAAATTGATTTATCGAAGATTAATTGGCTTCATGACATCTTCCTAATACTTCTTGTTTGCGAATTGATATTCGTAAGGTGGGAGTTTTTTATTCCACTAATATTAGTGCCTTGTGATATGTTTTCATTAAGTCACACTCCTACCTGACCTGTTTTGGTTGTTGTGGATTGCGTGACTATATAATCATGAGGTTTGCATCAATGTGTAAAATTTGGAAAACAATGTGTAAAACTCTTCCTTCACCCCTTATATTTATAATGGATTTTGGAACCAAGACTCATAAAAAATTAATTTTGGTAATTATAATAATTAATTTTGACCATTACCAACTTTGATTACCTTTCATAAAATTACAATTAAACCTAAACATTTTGGCTTTAAATATGATGTTTTGGAGTTGAAAAAACTGATCAGGTTTGAAGAAACTCTTCTAGAAGAAAACTTATCAGATTCATGAGTTGAACTAGATAAAAAAAAAAAAAAGATGTCAAAAAGTAGTTATTTATGAGCCATATAATTAATTTATAATAAATCCAAGTTCAAGAAAAAACTAGGTTAGCAAAAAACAAACCTTTTTAAACACGGGACTCGTGCTCGAGTCAAGTGTGTGTTAGGGGTTAAACTCACATTACTTTGCTTAGGTTTATTTATGACCTTTCAACTTCCCACTAAATAAACAACCTTGTTTTTTTTTTTTTAAAAAAAAGGTAAAATAAAAAGTTTTGAGTTTCATAACAAACATGCCAACAAAGAACTTTTAAGATTCATGTCTCATTTTAATCATGTTAATGTTCTATATTAGAGAACTTACGTAAGAAAATAATTTTCAGCAAAGTTTTAAACTAAAAATTAGTGGAACCATTTTAAACTTGACCTTAAATATGTCTATTAACCATGTTTTATTAAAACAAATTCCAACATCTTCTATATTATGTTTGATGTATTAAAAGATTTAAATTCTTCAAACATTAATTTCAAAGTTTGAATTTAAAAAAATAAAAAAATTACTCTGAATATTTTATAGTTTAATTGTTCTTACACTTACCTTTTATGTTTTAAAAAATTACAGTTTATATTATTAATGAATGTAAAATAGATTAAATAATATTTACTTGAAATTATTTTCTTACAACAATATTTTATGGTTAGAATTTGATAAACCTCCAAAAAAAAAAAAAAGAGAAAAAAGTAAAAGGACCAATTACTGTGATTTTGTGAACAAAAAAGGTGTTACCTTACTATAATTTGACCATAATAAATTTGTAGGAGTTGATGCTGTTCGTGTGAAATTGTGTTTTTTTAAATTTTTAATTAAATTTTTAATACATTTTTAAATTGTTTTGATATAATAATATAAAAAAAATATTAAAAATAAAAAATTATTATTTTAATATATTTCAATAAAAAAAAATATTTTAAGTATCAATTCCTCAGCGCGTCAAATTGAAATTGATGAAAATGCCATCGAGCAGTTATAACGTGCCGAGTCTTAACTTGTTGCAAAAACAACGCTACAGACAAGTATCCGTCTCCTATAAAATGTAAAAACACCGGACTCCTACTACTGCACACTCACAAACCGTGACAGTACAGCGGAGGAGCCGGCGATCAACCCAAAAAAGAATAATTAGGGCTTAGGGTTTCAACAAAACTGAAAACAAAATTAAGAGACAGCCATGGAGATTGTCTTCGCCAGTGCCTCGACTATTACTGATCAGAGGCAAAAGATCGAACAGTACAAACACATTCTCAGCTCTGTTATTTCTTCTAACAACATTGTTCAAGCCAAGAAATTCATCGATCACAGTAGGTTTTTGTTCACTTTTGTTTTCTTTAAATTTATGGGTTTTTTTTTCCTGTTTTTTTCCTAATGGTTGAAAAACGACCTGTAGTGTTGTCAGACGACGTACCGTTGGTAGTGTCGAGGCAGCTATTGCAGACTTTTGCTCATGAGTTAGGGAGGTTGGAGCCGGAGACGCAAAAGGAGATTGCCCATTATACCCTTGCTCAGATTCAGCCTCGGGTTGTTTCTTTCGAAGAACAGGTTCGTTTTTACATCGTTGAATTGTTTTGTGAAGTTGATTTCTTTTTATGCAACGTTGCTGTGCTCTGGAATTTTGGATTTTTATGCTACGGTTTCATTGTTTTTCCTTTTTGAACTGTCTGGTTTCTTAATGCTTATTATTACTGATAACACTTTTTTTAACTAGTTAATTCAATTAAAATCAGCCGTGTTCGAGTTTGGTAAGCTAGTTGTGTGCATTGTGTGTGGATAAATCATTATGTTCAAATCTTATCTTTCTACACCGCAATGGTTAGATTTGGCTGTTGTTATGAGAATGTGCTTCATTCATATTGGTTTTTTACTGCTTGAAAGCAAGATGGATTGATCGCATAATTTTCTTATTACTTTTTTTGCATAAGTCTTGCAACAAGCGCAACCCATGTGTTTAGTTGCCACCGCTGAGTTTGTGACCCTGAGGAGACTGCCGGTGATAAGCCTGCAGGAACGTCACAGCAAAAAAAAATTAGAACATTTATAGCTTCCACATAAATAAGTAGCTGCACCGCAGCTACAAAATGAGAGTTTGATAAAAACCATTTCTCAGTGATATGAAATTGATTAATTGTATGACTCACAGGTGTTAATAATTAGAGAGAAACTTGCTGAACTATATGAGTCAGAACAACAATGGTCAAAGGCAGCTCAGATGCTCAGTGGCATTGATCTAGACTCTGGAATGAGGTCTGAGAGTAAGATTCCTTATATTTAACCATAGGAGTTGTATTTCTACTGGTTATTAAAATGCCACTATCTGACAATCTGTATTTGTTTATAATTTTTCCATCAGGGTTATTGATGATTCATTCAGATTATCAAAGTGTGTCCAAATCGCTCGCTTATATCTCGAGGTATTTGACTTTCTTATGCATGCATAGGATATGTGATGAACTCATTAATAAACAACATTTTGTCACTGGGTTCTGGGTATATTGTTTGCTTTTATGTACTTTTTTTAAAAGCGAAGGCATTTGTCAAGCAAGATTGTAGGATATTTAGATGAAAATGAACACATTCATCTATCACCTTTTGTTGGCCTGGATGCTTTCTTAGAGTTATAAACAGCAAGATGGATCACTTTTGCGTTGTACTTGCCATTATTCTGGGTTGGGGTATACCTGCTTTTATCTGCATGTGCACTTGAGTTTCTTCTAAAATTAGAGTGAGAAGTGAATTTTTTTTTCCTTTTGGTTTTAAGATTTATCCAGAGCTAGATGAAACTGAGTGTTCAAGTTCCAAAATCTGACTTTAGCTCAATGCTAGGTTGAGGGAATTATCTCTCTTATAGGTGCCATAAAACAGTTTGAAATTGCTATTGATGTTTCCTTCTGTTTATATTTGCAGGATGATGATGCAGTTAATGCAGAAGCTTTCATCAATAAAGCATCTTTTTTGGTTAGCAACAGCCAACATGAAGTGTTGAACTTGCAATACAAGGTTCAGATCGTTCTATTGTTTCTGAGGGTAATTTAATACAAGGCTGAAAAGTTTATTGTTTTGTTAAATTGTTTGCTTCTTATTTCTTGTTGTCAGGTGTGTTATGCAAGAATTTTGGATTTAAAGAGGAAGTTTTTGGAAGCAGCACTACGTTACTATGACATATCTCAAATTGAGAAGAGACAAATAGAAGATGAGTATGTAAAACTAGGTTTTATTTATTGTGAATGTTTGGTACATTTAGTTTTTACTTTGATTCTCTGTGGAATCTTAAGAATGTAGCCAACTCTGTTTTTCTAGTTTTGTTGACTCATAGAATGTTATTCAAGCATTGAATCTATTCCTGTCTCTGCACTACCTGTGCTTGCCCACAGAACAGCATTGAATGGGATAAATTTGATGCCACATTGGCTTTGATATTCTCTGAACTACCTTTGAATAAATTTTGGGTATGGAAACTTAATTCAGAAGACTATTGACCTGTAATTAATGTTGTACCTGGCATTTTATGCTGTGAATTATCCAACCCCATGTGAAAGTATACTGCTTGAAATATTTTTCATATTTGAATATATCAGTTTGTTTTTTATGGTTCTTGTCATTGTCTTCAACTTTTAAAATATAAAATTTCATCTTCAACAAGAATTGTCCAGGCGACAAACTTTTCAGATATAAAATTTATCATCTGTAACAAAAATGGTGCCCTTCTACTCTCCAGTTCCCATTTACAAATTGTTGGTGTGTTGAGGCACCGCACTGATACACAGTTGTTTACATTCTTCTGTTGTGTTCATCATAGAACCATTGATGAGGAAGCATTGGAGCAAGCTCTATCTGCTGCTGTGACATGTACTATCTTGGCTGCTGCTGGTCCTCAACGTTCACGTGTTCTTGCTACTTTGTACAAGGTAAACAATCTTAGTGTATGCTCATAAGAAATTGATTTGCATTATACTTCTGGAAGATATACTGATGTATGGACATGGTCCAGGATGAACGATGCTCGAAGTTAAAAATTTATCCTATATTACAAAAGGTGCTTTCTCTCTCTCTCTCTCTCTCTCTCTCTCTCTCACACACACACACACACACACACACACACACACACACACTCATGCAGCATACTGCACCATTGTATCTGTTTTCAATTTTACTATTTTTCACACTCAATGCCTCTCAAGTTTTATTAGGAGAAACCATGTATGAATTTACCAGGTGTATTTAGAGAGAATTTTGAGAAAACCAGAAATTGATGCATTTTCTGAGGAACTCAAAGCACATCAGGTTATAAATATCTTTTCAACTGTTATTGATGCCGCATTCACTTGATGTTATGATCTATAATTGGTGCCCTTTTGCTTTCTCAACAGAAAGCACTTTTACCAGACAATTTCACTGTACTGGATCGTGCTATGATTGAGCACAATCTTTTAAGTGCTAGCAAACTTTACACAAATATAAGGTTGGAGATGCAATTGTCTTGGATTACCTTTTCCTTCAGGTTCCTCGTAATTTCTGTACTAATTTTTTTTTTTTTGGTTTTCCACTTTATTTTTCTGTAGCTTTGATGAGTTGGGCACCTTGCTGGGAATTCCTCCACACAAGGTCAGTTTGTCATGATTTGCCAAGGTTCTCATGTAATTGATGTTCTACCCTTTAATCTTAAAGTGTGAGTTCTATCAATGTTTTAGTATACTGATCAAATCAGTTGTGCAGGTATCTTGTCATGCAGTTAGATCTACTGATCAAGTTGTGTGCTGTGTTTTCTTTAAATATTTCCACCTTCTCCCCCTTTGATGTTATGTTTTGAAAGCTGATGGGGAATTCAGTCTTCGTATGCATTTTCATGGGTTTTCCATTTGCTTAGCTCCATCCGTTGTCTGATGTGTCTCAGATGATAAGAGTATGCATAGTGTGCCTATTTAATCTTGTTCTACTTTTCTTTATCTGCAATGCTTTATGATACCTGCTTCTTTGAGTCTTGCTTTGAATATTGAGTCCCTGCTGGTGTTGGCTCTCTCTTTTTATTTTGCTCTTGTTTTTTCCTCAGTATATGCTTTCACAGTATGTTTGTGTGAGAACTAAATTCTCTTTTTTATTTTTTGTTTTTTGCTTTTCAGGCAGAGAAGATAGCATCGAGAATGATTTATGAGGATAGAATGAGGGGATCGATCGACCAGGTATGAACCATGAAATTCTGATCCTGGCTCTCAAAATTTCAGACTTTTGCAATTATCAAGGATTTCATTGGATTGCATGATAATGAATTTGATATTCAGACTAGATTTAATTTTGAGGGCCACAATGGACTTGGGAACATTTTTGTCCTATTACGGTATAGTTGAGCTTTCATTGTGACTTGCCCATTCATTTCATCCTTTTTCTCTGCTAGTGGCAACTTGTGTTGCAACATTTAAGTTAGACACTTGTCTACTTGGCACTTTTTTTATGTTCTTCTGGAACTGCATTGTTAACATCACCTCAAATTTAAACTTAGTCTCGGGGTTGACCTTATTTGCTTTTTGGGGCCTTGGGCTTGCTGTCGATATGTTTCTTTCTGGATATCTGTTTCCTAGCAAATTCAAGTTTGCTCTGCTGAATCCAATATACCTGCCTACACCAGGTGGAAGCAGTCATACATTTTGAGGATGACACTGAAGAGCTGCAACAATGGGATCAACAGGTGATTCCTTGCCATGATTACAAATTTCATGGGAATTTAACCAGTGCTAGATTGCTTTTCAATTTGTTTCATGCACTTGGTATTGCCCTCTGAAGCAGCTCTTATACCTTGCTTGCTGCATAATTTTGCAGATTGTTGGATTGTGTCAAGCACTGAATGATGTCCTCGATAGCATGGCAAAGAAGGGCTTGTCTATTCCTGTCTGATCTGTTTTTTTTTTTTTTTTAATACATGGCCAGTTACAAGATTAAGATGGATTACTTAGCTTATATGTGCTCAAAAGCAGAAAAGCTAATTTTCCATGGCTTTCTCATTATTTTTGTGAAGCTAAAATACTTTGGAAGTCTTATCTGCTTGTTTATCGTGTCAATAATCAATATTTTATTGAGCAGCACAACTTACAGCAATTTGGTCATTTATTGTTAATGTTAATTTATTTTTTCCCATCGTACCTTTTCTTGCCAGAGGTATACTGGCTTGTTGGTTACCTGTCTCTGCTTCGCCCACACTCAAAACTCAAAACTAGGGGTGTTTAAAAAAACCGAGTAACTAAAAAAATCGAGAAAACCGATGAAAAATTAACCGAAAAAACCGAACCGAGATGAAAAACCGATTAAACCGATTACTAAAACTAGAAATCTTTCCGGTTCAGTTCGGTTTCGGTTTTAAAACCAAAACCGGTGAACCAAACCGAAACAACAATAAAATAAAGGAGGTGTAAATACTGCACAAAGCCTAACCCTAATAACTTAACACAAAGCCGCCAGAGACAATTTTTCTCTTCTTCCTTTCCCTTTCATCCACTCTACCTCCTGCATCTCCTTCTCTAACCTAACCCTAATAACATAACACAAAGCCGCCGCCCAGACCAGAGATTTTCTCTTCTTCCTTTCCCTTTCATCCACTTTGCCTCTTGCATCTGTCTCTTCTCTAGCCGAACAAAAGCTCACATCTCCATCTCCTTGGCTTCTCTCTTTACTTCTACGCAAGGCGTCGCGATCCTCCTCCTCTATACTTGCAGCAGAAGGAGAGGGCTCCTTCATTAGAGAAAAAACGGCAAGGTAAAGTTTATCCTTATGCTAATTCGGGCCTTTGTGTGCTTGTAACATCTGTTTCAAACTTTTATGCTTCGATTATGTTAAAATCTTATTTTCTCATTTCTGTGTTATCTGGTTAAAATCTTGTTTCATTCAAGTTAATTTGGGATTTTGCGGTTGTCCATTCTTGGTAATAAATTCAGTGTTTTCTCATTTCTGTGTGCTTTGATTATGTTACTAGTATGGGCTTTGATTCTGTTATTTGCGTTACTGGTGTTGACTGTGTAGGCTTTTCTGGGGTTCTTGGTTTGTTTCTGTGGTATCTATGAGAGAGTTCTTCAACTGTGGTTTGCTCTCTGCTTGATTGGTTTCTTCAGCTGAACATTGTAAATTTTTAAGATCCAATCTCCTGGTCCCTGTAGAAAAGCTGAACATCAGTTTGCTTTAAATTTTAAAGCTTAATTTAATGAAAGGCTAAGTCAATTTAACAAAAAAAAAACTCATATATGATGGGATTAGGTTTCCCGGTTTTTTCCTAAAAAAACCGGATTTAACTGAACCGGTTTCCGGTCCGGTTCGGTTAATTTTTTAGAAAAATACTGTAATTTGATTCGGTTGGTTTTTTAGGTCTAAACCGAACCAAACCGAACCGTGAATACCCCTACTCAAAACATTGCGCCACAATGACTTCACTTCTTTTGGTCTTTTAAGATTTTTCTACTCAGATTATTGCTTTTTTTTATATATATATAAAATTTAACCTGCTGTACTGTGTTGACATAGAATTAGATTTGCTGATTTGATTGGATTTTTTTTCTATGGAGTTGCTAAGATGTTAAAAAATCATCTTAATATTGGGTTGATAAATTGAGTTGATGCTCTGTAAAATTGCTTATGAATATTTGCTTCAATTCTTTTATGGATTTTTTTTTTATATTTAATCATATTAATTTTTTTCTTCTTATAATATATAAAAATATTGAGATATTATTTTAATATTTTTTTTTTGCTTCTTCTTAAGATCATGATGAGTTTTTATTTAAAAATAATGTTTACTATATATAAAAAAATGTGTTTTCTAAGCTAATAAATAGATTCATTAATAAGAAAATGAAGTTTAGATTGACTTAATAATTTTATTTGTTGTTTTTTGTTTAATTAAATAAAAAATAAATTTAATTTTTTTTTATTAAACTTGGTCAAGTTTATAATTTAAATCACGGATTAAATAGTTTAGCTTGATTGAACTCGGGTTAATCTAGAAAATATAAGAAAGATAATTATAAAAATAAATTATTTTACACGTAAAAAAGCTAAATATTTTTAAATAAAATTATAATATTTTAAGTAAACTAGAAAAGAAAGAGAAAATAAAAATTAATTGAATGATATTTTTTTTTTAATATAACATAAGGTAATATAGATGTTGTAAATATGAGCTTTTTTTTCAGAAGATCAATTATAAAAATGAACTTATTGATCTAAAAAAAAATATAATAGAACTTAATGGTCATTTTATTTTTTTTCAGAGTTAACTGGTTTGTATTTTAAAAAAAATATATTATTTTTTCATTTAGTTTTATATTTTAAATAGAAAATCTAAAAAAAAAAACACCCCAGCTACATAATTAGTCTCATTCTTGCTCTCAAATAATTTTTATTAAGTTTTTTAATTCATATTTTCATTTAAATTGTATATCTTAAAAAAATTGAACGAACGTGAAAAGAATTATTGAATTTATTAATTAAGGCGCGCATGCATGACTTGTACGATCATGAGAAGGAGACTTTCTCAAAAGTAAATCTGGGAAAGATTGTGAATGAAACGGGGATAGGAACTTCTTTCCATTATTAACCTTCTTGTGCGACTACCTTACAACACTGAAAGCTCAAAAGGCCTCTGTAATGTCAGATGAACAGTCCAAGGACAAAATCTAAAAAGAATACCAACACCAGAGAAATTGGAAGTTACAGGAATTTATCTTGCAACTCAATTGACATCATCCACAACTTTATTGTTTACAAACAGATTCTCCCTTCTTATAGGGAAACCTGTAGATTCCAGAGCTGGACCCCTGAATGTTAGCTCCGATGATGCTCTGTAATTGGGATCAATAGAGGAAGGTCTAGTGTTGACATCTGCAGAACCTGGCCTGAAGGAACTGGTTGCTCCCCCAGGATATCGCGAGGGAGAAGGATACCTCCTTGTTGGACCTATCAATCCCCCAGCCCTTAATTCCATCATATCAGCACTTCTTGAAGATGAATCTACATATGACCTGTCTGCGGAGGCCGATGACCCTACTGGAGCTCCAATTGTAGCAGATGCGGAGCTAAAAGGATCGTCAGGCCCCCACGACGTAAGCGCTTCCTTCTTCTTGGCAAAGAATTGCCATGCTCCAAAGAGAAAGAGTACGAAGAACAGCACAGGACTTGTCCATAGCATTGTGTTGATTTCTCCTTTAAATATTGGAAGGTTAGAGCGATACATTCCCACATACCCACTCCCGAGGCCAAGAACAACGATTTTTTCACGGTCACTGGCAATTAATGGCATCACTCTTCTTCTCTCAATGGGAGCATTTGTCAACTGATAGTTCAAAAATGACGATTTGATCTCATCCAGACCAGCAGAGAAGAGAAGGCGAGGTCCCCCAACCCTAACATAATGCTGAGATGAAACATTGTACACGAAGACCTTCTCTTCATTAACAACAAACAAGTAGCCCTTGATGGATTGTAAAGCAAGGGGTTCCTCCATGTCGAATTTTCTCTTGGATCTGACCCTGCATTTAAAGTTCATTATATCCCCCAACAACAATACTTGAATCAATTCCCCTTCTGATGTGAACCCATATGCTTTAGACCGTTCGGTGGCATCAAAAACATAATACCGAGCAACAGAATGGTCCAAACCTTCACATTCAGATTCTCTGACTTTCATGCTCCTCAAATCCAATGACCCTGCACCACTTTCTGTCAAAAACAAAAGCCTTTGCTTCAAGAATGCAAGTGGTCTACTTGTTGGCATGGCAGAGCCATGAACCGTCCCATTTTCCCTAAAAACCCTAATTATCCCTCTAACATCTAATGACAAGATATACCTTGATCTGCCAACATGATGCACTTCCAAGATACTTATAGGCGAACGTAGATCCCAATCCTCATGGAACGCAAACTTACCCACATTTTCCATAGAAAGTGTACTCCACTCTTCTCCATTCGACACATAGTGAAGTTTATGCATCAAAATTGCACCATTCTGATGCCCTGTTACCACAGTACTCTCATTCTTAAAAGCCGATAAATATGAAACCATTGTTGTAATTGGTGAAGAGGACATTGTGTAAAACTCAACCGCTACATCCCCATTCCTCAAAAACACATAAACCCTCCCTCGATCATCACCAACAGCAACATACTTACTAAGCCCCTCGTAATCTCTAAATGGCAAAACATGAATGCACGTTGCATCAGAATCTAGTTTCACAGCAGACACAAATTGAAACCTCTCTGACCACAATGGACTGTACTTGGTAACTGAACTAGTCCTCACCCTCTCACCATCTCTAGTGGTCTTAACCTCGAATCCCTCTTCTTCAACTTTTTGAACCAATCTCTTACCATCAAATTTTCCCTGATCAATCCTTTCTGCCTCTTGATTCTGTTCCCTACCAATAGATGTTACTTTTGGTAACTCAGATAATTTAGGCTCTAATCTAGCAACTATTTCACTAAGGTTCCTCACTAGTTGTTCAAGTTTATGTAACAAAACTTCTTGCTGATTAAGCTTAATTCTAGTGTCAGACTCTTGTTCTTGATAACGAGCATGATTGGTATCATGCTCCAGCTCTTGTTGGGTTGAGACTGAGCTAGAGTCTGCCAAAATTCTAGATGGAGAACAAGAAATGAAAAGCAAATAAAGGAAAAGGAACAGCTTGCCTTGGTGAGTATTTGCCATTGAAGAAGCTTGAAAAAGTTGTGTGTTTCAGTGTGTTGCAGTCGACATGTTTTGTACAGTGGAATTGCAGATCTTTGGTGTTTGGATCTAAATATTGCAGGGGAATTTAGCTGGAATCTATGCTAGATTTGTTAAATCTAAGGTGAGAGAAAATAGATATTTTAGATCAGAAAAAAGAAGTTTTTTTTAGGTTCTTGACTTGGGTCTGTACGCTGTTAGGGCAAGGAGCACGCTTTTTCAGGTGAAAGTACTTTGTTCTCATAAGTTCATAACTAGAGTAACAAAGGAAGTAATGCAATCAGGTCGGTCTGATTCTAAGCTTCCAACAGCCAATCATAATTGGACACGTTGATGATTGGCTGAATTTGGGCCTCACTACTTTTTTTTACCCATGCTTCGCCACGGACGTGATATTTTTTTATATAAAATAATTGTAGAGGTAAGTTTTTTGATGTATTTTTATATATAAAAAAGTATTAAATGTAAATTAAAAAGATCATGTGATCATGTATAAATGTAATAAAAAAATCAAGAACTATTACTATATAAAAATTAGTGATTAAAAATAAAAAATATATATTAATAATAACTAAAATAAAATTAGAAAAATAAAAAAATAGATATAGATAAAGATATTTAATCTTGAATGACATAATATTTATCCAGTTATATTTACTAAACTTATTTATTAAAATTAATTTTTTATTTAATCAAATGATATTAAAAATAGATACATAAAATAAATTGATTAAATAAAATAAAAGTGAAAAACATTATTATGCAAAACTACATATATCAAAAATATTTTTTGAAAATAAATTTTTTTATTTTCAAATCTTGTATACAAAAGATAACAAAAAATATAGAAGAATCATAATAATTTTTTAAAAAATTAAATTCACACAACACCATAAAAAAACAATTTCTATCCAAAAATGATTAAATAAGAAAAATAAACAACAAAAGAAGGATATTAATTGAAACATAAACTTTAAAGTTATTTTAAAAAAGATATATAAAAATTTATAAGTAAAAAAAAACAATATTAGAAAAAAATAATAGTTTAGTTGTTGTGACTTAACTCATCAAACTTCAAACCTATGACCTGAGCTATAAACTCAATTGGGTTCAATATTTTTTCTCTTTAAATTTATATTTAACCTAAAAAAAAGGACTAAAAAGAGCCTAGACTCGCAGGCCTGTGGCCCAGCGCGTCTTGGCCACTTAAATGAAAAGCCCAAGAGCACTAGTGGGCCTATGTTTATTTTTACTTTTTAAATTTTTTTAAAGGGGAGTATAATATGTTGTCTTACCCTTTGTTTTTGAAAAAAAATAAGCAGGTAACGCATTGCCCACCAAGGTATATGATGTCTCGTCTGCAAGCCCATATTTCGGGCACTACAATGATGACTGAAAAATCTAGCAACAATTGTTTTGGCAAAAACAAAAAACCTTAATTTTTAAGCTATTTCAACCAAAAAATACCTTATCAACACTCTTATAACACCCACAAACCATCTCAACAACTCTAAATACCTAAAAAATGATCCAAAAACCCAAAATCAAACCGATTTAGTTTTGTATTTCTTGGCTCAAATCTAGTTTTCATGCAACATTGAGGCTTTAAACAATTTTCATGAAGCTTCTCTCATCTTATAGAACTCGTGGACACCAAGAAAACCTATTAAAGTAGCAAAAAATGGAGTTAGCAATGACTTTTTATCTCATAGCCGGAATCCAACCATACCCCCTCTCTCCTTTCTCTAACCAAGGTAAAAAATAATACAAATGAACTTGTGTATTAAAATTCATTTTTTAAAATTCAAGGGGATCTAAATTGTATGCATTGCATTATTTTTAAAGATTTAGGACCTAAGTGTATTTTTCATGCAATCTCTGGAATGTCATCTGTATTTGACACCCTTTTCATTCAGTCCACTTCCTTTTAATTTCACCATTAACTAAAAATTCAGACTCAATTGACTTTTAATTAGGATTAAATTGCACAAAATAAAACTTCGAGAACCAAAATGAATTATTAAAAAATGCATAACATGTCCACAATATTTTATGAGTGTGTGGACAATGTTAGTTTAACTGTAAACACCCTACGATTGTTAGATTTTTACTTAATATTACCTAAATTGGTCTTCATTGCTAATTTTTGCCCAAACAAGAAGAAAAGACAGGGCTACACATTTAATTGGTAAACATAACCCTAAAATGCACCTAAATATATCGTTTTGGTCCCTAAATCCTCCATCTTCTCTCTATTTAGGACTAGTCGAAGGTGGATGCACAATGATAAGACAGGGCTACATATTTAATTGGTAAACATAACCCTAAAATGCACCTAAATATATCGTTTTGGTCCCTAAATCCTCCCTCTTCTCTCTATTTAGGACTAGTCGAAGGTGGATGCACAATGATATACTCAGCGATGCTAATTTTACAGAAAACAATTTCCAAATTAAAATAATCTCATCGATAGTTTCTATAAAGTTGAATGATTGAGATTTTCAAGGAATTAATTTCAGGAAATTTTTCCAGTGAGATTATATATAACCAAGGGCACAAAAAGAGGTGAAATCGTTGAAGATTAACTTTCTAGAGGAAAGGTTTCACGGTTTCCATATTAGGATCTCTTGCACGATCAATCAAGAAGTGACAAACAATTATCAACGAACACCAGCAATCTGCTAAAACACTTCTAATTTCTAAATATAGCAACTCTTTGTTTAGGAGCAAAATGTCCAATATGGTGTACTATTACCATTTATGATCTATATTCTAACAAAAAAATAAAAGCCTTGTTTTTGTTGTTAGAGGGGAATTGAGAAGAGAAGGGCATAGGAGAAATTGATTGTTGACATAGATATTAGATTCAAATGATGTGTATAAATAAAATAATACAATAATGTTATGCGTTTTGTTTAAGTGATGTTCTGCGTTTTATTTGCTTGCATTTTAATTAGTTTTTAGGAAGAATATGTTGGAATTCTAAGAATGGGAAACTCTTTGCATATATATTGTTTTCTGTTGTAACAAAGAGATTAGGCCATAATTGAGTAATTGGTACAACTTTAGGAATTTCAAATATTCTCTCTCTCTCCCCCCCTCTGCTCTCTCTCTCTTTTTCTCTCCGTGTCACCTGCACCAATCTTCCATTATTATTTCTTTATGCCATTAATCTATCATTAATTGTAAGCCTAGAAATTTCATTGCTCCAAGTGGTATCAGAGCAAGCATCTTCAGACTCTTAAAATGCCACCTAAGACTAGATCCTAAGATGCAAGGAAGGTAGATGAAGTTGTCAACCAAGAGCACTCCAGAAATATGACCAACTTCAACACCAGCTTGATAATACCAGGGTTGATACCAATATATGATTTATAGAGCTTAAAGAAGCTATTGATGCTCTTGCTTATCTTATGGAGTCAACATTGTAAAAAACTCAACTCTCTACTAGTGAGTTTAGTATTCCTAAGGAAACACATTACTTAGTTGCAGGGGATTCTTTTTTCAAGTTCAAATAGGCCAATGAAGGTACACCTCCTTATTATAAACTACGTAACCAAAACGTGAGTTTCTTATTTTTAAAGGGGAAGATGTTTATAAGTGGATTTATAAATGTAATCAATACTTTAATGTTGAAGAGATTGCTGATCATGAGAAACTTAAGTTGACCTCCTATTATTTGGATGGAATGACTTTGTATTGGCATCAAAATTTTAAGAGAAGTTTGGAAGGACAAGTAGTGTCTTGGCAGGAGTATATAGAGGTCATGTGTTGTAGATTTTTTTTTTTTTGAGGGGGGGAGGAATCCTTTAGAGAAACTTATTGAATTGAAACAAAAGAGTGACTTAGAAACCTATATCAAGGACTTTGATATATTTTGGAATATGACTGAGATTTCTAAGAAAAATGCCACGTGTAGAGGTTAAAAATTTAGTTAAGATGTTTGAACCAAAATCTTTAAAACAAGTTTACACATTAGCCAGGTTACATGATAAAACCCTTAACCACAAACATTACACTCGGGGTCTCCTAGTGATGTTAAACTAAACAACATGGTGGCAACTCCTCGATTCCGATGTCTTGTTATGAATCACGTGCACGTGTGACAAGGTTCTTGTTTTGACAATTTTCTTTAATCCTTATTGTATTATGGGCATAACTCTCAGCCAATGCATTTAATGACAAGTCATACTCATCTATTTGATCTTCACTAGCAATCATCTTATTATTATCTTCTTTCTCTACTTCTAAGAATTCATCATTTTCTTCATTTACATCATTCATCATATTCAGATTCTTCTTGTTGTATTGATGACTTGAAACAAATTTATCCCCACATTTATAACACTTACCTAACTTTCTTCTATGTTCGTATAAGGAATCTTGCATTTGTTTTCCTCCAATTATCACATCAGTTCTTGTAGTATAAGGAGTATTTGAAAAAGGTTTACCTAGTGGTCTTCCATTATTGAAAGAAGGAGATGTTATATTCCTTCTAGTTATGGCCTGATTGGATTCCTCTAGTCACATGGCCTGGTCAAATGCTTGTACTAACACCGTATGCTTCAAAATCTTCAGTGTTGGTTTAATGTCATCTTTGAGTCCATTGATAAAGCTTGAGGTGTAGAATGATTATGTAAGTGAAGGATTCATAATGTTTATTAATGACTTAAGCTCCTCAAATCTTTCATCATACTCCTTTACCCCTCTATTCTATATAAGTTTATTAAACTCCTCAACTACATCTTTTCTACTGCCAAACCTTATACAGATAGATCAAACAAACTCCTCCCAATTAGTAAGATCATGATCTCCTATCCAGAATCCTTCGGACCACACTTTTGCCTTACCCTCCAAGTATAGTGAAATTATTTCCACCCTTTAAGATGAATTGAAGTGAAATGCAGTTTGAAGAACTTTCTACAGTTTCTAATCCATCCTCGTGGATTATCTTCATGGAATATGGGTAGTTTTATTTTTGGCAATGTCGTATTATATCCACCCATATGATTCTCAATATTGTTGCCCATAATTTCATCTTGAATGTGATTTTGCTACAGATGAATCACTCTCCAAGTGCTGGTTTGATTCCTGTCATCCTTCTCAGCTTCTTTTCCAGCCATGAATATTTGAATGGTAGCCATAAGGGTATCCATTTGCGCAAATAGTTGTTCATTCCACTTAGCTTCTTCTTGCCATTGTCTCTTGTTGTCAGCTATGGAATCTTGCAGTTCTGGTTGAAGAACTTGCATTCTTTCATCCAATTGCCTACCATGCTCCTCTGGAGCTCTAACTTTGTTGCTTTCCACCACTATATATCCCCCTCTTGATAATTACCTTTGATTCAAGACTCCGACATTAATTTGTTAAGAACTAAATCTTAACAAAGAACTAAAGGTAGAGAATGAGATTCAGAGTCAGAAGAGGTGAGAGAAGAAGAAAGAGAATTTTGCAAGTTACAAAAAGATTATTTCATTAAGCTTGTTTTCTCATTTTAACTGAATATGTTATATTCTTTTATTCTCATGTGTTAAATGCTTCCATGCATCAACTAAGCATAACAGTTTTTCCCGCCATTCTCCTTCCTTTGATATATCTCCTCATTCCTTTCAGCACACGTTACTTTATACTACTGTTGTAACATGTACGTGGACGTCATTGAGGATAATAGCCACAATGAAAGGCTTTATTTCATTCCATTGATAGTTCTTATATTAAATATTAAATATTAAAACTTTACCATAAAATAAAATAAAATAAAATAAAATAAACTAGCCTGGATATACTGCAATGTTTATACCAGACCAGCACATTTCAGCCAGTGCCAAAATGTCGACAGTTTTTTGCTAGAACAAACAAATTTGAGCAACCGTTCAGATCCTCCAATCCCCTGTTTTCTTTTTTCTAGCATCGTTGTTCGAGAGCCGCTTTACTAATACTGCACTCCTCATCTCCTCTTCCCAGTCATTTTGACTCTGTGATTGTTGAATGCAGGAGCCCTAGTTCGGACCTCTTTTTGTTAGGAAACAATCCTTGTTGCTCAGTAAACCAGTGCCGTTTAACAAGAAAACTACAACCCCAGAAGCGTCAACTGATGCTTTCTAGATGGACCACTGCAGGATTAGAAAAGTATCCTCCTAATAACAGCACCATACCGTTTCATCATGACTTTTTAAGATTTATTTAGGATTGTAATAATGGTTATAATTCAAAATTACTTTTTGCTTAGAAATATATTAAGATAATTTTTTTTTATTTTTTTAAAATTATTTTTAATATTAGCCCATTAAAACAATCTAAAAACACTAAAAAAATATTAATTTAAAAAAAAAAAATCAAAAATTTTAAAAATACCAGATAGGCCCTTAGTTTCTTTCAATGCTCGGTTCTTCCATGATCCAGAAAGTTCAAGACTTGTCCGATACCTCAGTTACTAACATGCATCGACTCAAGAATATTTTCTTACAAAACTCCATTTCTTCTGTCAACATAACCAGCCATGCCTTGGACAAAGGACGCCTGAACTTGCAAGCAAGTTTGGGGTAGGATTCTGCGGAGCTAAAAATACCCACGAGCAACTATCCAAGCATAAACCCCTCAGAATTTCCACAGCTCCCACAAAGGAGACTCAATCTTGCATGTCACACCCATGGAAAATATATGCATTCCATGTCACTAACCTCACCATACCCATAATCTTCCGTCCCTCGCAAAAGCTAAACATACATAAGATACAAGATGTTGCAACCAAAGTGACCGCACGCATGTTTCAAAAGAGAGATTTAACAGTTTGACAAACGGTGCCACAGAGCTGCCCCTGACCAGGTGATCAGTTCAATTTATAATTATAGACAATATTCAAGGACAAAAATAAGCTTAAAGCAATCATGGGCACAACCAAAGGTGGAGCTGTTTGTCAAAACAACCTGTAAATGTTACAACCAGGAAATAATACTGATGAAATGCATCACATCTCAAAGTTCCATGTGCTCTCTGCAGTTAATTTTGGCATTTTTGACTCCTCAGCCAAATTGATGGATGCAGAAACCTGAGATAAAGAAGGAACAAAGATTAGAAAATCATTTTTGAATTAAAATACATGAAATTTAGAAGGTTTTGGAATCCTAGAAATGCTTAAAGTGGCTTATCCAGACAGGTGAAGGCACACTACAACCACCGAATAAAATTAAGCAGCTCACAAGCATCAATCTAGCATCCAAATAGCTGAAAGTTATGCAATCACCCATTTTCTGATATCATACGCAATCCCAGACATGTATTACTTCAAGCCATAAAAGTAGAGGTGTTTTATTGAAAACTCTCAATCCATTGGTTCAGATTTCTCTTCAAATGAACACAATCATGCCAGGGTCTTTTCATGATTGAAAAATGCAAGTAAAATACAACAACTACGCTTGTGTTACAGAATCAATAAGATGCATCTAGGAGCTACAAAATGGATATACAACATGTGAGGCCATGAACACACTAGAAAAACAGTTCCCATCAATGAACTAGAACCTTTAAAATCCAAAACAGTAATCTTGTCCAGTTTAATGGAGGATCAAATTCTTAGAGCATGTACTAGTTTGCTAAATTTATGCTCAACTCCATTACGAGTCTCATACAGTTACTATCAAATAGAATGAGAACCTGTGGTAAACTCAACTAGTGCTGTTTTCTATTTCTATTTCTTGATTTTCCTTATTTAATTTGTTAATTTAGAACCAAAATCCAGCAACTAGCCAAAAAGCATACAAATGACAATCATGTGTTTACCTTGAAATTCCCATTCAGCTTTGAATTCCTTGACCACTCCAGGCCCAGATTCTTGCTTGACGTTTGATACACAGCCCTGAACACATCATCACCATAAACCTTTCGAGATCCAGCAAAATCCCATGAATTCTTTGCAAAATCATAACATTGCTCAAACGAAGTCAGTCCTCCATGCACGTAGGTATACTTCAACTTGCAATTCTCTGTACCGAGCATATAATTAGCAGATATCTTGTTCGCTGAATCAACCACAAGAGTCCCATCCAAAATAGTCCGGTTATCCCCTCTACAATGAATGTATGTCAAATTCAAGGGCTTGTCCACAACCTTAACTGAGTTCATAAACTGAAACCTAAAATCCTGCAACACAAGACCAAGTGAAAATCAAGTCAATGCTAGTTACTAAATTCTACTAAAATTCAAGTTTTCTTTAAATTTCCTTAATTTCACAGCTACAGGGGAAAAAATGTTACAAATTAGCAACAGAAGCCCTAGACTCTTAAAAAAAACCCTTGAATTAGAAATTCAAAAATCCTAATCCCTCTTTGGCTACTGATGAATCAATCAGGAAACAAACCAAAAGGAAGCCAAACTTGAAGTAATACAATAGTCTTTTCAATTCAAGTTTCCTACAAAATTAACAGCCACATAATAGACTTTAACCGAATATAAAAGCAAAGAGGAGTTACCTTTTTCGGAACGTTGTAGTCAATTATGAAGAAGCCAGGTTTCTCGACAGCTAAAGCCAGACCGTTTAAGCTAGGGCCGTTGACGACTGTGGCGTCAGTTACGGAAGCCCGGAGCTTAACATCGCCGGCGTTGAAGGCGACAGTAGCAGCGGTGCTGCTTTTGTCAATATCATACTTGCCCTTTAAAGACGCCTTCATTTCGTGAAAAACGAGAAAGACAAGGAGAGAGGATTATAGGTGCCTCCAATTTAAACCGGTGGTTGGTAAGGATCTGAAAGCGCAGCGAAGAATCGATATTTTGTTAATTTTTAATTTTTTTTTATAAAAAATTAATATTTTTTCATAAAAAAATTAATATATATTTTTTTACATATTTAAATTATTTAGATATAAAAAAAATTATTTTAATATATTTTTAAATAAAAATTATTTTAAAAAATAATATTTATTACTATCTCAAACACATTAAAACATCTCTATAGCGTTGTAAGCTGAATTATTTTATAATTACAAATTCATATGAAATATATTCTATTTATTCTTTATTAATTATATTATTTTATTATTGTATGTTTCTTGATATATAGTATTCCAATATATTTAATTTATTTTGTATAATTAAAGAGGTTGATGTTTTCAAATTCATTAATAACTTAAGATTTATATTATTTTTCAATATTTAAATGAAAAAAAAGGATAAAAAAATAAAAGTAGAAAAGATAAAGATTGATGAGAAAAAAGGTTTTTTTGAAAATACTACCAATTAGCATGGTAAACGTGAAAAGACTATTAATTATTTTTAATGCTACGTGGATTAATTAACTGTTTATAAACATGCACAGATTATATTATAATTAAATTTATTATTTATATATACTAAAAACTCAAGAGACCATGTTAGCTAAAAGGAATATATATATATATATATATATATATATATATATATATATATATATATATATAGCTAAAAAGGATTATTATTATTATTATTTTATTATTATTATAATACACCATGAGCATCGTTGCTCCTAAAATGGCTAGACTTTGTGAATAGTACTCACCACATATATTGAAAAGCTCTCAACACGCAATAGCCAGCCAAGCTAGACATCTCGACGACCAGCCACACCTCAACATCCTCCTTTTCCACGACCAGCCACACATTAACCACCATGACATCCATCACTCTCTAGCCACACATCTACAACCTTCATCCACACCTAAAACAACACCAACTAAGCCTTCTCTTTCGCATTTTCATATTTTGGGTTGACAATTTTATCCGTAATTGTTGGACCCCAAATCTCTACCCAAACCCTACTTGAACTACAACAATAACCTTAAAGTTTGAAATAACTGCAATTGTGTCAAGCTATATATATATATATATATATATATATATATATATATATGATTAGGGTTATCACACGTCCCCTCTCCATCCGACTTCCTTTCCCATACACCTCACTCTTTTCCTCTTATTCTCTTCTCCAATCTCCTTACTTCCTTTCCCAGCAGCAAGTCAACAACTCCTTTTGGCCATCGACGAGTCGCCCATCCACCGATCTAAATTCCCAGGCAGCATCAGGAGTTGAGAATAATTTTATTGAGTGGTGACAAAGAAAGTGGTGTTGAAGTTAATTCTTTTGCTTCTTTGTGTTCATTGTCCCGGTCTCAAAATACGTGTGTATTTAGTTTGGAGGTGTAGTTGATTTTTTTCCAAAGATATATAACCTTTTTAAAGCATAAATTACACCTTATAAAAATAAAAAAACACATACTTTTATATAGGTCTCATCAAAATAAATCACCACATCTCCTAGTCAAATATATCTTAGTTATCCTGTGTCTACAAAATATTAATTAATTGTCCTTTGACTTGAAAAAAAAGAACAAATCTCCAAGCCTTTCTTTATTGATGAAACATATAGATCATGTAAGGAACGCCATAATCACCTAACAGCTGCGCTCTCTAGAGAGAAGAAGTACACATAGTTGCCAAGTTGGGAAATCGCGTGTATCCGCTCTATTGTCGACACAATCTTTGTTTGATCCAAGTAATTTCTCTATAAGAAAAAGTCAAAGAATAAGAGAGAGTACTTTCTCGCCTTATCAAATTAAGCCAAAAAGACGGGCTTTTCATGGAAGGCAGAATTCACAGCTGAGTGAATTTCTTCTCGGTATCAATGCACTAATTCCTAGCTATACTGTCATGCCCTACGAATTAGTACAAAAATTATTGTTTATCATTTATTATGTCGTGGGTCTATTCCCCTTACCTATTAACCTGGACAGATAGAAAAGCTAAAGTTGGCTATGTTTTCTTCACAAGTAAAGTCTTACAGATGCTAGAAAAAGTGCAATTTGAACTCTAAGAACTTGTTAACTGCTACTTGAGTTGTTGTTTTATAATTGAAAAAATTCAAGAGTCCTAGCTTTTGTTGTGGTACTTACTTTTAGTTTGATATTTGCACCGTTCTCACATAAATCAGAGTCTGAAATAATAGAATTTTGTATTTTATAATTTTTATTAAAAGATTTGAACATGACACAAGAGGGTGGGTAGGGTGGTGACTCTCATTCTATGCCAACATAATGTTGGATAACACATGTTTGAGTTTGGGTCGATTCGGTTTGGATATGTATACCCAATGGATACTCAAAACCCGATAAGATTAGATATGATTTATATCTTATCAGGTTCAGGTTCATGTTTAGGTATGGATATAACAAAACTAGACACTTGGAAATCCATTATAATCACTATTCACACTCACGACCTATACAACCACCAACCAGCCTTTTTAATGTTTTTTTTTTTTTTTTTTTTATGATGGTTGCTAAGGAGTGCAGCTTGAGTAGTTTTACTTTTGGAAAAAAAAAAGGTATATGGTGAGATGACCAGATCAAAAATATGGTGAAAAGTTTCTTGCATGCTCATTTTATCTTTATGAATAATGACAGATAGTTTTGTTTGCTATGCAATATTCATGATGAAATCTTTGAAGATGTAATTTTAATAATTCAAATCGTTTGTTTACTTGATCAAAAAGGACTTTCAAAATCACATAATATTAGTCATGTTTTTTGTTATGAAAATAAATAAATTCATAGGCTCAAAAGTATTTTAAGGTTTCTAGACTTAGAATCACTACGCTTAATTCATTGTGTTTTTTCATTGTGCTTCTTTGCTTTGCCCATTTTGATTGCTTTGGTGGAGCATCCTAATTTTGTTTTGACCTTGATTCGATCCCTTTTTTTTATTGCTCTAAAAATTCTATTTGCCCCCTAGTGTGGGGTATGATCCTAGTCAAAACCGATCTTAATCTTTGGAATTTTCATATGCCCTTCAAATGTGGAGTGTGATCTTAGTTAGAGTTTTTATGAAACAAAAAACTTATTTAGGCTCAAAAGGGGGACTACAAGGGATATGTTTCAGAATATAAGAGAAAAACAAAGATGACCATTTTTCTTTTCAATCACGAACGATCAGAACTGATAAATCTATCCTTATCCAAAGTAATGGTTTGGAATAAGATTTCAAATTGACAGTAGGTGAATCCTACTTTCTGAAATTATACATATAGCTAAAGTGCAACTCAAGATATATGATATAAACAAACTCTTGTCACCTCGATGTGAGAATTGCTTGAACAATGTCTTTTAAAACAAATATCATATCACTTTTTTTTGGGAATCAAAATTGGTCAAAAAGTCTGAAGCTTTTTAGGAAAGGGTTTTCTAAAAAACATTGCAAGTCAATGAGATCATGCAAGTTTTTTTTTTAAGAGAAGAGAGTGTATGCTAACAGAATTATTGGTCAAATTTTGTTTTATTGATGAGAACAAGCTACATAAAGTATTTCTTTACAGAATCTGAATTTATAAGCCTATACATCTCCATCCATGCTGGTTAGTGTAATGACCTGAAATTTCCATGTAACTTTAATGTTTCTAATCATCATGTCTGAGTATAATGGGGTAATTTTTTTTTTTTTAGCAATCTATCTAAGAATACATCTCATTATTGATTCTTTGGTTTATCAAATTTACAGCAACATTTCCCCTATAACTTATACATTTCCTCAGTTCTTTTCTTATCCTCTTGGGTAACACAATATCAAATAACTTTATTACATATACATAGTAACCTTCAACTACCCATTAGTTCAATTGTTTCTCCATTTAATTCTTTCACATTACTTCTTACAATTCATCTTATATTCTTTTCATTTTTTATTTACATAAAACATATGTGTGATGGATACCAAAACACACACATAATGAAAGAGATGCAATAACCAAATGCTAAAAGTACAATCATATCATTACAATTTTAAGTATTCATAGTACATAAAAATAAGTACCTAACAAAATTATAAATAGTGAAACAACACAATCAATGTTAGTCCACTTCGTGACATAGACCTGCAACATATATAGCATTATTAAAGTTATTAGTTGTCAAAAAGACTTATGCTCATGCTTGTTTTTATGAGGGAAAGGAATCATTATGTCTATTAGCACTTTTAACAATCTTGCTCAAAACATTCAACTCAAGTTCAATAATACCTCAACTCATATGACAATACTCATGATCATCATTGCAACTGAAATAACATTACAAATTTAACATCTAGCCATAAAATACATGTACGTGGTTTTTCATAAGGAAGAAGAGCAATATGCTTATTCATAATTCTTTTAGCATCGATAACATCATATACATATTGAATTACGCATTGGTTGTTATGCGTCTAAGTTCATATTTGTCACTTTCGACATTGCCTTTACAACGAATTACATAATACATTCAAATCTAAGGTTGTCGACTATACATTACCACATAGCAACTCATTTTCTTAATTTTTAATTCCCCAATCAATAATTAATATTTCATTTCCTTAGTTACCGATTTTCTTAGGTACAATCCTTGAAGTAACCACACACGTATTAACCTTATGTTTACTCATTATCATCACCGCTTAACATAATTTGTTTGTAACATTATCATATTTTCTATTTTCTATTTTCTATTTTCTAGGTATCATAACTGTTTGTTACATTATCACCCCATTAACATTTGCTTTGACTTAATAGTATATCAAACGGTATCATGTTTTAAGTTGCAAATCAACCCCCTTATCATATACATTTTTAAGCATCAGTTAATGGTCTTATATAATGGTTTCTATTATACAATTGAGGATAGTTTCAATGGTTTCCATTATTTGGAAACAACACCATCATAGTTTCTACTTATTGAAAACAACAACACAATGGTCTCTAGTCAAAACAAAGACAACCACATGAATTTCTTTTTTTGTTAGGGACAACTAGGAAGTAACTTTTGTTTCCCATGATTTAATTTAAAGGACTTGTCAACTTAAATAAAAGCATAGGGAAATGAAAACCTACATCATCATCTTATAATTAACCAAATCGTACTTTGCTTCCTTGAACAATGTTTTTTTAGCAACTAAACATCAAAAGTTTCCATATTCATAGATATTGGTAATTAATCATCAACTATCAATTTATATCTTGTCCTTAGTCACTGATATTGTGGTCATTAAGTATCGTTCATTTCTTATCCTTAGTCACCGATACTGCGGCCACTATGTATCATTCATATCTCATCTTTAGTCACCAATTCTATAGCCACTAAATATAATCTGGTCATCCCCTCGTGGTTGCCAATAATTTTGGCAAACTCATTTGATTGCCAATAAATTCGGCTATTAAAATCTTCCTACCGAGTCTATCTTTAATATTTTACTCCATATCTTCATACAAGCTGCATTATTTTATTTGAGCTATGTTCAATAAATAACTGATGACATGTATTATGGTCTAAGAATCCTTGTACATATAGAATTCTTCCATGCATAAACTATTCATTCCTAACTATGATCAATTTTATATATGGTTCTTTAAACATTAATTTTGGATTGTGAATAACACATCATACTCTTTATTTCATCATAGTAGTAAACGCTTTCAAATGAGATGATTCACGACATTCATAACTGGTAATCCTAGTCAACCTCATCTTTTACTTTCAGCTATCTAACATGGATATCATTAGCCAAATCTAATCTTCAATGCTTATTCTCGGCTATCTAACATGGATCTCATTTGTCAAAGTTAATCTCATCATTTATTCTTGGCTATCCCACATGGATACCATTAGTCAAAGCTACTCTCATAATTCATTCCCGGCTATCCAATATGGATACCATTAGGTGAAGCTAATCTCATCAATGAATCTCGGTTATCCAATATAGATAACATTAACCGAAACTAATCTCATCATTTAATCTTGGTTATCCAATATGGATACTATTAGTCGAAACTAATCTCATTAATGAATTTTGGTTATCCAATATGAATATGATTAGTTGAAGCTAATCACATTATTTAATCCTGGTTATCCAATATGGATACCATTAGCTGAAGCTAATCACGTCGTTTAGTCTCAGTTATCCAATATGGATATCATTAGCTGAAGCTAATCACATCATTATTCATTGCATTTCATAAGCAATTTTTAATCGATTGAAATCAGGTAGCAACATTATGTATAAATACTTCAAGGATTTAATAATAATTAGTTAAAGGTGGAAACCATCTACTTACCCCTCCCGTAATGTGTCCTCGCCCGATTGAAGATCCGATCCCGGTCACGCCTCTTGATACACAAAAGGACCATTACTCAATATATTTTTATTTAGGTAATGTCAAAGACCATTTCCACACATATACTAGAACACACATACATTCATTCAAACATCTCTCATGTTTGTATAATTGTACAGTGATAATATTGTAACAAGACATTCGTCTCTAATTTTAATGAAGGTCATCTATAGAGATTATATCATTATGACACTGGAAATCATCAATGAAAAACTAAGTCATCTTGACACTAAAAATAATCAACGAAAACTAAGTCATTTTGACACTGAAAATCATCAATGAAAAACCAAGTCATTTTAACACTGAAAATCATCAATGAAAACTAAATCATTTTGACATTTCTTTTCCCTAAATCCACGCATATAGTCAATACCAAGTTTTCTTTTTAAAGACCATACTTTAACCTAGTTTTGAACGTAGACTACAACCAAATTCACTTTCAAAGTTTATGAAGCAAAGGAAACATGTAATGTTTCTATTCCATGACAATATCATGCATTCATCAAACATTGTTAAAGAGGAACCATCACTCATTACTATCTTCATGAGGATCTTTCTTTGCTATCCTCTCTTAAGGTGGCTGAAGCCTATGTCATTCCCCTAACAAGCATATTTTTGTGTTCTTCATGCAGCAACATCAAATTCTCATTCATTATCGTGTGGTATAAGGTGTTTTACACATTCCAATTACAAAGTACTACTAAATATGTTCAAAGATCATATTGTTTTTCATAACCTCATCAAGTTCATCACAATGTTGTCAAGTAGTACACAATCAAGTTCAACATGTACATTCTCAAGGATTCTCCCATCTAAATTTTTATAGGCCAAAACATGGGTATTAATATTAAGTGTTCATTTCATCAATTGTTACTACATCATTCCAAGTGTTAGAACCTTTAATCAACAACAGATTCCAAGTAAAGATTAGAGCTTGATTAGTCCTGACTGGTTCAGTCCACCCAACCCTGAACACAGTTTGGTGTTTTAATTGTAACTAAAGTTTCAGAACTCTTTTTTTAGCATGATTTGTCTCTATGAAAAGCTAATACATAGGGTTACAACTTTCATGCAGGACACAACACCCATTTTTTTCCATCTACATGTCTAAACTCACTCATTACAGTAGCATAAGAAATTTATCCAGTACTATGTTAGTCTAGACCCTTACTCAATGTGTTTCTCATATCTAGAGTTATACAGCTCCAAATATACTGAGACTAGCTCTATTAGAAAGATAACATTCATTTATACAACGTTTATAGAGACACCAGCTCCAAATTACATCGTTGTAAGGCTCAAAATTAACAATTACAGTAGCACCCAAAACCTGTCCAGTACAATGTTGGTCTAGACCTTTACTCCGTTTGTTTCTCATATATAGAGTTATACAACTCCAAATAAGTCAAGGCTAGTTTCATTTAAAAGATAATATCCATACCTATAATTTTTATATAGATACTAGCTCCAAATTACATCGTTGTAAGGCTTAAAATTAACAATTACAGTAGCACCCAAAATCTGTTTAGTACTATATTGCTCTAGACCTTTACTCAATGTTTTTCTCATATTTGGAGTTATACAACTCCAAATAAGTCAAGACTAGTTCCATTTAAAAGATAACATCCTTACCTACAACTTTATAAAAACACCACCTCCAAATTACAGTAGAGATAAATTTGACAAGCACACTAAGTGTTTTCATGCATCACAACATCCATTATCATTACTCCATGTTTAAAGAAACTCTCATTTTCTACATATTTTCAAGAACTGTAAAATCACGACATTGAGGGTTTTTCAATTATCATTTACTAACTATGAAATAAAGGAGGAAAACTAAGGAAGAAAACTTTTATCAATAATTTCGAGTTCAAATTGAAGAGTTCTTGCCAATTTCTTCTTCAATTAGTCTTCCTCTTCATCACCCATACTTATCCCTCGAGTTCCTCTCGTCCAACCAAGCTACCTATTTTCAGCCTAAATATGGTTCTCTCCTCACAAACGTATTTGCAAGCTTCAATCTCACAATTTATGAAGATTTCTCAAATGATTTTTGAAGAAAGGCAAGAGAGAAGCCTCATTCCTCTCTTTTTAGATCCTGTTCCACGTGAACAGTAGCAGCAAGTATAATTACATTAGGTTTTAAGGGTCAATTATTAATATACGCCAATTTATTCCCCCTAAATTTCAGTTTATTGCACTGACATGACACTGTATCTTCATGTTCAAGACCTTCCCGAACTCCGATCGACCTCAAACTTTAACCCAAGGTAAAACAATATGTCTTAAGACCCCACGTAAAATTTCAGTCTGATCCAACAGTTGGATTGGGAGATACATTCAATATTGTAAAACTGGACAGTTGGAAATTTCACACCAAAAATCTAAATTTTACATACCATATAATTTACTTAAATTATCTTGGGTCTTAGACTAATTCTTTGTAGATTCCTATTCATAATTATCATAAAAAATTTCTCTGAGTTTCTTACCACTTTCAGTTCTATTAGCGCAATTGTGTGTGGGGATTATACTAAAATTCGATGTTTCTTGCGCAAAGGATCATGCATTGATTTATTTGACATTTCCTTCTATTTTACACATAATATCACCCATTTTACAAAATTTCCTCCAAATTATTATTTTTACCTGGTCAAGGAGTTTTCACGATTTATCATTAACTAATATTTTGTATACTATTTTATTACTTTAGCTTCTCTAAATTTTAAATTAATCTTCCAGAAATGTTCATCCTAATTCATAAGATTTTCTCTCTAATTTATCATTTTTCAATTAATAGTTACCCTATTTAACCTAGATTTATCTATTTTTGACTGTGGGTTTACATTAGGATCAGAGCTCCTCCTGAAAATGCTTTCTTTACTATGTAAAGGCCTTCATAGTTTGGTGCCCACTTGCCATGATCTTCCTTAGGCAATGGGAGAACTTTTCTTAACACCAAACCACCTTCTTTAAATGTTATTGGCCAAACTTTCTTTTCATGTATTTTTGCCATTTTTTTTTTACAGCTAGTGATGGCAAATTGCTGCTAGTCTCTTCTCACTGATCATGTTTAACTACTCATATCTTATCCTTGCCCAATCATCTTCTTCTAGATTGGGCTCCATCAATACTCTTAATGACGAGATTTCCATTTCCCGGGGAATAACCGCCTCCATTCCATATACCAGCGAATAAGGTGTAACACCAGTTGATGTTCTTACTGTTATTTTATATGCGTGGAGAGCATAAGAAAGCCAATCATGCTAGTATTTATAAGAGACCATAATTTTATGGATAATCCTCTTTATGTTTTTGTTGGCGACCTCTACAACTCCATTCATCTTTGGCATATACAGGGATGAATTCAGATGCTTGATCTTCCATTTAACATATAAGTCAACAATTGTTTTGCCGTTGAAATTTTGAGCATTGTCCGTGACTATTCTTTCAAGCAGCCTATATCGATAAATTAACTCTTTCTCAATAAACCTTTTAACAACCTTCTGAGTCATATACGCGTATGAGCATACTTCAATCCATTTAGTAAATTAATCAATTGCTAATAAAATGAATTTGTGTCCATTGTTGGCTTTTAGATTAATAGGTCTAATAACATCTATTCCCCGACATTGCAAATAGCCAAAGTAACACTATATTGAATAAAGGAACTGGTGGTGCATTAATCTTATCTCCATGCATTTGGCATTTGTGGCAGTTTCTCACGTAATCTATGCAATCTTTTTCCAGGGTCATCTAAAAATATCCAACTCTCTGGATCTGTCTAGCCATCATATGTCCATTTGCATGCGTACACATATCCCCTTATATATTTCATGCAATGTTTTCCTTGCTTCCTTTTTGCTTAGACATCTTAGAAGAGTCCCATCAAACGATCTTTTATATAAAACCTCTTCATCCAGGTAGTAATCTATGGTCATTCTTCATAATGTCTTCTTATCTGACTTGGATTCCTTCTTAGGATACTCTTGATACTGAACAAATTTCTTCACGTCGAAATACCAAGGCTTCTCATCTGACTCTTCCTCTATTTAGCAGCAGTAAGGAGGGGAATTTATGATTCTTATGCATATTGGTTATACTCGGTCCCTATAATCAATCTGAGCCATGGAGGACAAAGTTGCTAGACCATCAATAAATTGGTTTTTTTGCCTTCCCAAATGTGTAAATTCTATCTCATCAAAGTCGTTTACTAATTTGGAAAGGTATTCTTGATAGGGCCTCAACTTTTCATCCTTAGTTTGTCATTCTCCTTTTACTTGATAAATTATCAACATTGAGTCTCTATATACATTTAACTTCTTTATTTTCATCTTTGTAGGTGCTTCTAAGCCATGAGTGAATGCTTCCTATTTAGCTATATTATTAGTACAATCAAATTGTAATTTGATGGAAATGGGGTATTGTCTATCATCTGGGAAAATTATGACCGTTTCTGCTCCGTTACCGTATATGTTCATGGCTCCATCAAAGTACATTGTCCACCAATTATCCCGCTCTTCATTCTCGATTGCCTGGACATCTTCATATGGAAAGTCAAATTTTAAAGGTTCAGATTCCTTAATGACATTGTCAGCTAAATGATCAGTAATGACGCTTCCTTTTATAGCCTTTCTAGTCATATAGATTATGTCGTCCTCTAACAATAAAACTTGTCATCCTACGATTGACTAGACAAATAGAGTTTCTCAGATATGTACTTCAGAGGATCTATTTTGGAGATGATTATGTGGTGAAGTACAACATATACTGCATAATCTCTTAGCGCCTCATGTCAATCCATAACATAATTTCTCAGCCATACTATAACATGTTTTACAACCTATGAACTTCTTGCTAGTGTAGTAAATGGCTTGTTTTTTTCTCCCTGTTTCGTCATGTTGCCTTAGTGCAAAGCCCATGGCTGCTTCACTGATAGTCAAGTGTAATATCAGGGGTTTCCCAGGAATTGGTGGCACTAGAAGAGGTGGGTTCACAAGGATTACTTGATCTTATCAAAAGCTTCTTGACAATCTTCATTCCAAATCTCGGGGTTATTCTTTCTTAATAACCTGAAGATTAGTTCACATGTAGTAGTTAGCTAAGAGATGAAACAAACTATATAGTTTGACCTCCCTAAAACCCCCCCTCATTTCTTTCTCAGTCTGATACACTAGCATTTCTTGGATGACTTTGACTTTATCTAGGTCTACCTTGATTCCTTCATTACATACCATAAATCCTAGCAATTTTCCAGACTTAACTCCAAATATGCATTTGGTTGGATTTAGTTTTAATTGATACTTCCTCAACCTCTCAAACAACTTTCTCAATGTTTACACATGATCGATGTATACTTCAATCTCTTTATGTATCCTATCATGAAAGAGAGTCATCATTGCTCATTGATATATGACTCCTGCATTTTTAAACCTAAATGTCATTACTTTATAATAGAAAATCCCTCAAGGGGTAACAAAAATGGTAATTTCTTTGTCTTCTTCGACTATTTTGATCTAATTGTAACCTAAGAAACCATCTATGAAGGAGTAAGTAAATTTCTTTGCAGCACTGTCTATAAGCATATCGATGTAAGAGAGGAGTGGAAAATCATCTTGAGGGCTAACTCTATAAAATTCCCTAAAATCCACACATACTCAGATTTTATTACCTTTCATAGGTGTTGCTGCTATGTTTGATACCCACTAGGGGTATTTGACCACTTCTAGAAAACATGTGTCTCATTGCTTCCTCACTTCTTCTTTTACTTTGATCAAAATATCTGGCCTCATTCTTCTTAGTTTCTGCTTTACTGGTTTGCACTCACCTATTAGAGGGAGTGTGTGCACCATAATACTTGCATCCAAACCAAGCATATCAGCACATGTCTAAGCAAATACATAGGAGAATTCCCTCAAAAGAGATATTATACCATCTCTCTCATTGGCTGTAATCTATACTCCAATTTTCAATTCCTTTTTCTCATGCTCAGAACCTACATTCACCATTTCTAGCTTTTCTTCAACAGGGTTTAAGGCATTTTTGGGTTGTTTAACTATCTCGATGAATTATGTTATGTCTTTTTCTTCAAACTCTTCCTTATCCATAACAATCGTGCATTTATCAAAATTTAGCCAATTATTCATAATGCAATGAGCTTGCATGTTCATTGATGTTTCGCTTTCAGATGGCCTGAAAGCGAAAAGGGTTTCATATAAGTGGATGAAATTTAGTAAGCCAAGGCAAAAAATGAAAGAAGAAAAATGCATGATCTCACTAACACTGAAAGAGTGACTCAAATATAGACACCCTTAACTGCTATCTTGAGCCACAATTATCAGCTGGGTAAGGACACATAAAGGAAAAAGACTTATGAAAAGCATGTAAAAACTAAACACATCAATTGTAAGCATCCTTAGATGAATTACTTTTTTATGACAACTGGGATGTCTCGAGCTTTCCAATTATCCAAGTCTTCTCCTTCAGCGAGCTTCCTTACAAAACTTTTTGTCGGGGTGTTCTCAAGTGTGTTGATCATTAGCCGGGATAAGAAAAGCTCGAAGGGACTCGTTTTGATTTTTTCAGCCTCTTCCAAATAGTTGATTGTAGTACTGGCCAAATTTTTCTCCAAGTTTTCCAATCCTTATCCTGCCCTCCTCATTTATGCAGGTTGTGGGAAGGTTTCATGAAAATATGGGATCTTCAAATCTTCCTCATTGGTCTCCCTCCCTATAATCCAAGTCATTCTTCTTTCTTTTTGAATTCTTACTGACTTTGCATAGTCTTTCTTCAAAGACATGAATCCTAACCCAAATCTTTTATCAGTAGCTCCTAGCTTTCTTATGTTTATCTTCTCGAGCATACCCTTGATTGGGTTGCAGCAAAAAAGGAGTCCATGCTTCAGGAAGCATTTTGCAGCTATGATTACAGCTTCTGAAAGCTTTGGAGTATTATGTATCGTGTTTTTAGGGACCCACTCAACGTTTACAGCTTCAAAGGCATGTAGGTCACCATTTATAGTATTTTTAGCCTTAATATATGAAACTGCTACATTCTTTGTAATCGACATAACCTCTTCAGACCTTATGGTTACCAGCTTGCCATTGATAATAAAGTTGATTCTCTAATGTAGGGAGGATGCCATTGCACCAGCTGCATGTATATGAGGTCTCCCTAGTAACATGTTGTAGGAAGAGTAGATGTCTATGACTTGTAAGGTTACCAAGAACAATTGTGGTTCAATAACCAATCCACTTCAATACTTCTATTGATGGGCTTTAGTGTTCCATCATATGCTCTTACAGTCATGATGCTGGACTTTATGTGAGAACTATCAATGTGTATTTAGTCTATTACGTGTTTCGACAACACGTTCAGAGCCGGCCCATTATCTACGAGCACCTTGGCAACAACACAATCTTTACATTTTACTTTGATATACAATGACTTATTATGCCCTCTCCCTTTAGGATCAAGTTCATCTTCGGTGAAATATAAGTAGTTGGTTAACTGTGTTCTCCTTATTAAATGCTCCATGAAGTCTAGTGTTATGTCTTAAGGGATATAAACTTCATTAAAGACTTTTTGGAGTGTATTTCTAATTCCGAGCTCAAGGTTAAAGACATCAGGGAAATTCTGGTTGGTGTCTTTTTCAGCTAATCTATAATACTATACTCAATATGTTTCATTAATTTTAAAAACTCTATAGCTTCCTCCTTGCCTACTAGTCTATTGACCTCATAGGTCCTGGTTAGGTATGCCACATCTTTCCCTTTGGCTTTCCACTGGTTTTCCAATTCTTCAAGAGTAAATCATCTCTCACTTCTAGTCAAACCTATGATTTCAGCATGTAAAACAAGTGCATGAACCATCGTGAGATGGGTTTGATCATAGTTATAAGGCAAAACATTATATTTTCCACTTCTATTCCCAATTGACTTGGTCAAAATCAATCTTGGTGGCCCCTTTTCCATCGGCTGATATCTGCATACTTGCCCAGTCATTATTCCTACTTCCATCTCCTCTTCGAGATCACCAATTCCTAACAATCCTCATGCATTAAACTTTTCACCCGAGTGTGAAATTCCTTGCAATAACCAATGTCATGCCCATTATACTGGTGGTAGTATAGGTAGAAATCACCATTGTTATTTGCAGCTTGTTCTTATGATGGTGTTTTGAGAGTTGGCTTTAACACCTGATATAAATCATTCATAGCTATCTTCATGGTTTTTGCTCTTTTCTTTCCTGTCTCTATGGCATTGACACTTCCACTTTTATAGGCATTGTTAGGAAAGGGATTTGAATTCACATTAGATGCATCGTCAAAGGTAATCCATCCGACTTTGATAAGCTGAAGGACTTTCCTTTTAAAAATGAGGCATGTTTCAATGTTATATCCTAGGGCATCAACATAATATTCATATTTTAACTAAAGTTTGTATCGGTAAGGAAATGGTGGTTGCATGGCTAAAACGGGGATGGGTGCTACTTGGTCGATGTTGAGGAGACACTGATACATCTCTTTTAGGGATATAGGGAATGGAGGAAGTTGTTCCTCATCTTTCTCAAGGTGGTTTACCTCCATCTCTTTTTTCCTTCTAGTGAATCCTTTCTTTTCACTTAGATTCATTATTCTTCCATCTCTAATGCCTTGCTTGATTCGTACAGCCACAATTACAATATATGTGAAGTGTTGGGTTGGGGCACCTACTAGATGGTCGAAGAAAGATGCTTTGAACATATTAGAAAATAAATTGGTCATTTTTTTTTCCATTAGTGGGGGCTTGACCTGAGCAACCTTTTCTTTCCACTTCCAGGCATGCTCTCGGACCGTTTCTTTGCTTCCTTTCTCCATTATTAAAAGACTTGACCTGTCTAAAGCTATATCCATATTGAATTTATACTTTTTCACAAATGCTCCTACCAAATCTTTCCATCCATGGATTTCAATATTATTAAGCTTTATGTACCAAACTAGCATCGCATCACTGAGGCTATCCTGGAAAAAGTGGACAAGTAGTTTTTCATCGTTTACTACCTGAGCCATTTTGTTGCAGTAAGCCTTTAGGTGAGTCAAAAGTCTTTTGGAACCATGACATTTGATACTAAGCATATTTCAGTTGCCTTTACAAGGTTATACATATTAGATCTTTCAATCATTTTCATCCTTTCTTCCAATTCTATCCATTTATCATAAGCCCTATCAGCAGGACTTACCTTTGGAGTTTCCTCCCCAATGATATTTACTACAAATGGTAGTCTTATGGGGCCGATATGTGGGATATTAAGGAAACCTGTGAATTGGTTTTCTGAAGATGTCCTAATAGGGCCTGAATTTTGAAAGGGAGTAGTAACTACTGGAAGAGGGGTAACTATAGTTTGAGTAACTGGGGCTTCTGTTGATCTTGTTCGCAATGCTTGCTCAAGTAAGCTAGTTAGCCTTGCTACATCACCTTTGCGGCTATTTATTTCCCTCTGATGCCTAGTTTTTAAATGGGCACGCTCCTCATTCTCCATCAACTTCTTTTTTTATTTTGTGTGATAAGTTCATTTAATAGGGGAACCTATATTTCAATTCCTGCATATGCATATATGTTAAAAAAATGTTTGTATATGATGATGCTTATGCATGAATTGAACTGATCCATGAATTGATCTGGACCAAAATTCCTGATTTTGATGATTGTTATAAAGGGATATTTTACCAAGTTCTTATCATGGTCGAATTCCAAACACATTAGTTAAAGGGGAAAGTGAGTCATGGCTTTTCATTGCATATAATAAAAGAGTTCATACATTTGGACAAACCAAACTTTAGAAAAAAAAAAGCCTACACATCACTACTCATAGAGGGCATCGCCTCTATTAGCTATATTTGTAATAAAAGTAGTTGTTGCATCTAGATGCTCTTTATACTTCATAACATCATTCCTAATATAGGTAGTTTGTTATTGCAATCTCTCGACTTGACGAGTTGCTTGCTCAATTTGCCTTGTCATCCGTTTTATCTTATCATGGAATAGAGCGTTATCAGTGATTGTAACGCCATTATTGGAAGCCAACGCCTATTATTCCTTTCAAGCATTTGTATTGTGTTTTCCAAGCGAGTTATTTTGGTTATTACTCGTCGTAGCTCTTCCTTCTCAATGTTGAGCTCAACTATCTTGGAGTTAATCTGGACCTTAAAACTATCGATATAATCTTGACATTCATGAAGCTCTCGCTTAAACCTACTCAACTCTTTTTCTATTTTCAAGCATTGACCTTTTAACTCTATCAGTTCTTCCTTTTGAATTTCCAACTCGGTCTATACCACCATGAGTTGTTCTTTTGCATACTTCACCCTTCTCTTGTAATCCTTTATGTCAGATTCGACATCCTTTCTAGTGCTTCTTTCTTCTTCAGATTGTTCTATATATTAGGCTTGAATCTTTTTCCCTTAATCTATGTCTATTCCAGTTAGTCGGTTCTTCTCTTTTTCTTTGTCTAATTTCTTCTTAAGGTTGTCCTTTTTTTTCTTCTTCAAAATGTCTATCATTTCCTTTTAAAAAATCATCCTGCTCTTAGCTGATTTTTTGATTTGGACCCTTTCTTTTTCCATTTGCATGCATTTGTTGACCAGTTCATCATGTTTAACTATTAGAGTTTTTAACTCATTTTGGATCACTTTGGTTGTTTTTTTAGTAATATCAGCTTTTTTCTGCCAATTTCTTGCCATCTCAAAATCCTTCGCCAAAGTTGCTAACTGTTCATCTTTCCCTTTTAGTTGTTTATTCAAGAAGTTTCTCATTTTATCTTCTTCCTCTAGTTGTTTCTCCAAGAGTTATTGTTGCCCTTTGATATGACAGAGATCAATCTCGCACTTTTCTAACTACTTTCTCAACTCCTCCTTATTATCCATTCTTTTGCTTTTAGGTTGTTCCTCATCTAATTCTGAACTTCTGGGTTTTGAGAGTCCAATCATTTCAGAAAGCTCTTTATTTCTCTAAGCTATGTAATTTTGACTGAATGAGAATTCAGCCCCACTTTCCTCTTCTCTCTTTACTAATAGAAGCCATTCCCAATCTTGCTTAATGAGTTCCATCTCCTAGACAGATAACTAATGTTTGAACAAACTAGTGAAATTTGCTAATTCTAAAGTCCTCGATACATGTTACACCCCCCGGCTGTCTTGCTACAAGTTCAGGCTCATAGCTAATGTATCTAATTACGCCAACCAGAAGAACCCATATCTTGTTACCATAACTCATAATACAAATCATGCCATTCATCCATGGTGCTTTTCATCTGAAGTTGCTTTGTGGTAACAACATATATTTCTCTACCCACGCTTTCTTATCCAAATTTTTCCAAGTCTCATCTATTATAATTTTCAATGGTCGAAGATGGAACCACCAAAAGTTATTGAAAACATTTCGTGGTGTTTCAATGTGACTGACAATCCATAAATGCAACAGGGGAACACAACATCTTAAGGCTCATTTCCCACGCATCCTACAATGGTTAAGTGAAAACATGGTTTTAGCCAACATTGCAGTAGAAGCATTGGTTATAGTGTGCTCATACTCTATGAATGCATTAGCAGCTTCTAAACTGATGACTCCAATTTCTGATGGAAAAAAGAACTAAACCGAATATGGCAAAGGCTGCTAGTTTGTACCGTTCATTTCCCAGTTTCCTTTCCTCATAATTCTTTTTCATCCTAGGTTCGATGGCTTTCCACTTGAATCCTCCATTAGCTACCCTACACTGGTTAATTTTTCCCAATCAAATTACCTTAGAAGCTGTATTTTCAAATCTTTGTGTGAAGTAGATCTTATAGAAGTTGCTCGGGAAGTCCAAGATCCTATCATATTCTTTTAATATTGGTGTCATATCAACATTTCTGAAAGTAAAACACCTATAATTGTGGTCCAAAAAATTTAGTAGAGCCTTTACAGCCTCTACTTGCACTGGAAGCCTCATTAACTATGCAATCCTTTCATATTGCCTCTCAAATACGGTCTCATCGATGTACCCTATGATGGGTATCAATTTTTCCAAATCATTTATCATGTAATTTACCTTTGTAATGTGTGTCAATTCATTAGCATTGATTTCTGGACAGTTTCCTTCAGCCAATTGTGTCATCTCATATTCTTGCCCAAAATCTTGAAAAGATAGGTATTTTATTGAAGTCATGGTTTTAGTTCAGGACCCTGTAATGTAGAATTAGTATAGCGAGCTTTTATTGGTGTAAATCACAGGTGGCATATACAATCCTAAAGACAGGTTCTATTCATTAAGTGAGTATGAGTAAGTTTTCTAACTGGTCTCAGAAGGGTCTCATATTTGTTTAGTGACGATCTTTGTAAAGACAGTATGGAAGCGTTGCGTGGAATGATTAAGGCACATATGTCCATCATTACTAAACAAGCACTTAGATATGAGTTGGGTGTTTCACAAATCTAAATTCTGACCTATAGTCATAGGAAAAACCGCTAATCCCCCACCTAACTTAAAGGCTTGTGTGTTCTTTTAAAATTAAAGCAGGTGATGCATGGGGCATTAATCCATATTTAATTTACAAATGTATGTGCGATAAAAAAGGAATGAGAGTCGCCACCTAGTATTATGGTCATTAGAAAACCTATTGGTTTGTAAGAGTTTGGATAAGGAAACAGGTTGTGAAAAAGGGGGACATATCACCTCTAAAACATCTTACCTAAGGTAAGTTGAATTGTTGTTTGTCTTAAATAACTAAGGTCTTGTTGTGTTTTCTAACTGTTAATCTGTCTATGGTTTAAGAAAAATCCTCCTCGGTAAGGAGATTCTTATCTTATCACGTTAAAACCTAACCATTCTAAAGTCAAGACATGAAAAAGGAAAAAAACCGTCTTTTTCATTTAATACCAAAAATATATCTTACGTATAAGTTCATAATCTCATATATTAAATAAAATAAAAATTTTGGTGAAAATTTAGAACGTATGAAATGAATGGTAAAAAAACTCTTTTATTTAAAATCGAGAATACATCTTACGTGTAAATTCATAATCTCTAATATTGAAAAAAAAAATTGTTTTTGAAATATAGGCCAAATTCTCATGGCCTTAATAAATTAGTTATTAAAACTAAAAAATGCATGCAAAGTAAAAACTTTTTCTATAATGATTTTTTTTATATATAAAGAAATATGCAGAAATAATCTATTTTTGAGAGACTTGGTCATATGCACACAAAAAAACATATTTTTTTTTTGTATTTTAAAATAAAACATTTTAATTTTTAGATTTTTCTGATAAAAAAGTTTTTAATACCAATTCAATATCTTATAGAATAAGTTTACTATCCCAATATTAAATAAAAAAGCAAAAATAAATAAATGGGAAGGACTAAAAAATAAATTGAAAAGGGTCTTTGAATTTTTGTAGATTTTTTAAAATTATTTGGGGGTCTGTTTGGCAAAAAAAACCCTTTCATTCACAACATAAAATGGTCAAAATAGGTCTAAGGGAGTACGTTCCAAACAACCCCTTAAACCATAAATACCTTAACAAAAAAAAACTAAGCTAGCCAAACAAATCCTTAAATTAAACCGTAAAGGACCTGCCCGGGTCAAACCTAAAATGATGGTTCGACCATAAACTGGATAAAACAAGATTTAACCTGGAAAAACTAACTCAAATCAATGATTTAAACCAAAACAGATCAAAGATAGGGGAAAAAAAACAAAAAAACACTAAAAATTCACAGAAGAACAAATCAAGTGAGCACTTAAGCGAAGAACATGATTAATATTTTTCATGAGACCATAAACATAAAACACGAAGGGGACCAATTTTTAAGCAGTTAAAGGCATGGTTTTGTGCGCAAACCAATATAGATCAATAATCAAGTGTCGGTTTGCCTCAAGTATCACTCAAAAACCACGAATTCATCAAGAATGAGTTTCGATTCGGAACCGAAACCCTAACATTAAACCCATAAAAACAAGTTATTGATGCTTGAAAGTTCTAGATTAATTACTAACAAAGGTAGGTGCATTTGCAGAAAACAAGATTGAATCAAAACGAGCTCTAAAACAAGTTCACGCAACAACGTTCATCGGTTATGTGAACCTAGAAAATGCCTAGGAAAAATCAGAAAATTGTCAAACACTACCGCAACCCAAAAATGAACCTTTTCCCCCCCTAAAACATGTTTTCTTGATTTTAGCAAGACACATTATCAAAACTAAACATACTTGGATAAAGAAGAACAAATAAAAACAAACAAATCATCATAAACAATTGCAAAAGTTTAAACTCAAAATTGTCAACCTAGAGTGACCTACACACTTTGATGCAATATGGATCTAAACCAAGTCATCTATCATCACACCATACGCAAAATAGAACATTAATAGGCAAAACATGTTAATAACAGATTTTATAAACCCAAAAACTTAGGCAACAGTGTCATTTAAATCCTCCTAATAAAAGCCTCTAGAAATCTAACAAAATGAACACATTAATCCCACACAGATCCCTAGCTAAAAACACATAAATCTATAGTAGTTATAGCCTAGAAAACATGCCTAAGCAAACAAGGAAAACTAGACTTAAGAGACCATCAAGAAGACAAAAAAACATATAAAAACACCCACCATAACATCAAAACTTAAGAGCACCTGAAACAGAACACTAAACTATTAAATGACAACTATAACATGAAGAAGACAAGTTCTCTGTCTTGTGTGGAGGCCCTTATCTAGTATATGTTTGACCACTCATCTTGCTCCCCATGTCTGAATATTTCGATTTCTCAAGCTCTGAAATGTCTCAAGTCCTTGTTTGGATTAAGTTCCCAAACCTGCCATTAAAATGCTGGACACTGAGGTGTTTATCAAAGCTTGCAAGTGTTCTTGGCAAGCCAATACAGTGTGATAAGCTAACTTCCACCAAGGAGAGATTATCATATGCCCAGGTGCTTGTGGAAGTGGATCTCCTTGCAGATCTTAGATCCTCCATAAATGTTGTCCTGCCCAATGGCAGCCCTCTCATCCAAAGGGTTATCTATGAGACCCTGCCAAAATTCTGCAAGCATTGCAAAGTGCTTGGCCATTCCATTGGAGCATGTTCTAAAAGCAAGGAAGAAGCTAGAACAGTAAAGAAGGCAGGTTCAGCTAGTGTTGCTACCATGAATAATGTCAAAGGCAGTGTCTTTACTTGACTCAGCCCCTCTGTTGATGCTTCGTCTGCTGTCGATTCTCTAGTTGAAGCCTCCCTTGTTGATGCCCCTCATGTTGTTGCTCCTCCTAAGGTTGATGCTCCCACTATCCTTACAACGCTTAATGTTGCTCAGGATGATCAGCAATGTAACCAAACTGCTGGTTCAGAAGGGTGGGAAACTGTAAGGAAGAGGAAAACTGTAATAAGCAACATTCACCTCCAACAAAGATTATGTCTGTTTCTGCCAAGGGGAAGGAAGTTGCAGGCCTAGCTGATGTAAATGGCAACAGAAGGCAACACAAAGCTACAACGGGTATGCTCACCAGGAGCTCAGTGCACAGAAACTCCAATATGTCATCTGGTAGTGGTGGGGAACCTCCCACCCTTCCTCATCCATGAAAATCTATTACTGGAATGTGAGAGGGCTCAACAGCCCTCTCAAACAGCATGAGGTAGTAAGCCTCATGAAGAAGAATAAGTTAGATGCTTATGGTTTTGTTGAAACAAAGCTGGCTTCCTCCGCAGTTTCTTTCATGCATAAACTCCGATTAAGGAATTAGAGGTTTTTGTCTAATGTTGCAGCAACCAACACTGCATGCATTTTGGTCTTTTAGAACCCCTCCACTGTTAAGGTGGAGCTCATTGATTTTACTGCCCAGGGTCTCCACGTCTCCATAATTGACTTAGTGAATCAATGTACTTTCATTGCAACTTTTGTTTATGGCTATAACATTGTTATTGCTCGTAGAGCTCTCTAGGAAGACTTATAGAAATGGAGCTCAAATTCTCCCTGGATTATTCTAGGTGATTTTAACTCTCTCTTATCTCAAGAGGATAAACATAATGGAGAGCCTGTATCCTCATATGAAATTTCTGACTTTAGAACCTGTTGCTCTGTGTTAGGGCTCTCTAATCTAAACTTCACAGGAAGCCATTTAACCTAGACAAATAGGAAGATATGGAGCAAAATTGACAGGGTTTTGGTGAATCCCTACTGGTTGGGTCTTCAAAGATCAGTCCATATGCACTTTAGCACCCCAGGTGCCTTTTCTGATCATTCTCCCATATCGGTTTGCATTGGCCCTCAACATCAAAGAAGAAGTGTTAGCTTCAAGTTTTTCAACATGTGGGTTGAGCATCAAGATTATAAATCTCTCCTCTTAGAGCAATGGCATATTGCGGTCTATGGCTCTCCAATGTATGTATTATGCAGGCGGCTTAAACTCGTCAAGGGTCCCCTGAAGCAACTCAACAAGCTTCACTTTGGTCATATTTCGGAGAGAGTCCGCAGAGCTGAAGCTGACCTAGACCAGCACCAATCTTTGCTTCAAGACAACAAAGACAATGCGTAATTGTTGGCTCATGATAATAAGCTTCACCTGGAGCTTGTCAATCTTAAAGCAGCGAAGAAAATGTTCTATAGCCAGAAGTTGAAATGTAATTTCTTCAAGGATAGTGACAGAGGGACTAGCTTTTTCCATGCCTTGATGAACCAAAAACACAAGAAAAGCTTCATTCCTGCTATTCATCGTACTGATGGTTCTCTCATAACTTCAGTGAGTGAGGTAAGAGATGTCTTTGTCAGCTTCTTCAATCAGCTCTTGGGTACTTCGCGAGCCACATCCCCTTTGGATGAGTCCGTTGTTTGCTGTGGTCCTCGTCTTGATTCCACCGTGCATGCTTCTCTATTAGATGATGTCTCAAATGATGATATAAAAAAGGTCCTCTTCAGCATTGGTGATGCAAAATCCCCGAGCCCTGATGGTTACTCCTCTCTATTTTTCAAGAATTATTGGGATGTGGTTGGTCAAGATCTTTGTGTTGCGGTGCAAGACTTCTTCCTATCAGGCCAGCTTCTTAAGCAGATAAATCATTCTATCATAGCTTTGGTGCCGAAGTCTGCTCATGTTTCTTATGCCAGTGAATTCAGACCCATTTCTTGTTGCCCTAGATGGCATCATCAGCCCCATGCAAAATGCCTTCTTGGGTGGTCGCCGCATGGCTGACAATATTAATCTTTTACAAGAGCTGCTCAGGCAATATGAAAGGAAAAGAACCTCCCCTAGATGCCTTATTAAAATTGATTTCAGAAAGCTTTTGACTCAGTCCAATGGCCATTCCTGCGGCATCTGCTTTACCTTCTTTGTTTTCCTGATAGATTTGTTCACCTTGTTATGACTTGTGTTGAAACAGCTTCATACTCAGTTGCTGTCAATGGAGAACTCTTTGGGTTTTTTCCAGGTAGATGCGGCGTGAGGTAAGGGGATCCATTATCGCCATATCTATTTATCTCTTGCATGGAATACCTCACTAGGATGCTCAGCTTAGCATCTCAGAATCCCTCCTTTCGGTTTCACCCAAAATGCAAGTCGTTTGGTCTCTCCCATCTTTCCTTTGCTGATGATATCATCCTGCTATGTCGAGGGGACAGGGGTTCAGTTCAGGTGCTACTCCAGCATTTACTGCTCTTTGGGCAAACATCCGGCCTGGATATTAATATCTCAAAATCATCAATATATTTTGGTGGAGTTGGTGATCGTTTAAAGCAAGTTATTTTATTAGACACCGGTTTCTCAGAAGGTGCCTTCCCTTTCAGATATCATGGTGTTCCTCTAAGCCTCTACAAGCTCCTTGCAAGTCAGTATACCCCCTTCCTACACAAATTAGAAGCAGTTATTCAAGGATGGATGGGTAAGCATCTTACCTATGCAGGAAGGCTAGAGCTTATTAAGTCCGTATTATATGGAATGGTGCAATTTTGGGTTAGCATTTTTCCTATGCCAAGTGCTGTTATCAGACAAATCACCTGCCTCTGCCAAAACTTTCTATGGACAAGAGATACTTGTAGAAATAGGTCTGCTCTTATGGCATGGAAAACTATTTATATGCTGAAGCATGAAGGAGGTTTGGGTGCTTGATATCAAAGTGAGTAACAACTGTTTCATTGCCAGACACCTCTGTGTTAGGTGAGGTCCCATGATATGATTTATATTATTCTCTAACACACCCCCTCAAGTGAAAGCCCTTTGGGCTTGAAACTTGCACATGCCCATTTTACCTTGTGCTTAATTTTTATCAAATAAATAGGGATGGTGAGATTCGAACTCATGACTGCTTGGTCATCAAGGCTCTCATACCATGACAAAAAACCATCTCAATCCAATAGCTTAAGCTGTTAGGTGAGGTCTTAGGATATGATTTATATTATTCTCTAACACACCCCTTCAAGTGAAAGCCCTTTGGGCTTGAAACTTGCACAAACTCATATTACCTTGTGGTTAATTTTTTATCAAATAAATGGGGGAGGTGAGATTCGAACTCGTGACCGTTTGGTCATCAAGGCTCTGGTACCATGTCAAAGAATCATCTCAACCTAAAAGCTTAAGCTGTTAGGTGAGGTCCCATGATATGATTTATATTATTCTCTAACAATTATCAATTGGATTCCTAGCTTCTATTCAAGCTGCAAATGACCAAGAATCCCCCCTTCTTTTCTTAACACCTTCTTTCTTTCTTTCCTTCTCTCCTTTTTTATTCCAAAAGCCTAAAGATTGTTACCTCTCTTTTCTTCTAGTTTTTTTCCTTTCTTTTTCTTTTCTCTAGTTTTTTTTTCATTTCTCATCCTTTTATAACCTTTGCAGGCAAAAGGTTACAAAACTATCTTCCTCTTTATGGTATTCTGAAACTAGTATGTAGAGGATTCACCTCTCCATTCTGTTAAGGATTCTTTTTTTCCTCTTTTCTACTAGTTTTCCTTGTTTCTAGGTCCCTAACAAATTATGAGAGCTTCTAGAAAGGGTTGGCAAAAAGATCTGAAACTAATCCAAAAAAATGGCTAACTAATGAGGCCTTTTCTTCAATTTAAACGTGGTTGATGAGAGGTTATTGGAACAAAATCAACAATGAATGTTGTAGAGGTGATGTTTTCCTTTAACTAGAATCAAACCACATTCCATTTGGAGACCTGAAACTCCTTTTCCATTGATTCAAAGTTGGACAAAAAAATTGTCAAAATTTTTGAACGAGTCAAAGCTGACTTGGGACAAGAAGTTGAAGGCTTCCACGTGGCAGGTGAGGTATAAACATCGAATAAGGGTGGAACCATCGTGAAGAGGGGAAACTCATTTATCAATCGATGATGATTAGAGACCAAAAGGTGGTCAAAGTTATCACGTCCATTCGCCTAAAAATGCCTACTTGACCAACTAGAACTGAAGAAGAAAGATGCACAGTATCTTGGATGATGCCTGATTAGTACTTAAAAGTGCATTTTTATCAAGGTTTTATATCATCATTTTGCACTTGAAGTATCAATAACTCCTTAACTAAGAGCATGTTTTATAATAACAAGTCTAATAATATAAGATACCTTTAATTTATGGTAAATGTTCATTTTAAATACAGGCTTATCACATAAATCAAAGGATTGATTGATGAGTTTAATCACTGAAATTAAGAAGATAAAGAGAGGGCTAAGCTTAGAAAAGAGATGCAGGTTGAATTCAAATTGAAACACCATTCGGTTATTGGATCATAAATGGAGTTGTGGAACTTGGATTTAGGTCTGGTGTATAAGGATAGAAAGCTAAGACATAGGCCTAAAACTTTCATGAAGAGTCCAAGATTCAAAAGGACTGTTTTCAAGTTCAAATTGTAGCAACAACAGAGAAGTCGGAATATGTTCTGCAGCCCAGACACTGTTTAGTGTTCAGCCCATATCTCGAGTTCTAGAAGTCCAAATGTGCCGATTCTTATTTTGTTGGAAAGCTGAGATAATTTCCCAGAGCTTTCATGCGGACTATCTATTTAAATTCTAATGTTAGCAATGATGTTTTGTTCAGACAAGAAGATAAGGATTGTCACCAAGTCAAGATGTAGCCACCCACTCAACAATTAGTCATCAAATCAATAAGTCTGAATTTTGGCCTATAAAAGGAGGCATTTGCCATGCATTTAGGCATCTTGGTTTTCTGATCAAGATCATGTTCTTGCTCTCTCTTTTTATATTTTTGTAATGCTTAAGTTTTGCTTTCATTAATCTCTTGTTTATGTCTTTCATTTCTTTTATTATACTTATATAATCATGTTCTCCTCTTGTTTATCTATGTTTCTTTTATTCATAATGTTCAGCTAAGTTTATTATGTCAAGGTGAAAAGGTTATACTAATGGTGTAAGAATAAGTATAGTATAAACTTAACATGGACTTTAATGTTTGATACTAACATGTTTTGTATTTGTTATCTTATTCACTTTTAATACCTTGATTGTTAAATGGTTAATCTAGATTTGTGTTGAACAACCCTTGGTATAACAAATATTTGGCACTTTCATAACCCAACTGTATGATATAATCGACACGTGAGTTATGAAAGGAACTTGATTTGTTGTTAACATAAATTATCACCATGAATACCTGATAATATTTACAAGTATTGGCATTACTTGAATAAGATAATTAATGTAATCATGTTAACAATTTATAATCCGATTGGAACCTCCTTTGTGTGTGGTTTCCAGTTGCATAATAAAAAGAGTTTATACTACAATTATTTGAAATACCATTAGTGGATCCTCTAACCTTGACAATTGTTTTATATTTGTTTAAATCCTTACATCAATATCACATCTCAAAGCTCTCTTCAACTCATTTTCTGTTATTATCTATTTCTTTAGTTGTAGTTTATACAGTTAACCTCCTTGTGGTTCGACCCCGGTCTTACTAGGTTATTTATTACTTTGACACTCCTACACTTGGGAGACATCAACTCTTTGACCATGTCAAGTTTTTGGCGTCGTTGCCGGGGAGGTAAATTCCTGTATAAATTATAATATTTATTTTATTTTCTCTTTTCACTTTTCTTGTATCTAACTTTTATTTCATTTGTTTTGTTTCTTTTTCTTTTGTTTTCTTCTTCCTTTTATTCTCTTCTTACACGTGCATGAGAGTTTGGTCACGTACATTAAGTGGTAGACTTTATAGGGTATCCTCATCATTTTCAGAAAATATGGCCGAAGAAGATAACCAGTCGCTTTATAATGAGAATAATCGAGTTAGAACAGTTAGAGACCACATGATTCCTACAAGAACAAGTGCACCCTCGTGTATAGTTTTTCCTCTTGATGCATCTCACTTTAATTTTAAGCTAGACATTATTCAACTTTTACCTTCTTTTCATGGCTTAGATCTAGAACATCCATACTTGCATTTGAGAGAATTTAAAGAAGTTTGTAACACTTATAATGACTTAAATTGTAGCATAAACACCATCAGATTAAAGCTTTTTCCTTTTTCATTAAAAGATAAAGCTAAAACATGGCTACAAAATTTGAGACCAGGATCCATTCGTGCTTGGGATGAAATGCAACAACAATTTATAAAGAAGTTTTTTCCGTCTCACAAAACAAACTCTTTCAAAAGACAAATCACCACTTTCACTCAAAAACCAGAAAAAACATTTTATCAATGTTGTGATGGGTATCGAGACTTGCTTAATACTTGCCCTCATCATAGTTTTGAAACATGGAGACTGGTTTCACATTTTTATGAAGGGTTAACACCTAAACATATACAAATGGTGGAATTGATGTGCAATGAAACTTTTGAAGATAAAGACCCTAATGAAGCAATGGAGTACCTAGACTTGCTAGCTGAAAATGCTCAAAATTGAGACACTACAGGCATTTATGAGGCACCAAGTAAAACTTAACCTCATACATCTAGTGGAGGAATGTATAACCTTAGAAAAGATCATGACCTCCAAGTCAAGTTTACATCTTTAGCTAGAAAAGTCGAGGCACTAGAATTGAAAAAGAGTGGTCAATTAAAATTTGTACAAGACATTGTGTGTCAAATTTATGAAACCAATGAACACTCAACAAATGATTGTCCAACTTTGCCTTGTTTCAAGGAATGCCTCCATGAACAAGCTCATGCTTTAAACAGTTTTCAAATACCCAATCAAAACCCATACTCGTAAACATACAACCCTAGTTGGAGAAATCATCCAAATTTCAGTTGGAAGAGTGATAACAATAATGCATAAACTTCATAGCCACCGTTTCAAGCACACCATAATTTTTAAAATTCTTATGGATATGCACCTCCTTATGCTCCATCTCCTAGAAGAAATCTTGAGGAAACATTGCACGCATTCATTGAAAAGCAAGAGACAAACAACACTCAACTTGCTCAAAGCATGATAGATTTTAAAGATACTCTTGCAAAATTCACATCTGCTCTCAGTTTTCTAGAGAAAGGTAAGTTTCCATCTCAGCCACAACAAAATCCAAAAGGGCAATACAATGTAAATGCAAGTAGTTCCGGAAGTCAACACATGGATCAAATCAAATCAAATCAGTCATCACTCTTCGTAGTGGTAAGGTTATTGAAAAACCCACTCTTGAACCTTGTAAGAAAGATGATGAGTTAATCTCTGAGGTTAAGGAAGGGTTTGACTATGAACATTGCAAAGAAAAGATTGATTCCCCACCAGCACTTCCATTTCCTAATGTCATGACCAAACAAAAGAAAGTCAATCACAACTCTAAAATCTTTGAAACTTTCAAACAGGTAAGGATCAATATACCTCTGTTGGATGCTATTAAACAAGTACCTTCTTATGCTAAATTTTTGAAAGATCTATGCACTGTGAAGAGAAAACTGAATGTGAAAAAGAAAGCCTTTTTAGCCTAACAAGTAAGTGTTATTCTTCAAAACAATAATGCTTTGAAATATAAAGACCCTGGTTGTCTTACAATTTCATGCTTTATTGGAGAACATAAAATTAAAAAAGCTTTACTTGATCTTGGAGCTAGTGTGAATTTACTTCCATATTCGGTTTTTCAAAGTCTCAATCTAGGTGAGTTAAAACCAACTTCTGTAACTCTTTTACTTGCTGATAGATCTGTAAAAGTGCCTAGAGGAATAGTTGAAGATGTGTTAGTACAAGTTGATAAATTCATTTATCCTATGGATTTTATTGTCTTTGATACACAACCTGTTGAAGCATGTAATTTAATTCATGTTATTTTAGGACGTCCATTTCTTGCAACTTCTAATGTATTGATTAACTGTAGGAATGGAGTGATGAAGTTATCTTTTGGAGACATGACATTGGAGATGAATATTTTCAACATTTGCAAACAACCTGGAAATGATAATGATTTACAAGAAGTGGACTTTATTAAAAAATTAGTTCATGATCAATTTCAAACCACTTTTAGTGAAACTGAGATTGATGAATCTGACGATTTGCAAATGGTTTATTTTAAAAAAGAATCAAAGGCAAGTAATTGGAGACCAAAAATTGAGAAATTGCCACCACGATCAATTGAGTCCATACCTTCAAGTGTTCAACCACCAAAACTTGATTTGAAGTCGTTACCATTCAATCTCAAATACTCATTTTTAGGAGAAAATGAAACTTTTCCGGTAATAATTTCTTCCAAACTTAATGCACATTAAGAAGGTAAGTTATTACAAACTCTGAAAATACACAAAAATGCATTAGGATGGACTATAGCTGACATAAAAGGAATTAGTCCTTTGATTTGCACACACAAAATTTATTAGAGGAAAATGCTAAACTCTCTAGAGAAATGCAACTAAGGCTTAATCCTAATATGAAAGAAGTAGTGAAAAAAGAAGTCATTAAGCTTCTAGATAATGGAATCATTAATCCTATTTCTGACAGCAATTGGGTAAGTCCTACCCAAGTTGTACCTAAAAAGTCTAGAGTCACTGTGATAACAAATGAGAAAATGAGTTAATTCCAAGTAAGACTATTACTGGTTGGCGCATGTGCATTGACTATAGGAAACTTAATTCAATGACTAAAAAATTCATTTCCCTTTACCTTTCATGGATCAAATCCTAGAAAGAGTTGCAGGTCATGAATTTTATTATTTTCTAGATGGCTATTCAGGTTACAATCAAATTGAAATTGCATTTGAAGATCAAGAGAAGCACGTTCACATATCCATTTGGTACGTTTGCATATCAAAGAATGCCTTTTGAATTATGTAATGCACTATCCACATTTCAAAGATGCATGCTCAGGATGTTTAGTGATATGGTTGAACGTTTTCTTGAGATTTTTATGGATGATTTTTCTGTTTTTGGTGATTCATTTGATGATTGTTTAACTAACTTGGAAAAAGTTTTGAATAGGTGTGAAGAGAAGAATCTTGTGCTGAATTGAGAAAAATGTCATTTTATGGTAACAAACAGAATAGTACTTGATCACATTGTTTTATCAACATGAATTGAGGTTGACATATCTAAAATCGAGTTAATTGCCAATTTACCAACACCAAAATCTGTTAAAGATGTTAGATCATTTTTAGGACATGCTGGTTTTTATAGAAGGTCCATCAAAGATTTTAGTGTAATAACTAAGCCATTGAGTAACCTTCTAACAAAGGATAATATTTTTGAATGGATTGAACATTGTGAAGAAGCCTTTGTTAAACATGAAAACTTGCTTACTTATGCTCCTGTCATTCAACCTCCTGATTGGTCATTACCTTTTGAAATAATGTGTGACGCTAGTGATTATGTCGTGGGTGCTATCTTAGGATAAAGAAAAGATATGAAACATTGTGTGATTTACAATGCAAGTAAAACTTTAAATATTGCTCAAATGAATTACACTACCACTAAAAAAGAATTACTTGCAATAGTATTTGCATGTGAAAAATTCAAATCTTATCTTGTTGGCTTACTTGTTGTTGTTTTTAGTGATCATGCAAGATTGAAATATCTTCTTTCTAAGAAGGATTCTAAGGCTAGATTGGTGCGATGGATTTTGTTACTTCAAGAATTTGATATCACAATCCAAGACAAGAAAGGCACCGAAAATGTTCTCGTATATCATTTGTTAAGATTGACAACAGATTCGAGATCTGACATCACACCAATCGATGACTACTTTCCTGATGAATCTTTACTTTATGTCTCTACAATGCCTTGGTTTGCTAATATTGTTAGTTTTCTTGTTTCAGGACAATTGCCAGCTCATTGGAGTACCCAAGACAAAAAAAAGTTCTTGAACGAAGTGAACTTTTATTGGGATGACCCTTATTTATTCAAATATTGTCCTGATAAAATATTTCAAAGATGCATTCCTGACAATGAGGTAAGTAGTGTCATTAAATTTTGTCATTTTGAGGCATGTGAGGGTCATTTCTCATCAAGAAAGACAACTGCAAAAATCTTACAAAGTGGATTTTACTAGCCCACCATGTTCAAGGACTCACATGCATTCTGCAAGACTTGTGAAAATTATCAAAAGTTGGGATCTATTTCAAAATATCACATGATGCCTTTAAATCCTATTCTTGTCATTAAGATCTTTGATTGTTGGGGTATAGATTTGATAGGTCCATCTCCTTTATCATTTGGTGTATTGTACATATTAGTCACAATAGATTATGTTTCAAAATGGATAGAGGCAATTCCAAGTCGAAACAATGATCACAAAATAGTGATAAAGTTTTTGAAAGAAAATATTTTGAGTCGATTTGGAATCCCTCGAGCCATGATAAGTGATGGTGGAACACATTTCTGCAACAAGCCATTTGAGTCTTTAATGAAGAAATATGGAATCACACACAAAGTTGCCACCTCTTATCACCCTTAGAGAAGTGGACAGGTAGAACTTGCTAATAAGGAGATCAAACAAATCTTGGAAAAAACAGTGAACCCTAATAGGAAGGACTGGTCTTTAAGACTTAATGATGCACTTTGGGCTTATCGTATTGCTTTTAAAACATCATTAGGTATGTCACCTTATAGGTTGGTCTATGTAAAATCTTGTCACTTGCTTGTGGAACTTGAACATAAAGCTTATTGGGCTATCAAAGCTTTCAATTCAAACCTTGATAATGCTAGCCAGCTGCGTAAGTTATAAATAAATGAGCTTGAGGAAATAAGAAATGATGCATATGAGAATTCAAAAATTCATAAAGCAATAATCAAAGAGTTTCATAACAAGAGAATTTTAAGAAAAACATTTGATGTTGGTCAAAAAGTTTTGCTTTATAATTCTCAACTCCATTTATTTCCTGGAAAGTAAAGATCAAGATGGAGCAGTCCATTTGTTGTGAAACATGTGTATCCTTATGGGGCCTTTGATATTGAAAATCCAAAGAATGACAATGTTTTTAAGGTAAATAGACATCGTTTGAAAACTTACTTTGATAATTTTCCTAGTGAAAATGAATCCATTGGTTTAAATGATCTTATATATAAAGGTTGATTATTTTGTTTTTCTCACATTGTTCTTGTGTTTCTTTTTGGTGTGACTCTTGTTTTGCTAGTCTTTCTCCAACCCCGGTCAAATGGCGGATAACGGTACTCCGTGACTCTTAAGTCGGTTCTTTCAGTTTCCCATGATAAATGATATCTGTGTATATATTTGTGCAATTCTTTGCTCTTTCTCCTTTCTTTGCATCTCTTCTCCAATTCTCATTTGAAGAATTCTCATTTGAAAATGGACAACACTCTTGAAAAATTGAAAAAGTATTTTCCCGCTTTGCCTCCAAATGCGATTGCAAAAATTTACCATGCTAGGTGTGAAAGATTGAGGTTGTTAATGAATCATGGAATTCCTGAAGATATTCGCTGGCTAATTGAAACAAAGGTCCAATTATCAGGTGAGTCCTCCAATTCTTTCATTTCATACATGCCTAGAACAGGTAAAAGCACTTTTGCAAAGAAACGTCGTGCAAAACGACTGAAAGTCTGTCATAGATGTGCCAGATGAATTTGTAATACAACATGTCGTTCTTTAGGAATGGTATCTGTAAACCGTGAAGATAAAATACAATTCATTAAGGATGGTCTGAGTAAGGGGTTTTTGGATAATCTTTTTATTGACTCTTGAGAAGCATCCTAATGGAGATGTGCATCGTGCAATTCATGATTTATGGCCACAATTCCATAAATAACATGCTCGACATAGTCTTGGGAATCTGACTAAGAAAGACCATATTTGCTAGTTTTTAAGAAACTGGATGGGAAGCCTATCCCCAACCCATTGAGGGCATTTAAGTCGTTCTTAGATGTAAAACCAAGGGAAGATGTGAGCCACAATCACAACTACTTGTACATACACATGTTTTCAAAAGAGAGAGAGAGAGAGACTCCAGCTAGCCTACATATAGGTGGTATGATTGCATTTTCAATTTCTCATCTACAAAATCATCTCTTCTTCCCTTCATTTCTACTCAACCCATACATTTAACAGTTATAGAAGTGTGTAGAAATGGCAGGTTCCTCAAGTCATCAAATAAGAAATATTTGTGTTTTTAGTGGATCCAGTCCTGGAAAAGAAAAAGAGTTTTTAGAATCAGCAAATCATCTTGGTCAGGTACTAGCTGAGAGAAAGATTCATTTAGTGTATGGGGGAGGCAGCCTTTGGTTAATGGGGGTGTGTCAATAGCTGTATTTTTAGGAGGCAGTCAAGTTTTGGGGGTTGTCCCTAAAGCTTTAGCAAAAGGAGACATCATTGGAAAAACAATTGGAGAGGAACTACAGGTCTCCACAATGTCTAATCGAATGAATGCAATGTTAACCATGCTGACGCCTTCATTGCCTTACCAGGTGGTTTGGGCACATTGGAAGAGATCTTTCATATTTTCTCTTGGGCTCAACTACACATTCACCATAAACCTATAGGTTTGTTAAATGTTAATGGTTTTTATGATAATTTGTTATCTTTTCTTGATCAAGCTGTGGAACAGGAATTTCTAACATCTTCGGCACGACAAATCATAATCTCTACTTCTACTGCTGAACAATTGATTGACCAACTACAATCTTTCATCCCTATAATTGATCCCTCTATGAGTCGCATAAATTGGTCAACTATGGAAAGCCGTAAAAGCTTAGATTGGATTTGAGCCTTCGTTTGTGAAACCTTGTGTCCTTTGGTTTTATTAATAGCATATTATTTTATTTTGTTATTTCTTATATTTGTTTAAGTGTGTTTCAGGTGATGTCTTCTATACTCTATCTTTCTACCTTAAGACATTGAGGACAATGTCTCATTTTGGTTGGAGGGAGAGGGTAGTAGTTGACATAAAAAAACTAACTTACTAATTATTTTTGCTATTATTAAAACCATTTGACAAAACTGTTATTAGGATGGCAGAGTAAGGAGGAATTTTATTGACTCTTGAGACGCAACTTAATAAATATTCTTATCTTGGTCTATCAGAATACTTCTTGAAATATTCAGCTTTACAAACTCTCACATTGTTATCACTTGATTCTACTCATATACTCATTTAACAAGTATTCTTAAACTTTCATTTTCACACACACACACTTTAACATATGATTGTGGGTTGCATATTGGATTATTACATTATTTTTTTTTTTTGTTAAAAGTAACAATTAAGGGAAAATGATAATATAGATTTTGCAAAAAAAAAAAAAAAACAAAATATTGATGATAATAAAAAGGTAGATAAGTTAGGTTTAGTAGCCTCCCTAACATAAGCAATTAAGCCTGAAGGGATGTTTTAACACCTAATACCCTAAAGTCAACTAACTTGAAAGCTATTGGCTTAATGCTTGTTACATGGGTTAAGGAGAAAAGCTTAAGGGAATCAAACATTGCACTATCTACGTATCAGTATCTGCAACCCAAGTTACTAAGCTCGTAGGGGTGTCTCAACACCTAATGTCCTAAGACCAACTGGTCTGGGAGTTATTAGCCGAAAGCTCATTATATGGGTTAAAGATGCATTGTGTTTTAAGTTATATGTATATATATTTAAAAAGAAAAAAAAAAGATAATTATCTCAACCCAATAAAGTTAACATTAGAAAAATATTAAAACAAAATATTGTTTTCTTCCAATAAAAGCCCTATCATCTATGTTTTCATACATTGAGCATATAAAAAGAAAGTTTATTAATATCTTGTTTTAACAGTATGAAGCAGATATATAAATTTAATGAGAGTTTGTTTATTTGGATAGATTAATGAAAGTTGAATGATGAATGCCCTGCTTTGTGGAACTTGCAAATTATTTTTCTATTTTAACATTTTGATTACTAGGGACTAGTAATAAGCTCGTTGGGGAGTGTGATTAGTACTTAAAAGTGCATTTTTATCAAGGTTTTATATCATCATTTTACACTTTATGTATCAATAACTCCTTAATTAAGAGCATGTTTTATAATAACAAGTCTGATTATATAAGATACCTTTAATTTATGGTAAATGTTCATTTTAAATGCAGGCCTATCACATAAATCAAAGGATTGATTGATGAGTTTAACCACTGAAATTGAGAAGACAAAGAGAGCGCTAATCTTAGAAAAGAGATGCTGGTTGAATTCAAATTGGAACACCATTCGATTATTGGATCATAACTGAAGTTGTAGAACTTGGATTTAGGTCTGGTTTATATGGATAGAAAGCTAAGACATAGGCCTAAAATTTTCATGAAGAGTCCAAGATTCAAATTGTAGCAACAACAGAGAAGTCGGAATCTGTCCTGTAGCCCAGACATTGTTCAGTGTTTAGCCCATATCTTGAGTTCGAAAAGTCCAAATGCGCTGATTCTTGTTTTGTTGGAAAGCTGAGACAATTTCCCAGAACTTGTTCAAATTTTGATGTTAGCAATGACTTTTTGTTCAGACAAGAAGATAAGGATTGTCACCAAGTCAAGATGTGGCCACCAACTCAACAGTTAGTCATCAAATCAATAGTTTTGAATTTTGGCCTATAAAAGAAGGCATTTGCCATGCATTTAGGCATCTTGGTTTTCAAATCAAGATCATGTTCTTGCTTTCTCTATATATTTTTGTAATGCTTAAGTTTTGCTTGCATTAATCTCTTGTTGATGCCTTTCATTTCCTTTATTATACTTATATAATCATGTTCTCCTCTTGTTTATCTATGTTTCTCTTATTCATAATGTTCAACTAAGTTTATTATGTCAAGGTGAAAAGGTTACATTAATGGTGTAAGAATAAGTATAGTATAAACTCAACATGAACTTTAATATTTGATACTAACATGTTTTGTATTTGTTATCTTATTCACTCCTAATACCTTGCTTGTTAAATGGTTAATCTAGATTTGTGTTGAACAACCCTTGGTACAACAAATACTTGGCACTTTCATAGCCCTGTATGGTATAACGGACACCTGAGCTATGAAAGGAACTTGATTTGTTGTTAACATAAATTATCACCTTGAATACCTAATAATATTTACAAGTATTGGCATTACTCGAATAAGATAATTAATGTAATCATGTTAACAATTTATAATCCGATTGGAACCTCCTTTGTGTGTGGTTTCCAATTGCGTAATAAAAAGAGTTTATACTATACTTATTTGAAATACCATTAATGGATCCTCTAACCTTGACAATTGTTTTATATTTTTTTAAATCCTTACATCAATATCACATCTCAAAGCTCTCTTCAACTCCTTTTCTGTTATTATCTATTTCTTTATTTGTAGTTCATACAGTTAACCTCCATCTGGTTCGACCCCGGTCTTGCCGAGTTATTTATTACTTTGACACTCCTACACTTGGGAGAAGACATCAACTCTTTGATCGTGTCAATACCGTTTTGGTTAAACCCTACAAGTTAGGGTTTTAAAAAATTAGGATTCGGAAAAAAATTCAATTTTATCCCTATTCTTCTGATTTCTTTTAATTTCACCCATGATTATCTCTTGAACTTTTAATTTAATGAAACTCGTCCTTGACAATTTCAAATTACCTCCTCTAATTCAAGTGTTTTTTTCAAATTAGTTCTTGATTTCTAATTTGTTCAATTTGATCTTTAATAAGCATCAAACTTTCAATTTCTTTTAAAAGAGCCCCTGCTTTGATATTTTAGTCCCTGAAGTTACGTTTTTTTTCATGTTGGTCTTTGGTCATGAAAATCTTTGATTTTGACCCTCCAACAGCCGTTAAGCTTTTAATTTTTTTCAATTGAATCCCTGATTGCACTGATTTGGCTCTTCAAAGTTTCAATTAAATCCTTGTTCTTTTAGTCTTTATGAATTGACCCAAATTAGGCTTCAAACTTAATTTTTCACCAATTAAGTCAGATACATCCTTATTGAGAAGGATCTATATTGAATCTTAGATAAATCAACATATAAAAACATGAACTATATATATAAAAAAAAACAATCAATAAATAATATGGCATATCATAGGTAAGGTGTACTAGAGATGATACATCTTTCTCATGCACAACTAGTCCCCTTACCCAAACTTTTGCAGACCATTAGGTTTCTTAGGGATCATAATATTAGGTGATGACTCATCAACCATTCAAATCATAATTTAATGATTATTTCCTACACGTTCAAAACCTCCTCAATCCAGAAGACAGATCCGTCATTTGACACCGTGCACGCCATGACATACGCGATGTCATGAGATCATTTTTAAAATCTTTTTTTATTTACTTATTTTACAATTAAAATATCTAATTTTTATAAAAGACTACAACTAAAAAATTTTAAATTTTTTATATCTTATTAAACAAATTATTCTTTTTTATTCATGTATTTTTCTACCAAAACATTTTTTTTAATAGCATGTTTTTTTAATAAAAAGTAACAGCGATTAAAATAATTTTTTTTTATTAAAAGTTCAAAAGAACTAGAAAAAAATCCATCTTGTCAATCAAAACTACATTTGCATATTAATGCATTTATTTTTTAAGAAAACATTTTTTTATCATAAGCATTATTTTTTAAAATTAAAACTTATCATGATCTAAAAATCAAGTTTTTATAGTTTTATGCAATTGAATAAAAAAATTAATATGAGAAAATCTTGTTTAAAATTTATAACAAAAATAACAAAATATAAATTTTATTTTTATTGAAAATTCATGATCACAAATTTAAATTTCTTTTATTAATAGGTTCATTTATAATAATTAACAAAATGATTGATAATATTATAAAACAAATACTATAATCTTTTTTAAAATAAGCGCAAATTGAATGGTATTTAATAAAACAATATATTTTGTAGACCCCCAACCCAAAACTGTTAAATCAATGCTAAAAATAGTAATTTTTTATTGAGAAATGATAATTAAGAAGAAAAATTGTAATGGAGGGGGATAAACACTTTTGGTAATTTAACTTCAATTTTGGATGAAATAAGTAATAAAATAGGTAAGTGAAATGTTAATAAGTGATAAATTGTGTAAACAACGTAAATTAATTATTTTAAAGGAATAATTTCTATAAATGTGGAGTGAAGATAATTAGAGAAAATATAAAAGGGAGTTCCAAATAAATTAATGTGTGACCTTACACGCGACAAAAATTGATCGTCGACATAAACAATACGTACAATCGCACTATTTAACTGAAAGTGGTGAAATCTCTAAGGAAATTTTATAATGATCATGGATGAGAGTCTCCAATGAATTAATTTAGAAATCATGTTGATTTAAGTAAATAAAATAGCATGTAAAATTCATATTTTTTTACGTAAAACTTTTTACTATCCAATTTTACAATATTAAACATATCTTTCAATATGTCCGTTGGATTGAGATAAATTTTATGAGTCTCTAGACCTATTATTCTATTTTAAATTAAAAGTTTGGTCAATCAGAGTTTGAAAAGGTCTTGAGAGAGTACTAATGTTCGGATAAAAATATAAAAAATAAGACATGAATTAAGTAGTGAAATTTTTATGAATAAATACAAACACCCCCATTCTCTCTATGTACTACAAAAATATTCACTACCTAGGACTAGAGAGGAAAGAAAAGAGGGTCAATGCTTCGGAAGCTATATCCCCGCTCGCCGTCCATTGTCAAATGAGACTGAGTTTTAGATATGTTATGCACCTCCTCACACTCAAAATAAAAGGGATAAGCTTTCATTCTTGTCTAAAGTCGCACAAAGGTTGTTATAGAAGCATGCTTTACGTCCCGTTTCCAGTCACAACCATCCCCCACCCTGGTTTTAAACTTGTCTTGTAAAATCAATTGCATGCCCAAAATGATTGCAGTCCTGGTTTTACGTTTTCCAGGAAAACAATTTTGGGAATGAGAATAATATATTTTTTTTAATTCCATTTTAGATGGCCTACCACTTACATCCATACACATACAATACCAAATCATCCTCGGCTCGAGTTAAACAGATTAAAAAAGAAGAAGAGCATGTCTAAGGCACCCAAGCAAGGTTGACATTGTTATGTGAGCTCAAGACATACTACACAAAGAGATTGGGCTCATAACTATGATTGATGAACCTGGCAATATTTCCAGTTGAACAATCATAAATACGAAAGTATTAAGCAAACCGGACAGGTTAGAACATGATCCAAAGTCATGATCAACAGACACCACATGTATCCAGTAGCAAGCAACAAAGAAAGTATTAAGTGCGATAATTTAACACCAATTCGACTATTTTTATGGTTGGAATCAGTGCTGACAAAATTTTTCTTTTCTTAGCGCTGAATTCCAACAACTTTCTCGCAACTTTCTCTTAGTTCTCTCCAACCTAGAGCCAAAAAATAAAAATAAATAAAGTTTTGGATCATAATTGATTTTGCTTTTAAATTTTAAAAAAATAAAGAGACCTGATATTTATAATTTAAAAAGTATAGGGATTTAAATATTTTACCTAAACTTTTTAAAGCCACTCATTCTCTTCTTTTTTATCTTTTTTTTACTCTGGTCTCTCATATTTCAATCTCACCCTTCCCCTAACAAATTGACTTATAATTTTTTCCAATAAAGGCCAAGTTAAATAAAAAGAAGACACTTTGATAATCTACAGTGCCATGTGAGGGGATATATAGTATATTTTGTACAGTGAATTCCCCATACGTTTTAAATTTGTAGTTAACTAGCTATTTGACTTGCACACTACCGCATATTATGAATTGTTTTTTTAAAAAAACTTTAGGTATGCAGGCTACTTTCTAAAAAAACTCAAAGTATAAATTAAAAAGCTCATGCAAGTATCTAGTCAAATAAATGGATATCATTTATGTAAATAAATTAAAAAAAAATCGTTAACAATAACCAAAAGAAAAATTGGAAAAACTGAGAGATAGATGAAGGTCAAGATATTTAATACCGCAATACAAGTCATTTAACTAGTTGTGTTTAATGAATTTATTTATGAAAATCTATTTATAACTGTAATAGCCCGGTCTAACCTACCATATATTCTCCGCTTTAGGCCTTTGGCCCTCACTGTTTTGTTCCTGGTGACGCGAGGCCACTTTCTGAGCCTGACGTCCCAAAACGCGTATAATAGGTCAGCGACCAGCACTACTCATAAAGCCCTGACTCTGGACGCTCGCTTCCGATGTGGGATATCACAATAACATATATAGACACACACATAAAATTGATTGAATAAAATAAAAGAAAAAACATTTGTGCAATGTTGAACATATTAAAATATTTGTAAAAAAATAAAATTAATATATAAAAAATTTATAGATAAACCACATTAACCTCATAAAAAAAATTAAACACTATATAATTAAAAAAATGTTATTTCAAAAAGGCTAAATAAGTTTAAAAAAAATCGCACAGAAGAGGTATTAATTAAAACACAAATGAAAAAAATTATTTTGAAAAATACATATATAATGTAGTGATTAAAAAAATAAAATTATATAAAAAAATAAAAAATAGAAAAGAATGAGGTCAGATGTTGTGGGCCTGGTAAGCCAGGCCCAACGCCTAGCCCGCAAAGAAAAGCCCCCGCGCATGAGCCTCCTTTTTTTTTTCCTGAAATGATGGGGTGGATGATGAGTTGTTTGCTCCATTCTTTGTCAAAATAAAAAAGACAATGCAATGTTTGTTAATCTCATAATCCAACCACTAGTGTGGCTGGAAAAAGGGGTTTTTTTAACCAAAAAACTCATTTTGAACCAATTGTTTAGCAAAAAACCTAGGAAATATCATAGAAATCTTGTTAAATCAATCTATGACCTACAAAAATGCAAAACAACCCCCTCAAAACCTGAAATTAAAAAACTTCTCGAGCTTTAGATATGTTTCTTTAGGTGTTTTCAAGGTAAAAAAAAAACACAAAATTCTAACCCACCATGATATAAAACATTTTGACATAAAAATAGATTGTTTTGGTGGCCTACATCTTCCTAATGATAATTTTATTTCTCTAAGCTGAAATCTAGCGACCTCTTCTTTTTCCTCAGCCCACAAAGAACAAAAAAAAAGAAGAAATAAAGTTTGGTATCAAAATATATTTATTTAAAATTATTGAGACAAATTACCCAATAGCTTAAAAAGGCGGTAAGAAATAAAATTTTAAAATAAATTTCAAAGCTATCATCTATGTTACCCATGTTTTTCATTTTAGTCTCATATTTTTTAATTCAACCCTCACTCCAAAAAAATATGTAATTGTGTTTCAATGTGGGCTTAAAAGGATTCAATTGTGTAAATAAAAAGTTTAAGGATTAAATTGAATTTTTTTGAAATTATATTATTATAATTTACAATAAAATATAAGAGGAAGAACAATAAAGATGTTTAGAGGAAAAAAGCCACACTATTTATATTGCAGGCAATTTGCTGGGTCTTAAGCGTGGCCCATTAGATACGTTTGTTACAAATCAATGCCGTATGATCAAAATCAAGGGTGATGCTAAGCCCGTAGTTCAGCATATCCGCATAAATTAATTGGACGCAAGGGTTTCCGTATTTTATTTCCTCAAAGACAGCAATCTTGTTGGCGCCAAAAACACTTTGGCGCCACATTTGTTCCTTTTTATGTTAAGCAATCCCCAGATCTCCCTCCTCCCCTCTGTATCACATGGCACCTCACTCTCTCCCTTAGCACAGATCTCACTTTACGAGCTAACCCAAACTCTCTCCCTTTCTCGATTCTTCATTTTCAATCTCAGGTAAATTCCTTTTCAGCTCTGGTTAGATCTGCTTTCTGGCGGCCGATTTGTTTTATGAACCGGCCGAACTAGGTCTATTAGGGTTTTTTTTTTTTGGTAGTTCAGGTTGCCGAGACAGAGGTATGATAGACGAAGAGTCGGGTAGACTGATTGTGTATGTTTCTTGTTGTAACTGCAAAAAATTGGAGAATTAAGAAGTGATTTGATGTTAGATTCTTTGGATTATGAACTAAAAATCGTAATTTAATTTTGCATTTCATGATTTTCAAGATTAAAATATATAGTCTGGTTCGAATTCTGCAAGTGTTAGTTGTTAAGAGCTTGGGTTCACTCTTATAGAGTAATTTACAGTTTTTGCATGGCTTTATATAATGCAGAGTGGACATAACTCTGTGAATTGAGTGGGAATAAGACGAAGAATTGATGGTTTTGTATTTACTTTGTATATCAAAGTAGCTGTTTAAAGTAAGAGTTGTAAATTATTATCAGTACCACTCATGCTTATTCATGCATCTTATACCTTAATTGATTGTTTTAAGTTTTCTCTTCTCTAACCGAAATTATATACATGTATTCTGATTTATTTCCTTTCACTGGGTTTTATGCACTTTTATCACATCTCTCTTTTTCAATATACCCTCTGAATTCAGTTTGCACCTGCAAAATGAAAGATGACAGTATTTTACCTGTGGTTATGCTCCATCAATGATTGCTTGCATTAGCATGCGTTATTAAAAGTTTTTCTTGCTTTAGGGCTTGCATTCTGGGCTCTGCGATAACAGTGAGGAAAGTACAAGTTCAAGTTTCACCAAATGGAGTTAAGGAGTTGCAGTCATTTGCATTTTATCCAGACTGTTGAAGGCGGTAAAATGATGAATGTGTTTCGTGGAAAGCCTGCACTGAAGTTCAAGGAGCTCAAAGATATATATGAAACTGGAGAGGCTGGAAATCATCATTTGCTCCCAGCGGCTAGACCAAAACTTGAGCTCGAGGACTGGTCAATTGACAGTGACAGGGCGGAGACTGAAAGTCTAAATGTGCTTGCAGGAGCAACAATAAAAATTGAGAGCGAATCTCCGGAGTCAAACTGCAGCAGTGTTGTCGATGGAGGAAAAACTGAATCAGACGATGTTAACTTTGGTACTATGACGCTGAAGCAATTTAAGGAGAGATACAAATCAAAGAAAAGGAAACTTTCACGAAATGCTGGTTTGATTGGACAAACCAGTGGAACTTGCTCCCCTGCTAAACAAGAATCTCATGACTCACAATTTGAATTGGAAGAACTCGAGGCTATGGAGCCCCTTAGTAGTTGGAAATCCAGAATTTTAAAGAGTAGGAAGAAGAAAAGAAAGTGCAGATTAGAAAGCAGCTTTTCCAGTTCATCTGAAAGTGCGCCATGTATAGTGAAATCTAAGAGAGAGAAAAGTGACCAGGTCATTTTTCAATCTAGTGGGATTTTACCTGCACCTATTGATGTTAAAGTTGAGGTTATGGAGCCTATTTCCTTTGATTGCCGATATGTGACTTTGATAAATTCCTCGGGTGGTTGTGGTGAGCCATTGGCTTCTAGTCTTGTGGTATCTAGTGGAGAGCCTGAGATAGCTGATGGTTGTGTTTTGGAGACTGGAACGTTAATTGTATCCGTTGAAGAGCCTGAGACAACCAATGATGGCGGTCCTCCAATGCCAGTGTTTTCCAGTGATGAGCCTCAATGCTGTGTTGTTAATGATCAATCCTATGAAGGCAGGGGTCATGTTAATCCTGAATCAATTCTTGATGTTAATGCTTCTTGTGGGGAGATATTGACGGTGGATATAGTTGAAGCAATCAGTGCCCTGTCTTCAGATTTGTCCCTGTCAGAAATAAAGGAAGAAGATTCTGTTGTAGATTCACACCCCAGTGTTGACCCCGCTGGAGTAGTCTCACCAATTAAGGGTGATAGCTCCATTGCATACAATGACTCCCAAAGTGAAGAGCCTGAGAGAGTTGAGGATCATGGTTTTGAGACTCACAAGTCAACTTTCTTCAGTAATGAGCTCCAATGCTGTGCTGTTAACGAAGAATCCTATGAACCTGTGGAGCATGCTGATCCTAAATCAATGCCAGATGTAAGAGCCTCTGGTGGGGAGATAAGAATGGTGGATGTTGCAGAACTAACTACTGATCATAAGCCTGGGAGAGTTGAGGATCATGGTTTTGAGACTCACAAGTCAACTTTCTTCACTAATGACCTCCAATGCTGTGTTGTTAACGAAGAATCCTATGAACCTGTGGAGCATGCCGTTCTTAAATCAATGCCTGATATAAGAGCCTCTGGTGAGGAGATAATAATGGTGGATGTTGCAGAACTAACTACTGATCATAAGCCTGGGAGAGTTGAGGATCATGGTTTTGAGACTCACAAGTCAACTTTCTTCACTAATGACCTCCAATGCTGTGTTGTTAACAAAGAATCCTATGAACCTGTGGAGCATGCCGTTCTTAAATCAATGCCTGATATAAGAGCCTCTGGTAGGGAGATAATAATGGTGGATGTTGCAGAAGTAACTACTGATCATAATTCATGTTTGTCTTCAGCAGAGCTAAAGAAAGAATCTTCTGCTGCATATCCACATCCCCAACATTGTGGGGATGACTCCATTGAGGTCGCTTCCCCAAGCAAGGATCATGCATCTGATATGGGCAATGACTCTCAAAATCTTCATGGCATGCACGAGTTGTCAGAGTCTAAAAGTTACAGTCAAGTTCCTGACACCTCCATGGTTAATATCTCTCATTCTACAGAACTCAGCAACAGACATGGTTTACATCTCTCTGAAGATGAAGCAAAAGACGATAGGCCTCATGTTGAAGCCAGCGTGATAAGCAGCCCTGTCAGTGGCTTTATCTCATTCAGGGATTCAAATTTATGCTCAGGTCAAGATGGCTGCTTAGCATCTGCTGCAGCTAAAGAAAAGAAGGCCCCACTATCTGCCTGTGCCAATGCAGCAAGAAAGTTCTCTGCAGTAACCTGTGTTGATGAACCTGTAACATTGGCAAATGTTCAGGGACGCCATCACTCAAAGCTACAACATCTTCCTGAAAAGCTCCTTTCGACCCGGAAGGTGCGTCAACCACAGCATGTATATTCTTTAATTTTTCTTTTATAATTCTCTGAAGTTGATAAAGCAGTACTTACATTTCAGGCAATTTCTCCAACATCTCAAAAAAAACTGTGCAAGGCTATGGAGGCCAGTGACTTAGACGATGAAGAATATTACAGTAAGTGAATAAGATATCACGTTTAGATTTATGGACCATGCATTTTGTTTTCCTGACGCTGGTAAAAAAAAAAAAAAAAATTCATTTTTTCATTTGGATGAAGGTTTTTTACCTTGTCCTCACTCACCCTAACTCCAAATTAAAAGAATTTGTCGGGTTGTTGATGATTGCAGAGTATACAAGGAAATTATGCTACAGGAATTTGAATGGGAATAAGATTGGTAGGCTTGGAAGAGCCAATCAAAACCAGAGAGTTGATCTCACTATTAGTCCTGAGCGGATCACCAGGAAACCAAAGAATGATAAAAATGGTTTCCATCATAAAGGCATTCTCAAGGTTCCTCAACCTTCTGGAACTGTACCACGTTTTGGCACAGGGTGCAGCTCTGTCCAAAGCTGTTCAGAGAGTGCCATTTCATTTTCACAGAAGCAAATGCGTGATATTGAATCTATTGCAACTAAACTTACAAAAGAGTTGAACTCCATGAAGGATGTTGTTCAAGAATCGTGGCACTCCAAGGTCTATCCAGCTACGCCCTTGAAATATAGTGCAGATGAGGTATGTTAAGATATAAAATTGTAGACATTTTTTCCAACCTGTGCCCACATCCCAAAATTTTCTTTTCTCAAAATATTAGGTGAAGTATAAATTTAAAACTGATGTTTTTTATGTTGTATTTTTTATGCACTATCAGTCAAATGCAGACAACAGAGTAAAAATTGCGCAACACACTAAAGAGGCCTTCTGAAACCAAATGAACTTGTGTTTTTGTCTTTTTTCAAATCCATTTCTTTTATTTGAAAAATTTATGTTAATTATCTTAATCACATCATCAACATGACTACGAGGTTGATTTGCAGTTTGTATCAACTTTCCTTCAACTCCATCCAGCCCTGCGTTGCAATTTTTGTTCTTGTATCTAGATTAAGTTCTCTGCCACAATGCTCAAACCCGATGTAACTCATATTTTTGTGCGGAACTTTTCCATTCACCCAGTGGATTACTTCCATGTTTAGAACAATTAATTATACACTCAAACATAGTTCTCTCTATTCTTGTAATCTGATTTTTTTGTCTTGACCATTGTTTCATAATAGTTGAATGAGGCTTTTTGGCTAAACTGAGAACGATGATGAGATGGTTTGATTTTAAGTTCTGAAGAACACTTCAGCATAAACAGTTTAACTCCCTTTTGAATATCAATTCACCTGTTCGAGGCTGCTCGAGGACTTGACCTTTGTATTCAACCTATATTAGAGAAACCTACATAATTGACTTAGAAACCGTTTGGGAACGCGGTGCAACCCACGTTTCCAAAAAATTCAAAAAAAATTTTTTTTGCTAAAATTTAATATGGTTTGTATGTTTTGGTTCGTTTTGATGTGCTGATGTCAAAAATAATTTTAAAAAAATAAAAAAAACATCATTGGCATGCATTTCGGCACGAAAAGTTATTTGAAAAGCAACTGCTATCATACTGCCAAACACACTCTTAATACCATCTGTGTTTTGCATCCTTGCACCTCTTTGTTAGCATTTGAAATTGATTAGAGTTTGGAAACCGATTTATTTTTCACATTACAAGAAGCTCAAATTTTCGATGGTGAAATGCAAATTTTGCAGAATGTTATTGACAACGATGTATTCTTAGTTTCTTACATGATTTTGATTGCTTTTCATTGTGTTTGGCTATATGGTCTGAATGCATGTACAGTATGATTAAGTGTAAATTATCTTAATTTGGCAGGTGAAAATTGCTGTTCAAAATGCAACAAGAGTGGAAGAAAGTGCAAGAAGATGGCTTTCCATCATGGCAAGGGATTGTAACCGTTTTTGTAAAATCATGGTTTGTTTCTTATCATACTTCTGGATTCAGGGCATGATTTTGAAAAACAGAGACTGCTTGTATACTTAATTATGTACTGAGGTATTTACTGATATTTCGTTTGATTGATCTCAGAAATTGACTGACAAAGCTTCTACGACTTCTGGAAATGTGGTCCACAAGGAGAAGAGGAAGATAGTTTTTGCTGATGAGGCCGGCGGAAAGCTTTGTGATGTCAAGACTTTTGAGAATGACACTGCTTCTGTCACAGGGTCTAGCAGTGACAAATAGGTAAATTTCGATTAAATAAAGGATGAAGCTTTTGTCCAGTGTACATTTAGTTCATCCCATTTTCTTTTCACTTCTGGAGAGGGATGCTTTTGGATATTTGAGTGCTTATCTGATGCTTTCTAGAAAAAGGCAAAATGGGATATATGGAGTATGATGAGGCACGTCTTAATCTAAGGGTAAGTTGTGCCTGAGTTTAGGAGAGAAGCTAGCGTAAGAAAGTTGTTGTATTCAGCTGGAAAGCAGAATGGTGCTGACTCCAATTACTGATAGCTAGAGAATAGGAAAGTGTGTGCTTATACTTTTCTTGCCTCGTTACTTGAAATTGAGGCATTTTGTTCAATCTTGTGTTCTTGTCCCCAGCCCAAGAACAAATGTATAATTGTGGTTGGCTGGCATTTCCGATGATGTTAGTTAGCGTTTCATCAACAAGAGGAAAATCACATCTTTGCACTGCATTTTGTGGAGTTTGTCTAAAGATAATCCCAGTTTTTCGGCCTGCATTCTCTGTTTTTATTCCTTCAAATATGATTTTCTAGCTCGTAATCCTCATACCTGATTACAAGTTTTGAATTGAAGATTTACAAGGGGAAACATCTATCCTGCTAGGAACCTTTCCAAACAATCAAAACATCATGTATGTGCGCCATCTTTCTGTGTTTTTTTCTGCCATTAATTAGCAATTGATCAGAAGCACTCTGTACATCACATCAACATTTTAAAAGCAATTGAATCAAAGATAGATCTACCACAGTAAAGTAATTTTTGCAGGTTGCCGGAGATGTTCCAATTTTTGTTCTTTCACAAGTCTGATTGATTACAGATAGAAAGCAAAGCGAACCTTTGTTTTATATATAAATCCTAGCTGCAAAAAAGGCCATCGAAAGAGAATCGTTTTGCCCCCTTTCTTCTATCTTAATGTCTGGTTTTACATGAGAATCACGTAACACGACCTCCCAAATCTCCGAGAATGCCTGCACAATAACTCCATGATACTGTCTCGAATTCAAAGGCAAAAAGCACTGCAAAAGTTCCTCTAAATCCTCAGCCTCAAATATTTGCGTTTCTAATATCATCTCCAGCATAGACCTCTTGAAGTCCCGGCATGGGGCATGGATCCTGTGATGTCTTCGCAACCGCCACGCTTTCCCACCAACTGTGCATGCTATCATCCGCTTCAAAACAGATGAACTCACCGGAGAAGTAATCTCCTGGAGCAAGTGTAATTGAAATGGTGCCATCTTGGATTTCTTCCAAGCTGTTGCCATGTTGTGAATGGAGAGTTTCCAATGCCAGTTGATTATATTAGAGAAACAGAGTAATGGGAAGAAGAAGAAGAAGAAGAAGAAGAGAGAAGCAATTCTAGAATTTGTTATTGGTCATCATTTCTCCCTCCTTACTGCCAGAATTGTTTACAAATATAGCCGAGAGTCTGTTGTACCCAACCAGCTAAGCCACTCGTGGCTGTTTCCCTACAAACTTGGACCGTTTGGGAACGTTTTCAAAAAAAAATTAAAAAAATTTATTTAAAATTAATATTTTTAAATTGTTTTGAAAAATAATTTTAAAAAATAAAAAATATTATTTTAATATATTTTTAAATAAATATTTTTTTAAAAAATAATCATAATTATATTCTCAAATACCTGTAGCCTCCTCGCCTTTACCTTTCTTAAAGACAGAAATTAAATGATACGCTGCGTTTTGGGGTTAAAACACAGAAAAACCAACGGTCCTCTGCATTCAAATTCCATCAGCCCTAATCTCCTTCTCTTTTAACACAGAAGCTTGCAACATCTCCAGGGACGACAAAGTCTTTGATCTCTTCCACTTGTTCAATGAAACTTGGCGTCCTAGTTTTTTAAATTTTATTTAGCTTGCTCACTTTGTTTCCTGTAGGTCTATTAAAAGTTCTGTAATCTGATTTCCCAGCTATTCTATCCATTGAATGGCTGAATTCACAGGAAGAATCATACGAGAAACTTCTTGAAGAAAGTAGGGTTTCGATTTCTTCACCAGCAACACTAATACTACTAAAGCATCCACTAGCATCGATGGACAAAACATTTGTTTTGTCCTTCTTTTTATTGATATTAATTTCTGTATATCTGTTTTTTCCGGTTGCCATAAAGGATGATATTGTTGGTGTATATATACGGTAGTAAATCGATTGATTATAAGTTATATATTGAATTTGTTTATATAAATATATAATTTATTAATAAAGGTTTATTTATCTTTAATATTTATTTAATATTTTATTATTGAATATAATAGTTGATTAATAAATCTAGAGTAAAGATAAAAAATTTTGGGACAAAAATCATTTACAAAGAAAATTATAAAGCTTTTATAATTATGAGATTCATGTTGCATCAAAGTATTGTTTCTAAATGTTTCTGCTCAGTGCTCTATTAAAATTGAACATTAGTTAGAGTTGTTAAGATTAATACATATTATCTTCTTTTATTTATAAAAAGAAATAATTATTCTCATAAGTTAATGTATAAGAAACACCTAGAAGTAATATGTAAATGCTTGTTGGATGATATGTACACTAAATTGACCCACATGAGAATTTCATATAGAGAGATCACTTGTGTCTATGTAAAGACTCACATGACAGTTGTAGAAGTGATACTTAAACTTGATATCACTAAGTTATTTTATACTGGGAGTGTTATGTTTTGATCCTGCTACACGTTGTCCTAATCAAGGGTAGCAAATGGACAAATATTAGGTATAACATGAACTATATGAATGTATTTAAGTAATCAATAGAGGATTCATCACTCTAGATGAATTAGAAAAAATATTTCATATGTTCTCAAATAGTATTAAATGTAAATCCTTGTGTAAGGGGAAATAAGATTTGAAAAGAGTTTCAAATCTTATTCAAAGAATCAATGACTATGGTGTTAAGAACAAAAATAATTTGGTAGAGTATACACACTTCATGCTATAATGTAGGGGTGAGCAAAAAAACTGAAAAACCGATTAAACCGAGAAAACCGGAAAAAAAAATAACCGAAAAAATCGAATCGTAAAAAAAAACCGATTAGAAAAATTAAAAAACAAGCCGGTTCGGTTTTGGTTTTAAAAGGCTGAAACCGAATAAACCAAACCGAACCGAACCGATTCAAATAAAAAAATCAATAGTACTATAAATACCTACTTTTCAGCTTTCCCCATCTCCTTTCTAAACCCTAGCCGCCACCTATGTTTCACAATCTTCATTTCTCAACACAGCCCCCACCCCCATCTTCACTCTCAACCTTTCTCGCCCATGTTTTTCAATCTTCATCTCTTAGCACAGCCCCCCCCTCCCATCTCTCATCTCTCATCTCCTAACCTTTCTAACATCTCTCAACCGTTCTCACAGCCCCCCATTTTCATCTCTCATCTCTCAACCTTTCTCACAGCCCCCCCTCAACATCTTCATCTCTCATCTCTCTCAACCTTTCTTTAAGGCTTTAAGCACAACCCCCCCACCTCCCCCAAAGTAGATTTGGTGAACGAACCATCATTATCTCTCATCTCTCAATCTGTTTGTCCTTTTCTTTAAGGATAGTAGACTAAGCTCATGGATTAACAACCAAACAGCAGCTCTAGAGCCCCCTCTCTTCAATCTTTATCTCTTAATTTTTGTCCCTGTTTACTTTTTTTTTTTTTCTGATTTCTATAGATCTATTATGTATTCATTTTCTATATTTATTTACAAGGTTGTTGATTTGCCATAGTATGCTCATGTTGCGATTACTGTAATGGATGTTGTGAGTATTATTTTTTTAAAATTTTCGTTTGACTCTTGTTCTTTTTGGCTTTTTGATTTTCAATTTCAAAAAACCTGCTCGATATGCTTCGCCAAGATGAAATTGGTTTCTTCCGGTTTTTCCTTTCAATTAACCGAACCGAACCAAAACTGGTCGGTTTGAACCGATTTCAGGTCGGTTTCGGTTTTGATTTAAAAATGAATAAATAAATTGGTTTGGTTAGTTTTTTGGGTGAAAACCGGATCGAACCGGAAATGCTCACCCCTACTATAATGTCTAAATTGAAACATTGTTGATGAAGGGATGATAATTACACTAAGAAACTGATGATAATTACTAAGAAACTAGTCACTAAAAGTTTAAGTCAAACCACTTATGACTTTCCTAATATTTAGGGGATCATGATATGTTGTTAGATATTATACTTGATCTTTAAATATAAATCAATCAATTATTGAATTGATAATAAATTAATTAATTTAATTCTATTTTATTTAGGATATATTTGGGTCAACTTATTAGGGAACCTAATGGGTCATACACATAAGAACTATTGATCAGAAATTAAAATGAAATGATTAATCAAGTGTGACTTCATTGTAAATAAGTTTTAGAAATTGAGGACTAGAGTGTAATTTATACATGGAATTAATATTCTAGACCTAGAAAAATCAAGTAGGGACTTGATTGAATAAATTTATAAAATTATCTTGAAATAATATATGTGAATTCAGGGGATAAATTGATATTTTATCATTTATAAGATTTTTAGGTTTTTTTTATATAAATAGAAAGCTATGCATTTTATTTTTTACGAGTGAAGTACAATACAAAAATATCTAAAACACAAAAGAAAAGAGCTAGCACATAAAAGTATAGCAATTCCTCTCTTCTAAAAGTGTTTAAGACATTTCTCATTAATGGTTCGTGTGGATTCCCATTAGAGGCTGGATACTTAGACAACTTGGGGTTTGCGATAACCAAGCCTTGAAGCAATTATTCAAAATTGAAAAGAATATTTTATCTTTAGATAATCTTTGTATAAACCTTAAACAACCCTAGATCTGTCTAATGAGATCCGTGGGATTCTTGAAAAAATTTTGAATTTATAGTTTCCACTGCGTGTGTGTTTCAGAGAACTATATCCCCACTCTCACAAAAAAAAAATGACAAGGGCAAGTTTAGGTGAGGTTCGTCTTGCCACTTGACTTCTTTCTTCCATGCAAAATGGGGTGATTTAATGCTCTAATATGATGATAGGTAACAGTATGGGCACAATCCTGATTGGCATTTGCAACCTACAAAAATAATCTTACTTGACAGTTGGCATTTGTAATAAATTGTTGATGGTGGCGGGGTTGGGAGGATAAGGTAATCGATGCAAAGTGCTTTAGAGTTGAAAGGAGAGAGCCTTAGATAGCTGGAGTTGGAGCTTTGGCAGAAGAAAAAGGTTCTTTGGATCTACATAGTTGGAGCCTTAGATAGCAAGAGTTGGAGCTTTGACAGAGAGCTTATGCTTAAGACAATTAGGCATCTTATGAAGTTCATGACCATGAAAACGTTTATAGTTCGAGACAATGTGCTAAGACTGGGAAAAGGGGTTGGATATATAATGGAAAGAGGTCGGCATTGATTATGAAGGACAACAACCTTTACCGATATTGTTGCATAAATTATTTAAAGTGATTAGAATGACCAAATCCAAGTGATGATGTATGGTTCATCCCTGAAATCTACATGGAATTCCAGAGTGACTGTGTCGTTCAAACATGTATGAGTAGGAAAGAGTGTAGTATGAGTGGTTCAATTTGGATTTTATAGAGAACAAAAAAAAAAAACATGATCTCTAATAACAATCTAATTGTGTTGGTAAATTACAAGAATTATTTAGTATTTTAGAGTTATACTAGTAAGTTTCAGCAATGTTATTAAATATAGTCGAGCTTAGTGGATTAACATGGTGACGCTAACATCTTAGGTTAGACTTGGTTTTAAAGTAAACATAATGAGAGTTGAGTTGATCCAGCATGGCCTACAATACCTGACGAATGTATCTACACCTTGGTTACTTTGGTCAAAACCTAAATTGATTAAAAAAATTTATATAATATATTAAAACAACGATATTTTAGATGAAGGACAACAACCTATACCGATATTGTTGCATAAATTATTTAAAGTGATTAGAATGACCAAATCCAAGTGATGATGTATGGTTCATCCCTGAAATCTACATGGAATTCCAGAGTGACTGTGTCGTTCAAACATGTATGAGTAGGAAAGAGTACAGTATGAGCGGTTCAATTTGGATTTTATGGAGAACAAAAAAACAAAATACACGATCTCCAATAACAATTCTCTAATTGTGTTGGTAAATTACAAGAATTATTTAGTGCTTTAGAGTTATACTAGTAAGTTTCAGCAATGTTATTAAATATAGTCGAGCTTAGTGGATTAACATGGTGACGCTAACATCTTAGGTTAGACTTGGTTTTAAAGTAAACATAATGAGAGTTGAGTTGATCCAGCATGGCCTAGAATACCTGACGAATGTATCTACACCTTGGTTACTTTGGTCAAAACCTGAATTGATTAAAAAAATTTATATAATATATTAAAACAACGATATTTTAAATTTACTTAGGTCAAACTAGGTTAATCTGTCAACCTGCGATCTAAATTATAGCTTTGATTAGGTTTAATAACCTTGTTTTATTTGGAATTTATTTTTTATTTAATTAAATGATTTAAAAAAAAAAAAGAGAAATGCTAATATTGAGAAGAACAAGGGTTGTAACCAGCCATAATCATCTTGACTCATTCCATTCAAGCCCTAAACTGTGAAAAAACTAGCAATTAAGTCCAAAAAATATTTTTCAATTACTTTTACATTCTACATTCTAAATTCTTGTGTGGTTTTCACTTAAGCTCCTTATTGGAATGGAAAATGACGGGTATAAAAAAAAAACACAACCCATTTATTTCGGGCAAGCCCAAACAGCAAGGTGTTCTTCTCTCTCGCCACTTGGTCAGGCCCAAATGGTAGGGGATGCTTTAACCTATGTCATTTGGGTCAGGCCAAAACAATAATGGATTTTCCTACCGCTTGGGTAACAATAAGTCTTTTCACTCTTTCTAAGTATTATTCAGTTTAATGATACACAATGACACGTCTAACAATGATACGCACCCCAAAAAGCGCCACTCTATTGCTTTTTTTTTAAAAAAAAAAAATATAGCTTGTAAATTTTCATAAACATGTATTTGATTGGTCCACATCTCGGTGAAAGAATATTCATCTAATCACCAACATAACTAGAACACTTTTATTGTTTGTTATTAGTTGAACATACTCTTTGTTATTTTCACTGGTTAAGAAACATGCGTCTAACTTTCCACCATCACACCTTCTCGTCACCTCTGTATCAGGTGGGTTATCTTATACTCTCCACTCCCACTCCTCGCATCAGGTAAGTTATGTGACCTTTGACAAGCAAGAATAGGTGTATAGATACCCCATACCACCCATACAATGGGGTATTCACAACATCAACCTCTTTATCACTACATTAAACTTTTCTTCTATCACACACACACACACACACACACACACACACACACATATATATATATATATATATATATATATATATATATATATATTACCAATCATATTTAAAACAATTAAATATGAGAAATTAATGATAACCAATGCTACCATTAAAACATAAAATGGTGGTTATAGTAATTAATTTTAATGGTTATAGTAATTAATTAAAATGGCTATAATAATTGTTACTAATGGTTATCATTAAAGGTAAACTTTAAATTAAAATTGTAACATTCCCCCATATGATTTAAAATTATTAATATGTATAATGAATAATTTAAGTGAGCAATTAATGTTGTGTAATAGGTATTAGGTATCTTCAAGGGTTTGAACCTACACTTAGTGTAAATATTTCTCAACTTGAAGAACCATAGTAACTAGAATGTTTTGAACTAAGTTCTTTAGACAAAGTATAAACTTATCACACACAATATTAAGTGATTTTAAGGTTCTATTAGTGTTGCACTTTTTGCAGTCATGCACACATATCTTATCTCATGAGTGTTTTTAAAGAGTTGTCCAAGCTCTTCTTATGGTGACCCCACCACCATATTCACTAAGGTGAATCTCCAAGGGTGTTCTGTGACCAACATCCTGCAAAACAATTTGCCTTCGGATTCTTTCAGAGATTAACTCTTTCTACTTATCATAATAGAGAGCACATCATCATAGAAATGAGACTCAGACCCACCCCGCAAAATATATATATATGCTCTCTCTAATCACCTAACATTTTTGTTTTGACCTGTTGAACTTTATTCATGATATCGTCATTCATTTAAAGACAGGTTTCCACTATTAGTGATCAATTTAAGGGCTTCAATCTCATTTCCCTTGATGATTGAATAACTCGTTGGCGCACCAAACCTTTAGTGAGCGGATCTGTAATGTCTTTTTTAGACTTGATAAAATCCAAAGATATAATTTCATGAGATATCAAATATCTAATGGATTTATATCTAATGATCATGTGTCTTATTTTTTTAAAAAAAAATTTTACTCTTAACCATAGCTATAGTAACTTGGCTATCATAATGTATTGATATAGGTGGTATCGATTTAGAAACAAATGGTACGTCAATTAATATTTTTTGAAGCCACTCATTTTTTGAATTAGCAGCATGTAATGTAACCAATTCTATTCCCAAAATGTAACCAATAATTATAGATTGTTTAACAGATTTCCAACAAACTGCACCACCACATAAAGTAAACACATACCTATTAGTGGACTTCATCTCTTTTGAATCGAAAATCCAATTAACATTATTAAATCTTTTTATTACAGTAGAGAAAAAAAATAATGAAGTCCATAATCAATAGTTCCTTTTAGATATTTAAAAACTCTTTCTAAAGCACTCCAATGTGAAACATTTGGATTATGTATATATCTATTTAATCTACCAACTACACATATTATATTTGGTCTAGTATGATTTGCTAAATGCAATAAAGATCTAATAATACGAGTATATATATATATATATATATATATATATATATATATATATATATATATATATATATATATAGACATTTTCACCATCATTGTTTCTTAATTTAGTAAAAGAATTAAAAGGACTGTATATAATAGACATATCAAAATAATTAAACCTTTTTGATATCTTTTCAATGTAATGTGATTGAGTTAAAACAAAATCATTATTATTTTTCAATAATTTAATTCTCAAAATAACATCAACATGACCAAAATCATTCATGATAAAATTTTTAGTCAAGAAAGATTTAATAATATTTATAACTTGAATATTACAACCAACTATCATAATGTCATCAATATTTAAACATAATATCACTAAGTCATTTTCAATTTGATAAAATACACATTTATTATTTGTTTGAAAACAAATAATATGTTTGATAAAATATTTAAACATAACATCATTAAGTCATTTCCAATTTGATAAAATACACATTTATTATTTGTTTGAAAACTATCAAATACTATGACTTGATAAAAAATTTTCGTGTCATTATTTTGGAGCTTGTTTGAAACTATAAAGATATTTTACAAGCTTGCAAACTTTCTTTTCTTGATTAGGTACTATAAAACCTTCTAGTTAGTCCATATAAATTTCTTCTTCTAAATCACCATTTAAAAAACTCGTTTTAACATCTATGTGATGGATTTCTAATTTGTAAAAAGAAGCTAAATCAACCAGAATTATAATTGTAGTAGTTTTAGAAATTGGAGTATGTGTGTAAAAAAAATCTACTTCTTCTTGTTTAAATCTCTTAGCAACTAATCTAACCTAATTTTTTTTTATAGAACCATTAGTTCTCAATTTCTTTTTAAAAATTCATTTACAACCTATCTCACACCTTTGTGGAAAATTAGTCAAAAACCAAGTTTTGTTAGAAATTAAAGAATCCATTTCATCTTTTACATCTTCTTTTCAAAAAGAAGCTTCAAAAGATGTCATAGCTTCATTATATGTTTGAGGTTCATTTTGAAGTAAAAAGGTATAAAAATCAACACCGAAATCTTTCGCTCTTCTATTTCTTTTACTTTTTCTAACATGATCATCAACAATGTCTATTTTAGAAGAACTTTCAATAACAGGTTTAGACAATTTATTTTTCGATGGAAAAATATTTTCAAAGAAAATCACATCATGTGACTCAATAATAGTACCATTTGCAATTTCAGGAATATCAAAATTTACAACTAAACATCTATAAGTACTGTTATTCAAAAAATATCAAACAAATGCACAATCTATAGTTTTAGGTCCTATTTTTCTTTTCTTAGTAAAAAGAATATTAACTTTTACTAAACACCCCCACACTCTAAAATGTTTTAAAGAAGGTTTTTTATTCTTCCAAAATTCATATGGAGTTTTATGTAAATTTTTATAAGAAACTCTATTAATAATATAACAAGCAGAATATAAGGCTTCACCTCTCGTAAATTATTAGGCAAACCATAACTAATTAACATTGCATTAACCATATCCATTAAAGTTTTATTTTTTCTTGCCGTTATTCCATTAGATTGTGGTGAATAAGAAGGTGTTAGTTGATACCATGTAATTCTAAAAATTCGTTCATTTCATTAGAAGTATACTCGCTACCTCTATTAAATCATAATTTTTTTATTTTTTTCTAATTAATTTTCTACATCTGCTTTAAAAATATTAAATTTATTAAATAATTCACTTTTAGAATTATTCAAATAAACATAACAATATCTTGAAAATCATCAAAAACAATTTATAAAATATCTCTTACCACTTCAAGTCAAGATATTATTACCATCACAAATATCAGTATGTATTAACTCCAATAAATTTGTTTTCTTCTCTATTGAATTGAAAGTCTTTCTAGGTTGTTTAGCTTGTGCAAACAATTCACATTTTCTTTTTTATTAATACGTGACTTAGGTATTAAATCTAAATGCACCATTCTTTTTATAGTGTTAAAGTTAACATGCTCGAGCCTACCATGCCATTAATCACAACATTCAACATTTACAATACATAAAGATGAAAATGTAAAGCAATATTAGAAGAAGGCATTAAACTTAGTTTATAAAGACCATTCAACAAATAACATTTTCCAACATAAGAACCAAACCTACTTATAGCTATTTTATTAGATCCTAGAATAAGGGTAAATCCATTTTTATCCAACAAAGATGCACTAATTAAATTTTTTTATAGAATCAGGAATATGAAAGACTCCATCCAAAGTAAGAATTTTTCTAGATGACAGCTCTAACTTTATTCGGCCTTATTCTATGACTTGAGTTACGCTCTCATTCCTCGTACTTATAGTTTGTGAGCAAATATAAGGATGAAGTGTTATGTGATGTTGTGCCTATGCATGCTACTCATCTGTTACTAGGAAGGCCTTGACAATTTGATAGAAAAGCCAAGCACGATGAGTTTAAGAACAAGTATTCATTGGAAAAGGATGGAAGGATTTATACACTTTCCCCAATCTCACCAAAGCAAGTGTATAAAGATCAAATTCAATTGAAGAAGGGCTATGAGGAAGAGCAACATGTTTCGGCCAAAGTGGAGGAACAAAAAGATTCGGTCAAAATGAAAAAAAACAAGTTGAACAACATGGTGAGGATGTGAGGAAGAGAGAAAAGAAAGTGAGCCATAAGTTGAAAACAAAAGGGAACAAAGTTTCAGCCCTTAAGACATTAGGGAAGGGTCACAACCAAGAACAAAAAAATCAAAGGAAGGCCAAGAGTGGAGAGAAGAAAGAAAGGATGATAAAAAAAAGTGTGTAGAAAAATTGGGGAAGCACCTTAATTTTTTTGCAAAATCTAATGATCTTAAACATGCATATTTTTCTGACTTGCTTATGATTTTACTTGTGTATAAGGAGACATTCTTTAACTCAGATGATTTAGATTCTTGTGTTCCTAGTGTTGTTAAAGTTCTTTTGCAGACTTGCTTATGATTTTACTTGTGTATAAGAAGACATTCTTTAACTCAGATGATTTAGATTCTTGTGTTCCTAGTGTTGTTAAAGTTCTTTTGCAGGAATTTGAGGATGTCTTTCTGGATGACATTCCTAGTGGTTTGCCGACAATTAGAGGTATTGAGCATCAAATTGACTTTGTTCCAGGAGCATCTATACAAAATAGGCCGACTTATAGGAGCAATCCTGAAGAGACTAAGAAGCTTCGAAGGCAAGTGGAGGAGTTGATGTCGAAAGGATACATTTGAGAGAGCATGAGTCCTTGTGCAATTTCCGTGCTTCTTGATTCAAAAAAGGACAAAACTTGGCGAATGTGTGTGGATTGCTGAGCTATCAATAACATCACCATAAAGTATCAACATCTTATTCCTAGATTAGATGATATGTTGGATGAATTACATGGTTCTAAATTGTTTTCGAAAATTAATTTGAAAAGTGGTTATCATCAAATTAGGATGAAAGAAGGGGATGAATGAAAAACTGCTTTTAAAATTAAATATGGTTTGTATGAGTGGTTGGTTATGCCTTTTGGACTTAATAATACACCTAGTACTTTTATGAGTTTGATGAATCATATGTTGCGTGCTTTTATTGGTAAGTTTGTAGTCGTTTACTTTGATGATATCTTGATTTATAGTAAGGAGATTGATGAGCATATAGGTCATTTGAGACAAGTTCTTGATGTGCTTAGAAAAGAGTCCTTATATGCTAATTTGAAAAAAGTGTGATTTTTGTATGGATAGTGTCGCACGTGTGCGGCGTCGTGGCGATCATCCATCCTCAAATGTAAATGGGAATCTATCTGGCAAATATGGAGAGATAATGAATTCTTGTCTCTTCTCGGTAAAATATGAACTGGGAGTCACCACCTAGTATTTTGGTCACAAGGAACCCTAACTGGTCTCAGAGATGGGGTACGAAGACTGGTTGCGTAAAGGAAAGGTATTAGCACCCCAAATACACTCTACCTAAGATAAGCTACGTTATTTTATGGTCTGATAAAAAAATCTAAGCAAAATAAAAAAAAACATTTTGATACAGAAACTTTCAATGGACTTCTTCAAGAGACATGGGCTAAGGTGGACTTCAAGAGGATTTATAATAATAAAGAGCAAGCCTTGATTAATCTAATTCATGTTCAAGAGGGGCTTGTTGGTGGAACCAAGACCAACACAATGATTGAAAGAAGAAGACTAAATTCAGACAGTTTGACATTTTGTTACTTTTTTTGTCATAACTGGAACTAAAGATTGAATTTTGATGTGATTATAGTTGGGATGGAAACTAGACTTCCATACCTTTCCAACGGTATATGACACGCCTTCTAATTCATTAAGAAGAGAGAGAACCATCTATTTTAAGTTGGGTTTTGCTACTGCCAAACAGAATACGGAAACAACAAACTTGTCTTATTTAATTAGTTGGGCTATCAAACTTTATTTATTTTGAGAGGAGACATTTTATTTGGGTCTTAAACTTGTTTATTTTTTTTATTTTAATTAATTTAGGCTAGTTTTATCTTGGGTTGATTATTATTTAAATTGGGCTTATGTGAGACCCATTAGGGAAACTAGGGTTTTGGCTTGGAGTTTAAATACTCTTTAGGAATAATTTTAGGAAGACTTTTGATGATATTTTCAGCATTGTAGCCGACTTTTGGTTGCTCCATCTTGGTTCTTGATTGAACTTTCAACTCTTCAAAGAATTGACCATTCTGTATTGTGAATTTATACTTTTTTTGCTCGTCTCCAAGTGTAGGCATTATGATCGAGTTGGTTTATAGTCTTGTTGCCTTGGAGCAAGTCTTCCATTGTGATAAGCTTATTCAAATCTCAACAAACTTGGATTAGATTGATCTTGAGGTCATGAATTTCATTAAATTCCTCTAAGGTTCGCATCATGAGGTGTGATCCTAGTCAGGATTTTTACAAAAAAAAAAACTAATTCAAGCTCAAATAGGGATCACAAAGGAAGTGGTTAGAACCGATAAGTTTTGTCCTTATTCAGCATAATTGTTTGGAACTTATGGTTTTTATGAATCAATGATTAACAAATCAAACTACATATGATTATACATACAACAAAAATATAGCCCAAAAGACATGAGATGTGAGCTTTTTATGCATTTTTTATTTTTTATGTCTTGGTTTAGAATTTTTTTGTCATCTTAAAATGAGAATTTCTTGAATGATTTGTTTGTCATCCTATAAATAAGGATGTCAAAATGTTGTTTTAAGTAAACATTAAATTATTTTTGAAATCAAAACGCATGTTTATTTATTTATTTATTCGTAAAAGGTTTTCATAAAATTGATTTGATTATAATGTCTTGAAAGGGTAAGGGTGTTTCTTAGCGTCTTGATGCATCTTGGAGTTCATCCATTTTGATAAACTTCCATTACATTAATTTGATTAAAGAGGAAAAATAAAATGCCAAATGATACTTTTATAATAACATCTTTTTATTTCAAAACAACAATAACATAAATAACAGATATTGAAAGTGTAGTACGGTCTGTTTAAACTTGAAAACCTATATTTTGAAACAAGCTTTCAACAAAGTTTGGTATTGCCTGCATATGTCTTATAGGCACCTTGCATTCTTAGCTGCCCTATTATGAGTTGTTTTCTTTTTATGTTCACACTCCCTTTTGCCCATAAATTAACCATTAATGAAGACTTTCACAGTCAAGCCTTCATTCCAAGAATCCTTAAAATTGACTTTGAGACCTCTTTTCTTGCATGTTTCATGCAGCTTGATTGCAAGATGCTTTCTTAGTGTTTATGGGCAAATGAATGGTTTCATCACACCCTTGAATGTTTTTCATACCTTGTTAAGAGATTGTTTAATGTCCTCAAATACAGCTTTTATAACTGCTTCTACCAGATCAGTTAGGGTTTTTGGTGTTTCAATGGGTCTATGAGAGTACAAAGGATAATGCAAGATGTCTTTTGAGCATTTTCTAATTTGTTCTTCTATAAGGCTTTTTACAGCTCAAATACCGGTGTAAATTGTGCTTAAGGGCTATTTAGGTTAACTTTTCTATACCCCCATTAACTATCCTGAGTTATGTTAATATACTTGGTGACAAGTATGGGTACTGAGAGCATTATTCTTTTGTAAGAAGGAAGTCTAACACGAAATCCCCTATATATTCTATATGCCTAGAAGATGGCTCCTTATCAGAGAAAGAGTTATGCGTGAAAGCTTGTTCTAACAACTTTTTATTACTAAACTTATAGCTATGGATACCTTTTACTTCTTTAAAAGTCTGTAACCATCTCACCCTTATTGACTCAAGGGAATTCTTTGGTCATTCATTTATTATGACCTCTCTTTATGTCATTTCAATCACTAGGTGATCCTACTCTGTGTTGACATCTAACAAGGCTTTTAGCTTTATCATGTAACTCCTAAAAAAAGGTGTTGTTGTTCCTTTAATGGCTACCAAGTCATCCATTTCACTTCTTACTACTGTCAAGGCTAGTTCTAAAATTATCTTCCTCCTCTTCATGTTTGGCTTTTCAAGATTTGTGTAAACTATTTTAGGGTTCTCAACATACACTAGCTTTGGAGAGGCATCATTTATCTTTTGATGTTAAGAGGAAGAGAATGATGATACTACTAGTACTTGAGACCCTAATTACAAAATGAGGTTTTCTATTGAATGTTTTGGAGCATTTTCTGGGCTTACTGAGCGTTTCCAAGCAAAGATGTTAGCATGTATATCTCCTTCACCATGATGTCCATGCTTTTATTCTCTTGTATGGATTCTAAAAGGGATTTGAATCTTGAGGGGGGGCTATAAAAAGAACATGTAAATTAAATGCATGTTTGCTCTTTAAGGGGGACATATAGTTGTTACTATTGTATGATGAATAAGAATTTTGATCTTTGCCTAAATTTTACAGCGAAAATTTCCTGAGTGGTGGTCATTGTATCACGCGCAAGTCCTGAATTCAAGATGCTACATGAAGGGCTTGCCTTAATGCAAAACATATGTAAGGAGCATACACCTTAAAGGCAGGTTCTGGTTCTTTTACGTGAGATAAAGGGTAAGTTTACTACTTGGTCTGTAAAAAAAATCTCTTGTTGTCCTAGAAATCGTCTTCGTGAAGGCAATATAAGGGCTTAATAGGCAATAGAATGACACGTGTATCAATTATTATCAATCTAAACACTCAGTGAAGAGTTGAGGTTTACATAAACTTAAACATTGACTCAAGTTATAAGATAAGCTAATGGTCCTCCACTTAGCCTAAATATTTTTAGTGTGTGCTCTCACAAATAATATAAGTGATGCATGAATGTTTTTGCATGATAGGAAATAAAAAGAAAGCATGCTAAAACTCTTAAACAAAGTAAGTCATTCATAGTTGAAAAATAAATAAACATTAATTTTATTATAGATTAAAAAAATAACCATGTTCGAGATGGTCTTTCGTTCACTTAGGAGTCGTTCAATATAATAAGTCCTTACAAAGGTAAGGCAATTAATCTCTTATTTAAAAGGATATTTTATAGAATAAAAAAAAAAAATTCTTTTATAAGTTTAGGGAGTCGGTCAAAAAAATCAGTTTACCCTTATTTGAATTACCCAATAACATACCTTTCTCTATTTTAACTCTAACAATAAATTGTTCATTTTTCTGGGAATAAATATCAAATATACTTTTTTTTTTTTTTTTAACCCGGGGTGTCCGGGCCAGCTTACGCGCACCACAACTAATCCCCGGACCCACTGAACACCCTACAAGCCCAGTAGGCATGTAAGACACCGCGGGGGTGACAAGCATGCACGCTAAATTGCTAGGATATTGTTAATTTATTTATATCCAAAACATTTGATTTTTCAATTATAATGTATGTTAGAATCGTTTAACGAACGAACAGTAAGTTTCTTATAAAATGATATTGTTTGAAGTTCTTAATTTATAATTTTTGAAGACTTAAGGGTAAAACTGATATATATAAAAAAATTGTTTACTGAGAAATGAGATTACATATATAATTGAAGGATATCTTCTAGGGTTGGCCCTTTTCATTTCTTTGTTTTGAAAACAAAGACAAGTTGCTCGTTTTTGGAACAGAAGGAGAAGTTGGTTGTGCATCGTGAGACACACGACGAGTTGTTGTTTTGGGTTGGGCAAATTCTAGATCCTCAGCCTATTCAGCAAAGTTGTCTAATCGACGGATCCACTCGACATCTGCGGCAGCTCCGGCGACTCCTCCCCCTGTACTTCTGGTAAGACTTCAATTTCTCTCGATCTTTCCGTGTCTCTATTTTTTTGTTAAATTTCTTTGTGTTCGGTGCCAAACCCTCCTTGCTTACCTGACATGGAAGCGTATTTAATTGAGGAAGAGAATCAGCTATGGTTCTCTCGTTTGGTTTGCAGGACTTCATTCTCCGAGCTCGAGTGCTGAAGCTGTATAGGCAAGCACTAAGGACTACAAGGAGAGCACCTGGTGACGCTAGAGGTGAAGTTTATATTTTGTGATTGATTAATTTTTCTTGATGTTATCAATTTGATTAAGGATTTTACAGACTGCGGGAATATTCTCATTTGAACGCTGTTATATTGTTCTTTCAACATTTTCTTTTTGGGTTTGTTACAAGCTTGATTTTCCGTTTTAAGGGTTCATGCATCGTCATTATAGAAAAAGAAAATCAATTATTAAAATGACAACGATCATTTATAAAAAAGACTTCAATAGGGTCCGAGAAGTGCAACTCTTTACTGGGAGAAAAGTTCAGGCAACTATGAATTATAGCGTTGTTTCAAATGTAATGGGTTTTACAGCTGACCTGAAAGAAACAATTAGACAAGAGATGGAGAATAACCGGCATTGCAATGACAAGCAAAGGATTCGTTTTCTCATCAGTGAAGGATTAGAGAGATTAAAACGTCTGGACGAGATGCTCGATATGCAGGGACATTCCCAGTGGACATAACTGGGCACATGTTGTGCAGATGATATTCTGTGTTTCAAGAAACTGTATTAAATTTGTCAGTTTTATGTTTTATAATTGATATTGTGTAACACATGAACAATAAAACCTTAATTGCTTGTTTTGATGCTTTCGCCTTTCGCAGTGGTGATTGCCAGAAAAATGCAGTGTCTGGGTTCAGGGCGAGTTTGCCTCTACTTTTTTCTGTTTCTGAAAATGTATGTTTCTGCGTGGACTGCAAAATAGTATCTAAAGGTTGACTTAATTAGAATTTGACTTTGCAATTTTATTTTCCTGATACAAAGGACGAAGAAAATAGTATTGAAGTGTTGTTCATCAATAATGTTTATGATGAAAAACAGAGCAGGATAATCTCTCCATCCTCCGGGACCTCTTCAGCCATATCATCTCTGACGAGAAAGCAGGGTAGGCAAATGCCGTATTTCCGCTTTGGATGAATTGTGATGATTAACCCATCAGCATTTCAACTAGATGGAGTGTATGTATGGGCTTATACTGAATGTGTTCCTGTGGACATGATTGGAAAGTACGCATTTGTCATACGTTTCAGGAAGGCGACTGTTGTGCGGATTGATTCGTTAATTAAGATCATGGCTTTGGACTTGCGCTCGTTTATTATAAAAAGGAAAACCCTTAAGGTTGGCAATCTGCAGTCAAGCCAGGAGCCAACAAGGAGCCAACCCAAAGATACAGGTTAGAAGAGAAATCAAGTTAGTGTAGATTTTGGTGGGCTAAAAGATTACATTCAAAACATTAAACATGATTGGAAATTTGGAATCGATCAAGGAAAGAGAGTAGGGTCGTGCTAATTCTACTCTCTCTCTCTCTCTCTTATACTCCATGTGTCATGCTGCAATTGGTGACATGTAAAAAGATGGAGGAAACATGAGAGACTAATCCAATGGCAAGGTGCCGTCTGTTCCGCAAACTACAAAATCAAACAAGCCCCTAAAATCGTGCACCCACGACACCTACGCGCAAGGAACACCTTAGACAAGAAAAAGACGCAGCCTTTCATCTCCCTCTCATTGCTCTTCAATCAAAATTTAGATTTCATTTTCCTCCTTTTCTATTTTGTTGGTTGTGTTCTTTTGGATTCAATCTCTTAAGGTTGTCTCTTGGAGTTCTATGAGGAAGTTGTGTCCAAATTATGATAGGGAAGATGCACTTGACACCGTCTTGGAGGTACCTATACCGGAAGAGATGTTCACAAAAATGGGCAACAATTCAGCTTCCCGTTGGCAAAACATGCGTGCATTGATGAATGCTCAAGCTGCTGCTGATAAATCAACCCATCTCCAATCTAAATCAAATACTGAATTTATAGCATTGCTTAAGCTTGTTGGCTCTCCTCTTATCCCTTTTCAGGCCCACCCTGACCAGCCACTCACTCGTCCTCTCAAAGATTGTTCCATTGTATGTATGACTCTTTCATTTTCCTCTTCAAGATTCTTTTCTGGCTTAATCTGAACATGAAAATGGAAGGTACCTAATTAAGGGATATGACAATTTAAGGGGAAAAGAGAGGAGTAAATGAAATTCATTGCTGGACTATATATATATTCGTATGATTTGAGAGATTATCTGAAAATGTTGCCGTGCTATAATGACGTTCATGTTTTTTTATTTTGAAAACCTTCCCTTCAAATGTAAAGGTCCTATTCAGCGTGGCAGAGGAATAGCTGAAAACTGTTGAAATTTGGTGGATGAAATTGAAAACATTGGGGATTTTTTGCTTGTTATTAATTCACCTGTAGGCTATGGCGATAAGGATATTTGCTTGCTTCGCATTTCACATTTGATATGGAAGAGAAAGAAACAATCGAAAGGGCAAAACCCTCGGCATTTTTTATTTTATGCTTCATGCTTAACTCAAAACATTAATTCTTCATTCTACTTTTTATTGATCAGTGAGGCTGATGAGGACGTATCTCAGCTCCTTCAACTAGAACTGGAAATGTGAGTCCTGGTTAATAACAGTATCTTATTTCATGAACAGGGAGCTTCTACTGCAAAATATATAGTACAACAATATATAGCAGCAATTGGAGGACCATTGGCGCTGAATTCAGTGAAGAGCATGTATGCAGTAGGGCAGGTTAAGATGGCTGCATCAGAAATGCACCAAGGTGATGACAGTGTGCACGCAGAAGGCAAGTCTGAGGTTGGTGGATTTGTACTATGGCAAAAGAACCCTGATTTATGGTACCTAGAACTAGTTGTTTCTGGTTACAAGGTTAGTGCAGGCAGTGATGGCAAGGTTGCCTGGAACCAGTCCTCTTCTCAGGCCTCTCATGCTAATAGAGGTCCTCCAAGACCCTTGCGGCGGTTCTTCCAGGTATATAACCTTCTCTGAATGTTTTACTTTCTAGTGACAAAATAATCGTTTTACGTAATCTAAAACTATTGATTTAATATATTTTTTGGTTGTATTGTTTCAAAATGTCAAATGCATTGAAGATGATTTTCTTTGTGATGTGATCTCAATAGGGATTGGATCCAAGGTGCACTGCCAACTTGTTCTTAGAAGCAGCAAGCATTACAGAGAAGAAAGTGAGCAATGAAGACTGCTTTGTACTCAAGCTCGAGACCGACTCGAACACCCTTAAAGCTCAAAGTTCTTCCAACACAGAAATTGTACACCATATAATATGGGGCTACTTCAGCCAAAGAACAGGACTCCTTGTCAAATTCGAGGATACGAAATTAGTGAAGATGAAACCGATTAAAGGAAATGATAATGTGTTTTGGGAGACAAGTATGGAGTCAGTGGTTGGAGATTATAGATATATTGAAGGCATCAATATAGCACATAGTGGAAAGACTACAGCAACACTTCACAGATATGGAGCATCACATAATCATAAGAGGAAAATAGAGGAAACATGGATGATTGACGAAGTTGGTTTTAATATATGTGGGTTGTCAATGGATTGTTTTTTACCTCCTGCTGATCTAAAGAGAGAACAAGAAGGGGGAGAGCAGTGACCAAATTACATTTTTTTTTTTAATTTTTTTGGAATAGGGGAACAGAAATGTGAGTTAAAGATCGCAGGTGGAAGGGAAATTCCCTGTACATGTAGGAAAGTGGAAAATTTCTTATAGAGGAGAAGAGTGTTGGAAACAAGAGAGAAAAGTTTTGTTCTTGTTTCGAAAAACTATGTTTTTGTTTACACTTTGCTCGATGGAGGAATTCTTCCAACAATAAGGCGCAACCCCTCGTTTTCAACAACACACGCTATTACAATGGATAGCTATGCGCAATGCAAGTCAACGACCTCATTAAATCAAGTCAAAAAATTATTTTATTCTTGTTATAGAATCAAATTTTTCATCAAAATTTCAATCCTGATGTGGCAGTCTAGTCTCCCACTAGACCCAATTTTTCTTCACAAAATTCACTCTTGTTATTGCCTATATCGAAAGAGTTTCACTCATCCAAAATGTTTTCAATTTTTCCTAATCTCTTGTTTGTTATAGACAAGCAGAAGAGACATCACAAGTAAATGAAAAAAAATCAAAAGCACAAGTATTACATGAAAATCCCAACATTTATTAGCCTTTAAAAACGAACAATACACAAATATATCTTGTTTTTGCAATGAAAATGAAATCCCAAGATATAATTTATATTATTCTTTAATCGCTACACACTTTATCCTATTTATAATACAAAAATTTACAGAAGCTACAAAGAAACTACCTCTCAGGGGATCAAAACAAGTTTGGACAAAAACAAGTTTGGACAGTTTTTTCTCAAAAAAGTTAATTGTTGTGACTGCAAACAACTGCATGACATATTGCAACTTCTTTTGGTCTGCTGCCCCATAAACCATCATGTCAATCTTCCATACCACTATACAAGTATTGTTGTGCCATTGCACATCTTAGACAGTCCCTCGTCCAAGTCAAAAGTTGTGTGAGGCATTAATATGCTATTTGCACGCATTGTTATACACTGTTATGCATGTTACCATCTTCATAATATTGTTTTCATTGTGCATCCTCGTGCCTAGACCTATGACAAACCTTCTCCACAAAAAAAAGTCCAACACCCTCATTGAAACATAAGTGAGGAGGTAGTCCTGCATTAAATCCTAAAATTGATCACACAAGTTAGTTCTCTCTTCCAATAAACCTCATAATCATTCTTCTATTTTACCAAAAACTCAGTGAAGTGATTTTTCTTGTGTTGCCCAAGTCTTTGGCGGTTAGGGGTGTTTAAAAAAACTGAAAAACCGATTAAATTGAGAAAATTAGAAAAATAATAACCAAAAAAACCGAACCGTGAAAAAAAACCGATTAAAATTTTGAACAAAACCGACCGGTTCGGTTCGGTTCGGTTCGGTTTTGATTTTTTAAGCCTGGAACCAAAAAAACCGAAGCCGAACCGAAAAAACAGAGCCAAACCGGAAAAAAACCAAGCCAAACTGGTTTGAACCGGTTTTTGTTCTAAAAACCCGAACCGAATCGAAACCGGTCGGTTTGAACCGGTTTCGGTTCGGTTTTGTTTTTTATTTAAAAAATTCAGTTTGGTTATTTTTTTTATAAAAACCGAACCGAACCGAAAATAAACACCTCTATTGACGATATTCATCATCTTAACGATTTTATTGTTAAACTACTTGTAAATTATTGGAAAAGCTAGTTATGACTTATTTATTTAGGGATCCTCTTTGTTTCCATGAAAATATTTTAAATAACTCTCATGAAAGGTAGGGTAAGGTTTCTATAGTTTTGAAAGCTTTAATCTATTTTTGTATGTCTATTCAGTTCCTATGAATGGAAATTATTATTACCTGTGTTCTTGAAGTTTATTTTTACACTTGCAAGACAACGAGGAGAGGACTGTGTGTATTCCATTCATAGCTTTTCTGGGCAAAGATGAGGGTTGTTCGTGGATCTACTAAGAAAAGGGAGGATATGCAGCTGTGGGTGGTTGATTTTGAATTAGTGGGAGGAGACTAAATCACTATTTATTTTTGTATTTTAAAAATATTTTTAAAAAAATATAATTTTTTTTATTTTTTATTTTAAATAAATATTTTTTAATATTTTTAAATTATTTTGATACTTCAATATGAAAAATAATTTTTAAAAAATAAAAATAATATTATTTTTATTTATTTATAAATAAATAAATACTTTAAAAAATAATAATAATCCTACTCTGACACACGCTCTGATCAGGTAGAAAAGATACGAAGTCTGATTGGTGATGGGAAGAATCGAGAAGAAGGGGATGACTAATGGTGGATTGTGTGTGCAAATGAACAATTAATAATCTAGCAAAGCGAAATAATTAATTATTCGATTTTTTCGTATATTACATATTAGAGTAATTTAATCATTCTATTTAATTTCAAGATTTTAGTTGAATGAGAATATAAAATATAATTCCTGAAAGAATAGCAGTGAAGTAAAAAAAGCATAATTAAATCACATTTGTTTTGTAATTATATATATTTTAAAAAAAAAAACCCAACAAGGAGATTGCAATAATAATCTTATACATGGGCCGTGTTTAAAAGCACTCGAGATTCACATATTCTAATAATGGGCCCAATCCCTCTCCTTCCGCAGTCCAATAAAAAGAGGCGTTCTTATAGAAAACCCTAATTCATGTAAAACCCCTATTTAAAGGCAGCATCAAACCTCAATGCTCTTACTCGCCGTCGCCACTACTCGGTTCGCTCAATAACTTTCATCCTTCTGTTCTAGTCTCTCTCTGCAGCTTCAATGCTCCTTTTCTTTTCTTTTTTTAATTTCTGGATTGATTGTTTTCGATAGTGTAAGATCGATTAGAATTTGCTGCGTCTGTTTACCCACTTCTCGGGCAGCAAAAAATTGAAAGCTGGAGAAGATAAAACGGATGCAAAGATCCAATAAGGTTGGCTTACCAGCCCATCGCATATTATTATCTTGCCTTGGTGTCAAATGGACCTACCTATATTTCTATCAATTTGTTTGATTTTCTTTGCATTTTTTTTTTAAAACAATTTTGGCAATTGATGAGCAATATGTTTATCCTACACTCTGAATGAATTGTTGTGTTGAGCATAAACTCCGCTTATTATCTGATGCCAATACTTTCTTCGATTGCTTCTCTTTTTTATGATTATTTCTTGGTTTAGAAATAGTGATGAAGGCAAATGATGGAAAAAAATTCTTATCCTACACACTGAATTAAATGTGGACCAAAAACTCCGCTTATTATCTGATGCCTTAGTCAATCTTTATTAGAACTCTGTTTTTCTTTTGAATTATGTATAAGTAGTGTGATTAAATGTTCATCGATGATGAGAAAAAGCAGACGGGCGGTCTGAATCTGATGCTTTGTTGATTGTCTGCGGAATTTCCTCTGAGATTATTTGCAATTATTTCCTTGTTTGTTCTACTTTTATCTTGATTTGCATTATATCAGACTTTCCTCTGATTTATCTCCTCACGTTGTTGTTGGTAGAGAGATTTTTAATGTTTGATGCTACTTTTTATGCTGCTGCAGTGATGAAGTTGCTTCAATTATGTCTGGACTTATGAAAATTGTCTATGATTTTACATGCAACCTTCTGAGCCGATCATATGTTTTCCGGCATTATTTTTTCTGAATAAACCTTCTGAGCCAACCGTATGATTTTCAAATCAACCTGCAAAACTTAAACTAGTGTTATCCGAATTGATAATTCTATATAAACTAAATAAAAAATAAATTAAATTAAATTCTCAATTAAACTAAATAAAAATATATAAAATTTAATTTTTAATTAATCTAATATATAAATAATGATATTGTGAAAAAAAAGATGTTAAAATAAATTAAAATGTTCAAGAAACTCAATGTTCAAGAATTAAAAAAAAAATGGACATTGAAAATAAAAGATGCATTTTGTCATTTTATTAAATAAAGTTTGTTTGATTATATAGTGAACTAAATATAAGTAAATGCACAGCGAAAGGTATAAATAATCTGAAAAAACAAATTTTAATTCTTATATTTTGTAATATAAATAATTGAAAACTCTAAAAAAATCTCCAAAAAAAAAAACTAAATAAAAATTTGATCTTTTATTAATATTAATATTTAGTATTGTAAAATTAAACTTATCAAAATTTGACTTAAGAATCCATTAATTAAAAAAAATTAACTTGAAATGTCAACTGACTTAAACATACACATTAATTAAAAAAAATTAAAAAGACAAAAAACTCAATCGATTAATTAGCATAAGAAGCTGGTAGTTAGCAGGACATGGAAGGGCAGTCATTATCACATGATAAACTTCGTCTGTCCGGGGTTAACATAAAAATTTTAAAACAAAAACTAATTAAATTGAAAAATTAAAAAAATAAATTGAAAAACAAACTATATAAAAAAAAATAAACTGATTATAATATTTAAAAAAACTAACCGGTTTAATTTAGTTGGTTTAATTTAGTTTTAATTTTATAAGTTTGAAACTGAAAAATCAAACCAAAATTAATAACCAAGTCGAGTTAAAAAACCAAACTAAACTAAATTCAAACCCATTTAAAATTAAAAAAACTAAAAAAACAATATAGTTTTTGATTTATTCACACATAAAAAAAAACTTAGTCGTGGCCCCACCCCGGGAGATTTTAGATTTAGATTTAATCTGAGTTATAAGTTTCTACTTTGCTAGATTTTTTAATCCCTGGAACAAAGCTTTGGCTTCGATATAAATGCAATTTTAGTTCCAATTAACTTCCTATTTTTAATATGTTTTGAGCGCCTAAACTTTTATTTTATTTATTTAATTTTTAACCTTTGATTATTATTTCTTTGAAGATATTATAATTTTAGTCCCCAACCTTTTATTTTTAAAAGAAATTGCTATTTTCTCAATAAAATTTAAATTATTATGTAAGACTTAAAAATATAATAAAAATTGATTGGACAAGGGTACTGTTCCTTGTTGATTGCAAGAGATTGACACTCCTTGGATAGTTAATTAATTAATTAACTAATTTATTAATATTTATCAATAGAAACTGGTAGTAGCATAACATGTTTTCCCATGCTAAGCTCGACGGTAGTCATGATATGCAAAAGAAATCCTATCAAACGGTTGTCTTTAGAGAGTTTTAATGAGTTTTTGTTAACATTTGTTATTTAAATATTTTATTTGATTTAGTTATTTCATCAGCGGTATTATTATTTATTAATTTTTTTTTTTTATTGAGGAGCCCAGTTGGAGAAATAGTCAAGTCTTCATGAAACTTCTACCCCTCTAAAATACCGTTGGAGCAATAGCTCACTAGAATTATTATTTTTTGTTTGAAAATTAACATACTTTATAAAAGTTTTGAAAAAATAAACATAAGATGAAAAATATTTAAGAAATTATATAATTTAAATACAATCATATTTTTTAATATCAGTTTTGTACACCATCATTAGTAGTATTTTAGTCAAAATCAAAATGTATATTTTATGGAAATTAATTAACTTGAACAAAAGTACATAAAATTTATGGAGATAGATTCAAAATTTAATGACCAAGAAAGATGTGGAGTAAAAAATAAATACAAAAATAGAAAAAGAAAGAATGTGTTTCTAGGGATATATTGGGGCTATGTTTTTTACACGTTCATTACAAATAGAAAGATCTCAACTAGATGATTATAATGATACCTTAAACCACTAAATAAAATCATAATTAATCTTGAAAAAACTCTTAACCAATTAAGATTTTATTTAATAATTTTTTAATATATAATTAAAATTATCTTATTTATTAAAGTGATTGCTATTCTCATTGGCTATTTTTAATAAGTTATATTTTAATAGTGTTATTTTTCTAATATTTTTCGACGCCAAAAGTCAAAACACAAACGCTGTGGGATCCACTTGGTGAGTAGTTGCTGTCTGAATGCTAGGCCAAATTCCCCCTCACATGTACACCGCTTATGACCGGCCACCTACTCAGTAGTACCAAGAACATCACCTAAATAATTCTCTCCACTCCACCAGCTCCCTCTCAAGCGTAACAGTGCTTGTGAACTAAACTACACAGAAAATGAACGAGGAGGATGCACCGACAGTCATAACAATACCTTCAACAGTCACCTCCACCTCCACCTCCACCCCCACCCCAACCACCACCACCACAACAGTACTAAAGAGAGAAAGCTCAGAATCTGGTCTACTATGTAAGGCTCGTTACAAATTCTGGGTCTTATCTGCAATCCTCCTCCTTGGTTTCTGGTCCATGTTCACTGGCTCTATTACTCTCAAATGGTCCACTGGTGACCTCTCACAACACCCTGACAACCTCGGCTTCCAAACTCAAGATGATGTCGACATTCTCGTATGTGATCTTGTTAATTGATTTCATGTCTCTTTCTTTGAAAATACAAACAACAAAAGATTTAGCATTTGATTTGTTCTATGGGGTTGATTACTGAACATGAATAATAGGAAGTGGAGGAGAAGAAGAAACTGGTGTGGCGCATGTGGGACGTGTACACGCATAGCAGTAGGGGTACAAGATTGCCTCGATTTTGGGAACGGGCTTTTCAAGCTGCTTATGAGGCTTTAGCAAGTGATGTGACTGCTGTTCGAGATGCTGCTGTTTCTGAGATTGCCAAGCTTTCTATTAGCTCCACCATCAATCTTGATGACCCTTTTCCTGTTCAATCTACAACGGTAAGCAATTCCTTGTTGCTACTTGCTGCTGCATAATTGATCAGATTATACTATTGGAGGGTGTGTTTCTTTGGCTTAACTTGCTCTTGATGCCATTAGTTTTTGGCTGTTGCTTTTAGTGCTGGAAAGGGGATTCCATGGCCATTGCTTTTCAAAAAAAGATATATATATATATATATATATATATATATATATATATATATATATATATATTTTGTTATTCTCCAGCCATTCTTTTTTTGAAATGTTATTTTGTTTATGTTTTCCTAATTAATTAAGATTCAAGAAGCATATGATCACATCTGGTCTATCTTGCTATAATTGGCAAAAATCTAAATTAACTGAACTTTTGATTGGAAATTATTATTCAAGAAGCATATGAACATCTGGTTCATAGATAATGTATGCATAATGAACTTACAACTCAAACTCTTGCACTTCAGACTTCTTAATTTAGACAATTAATGTCTTAGACAGTATGATGTTCCAATCGTTTCGTGTGTTTGTTTTTTGTTGGAATGCTAGCCGAAGAAGAAAAAATCTCAAGTCAGCAGCGGAAAGTACTGAGGAAGTCTAGCCAATTGTATTTTTCTCTTTCGCTGAAACTTATTTCGGCCTGCTTGAAGCTTGGCAGATGACAAAAATAAATATCATTTTTCATCTACAGTCAGATTGAAAGAGATCAGTTGTTACTTGCAAGCTTCTCTCCTCTTCTTGTTGGGAATTCCGACCGGTAATGTTCTGATAATTATTAATTGAAGACTAAATACACTGATATAATATTTAACGTGGTTCAGCAAATTGCCTACATCCATGGGAATAGTTTATATTATTAGAGATAGAGAAAGAATACAACATACGAAGGATAATCACATCAACTTAACTCGACTCCTATCTCTCATTGCTGTATAAGACAGTAGGGCTGCTGCTAACAGCCCTACTTTTTTTCTCTCTTCTTCTTTCTTTTGTAGCTCTGCTACTGGACTCTCTCTCTTTTTGTGCTGCACTCTTGGTGCCTATTTATATGCTTCAATGACAGCTCCTGCTATACTTGTCAACAATGGTGGCTACTCTTTGTTAATGGTTGGTGCACTTCTTTTGACATTAGCAACTGTCACCAACAACCCACCATTGTAGCCTCCTTCCTTGACAATGTCAATAGGCTGCAAATGCTGCCCTAGCAACCTTCTTTGACTCTCACAAGTTGGCCTTTTTCTTTGACAATGGCAGCAATCTTCTTCTAGAGGATAGGCTGCAGATGCTGCCACATAAGTGGCAATATCCCAACAATCACCTCATTTGTCATTTATATGGGCAATTGTCTTCTTGCTTCTTCATCTGCATCGACCACCATAATGACCTTCAGATGTCTCATGATTGAACAATCTCTCTTAATAATTCACCACCACCACTTTTGGTCTCAATTTCAATGATCGGACCATACCATTGCATCCGGAACGATCAAATTAGCTGGAAACAAGTCTGAAATCGTCCAAATCGCATTTTAGACAGCTAAGATTTGATCAACATAATTCTGGCCTGATGAACGACCTAGATTCAATCTCAAATCCGGTCGCACGTAGGATCAGCTACACTGGATCCTATCCCTTGGCTCACAGCTCAGCTCCAACTCGGCTCCTCTCGGCTCGGCTCAACTCAGCTCGGCTCGGCTCACGATTGATGACGTGGAAAATGGGTCCACTGTGCTAACGTGTCAGCTGACTGGGCGATGATATGGCATGACAACTGGGCATGCTGACGCATGATTATGTCATGCTGACATCATCCTCATCTAGGTCAGTCACGTGGATATGGTCATCTGGTATTCAGGTCGAGTCAGCCCATCCGGGCGAAGAAGACGCGTGGCACACGTGGGGCGCGTCAGTGTGAGTAGGCAAACACCTTACCGACGCGTGATGGTGCGTGAGGCCATTTTCGAAGTCTAAATGTTGCATCGTTTTCACCAATGTGCTCATCTCTTCCTCCTCTACATGGTGGTATGGTCAAAACATCATTTTGAAAACTTTTATTTTTGGGTAAAAATGAAACACCACTCTCAAATGGAAATATCTATTTCCGAGTGCGACAATCATTATCTGAGTATTTCAATGTGATCACGAGCTCACCACTCTTTCAAGAGTCTACTCATCCAGGAGTTGCATCTGCCCTTTGTTCCACCATATGAACCACGCCTTACTTCTCCGTGAGTCTCTCGCTCTTGGTCCTACAAGTCCAAGTAGCTCTCCACCTTTAACCATGGGGGCAACCCATTAAAGGTTGATCCATATCTATCTTCATACTCATCATAGCCACTTCATTGGCTATCCATACACCTGTCCACTCATATCTAGCGTTGGAACTTGGGCTTATTAAGAGGTGTCTCCGCCTGTCGTCATAAGACGGTATGAACTTGGGCTCATATGGTGGCCCTCACCTTCTATCTAAGGTGTCTCAGCTCGTCGTCATGCGGCGGTTTGAATTTGGGCTTATATTGTGACCCTCACACCTTCTCTAAGGTGTCTTCGCCCTTTGTTATGGGACGATCTGATCTTGGGCTCATATCATGGCTCACACTTCTTTCTAAGGTGTTTTCGCCTTTCATAGGCGGTCGCATCCTCCTACAACTGAGATGCTTCAAAGTGACTTTAAATTCTCTACCACCATGTGGACTATGAGAAAGATAACTGCCACTGATCACATAGAAAGAGAGAGTTATGGTACACTCCTCGCAATCCTCCATCTCGACTTCTATGTTTGGAGCTTCTATGCCTTTCTACTTGATAACTCCACCAACACCAACTCTCTTTTGGTGTCTTCGCCTTTCATCATAGGCGGTCGCCTTTTATCACAGGTGTTTGCACCCCTTTAATTAGGTGCCTCTGTAATAACTCTTTTTCCATCCTTGCATGCATTGGAAAGGTCTTCGCCTGTTGTCTTTATTAAGAGCACAAAAGACTTCCTGTTGTACACAACTTTTCACACAGTCTCTACTCTGAACTTCATCTGGGAACTCTTCTTCTCCTTGCACTTATCTCATTACAGTACCTCTTTGGATCACGGGTACTCTGCACAATCTTCGTGTGCCATCGTGCAATTTTTGTTCTCCAGATTCTCCCAATTCTTTGCTTTTATGTTTGACAGCAGCTCATCCTGTCACAAAACCTATCCAAGTCAAAATAGGGTGTCAATCTTTATCCCTTTGCTATAATTCTCTTCCATTATCAGGGTCTTCATCAATTCTACCATCGAGAAATCACCAATCCATCAAATCCTTGAAAAATACGAAACCCAACCATTCCCTTGTGCCGTCGTCTTGCTAGTTTTTAACCGTTTCATTACAAACTGCTATATATACGAAAATAGTACTGTATGGATAATCCTTCCACTAAGCAAGTTCCCAGGAAAGATTGGAGGGGTCACACTGGTCCCGTTTAAAACTCAATCTCCTAGACAGAACTTATTAGGTCATATCTATCCATCGTACTGTCTTTCCATATATACAACCATTTGTTAGCTTTGTTGCGGCTTTTCTTTACAAGTGATCTGGAATATCCTGGTTTTATACCTGATTTCTTAACATCCGGCGAGACTACCAGTGTTTAGATTCGTCAAGATTGGTCTTCGTTAATTTTCACTTTACACCTCTAATTGTTCACATGATCAGGTGCCCAGAGTGTCCCAATTTTGCCTTTCTTCAAGGCAATTAAAATATCCCACTTAGCAGTTCAACACACAAATTGTTGGGATATTGCCACTTATGTGGCAGCATCTGCAGCCTATCCTCTAGAAGAAGATGGCTGCCATTGTCAAAGAAAGAAGACCAACTTGTGAGAGTCAAAGAGGGCTATTGGTGCAGCATTTGCAGCCTATTGACATTGTCAAAGAAGGAGGCTACAATGGTGGGTTGTTGGTGGCAGCTGTTAATGTCAAAAGAAGCTGCACCAACCATTAACAAAGAGTAGCCACCATTGTTGACAAGTGTAGCAGGAGCTGTCATTGAAGCATATAAATAGGCACCAAGAGTGCAGCACAAAAAGAGAGAAAGAGTCCACCAGTGGCAGAGCTACAAAAGAAAGAAGAAGAGAGAAAAAAAGTAGGGCTATTAGCAGCAGCCTTGCTGCCTTATGCAACAATGAGATATATGAGTTGAGTTGAGTGGATGTGATCCTCCTCCGTATGTTGTATTCTTTCTCTATCTCTAATAATATAGACTACTCCTGTGCATGTAGGCGATTTGCTAAATCACGTTAAATATTGTGTCAGTGTGCTTAGCTTTCTTTGGGCAATGATCATGAACACCATCGATCCACGGGGAGAAATCCCCAATAATTGGTATAAGAGCTTATGGTTTAAAGTGCTGTTTGATTTTTTTGTCCAAAAATGAAAGTTGTCAAAATAATGTTTTGACCATACCACCGTGTAGAGGAGGAAGAGACGAGCACACTAGTGAAAACATCGCAAAAATCGAACGTTGGACATGGCCACACGCACCTACACGCGTTGGCAAGATGTCTGCCCACGCGCCCCACGTATGCCACACGTCTTCTTTGTCCGGATGGGCTGACCCGACCGGAATACCAGATGACCCGACCCACGTAACTGACATGGATAAGGATGATGTCAGCATGACATAATAATGGTGTTAGCATGCACAGTTGGCATGCCATGTGAGCACCCAGTCAACTGACAGTCAGCTCAGTGGACCCACATGCCACGTCATCAGCTGTGAGCCGAGCTGAGTTGAGCTGAGTTGGAGCCAAGCTGTGAGCCGAGGGATAGGATCCAATGTAGCTGATCCTATATGCAACCAGATTTGAGATTGAATCTGGGTCGTTCATTAGGCCAGAATTGTGTTGATCAAATCTTAGCCATCTAAAATGCGATTTTGGACAATTTCAGACTTGTTTCCAGCTAACTTGATCGTTCCAAATGCAATGGTATGATTCGATTGTTGAGATCGAGATTGAAAGTAGTGGTGGTGAATTATAAAGAGAGATTGCCCGATTATGACGCATTTGAAGGTCATTATGGTGGTCGATGGAGATGAAGCAAGAAGACAATTGCCCACATAAATGGCAAAGGGGGTGATTGTTGGGATATTTTCATTTATGTGGCAGCATCTGCAGCCCATTCGCTAGAAGAAGCTGGCTGCCATTGTCAAAGAAAGAAGGCCAACTTGTGAGAGTCAAAGAGGGCTGCTGGTGCAGCATTTGCAACCTATTGACATTGTCAAAGAAGGAGGCTATAATGGTGGGTTGTTGGTGGCAGCTGGTAATGTCAAAAGAAGCTGCATCAACCATTAACAAAGATTAGCCACCATTGTTGACAATTGTAGCAGGAGCTGTCATTGAAGCTTATAAATAGGCACAAAGAGTGTAGCATAAAAAAAGAGAGAGTTCAGTAGTAGTGCTACAAAAGAGAGAAGAAGAGAAAAAGAAAGAAGGGCTGCCAGCAGCAGCCTTATGCAGCAATGAAAGATAGGAGTTGAGCTGAGTGGATGTGATCCTCCTCCGTATATTGTATTCTTTCTCTATCTCTAATAATATAGACTATTCCCGTGCATGTAGGCGATTTGCCGAACCACGTTAAATATTGTGTCAATGTGCTTAACCTTTTTTGGGCAATGATCATGAACACCACCGATCCACAGGGGAAGAAATCCCCAACACTTCTCTCGTCCTCCATCAATCTTCCCAAATGACGTTTCTCATCAAGAATGCAAAGCTGACATAGATCAATATATAGGATAAAGTTTCTTATGAAAATAAAAGTTGTATATATATTTTAAGTACGTGTGTAAATTACTATACGTTATTTAGCTTCTTCTTCTTTTAATTTGTCGTACTATAACTAAACCATGAAATAAAATTTCTTGATACTTTCATTGATGTTGAAATGCTAAGGTTTACTTGGTCTAGAAATCTGCATTATTTTTAGTTTTAGTGGAGGAAATATGGAGTATTATGCAACCCAGAATTGCCTTGTCCTTTAATTTTGTCAGGAACCAAACACAAGCCTACAATTCCTTACAAAACCCGACAATAGTACATTAATAATTGGAAGCTTGGTTTTGACGTGCCTAACAAGCTTGGAAGCTAGGGTTCTCTAAACCCTAAGATTATGTATTGGTAGAGAAATTTAGAGAAATATTTTTGATATTTTATTAAAATTCTTAATAATAATTTTCTTCTCAAAATAAACTAGACACCTTTATTTATATTAATTTTAAAATTATTTATGAGAAATGATTCCTAATTAAAACTAGAATTCTTTATAGAAAATTATTTCTAATTAAAACTTGTATAATTAATAGAACTCATCTGAAATTAGGATTCATAAATAGTAAAATTGTGAACCCCCGATTCTAATTTTCTAGGTTATTAAAATATAAGAAATTTAACCAATAGTAAAATAGGTTAAATTAAATTAAAGGAACCTAAATCAAGATAAAAAGAGTGAAATTAATGAAATAAAAAAGTGAATATAGTACTAAATTGTTGAAAAGAAAAATATTTTTTTGGGGACATAATGAATACGTAAGACCAAGAGAGGTCAATATTCAAGTAACAGAAGGTTAGGAGTTTATGTGCAAATGATAAAAGAGGTGGGGATAAATGTACAATTAACGAAATGATAGCACTATAAATATCATTCTATTTTTATCTTGGAGGGACTTGCAAGAGCAAGAGAGTTTAGAGAGAGGTTGGAGAGAGGACATATTGATGGCAGAAAATGCAACAGCTATAACTCCACCTTCCAATATTGGATCAGAATGATATTTAGATATGTTGTTCTCCTCCATGTCGTGTATAATTTTACTGGAGGGATCTTCTATATCAGACCCCGTTTGAGAGATATCGTGAGAGGAAAATTTCAGGAAAAATACACTTCTGGATAGTCTTCGTCACCGACTGTTTTCTCCTTCGACCACCGTCGGATCGAGCTATAATTTGGATATGTTGTTCTTCCTATTGCTGTCTAGATTCTGAGCGGTGGAGATCAGAAACAAACATTATGTATAGAAGTTGTGCTTCTCGCACAGTAGGTATGTAAGTTTGAAGTTAGTTCGGATAAACTCATATTTCAGGAAATTTTACCATTTGATGAAGTTGATGTTTGGATATGTTATACTCATAATAATATATTATAACTTGACCATATGGATTGTTTGGAATATTATTCGTTTTGTTATTTATGGTTGATTGAAACTGTTGTCAAAATTGGTTTTGTGTGATTTAATGAAATTAGCATGAAAAGAGTGAAGAAACTCTTGGTTCCTTAAGGCCATGCTTTTGGTCAATTATGCATCAGAGGGAAGATTGAAATAAATAAGATAAATTGGCTCTTAAAAATATATTTTTGACACTCTTAAACAATATGTGATATGGCTAGGGGTTGAGATAGAAGAGAGAGTTAAATTGTGTGTAAATGGAAAGGTTGATGAATCTGGACAGATTCGTCTTCTGACTTTTAGAGAGAATTCAAGTAGGAGGATGAGGGAATTAGGATCAAGTTTCTCATAGTAATTGTAGTCTTGGATGTTAGATAACTAAGTAAGTTGGTCTTGCCTAATTTGGAGCTGTAGAACTCCAGTTATAGGTCACTAACCAAGACTAGGTCATGACTGACTCTGTAAGAAGTAGGACTGATTAGTTGATGAGCGATTTTGACTGTCTTAGAGGCAGAACTAGGTTCTCCTTCCTTCAGAGAACTTGTAGCCTCGTGTCTTAGCTTTCTAACGAGACCAATCTCGCTTGAAATGGAGGTCTATAACTCTAAATATAGTTAAAAAATCTGATGAGAGTTCAAACAACAACGGTTGGATAACAACCGATGGACAACAACTGTTCAAATAGCAACCGTTGGACATCAACTGATGGACAACAACGGTTGGATAGCAACCGTTGGATAGCAACGGTTCAAACAACAACGATTGGATAGCAATGGTTCAAACAGCAACCATTGGACATCAACTGTTCAAACAACAATGGTTGGACAACAACCGATGGACAACAACTGTTCAAACATCAACAGTTGGACAACAACTGTTCAAACAACAACGGGTGGACAACAACCGTTGGACATCAACTTTTCAAACAGCAACGGCTGGACAGTAACAACAGACTTTCCCGTGAATATTATATGTAAGGATATAAAAGAATTGAGTCATACAAACACTTGCGCATTAAGATACTAACTTTAAAAGTATACTTGATATATGTATGTTTATTATTATGAGAAAATGAACATGCATAGAAAGTAACATATGAGTAATGAATGAATATGAAGCCTCTATAATATCAGCTTGAAGGAATCATAACAAAAAACTTCCTTGTGATTCAGGAGGAGCAACCAGGATTGGATTTTCTGTTAGGGGAGGTCACAAGACAAGTGGAGCAGGTGCGTGATTTTCCCCCTCCTATTTGCACTTATACAATTTAAAATTTCTTTGGTGAATGTAATTACAATAAATATCGTGTTCAATGTAAATAAATCTAGCATATTTATAATATTAGCTTCGGCTAATGGCATCCGTGATAGGAGTGCTGGGAAATGAATTACAAGATTAGCTTCGGCTAATGACATCCGTGATAGGAGTGCTGGGAAATGAATTACAAGATTAGCTTCGGCTAATGACATCCGTGATAGGAGTGCCGGGAAATACTTTACAAGATTAGCTTTGGCTAATAGTATTTGAGGGGATGACCTTGAATAATAAAATACTTTATCATGAATGTTACTATATTGTGTTAATTCAGATATCAGATTGTCAAATGATTAAATGTTGACAAATGGCTGATTAGCTTTGGTTAATGGTATCTGAGGGGATGACCTTGAATAATAAAATACTTTATCATGAATGTTACTGTATTGTGTTAATTCAAATATCATATTGCCAAATGCTTAAATGTTGACAAATGGTTGATTAACTTCGGCTAATGGCATCCGAAGGGATGACCGGGACAAATGATTGATTAGCTTCGGCTAATGGTATCCGAATGGGTGACCGGGACAAATGATGGATTAGCTTCGGCTGATGGCATCCGAATGGATAACCGGGACAAACGGTTGATTAGCTTTGACTGATGGCATTCCAAGTGGATGGCCGGGGTGAGTGAACGGTTAACCTCGGCAAATGATGCCTTAAGAGGATGGCCAGATTTAAGATTATAGCTGATTGTAAGAATTGGTGTGTCTATATGTACTACAAGTTGTTTATACCAGAAACATGAAGGAACTACAAATATCACACTTCAAATATGAGATAATATTAATGCTTCATTAAACTACCAGACCGTTTCTCATCATCATTATTATTAAGTAATTGCGTTCTTGTAAATATTTTGTACTGTAGTAGGGACGTCACACCAATAAGGTGCCTAGAAAACCCAATACACGGAACCTACTTTTGCAAGGAATCATGTAGTTGCATTCTAAATCATGATGTATTTTGTATGAATCAATGTACTGAATTGTATAACTATTATTAGATCCTTTTTGTTTAAATTTGTGATGACTCTTTGTAGGATAGAATACAAACTCATGTCTATGCATGTATATTTTTTTTAATGTGAACTTCTAATCATGCAATCATAATATTATGTGTTTATGTAAGATTCACTTTTAAATGAAAATGTTGATTGTTGTTGGTATATGGATTGTATCCTGATGATGTGAGGGAACATATTCGCCGATTACCAACGCGATGGATGTTAAGTACAAAAAAAAAGCCGGGTTGTTACAATTGTTTTGGGCTTGAAAAGCCGTGTTGTTACAAAAATACTAATTAAATTAAAAGTCTTAGGCTAAAAAATAATAATTCCAAATACAACATAGAAAATAAAGACAATCTCACATAATAACTTTCGAACTTTATTTGAGTGTTTTCTTGATTTCACATCATCATGAAATTTTAACTCAATATGAAACAGAGCCTTCAAAATCTTTATCAAACTTTTAGCTCGATGCAATTATCGTATTAAAAATTATGTTTAATTTATCAAATTATATCTTAGACTCTTATTAAACTTCTCAAAACTTAAAAATCTTAATCATTAATGAAATAGTGCAATAACCATTATTATGGCAAGATTATGGAAGAATTTTTCCCATGTCAATCCCCTCTACTTCTAAAAAACTTTCTCTCAAGTTATCTATCAAGAATTGAACTCTTCCACTCCAAGTGAATAAATATTTCAAATATAATATTGTAGCCAATATTTTCACGAAGTAGCATATCTTTGACTAATGAACTTCAAAATTTAGTTTATGATGTGTGCATGCTATAAAAAACTCCATGTTTAATGTTATACTTTTTATTTCTATGAAGTCCACCTGTAATTCCTCCACGCATTCTTTTTTTTTTCGAGCTTGACCTCATCATCATCTATGACTTCCAATTCTTCAACCTTTAAATATAAAGAAACTTCAAGGTAATATTTGAATATATTTTTAGGAGAATTGTCAAAAATTACCATGTCTTTATTTGTAAGATTTTCATCCATGACTAAAAAATCATCGTTTGCCACTAGCTTCTCCAACTTAAGATCAAAGGACTAAAATTGTTTGTCGGCAACCTCTTTAATCTCATTTATCTTCAACATGATTAGATAACTTTGAAATTTTGTATTCACCAACTCCTCCATGTTTTTCCTCGTCGTTTGAGAATGTTGAACATAAGGCAAATAATAATAATAATATATTAAATTATCTACTCAATATAAAATCTCTTCATAATCATTTTTATAAACTTCAAAATTAATGATTGTCTCAAATCTTGCCAAGATGAAATTAAAGACATACTAATACGAGTTCTATAGTCTAGAAATTCAAATCATCATTCTCTAGTACCACAAGAAAATTTGTGTACGATACGTCCTACTTTTTAGCAAGTTACTCTCCTCATGATCCCTATTTGCGATACCCATTAGTCAAGCTAAACCTATTATGGTTTGCTCCAAACAATCTATTTTTTGCTTCTAAGCTAGCACAGCGTTCCAGAAAGCTTCCACTCATACATAACGAAGTGGGTTGCTACCGTCTTCGTCTATCAAAGAGGTCAACTTGCTTTGATACCAATTGACACAGCATATAATATGGTTAATAGTTAGGGTTCTCAAGCTCAAAAGTTACAGACCTAAGCTATATAGAAATTTAGAGAAAACTATGTCTTATTAAAAGTCTTAATAATAATGTTTTTTTACAAAATAAACTAGATACCTCTATTTACATTAGTCTTAAATCTTTAATGACAAATGATTTCTAATTAAAACTTATATAATGTAAACATCCACATAAACATAGGATCGTAAAAAAAAAAAGGAAGAAAAGAAAAGAAAAGACCCCGATGAGTAATGGAGACTCAATATGAAAAGAAATGAATAAATAGTAGAAATAATAATAAATACAATGGTTAAGAGAGAGAATAAGCTCCATAAATAAATTTAAAAGTATGGTGGAAGTTGTAATGAACGTTATAAATTTTGGATTAAAATTTATAATATTAGCAAGAATGGAGACGAGTTTCAAGGGATGAAGTTTTCTTTTATAAAACCCGACATGAAACCCATTTAAAAGTTTAACCCAACAACAACTTGGTAACATTCAATAAGTGTGAATAATTTATATAAGAAAGAGTAAAATAATAATAAGAGTGAAATGAGTGAGTTTTGGAGAAGAACATGTATGGAAAGATTTGACCTGGTTATCAATCCAATAATAATAAGAGTGAAATGAGTGAGTTTTGGAGAAGAACATGTATGGAAGATTTGACCCGGTTATCAATCCAAAATGAATGTGATAACCGGCCTTAAAAAAATAAAATAAAAATGGGACCAAACCAAACAAGACTTAACTTCATTTATGAAGGAGTACAAGTAGTTGGGAGAAAAGAGGATGACTTTACCTCTCCCATTACTGCCGGCCAAGACAGCCCCTAGCAGCCCCCCCTCTCTTACAAAATTTCCAGCAAAGTGTTCTCTTGCATTTCATCCATACGATGCTAGAGTGAATGAAGAGTGAAAGTGAGGAGAAAGGCCACAAAATAGAGATGTAGAGAGAGAGAGAGAGAGAGAGAGAGAGAGAGAGATTCACGGCTAAAGGTAGAAAGAGGTGGAGAAGAATCAACCAAGAAAGAGAACAAGAAGAACACGTATAGAATTGTCAAAAATCATCCTTAATCCTTGCTTAATTCATATGGTAAGAACAACCCTTCAATCTCCATTGTGGTCTTGAGTGAGCTTTGTTGAAAAGGGTGAACAACCCAAATGAAAACCTAGGATTTTTGTGCATATTAATGTTTTGAAAAATATTAATATTGTGAAAAAGAATTTTTATAAAGGAAAGAACAAATTTCAAAGAATGTATAGTAAGAAAAACTTGATGTAAACTAAGGAGAAAACCCTAGATTAGGGCTGGCCATAAAGGGACTTGAAGGGGGGAGGAGAAAATTGAAGATATATTTCAATGATTCATGATCTTGAACAAATATTTAAGGAAAACAGGGCTGGAATAGAAGTTAAAAGTGTTAATGTTCTTAGAAATTGTATGAATAAATGTTGAATCCCTTATAATTCCTTGTTTGAGAGATTGGTATATGTTTTATGTATGATAACATATATTGTAAATGAAGAAAATGATGTGATTTAAATGAATGAATTAATAAGGACATGGAGGACAAGTTTCGGCCAAGAGAAAAAATTCAAGGGAGAAATTCTGGTTTGGTGAATGTTGCTTGAAAAATAGAAATGATTGCTTGGAATAACCTTGTATGAAGAATAGAAATAAACATTTAGTGACAATATTTTAAAGGAAGTATTGATATCATCTTAATGTACATTGTTCAATGAAAGGAGTAAGAAACCATAAGAATATACTTGTAGGTATATGTATTAGTTTGAAAGAAGAAAATGTGCAAGAGGCACAAATAAAATTATATGCGTAATGTGAACATCTCTAGATAGACAATTATTAATGATTATATACATATGAAAATGTTTAGGTGAGGTAATGTTGCATAGAGTGGATATTGAAAGGATTTGAAGAAAATTCATTATAATTCACTTAAGCATGTTCGACAAAAAGAAAACAACATGGGAAGGGTTATGGTTTAAAGCATTTGACATGCTCAACAATGCTTGGTATTGAATAAAAGAAAATTTAACATGAGTGTTTGGGAAGTTTTGATCAAGAATTGTTAGCAAGTAGCCATATTAAGGAAGAAAGTTCTTTCATCTGGTTGTTGTGCTTAATAAATAGTTACTAGCAAAATAATAATAATAATAATAATAATAATAATAATTTTGATCATTTTGATGAACATGTAATATGTGTGGTACTACTATTTGACTTGAAATATGTTGAACATATTATATCATGCCAATATAGATGAGAATTGATAATGTTATCTTGAATATAAACACAAAAGGATTTATTGTAGAAATAAGGCCTATATTCGGCAAGATAGAAGAAAGAGTTGGTTGGACATTTAATATTAGTGAGAATGGATGCTGATTTAATGAATTAAAGTGATGACTAAAAATAGCTTATTCATAAACTTGTTTTCGAAACTAATTGGGCATGTGAAATAATAGATATGATGAATGAATCAGAAAGGGGTCTGAGTACTGATTTAGGATGTTCTACTGGAATGTAGGAGAAGCATACAGAGTGGGACCTGACTTCTCACGTGCAAGTACAACAGGAGTTCAAGGTAAGAGTTGCCCCCTTGCTTCTTTAAATTATTTAAATTCTTGTAATGCTAGTTATATGATAGACATTATGTGTATTTTGTACTACTGTGTATCATGAGAAATATTGCTATGTGAACATTACCTATGGGCAGTACAAATATTGTTACGTGAAAGTTACCAACAAGTAGGAGAAATATTATTATTATGTGAACATTGCCAATAAGCAAGAAATGTTATTACAATGTGAATGTTGCCTACGGGCAGAGAAACAAATACTAATTCTATGTGAATGTTGCCTACAAGCACGAGAAATAATATTATTATATGAATATGTCCACCCGGTGAATATGACTAAAGAAAGGAAAGATACGGTGAAACAGACATGGATTTGAATCTGAATTTTGGTCGTAGACTCCGGGATTCGGAGTTTGGATATGGGTCGATATTATGTAATATATATATAAAAAAAGAGAAGAAAGAAAATGACCGCCTATGGACTTGATTAGCTGACCTCGAATAGGGGTGGCTAATGATGTTAACAAATATTGTTAACATCGGCATGACCTTGATGGAAATATAATGAATATTGAACTTGATTAACTATTCGTCTTACGAATAGTTAATGATATTGACAAATAATGTTTGTATCGGCAAACCCATTGTAACTTGATTAACTTCCTGAGGAGGAAGTTAATAGTGTCAAGAGAACTTGGCATCGGCATTTCCGGAAACATCTCCAAGTGATGGAGAGCAATTGATTGACTATTTCAGGTTGGAAATAGCTCAATGGCATCGATCGATTAAGTTGGTGCCGACATTGCTAAGGAATTGATTAGTCTATCCGGGTAAGGGTGACTAATGACACTAATAGGAGTTATTAGTGTCAGCAGCGATTGCCTCAGAATTTGGGGCGGATAAGAAAAAGGGTAAATCAGACAAAAATTAATGTATGATAATAAAAAAGAAAACCATAAGTAGGTTGTGGAAGGATAGACATTAGATGTAGTAAAAGATCTTCTTTTGCGGATCAACTATGATTATGCCCTATCAAGTCAGTACACATATGCGTAGTTACATGTAGTGTTGACCCTCCATTATCCAGTTGTATCTTATTTATTTAATATAATTATTCTATTATTTTGATGTTGCAGGTCTTTCTCATTCCTGTTAGGAGTAGTGTCCTTGGTGTCTAGTTTTTTTGTATGAATTAAGGAATTAGTATTTCCAATCCTTTTGTATGGCTTAGGGTTAGCATCCTTATTTTCTTCTGTGTGAATCTAGGATGAAATGGATGTTGTTGTATTTTCTTTATATAATTATATGACAGGGACCATGTTAGTGTTCCTTTATCTTAATCATAGAGACCTTCAAAATTTATGCTTGTAATATTAATGTCATTAATCAAGTTTATTACTATTAGTTTGTGTTGTAAATTATATGTTCGAAATGAATCCCTGGATTTGCAAAATATTATGATTAATAATAATTGTGGTCGCAATGCGATATGGATATGCGTTGATGATGGAATGAAACAGGAGATGTGTATAAGATGAGTTGTTGATAAACTGGGACCTCTCGGTATAGGGGAGACTTTGTTGAAATTTCAGTAAAAATTTCGTTATAGTGTAAAAAAAAAAAACTCGCATTTTTACATACCAAATTGTAGGAAATTAATTTTAAATGCTTACGAAATCGTCGCGCGTTACATATAATTAATAGAATTCATTTAGCATTAGGATTTTTAAATAGTAAAATACTAATTAAATTAAAAGTTTAAGGTAAATAGAAAAAAAAACTCAAATACAATAAGAAAAATAAAGATAATCTCGCATGGTAACTCGTGAGCCTTATTTGAATGACTTCGTGATTTTTGATATTTTATTTTTTGATATTTTAACTAAATATGAAATAAGATCTTCAGAATTTTCTGTTAAAATTTTAATTTGATCCAACAATATGACTTACCAAACTGCATACTGAACAATTCGATCTCCAGAAAGCGCACTTATTAGGAGGGGCAGCCACAAACCCCGAACAGAACTAGTCTCACCTTTTAAAAAAGTAGAAGAATACCCAGATAAGAACAAAAAAACAAACTTTATACTAAACTTCTCGGAACCTAAAAACTTTAACAATATGTTGAGAATATGGAAGAAATTTCAATTTATTTAGCTCCTTATGATGCCTAAACCTTCTGATCTTAAGCAATTGCAAAATACCATGACCCCGAAGGCAAGACAGCCATCGGACACCAAGGATTTTATCAAAGCACAGCAAGTCATCTTCAAAAGAAATAAAATAAACAGTTCTAGAATGAATTTTTATATTTTTAAAATAAAAAAATACATAAAAACAAGTTACTTCTATCCTCACTGGTGAGAGCATGAAATCGGAACTAAATTAACTTTTACCCCTCCTCCATGCATAAAAAGTGGGTAGCAAAGCAAGTATAAGCAATTTAACTACTAAAAAATAAAAGAATTCCACATTCGCATAACCCACCTAATTACTTCCTTCTCCTGCTGCACAGTGAGAGAGCCTTTCCCTTTCTCGATGGGACTTGAACTAACAGCCATTTCAGTAGAAGGTACAGTCACTGCTGCCTTAGCTCCAGCCTCCTTCGCTTTAGCAGACTTTTTGCGACCCTTTTTAGTGTCTTTAGCCTCAATAAAGTTTCCATCATCTATAGATTCCACACTGGTAGTTGTGACTTGTTGAGTAGTTAGGCTATATAAAGAGTCATAAACTTCCATCTCTGTATCATTAGACTTCGCCAAAACAACTTCTGCCAATAGATCATGCAACTTGCTTTTCTTGCTCCTTGAAGACGGTGAAGTTTCTGCTTTTCCCACATTTATCTTAGTATTATTTACCTCTCTCTGAATCTCTCTAGAAATTTTTGGGATGGCCACAACCCCTGCCCAAGGAGTAGGTGAGCTTGTGTGGTGGACAGAAGTGCTGATCTCAGAAACTGCCATGCCAACCTGAATCTTCCTTTGTTCTTCCTGTTGAATTTCCAAAAATGACTTTGGTTTCAAGCCAGGAGCAGATTTCCAAACACGCTGACTTGATTGCATCTGCATGCTATGCACTGAGACAGCAGACTCAACCAGTTTAGATTCACCCTTAACTTCTGTGGCTCCAACATCATCTCCAGAAGTGATTGCAGGTGATAAGCTTGCAACCTGCTGGGAATCCACAACTTCTGCAGAAGTCCCAAACTTCTTGTCTCTTGTCTTGTGCAGAGATATTCCAGTTTCATCATGTGACTCGAATCTTGTGTGGTCAGCATTTGGGCCCTCATTTTCAGATTGCTTTGATTGCTGCAAAGAGGAAGCCTTCGATGCTGCCTTTGCCTGGTCAGAGGAGGTTGACCTGGAAAATTTTTGCTTTCTGGATTTCTTCTCAGAAGCTTTTCTTACCTCACGAGTTTCAATGTTTTTCACTTCTGTCAACACGTAAGGCTCGGTGTCGGATTGATCTCTATCAACCTGCTGCTCATCAAGTGAGCTATCTGGTTCAACTTTTAGAGCACTGGCACGATCAGGCTTAGAAATTGAATTATCACCGGTTCCTGCTGATGCTATTGGATCAGAGACTCCATGAGAATTCTGATGAACAGAATCTGCAGTACCCTCCGATACCAAAACCTTTGCACTTTCTTCAGTTCTCCAAGGGACTTCTGATGTATGGTCCGGCAAAAGAGGGGCATGGAAGTCAGCAGAGAGGACAGGTTCGGGTGCAAGAGAAGACTTCTGTGTAGATTTGTTCATCAGCCGTGGCAAGGGCGAGCTATCAACAAATGGTGATGCTGGCAAAGAATCTTTCTGATGGATTTCACTTATTTTTCCAGGAATTGTACTCCAGCTTTTTTGAAGATTGGCATTCCCAAACACTTGATGTGGAAGATGAAGAGAAGATGTTTCTGAATTGACATTACAAGTTTCATCTGGATTAACTTGAGGCGGCAAATTCAAGAAACTGGTAGTGTGTTCATCTTGCACATTTGAAACTGGCAGCTGTAGACCCATTGGAAACAATTCTTTGGATGGTTGAAGCCGTGAAGGATCCAATGCATTTTCTGTAGCTATTGCAGCAATCTGTAACTGTCCATAAGATGGCTCACCAAAACGCTGATGAGAATGGAGCTCTGACATAACCTGGGAAAGTAACTGCTGTTGCCGGAACAACTGTTGATGCTCCTCCTGTTTCTGTTGCTGCTTGAGTAACAAAAGCTTATCCAACACTGAAAGCTGCGGTGTTGCAAGAGGAACCTGGGAATGTGACTGCAGCAAGTACTGCTGTTGCAAGATGTTTAGTTGTTGATCTGGGGTAAAGCTGAGGACACCAATTTTTCAGGTGTCATATATAATACCAGATGTGTTATCTATAGCTTGACCAAGTAGGTTTGTTAAAGGTGGGTTCTGTGGCTGCAATCTATGTTGTTGCCCAAAGAGTGCTTGTGGAGGAAAATTCTGAGCATGATGCAAGTCAATCTTGTCCTGAAGTAGATCCAAGCTGCCCTGAACAGGAAAACTTGACCAACCAGCAACACCATTATTTATGCCAGAGGCAGGTCTGTCAGATAGGCCTTGAAGAATGGACATCAGATCAGCATTTTGAGAATGAGGAGGCTGATATGGATTGTCAGCCAACGAGGATAGGAGTTTTGCATGTTGCATCGGGGAGTCTGAGTGAACTGCTGACTTTGAAACCATAGATGGAGCATCTCTTCCTGGCCAATATGGATAAGGACTGGGTAATGATTTTTGCCGTTCAAGTGCCATTTTCTTTGCCAATAGGTGTAGATCAGTCCCATCATCAACTTCCAATGGCGGCACATCACCAGAACTATTCTCAGTAAATCCCTGGGAATCTACAAAGAAACCATAGACATCAAAATCACATAAAAATGCTACAAGATGATAACTAAGAGACCATTTATTTTTGTATTTTAAAAATAATTGAAATTTTTTTAATTTTTTATTTTAAATTAATTTTTTTTATATTTTTAAATATTTTAATATACTAATGTTAAAAATAATTTTTTTTAAATATTATTTTAATATATTTTCAAATAAAAAACAATCATTACCATACTTTCAAACAATTCCTAATCTAGAAAACTAAGAGGAAATGGCAAAAGCATAGAGCTGCTCAAATAAAACACACTTCATTCATTAAAAATGAAAATGAGCCAGGGGTAACCGAACCTTGGGATGAAGCACCCATGGTAGCAGCCATCAGTGACTCCAAGAATCGGTTTTCAGCTTCTGTTGTTGAACCTGGTTTAGACCTTGAATCATTTCTTATAATATTGAGCTCGTTTAAGCTAGAATGCATGTTTCCGAAGCTGCTAGTGTTTGTCCTGCTAGATGTGTCTGTGAATTCATTCGGTTTCGTCCCGGAAAAACCAGGTGGTGGCCTAGCCTTGGCTCGCAAATGAGGCATGACATCACCAAGCAATAAAAAGAGTGAGTCTTTAGATGCATTTGTCAGCCGAACTTGCAAATCAATGCCAAAAAACCCAGCCTCAAACCGTCCAATGATATCACTGCCAGAAAAGGGACCTCGAATTTCACCCTGAGGATCCTTATAATAAAGAACCAGGTTCTCAGGAGAGGGCTGTGGAACCTTCTGGACTTCTTGTTCCCTGTCCAGAACTGCAGATGGCTGCCTTTTGATAATGGGATCCTCATTAGTCTGCCATTTTGCTTCATCTCTTGAAAATGATGGATCAGAAAAATTACTTTCACATGGATTTTCGGGATCTTTTTGGAGTTGATTCCAGGCCATATCAGTAGCCCTCGACCTGAAATCACCTGAAGCATCTCTCCAGTCATGTGAGACAGTATTCAATTGCTCTACCAATGATGGAGCTCGCCATGGAGTTCCAGAATTTGAAGAACTATTTCCCTCCAGGGCCAATTCCCTGCTTATAGGCATCTCATCAGCCTTTTTGTAAGGACTGGTTTCTCTAATAGCTGCACATGGAAAGCAATATAATTATTAAAAGGCACGAAGACTACGGGCACTTTAAATGGTACACTTTTTCATAATGTAACATACCAGACATTTACAGACTCGACTAAAGAATAAGAGGGGGCAGACAGTAAACACAGATGAAAATCATCTGAATAAAAAACCAAATTATAACAAGCAACAAAAAAAATTTCTCAACAAAATGATGTTGGAGATAACCATTTTTCTAGTCATGTTAATTGAGGAAGAAGGGCCCCCTTCACAGCACATTAAATGATTTCAAAGGTTAGGTTAATAAACACATGCACAAACCACTTCATTCATAGTATGCGTGGGTCAGTTACCTTTAGCTTTGGGCTTTTGTTATCAGGATACATGATATGTTCCTGCATCATTTCCAATTTTGAGCTTGACCCTTGATATGGTGTCTTCCTTTCATGAGAAAATCCATCAGAATATGTTCCATGACCACCCATCGAATTGTCAAGGCTTTCATCTTTGCCATCATCAAATTAAAGAATGTTGCACATCTTCTCTACTGCCTGCTCAGACATGCCAATCCAAACAGAATCATTTCCTTTCCCTGGAAAATGTGCCATCATCAAATTAAAGAATGTTGCACATCTTCTCTACTGCCTGCTCAGACATGCCAATCCAAACAGAATCATTTCCTTTCCCTGGAAAATGTGTCAGCAAAATGAAGGAAAAAAAATAAAAATACTTTGAAAGTTCGTACCAAGCTTGGCTCTCCTTGGATGTGAATAATCTGTTGAGTTCCAACCAAGAGATCCTTCATTTGATATCTGAGGTGCAACGCTGCTTACTATGCCCCCTTTGTCAATTCCCTTCAAAACTACCTAATAGGCAATAAAGAAATCCTATAAACAAAAGCAATGATAGTATCCTCCCAGGTAATCCATATTTACAAATTTAACATTTCCTCAGGAGGAGTAGGCGCACAGAGTGCCAGTGGCTCACAGGTTTCTTCTAGTGTAAGAGAAGGCACTTGCACAAACCCATTTGATAGTTGGCGTGATTTCATGTCAGTCATCCTGTACTCATCTAGAAATTTAGTCCTACTGTATCTTAAAGTGCCACTTTCACCTTTGTCTGAAATAGCTCCTGAATATTGAGAATTAGAAGAAATGTTGCTCATGGAGATTCCACTGGAACTAAACCTTCCACGACCAAGTGAAAACGTTGAAGTATTTTCCCACGTCCTCGGCTGCAAGAAAATGTTGGAACCTGTTTGTTTGGAGTTGGAGTTTGGTGATGAGGAGACTCTCCCCTCCCTCGAACTTGGGAGGAGTTAGATCTCCATGGCCGATAATGATCATCCTCCCGTTCATCTTTTCCAAATGGTATGTCACCATCTCTGCCAGAGTCTATCCACTTCTCACACAAACCATCAGTATCCTTGTCATCAGGCCCCCAACGTGTGTTCCATTTGCTCTCACGCCGCTGATCATAATTAGTTTCCTTGCTATTTGACTCAGCCCAGCATCGGAAGGGGCACGGCGTGCTTCATAGTTTCTGGTGGACGAATTCTCCATTCAGCGGTCCATCCGCCGGCTATCACCAAGCTCTTTATCTCCATCTCTCCAGCGATCTTTGCGCGCAGAGGAATTGGTGTCTCTTTCTTAATCACGCCAATGACCAAGGCAACCAGTTTCCATATCAAGCAAGGAAGGCCGAAAAACATCCTTTTTCTTCTGGTCATGCATCTCCTCGATGTTTCTTGATGTCTTCATTCTATCTGAGTGATTGCCAAAAGCTGGAAGTGATCAGCTGCTTTCCTGTATAGAAACAACCCCCACCAATATCACAAAAAGAAGAGTCAAAGCACTTGAGGGTCTGGCTCAGTGGTCAACCGTGTGACTTGTTCCGCCCCCGTCCCGAGTTCGATCCTCTATGTGCACACCTGTCACCCCCGCGGTGCCTTACCTGCTCACTGGGCTTGCAGGATGCTCAGTGGGCCGTGGGGAATAGTCGTGGTGCGCGCAAGCTGGCCCGGACACCCCATGATAATCAAAAAAAAAAAAAAAAAGAAGAGTCAAATTGCAGGATAAAATAATCCCATCAAACAGTTCATGTCAAGAAAAGTAAACTGTCATTCACAAGAGTAAGAGCCACTGAAGCTTGACCTATATGTTCAACCTCTAACCTTTAATTTTTAATTGATCACAAGAGTAAGAGTCACCGGCTAGAGATATCAATTTTAACCTACCCACCCTTTTTATTACATGTGTATTGATGATGGGTTGTGAGCCTAGCTAGGGTTACTATTAATGACCGGCTATGGAATGTTGAGCATCATAGATGATATTATAATTGTATTGCATGAATTTGCACAGGTCATTTTTTGGATAGTGCCCTGTGCAGGGGATATATATATATATATATATATATATATATATATATATATATATATATATATATATAACTTGATAAATTATTGAAATGGTATGGCGCGAGAAACTAACAAAGACACAAGTATGTCAATTGGTACACAAGGATACAAGGGTCAAACATGTGTGTGTAAGAATATTTGCTCAATTTCAGGATTTAGAATCAAATTTCCCACCCAATCCAAAATCAATTTATCAAACAATTTTTTTTTAAAAAATACAGAAACACAAAATCAAAATAGAAAATTCTTTTATCTCTTGACATTAATTTACTTTTTCAAAAAAAATAAAAATAAATAAAGGTTCAAAAATAAGTTAATTAGAATTTTCTTATCGAATGGAACTTATTAATACCAAGATCAATTTTTTCGTTATTGTAATGTGGCCAACTATAATTTTTTCTTTTTTTCACTATAATTCAATTAATTTCTTTCTCCTCTCTCAAACCCAAATACTGAAAAATAAAAAAAATAAACTTTTGAATCATAATAAAAATTATCTTAAATTTAGGATTAGTCATGTATTTTCTCCATGTTTTACATCTTGATCCCTTTGTCTTTTAATTTGGTTTTCTCACCTCAATTTCAAACTTAATCTAAGCTAATTAAGCTGAAAAAGGATTCAATCAAGAAAATTAAACAAATGGATGGAAAAAAGAGTTTAATTAAAGAGAAAAAATGAGAAGTGGAGTACTTATGTTTAATGCTCTTAAGTTTCAATCTTCTAACCATTAAATCTGTTGCTTCTAAATATTCCATTATCAAGGAACGAAGTTCTATCCGAGGAAGAATAGTTGGATGATTGGCTGGAACATCCGAACTTAATTTCCTGCATGTGAAACTCAATCTCAGTGGCAGTACCGTAATTAGGGTTGGTTTTTTGTTTCTTTAACTTACTACAACTGTTCAGGGAGAATAGCGCTATGGCTACGGTGAATAATTTCTTACAGCAGTTTGAAAGTGTAAATGTGATAAAAATTACTTTTTCTCGTAAATATATTCAAAAGGAAAACTGCAAAAGCAAGAACAGGAAAGGCAGCATTTAGTTCAGAAGAGAGTATAACTCTCGGACAACATGTTTGTTTGGTAAGGATCAAACAACTAGTTCGTAAGGTAATTCATACCTTTCTCATAATTTATTTTTGCGTTATTCTTCAATTTATATTTTTTTCTCTTTAAAAAATTACAAAAAAATAAAACATATTATAAAAAATATAACAGTGAAAAGAGAATATAAGAACGCTCAGAAAATGGTCAAAACTTGATTGAGGAGGTTTAAAAATACAAAAATTAAAATTTGACAGTATTTTATTGACTGATGAGAGCCCTGTTGACAAAGAAAATTCAATTTGAGAAAAAAAAGTCCAAAATCAGATGTTTATGGACTCAATTAAATTTTATTGAAGGTTTAATTGAATTTATGGAGGGTTTGATTGTAAGAAAAATTGATTTTGAAGTCAATTTAGGCTTTACTTGGAAGAAATTAAAGTTTTGGGGTCAAATTATAATTTTTAAGAGTTAATTTGGTCAAATCAGGGGTTTAATTGCTTAAACATTGAAGTTTGATGGCTAATTAGGGACTTAATTGAAGAAATTTGAAACTAAGGACCAAAATGAAAAATGCGTGTAAATAGAGGGGCTGCAATTAAACCGAATCAGGGGCGAAATTGAAGAAATTAGAAGTTTATTGATCAATTGAGGGTCAAATTGCATAAATCAGAGACCAAGGACCAAGTTGGAAAAGGTGGCCAACTTCAGGGCCATCGATTGAATTTGGTAGGGATGAATTGAATTGATTTTTAGAATCAAAATTGCAATTGAGGACTTGATTGAACAAATCACAAATTGAAGATTGATTTGGACTTTGACATGTTTGGCGCCGTTTTCATTTAAATGAAACGACATGTTTTTCCCAAAACGGCGCCGTTTCATCCACTGTTCATAAAAAAAGGCCCGAAACGGTGTTGTTTTGAACGACACAGTAGACTTTCTTCTTCTGGACGTGCAAAGAAATAGGGGAAGGGAGTTGCGTTCCCTTGTATTTTCATCGCCTTTTCTTCCTCCTTTTAGTTCAAAAAGATGCCGACCAAAGACCTCATTTTTGTTGAGCTGACCCGTGGCCTCCCACATGTTGGAGAAATGGAGGAGACGTGCCTCCTCGGGCAGTCGTGGGGCGGCAGCACAGTGGCCACCCTTGCCATGTCTCTCCCCTGTTTTCACCCATAAATACAGGAGAGACGAGGGGGATAGAAGGGAGGATAGAGGAGAGAAGAGAGAAAGGAGAGAAGAAAAAAGAGGAGAAAGAAACAGAAGAACAAAGAAAAAAAAAAACAGAGGAAAATAGAGAGAGAGAAGTAAAACGGAGAGGAAAAGGGAGAAGAACCACCATGAACCACCAGCGCCGCCACCTGTTGCCTCCAGCAGCACAACCAACGGTTGGAGCCACCGTAGGTCAGCCCTTTCCCCTTCCTTTTTTTTTTTCCTTCTATTTCGTCTCTCCTCCATGCTCTCCACTGTTCACATAGCCTGTGAATAGTGGAGAGCACTGTTCATGGTTGGGCCAATTCTGGCCCAACCGAATATTTGAGCCCAGCCCATGGATCTTGGGCTGAGTCCAGTCCAACCTAACAATGGTGGGTTGGGTTCGGCCCAACAAAAAAAAATATTTTTAAAATTTTGTGATTTCCCCGTGTTTTGTTTTACGCTATTTTGTTTAATATCGGTTTGTATTTTATGTTGTAAAAATACAAAATCCGGTATTAAAATACGCGGTTTTCGTCAACTTAAAAAAAAATTAAAAAAAGAAAAAAAATATTTTTGTGCATACAGCCAAGTGTCTCAAAGCTAAAAAATCATATTGTGTTTTTCATACACCAAAAAAACAATGTTTTAGCATGCATTTTGGTTTAATAACAAGTTTATTAAGGTCAGAGAACATTGACCAAAATTTCAAAAACAAAATTTTTTTTATTTTGTTTGTCTTTTAGTATCCAAGGTACGACATTACACGTAATACGTATTCTGGATATTAAATTCTGTTTTTTTTTTGACGCTAGAATGATTAAGTTTTACTCCATTAAGATAAGAACGTCCTTATTGAGGAAGGCTTTTCTTGAATTAGAAACCACAAGATCGACAATTAGAAACCACAATAAGACCTTAGATTTTATCAGACAACAAAACAATGCAACTTACCTTAGATAGGGCATAGTTGGGGTGCTAATACCTTCCCTTTACGCAACCAGTCTCCATGCTCGATTTCTAAGACCAGTTAGGGTTCCTAGTGACCATAATACTAGGTGGCGACTCCCATTCCAATGTTCCACTTATACGAGAAGAGAATTTTTTGTCTCCCCGCATCTGCCATTATATACATATAAGAATATTCGCCGCGTCGCCGTGCGGAGACGTGCGATACCTTTCTTAACTCATCTCCCCACTGGTCAAAAGAATTAATGCCCCATTTAATGCCTTTCATAGCAACTCTGTGTTCATAGATAGCCAATAACTGAAAAGGTGTATTTTCTGCTATTAGACCACAAGGAGTTTATATAGACAATAAAGCAATGGAAGAACAGACACAATCACCGACAAATACATGGTTAGAAAGGGCAACCTGAATTGAGTACATGGAGTGGAACGTGGAGAGCAGGGAATACCAAGTTCAAGTAAGCATAAGCGGTAACACCCCGAGATTTCCTCGTGATAAATCCAATTTCCATGAGCCTTGAACTTGGGAAAAATGAGGAATTTTTTTTAATATCTATAATGTTTTAGTTCCACACAATATACCATAATAAATAATAAATAATAAATGGTTAAGGAAATAAATTAGCATTTAATGTAATAAATACATAATGACTAAGAAATGAAAAAAACATAAACACCTTTTCCGTTTGGTTACAACTCCTAGAAATTTAATAATATCCGAACTACTCCTAAAATAACTATCTTGTAATGGAAAACTTCTTGTCGTTCATGGTAAGAGTCCTGCACATAACTAATATTTATGTAAATATGAACAACTATACTTACATAAAAATAGAACCACTGATTCCCCAAACTTTTATGATATCGTTAGGTCATAAGTCAAAACATGCTCTTTGTTCGCAAAACCTCAACATGTTTTGTCAACAAGATTTTAGTTCATTGAAGAATAATGCACCTCCGTATTTCCGCAACTTCACTAACTATTGCTTTTGCTAGTTGGGTATACCACCCATCCTTTTTGAAACAATTATCCCTTATCCTTATGTAGAATCACCCTTTTATTTCACATTTACTAGCAGTGAAATCGACTAATCACTTTAGTCCAGTCATCGCTATGACAATGAACATCTCAATTACTCTGTTTGGCATCATCTCGAATATCCATCTTGAGATCTACATATTCATCCATTCGATCATGTCATCCTGCTAACCAACATCATAACCTGTTTTACTATATGTCATAATTAACGAGAGTACTTCCCATTACTAATACCCCATATTATCACATCATATCTTCCATTCTAACAATTTTATTTCTAACACTGAATAAAACTAGTTCCTATGAAAGGAACTAGGTTCCCCTTCGGTTCCATCAATTACGATTTCTTTTCTCCTTATTCGAGTCACTAATGCCTTACAACAACTTTATGGACTAAGGCACCAACCCTTCAATCTAAACCTTCAATTAGAATTTGTGTTTAAAGCCTCGACCCCTAGTGCCCTTCCATTAATGTCTTCAGTAATTCCTGGACACTAATTAACAATATCACTCCAGTAAATAGCGTACTAGCACTAACTGATTAATATCAAGTAATAACTCCTTATTCAGGATCACCCTAACAATTCTACTTGGCCTGTCCCAACCGTTTAGGAACATGTTTTTTTTTTTTTTTTTTTTTTTTTTTTTTTTTTTTTTTCTGAATCAAAGTCCAACAATAATTTCTTAATCACACAACCACTCTCATTCCTCCTCGCCAAGCATTTGACTCTCACCAGGTAATAATGCTCATTGCCCAGAACAGGGTATAATGCTATAATAGTCCAAAAATAAAAATTATGACATTCCAATCATTTTTACACATTGAATCACAATACACATTTTCTTTTTCCAATAAAATGTTTTCCAATTTTTTTTAAGATTTCATGTTAATATTATACCGTGTATACCAATTATCCACTTGATATTTGCTTCTATTAGTAACCCTTGCTTCTATTAGTAACCCTTGAACCAGGATACTAGTCCTAAACATCCATACATCTAGTTCCTCTCATTATGCTCATTTACCATGCATCTATCACATTTACCCAAACTCGGCACTGACCCCAGGTCCAGTCCATTATTTTTGATTGTCCAAAAATCCAACCATCCAACATTTGACATTAACCTCGTTATTGAGTCATTAATCCATTCACCCAATTACCGGGCACCGACCCCATCACCAGATCTCTTATTTATCCGCCCAATTCTGGGGCACCGATCCATTTACTAGGCCACTAATTCATATGCCCAATTTACCGGGCACCAACCCTCTTTACCGGGTCACTAATTCATCTGCCTAATTTCCTGGATACTGAGCCCTTTATCGAGTCACTAATTCACTTGCTCATTTTCCCGGGCACTGACCCGTTTTACCGGGTCACCAATTTTGTAAGCATCTAATGATGAGAGCGGAAGGCTGAGAGAAGGCCTATTGCCAGAGAAGGTCCGGGCAGGAAAAAGCAATGCTTAAGATTAATCATTCAGGAGTAATTGGTAAAGCTAAGCTATACACGTCCCTGAAAGTATTAAGAGGACGAGTTAACAAATAAACAGCATATGGGAATTGAAGTTGGTGCCACACAAATTGGGAATGAGCATGTCAGTACTGTTCAATTAGAAACCATCCAAAATACAGAACTAAATTTCATGCTCCATTTAAAGAGACAGGCTGTCAAGGTGCATATACGTTAAGTTTACCATGACATGATGTGTGTAGGAAAAAAAGAGGCAAAGTCTTGTATAGATATGTCAAGAATATATATTAGAAATAAATGTACCCAGAAACAGCTTATCCCACATGAGCAAAGTTAAGTAGGGATTTCTTCAAAAAACTAAACTCATAGAACTAGGGAATTATTTGAATTTCAGAAAATCAACGTGGGATAGTTATCCCTTGACCTAATTTTACTTCTACCAGGTAACAGGAAAATTACCTGGTGAATTAGTTGATAAAAGCTACGCTGACCATTTGCTCCTGGTTCACCAAAATCAATTTCACCAGTTTCAAAGGGAAGTGGTTTACCGTCAATAGACACCCCTTGCCATTACTTTCCTTGCTGACCTAGATTAATTTAAGTAAAACAAACAAGCCTTGAGTACTTTAATAAGCAAAATTTCTCTTTTTACATATTTAATACTAAAAAGGGAAAAGAAAGTTAGAGCTCAAGTGGGTTTTCCTGCTGAATGTGCGGTGCACATTTCTCCGGGGCTTGAGAATAAGATATGATGGCCTAGAGGAGTAGTAGAAAGAGTTACGGGACCACTAGTAAAGTTACAGTGATTGAGAATTCTAAACGAATGGTAACGCTAATAGATCTAGTGAAGAAACACTCGCTCGTGCAGGATATCCAAAAAATGAAATATTCCACACGCTCAAAACACCTAAAAGTACCTGAAGGAGAAAGAAGGAGAAAGTCAGAATGTTATCAGCATGTCTTTAGAATCTCATAAAGCACATTATCCAACTAGCCTGTTCAGATAATCCCCCGGATGGATAGTCACAAGGCAAAAGACATATAGCACCATACTAACTGCATCAAAGCTAAGAGGACCTCAAAGACTGTAATCATATATCATACCACCAACTATTTAATCTAGAGCATACCCATGTTAACAGCGATTAAGTGCCACTGGTAGAAAATCATATGCTATATTTTTTGGATAAAAAAATCATGAATTTGATAGAATTTCATGATGTTGGAGCACTTACAGGTAGATTTTTCTCAAATGGTGCAGAATAGAAATGATGATCAATGCTTGATGCTCCTTTGAAGAACCTTAAGTAGACAAAATAAAGTTTTTATCAACTACATAACACCTAACAAAATAGCAAAAAAGACTAGGCAAGTAACTAGGAGATGCGTAGGAAACTATGGAGTACAAAAAAGTGATAAGTGTACATTATTTATACATCTTTGTATGCTACAGATTGAGAATCCTTGCCGCTTTTGACATTGTTTCTTACAGACCCTAAAATACTGGTTGAGGAAAAATCTAATGTGTGAATTAAAACAATCAGAAGTTACCATACTTCTTAACAACTGTGAAACTCTATTGGAGAGACAAAAGTAACACGCCAACAGCACTACAGACTGCAAGCAATGACACAATTAGCATTATGCATGAAGTTCACCATAATTCCATCCATAAAAGGAGATAAAACCTACCACTATATCTTCCACCAACCCAGTCCTAGAATGCAAAAGCATTTTTAGGATCAATGCCAAACTTTTCCACAAGCTGCATTAGAAAAAATAAAAAATGAGTAAGAGGTAGCCAAATACCAAAAAAGTGCATCTCTGAAAGAAGGAAGAGGAAAGAGGAGCCATTTATAGAAAATGATGTAAAGGGAGCGATGAAAATGAATTTTTAAATACCATTGAACTTCAATCATCCTAAAAATCTGAAAAGAACGCAAACAACATAAAATCACTATACTAACATAAAATCACTATACTCACATGACAATTTAAGTTATTGAATTGAGATGATTTTTTAACATAATAATATACCTCAGTTAGCATGCAAAAGATCTGAAAATAAGCTGCAGAAGGGTCCCATGTTAGCATGCAAAAGATCTGAAAATAAGCTGCAGAAGGGTCCCATGTTATAGTCAGAGAGAGATATGGAGCAATTAGAAGAATTATAAATGCATTTTAATAACTAGGAGACAGACATGGAGCATTTACGCATACTATTTATAAGAACTTCTCTCTCAATCTTAGCAAGCATGCTTTTCTAACTCTGAAACGAATCCTTGACTTTTTTTATTGCCAAAATGATCTGAACTTAACTCCTAGATCATCCAATACGTACTAAATACTTAAAAGAATTCTGAAATAAGAAAATTTTTGCACTGACCCGAGTTCTTTTGAAATCCATGCCCTTAGTGCTCGAGCATTCAGCATAGTTTCAGCTGTGGTAAAAGTTTTTGAAACCACGACAACTGGAATTACAAAATAAAAAAAAAAGGATTTAGAATTTGAAGTAACAAAAGGAGTTTCAGCTAGAGGTATACAACAAACTAATGACATGAATAATGAACAAATATTTTCTATCGAGAGTAGTTTCAGGTTTGAGGCCTACAATATTTCTAGCAACATCAATTGGATCTACATTTTCAAGACTGGCAAATGCCAAGAAAACAACCACTCAAAATTTACCTCTGCCAGATTATAAAGTTTATCCACGGTACCAGGACTGGCTCGTTGGGGTGAGCAGTCAAGCGTTATTCCATCAAAATCACTATCGAAAATGCGCGCACGCGCACACAGTACAAACCCAATTCACAACAATACAGTAAGATAAAGAAATCGAAACAGAAAAAAACATCAAACAAACTCACACTATCATTGACTTGCATCGGTCAGTGTTACTCAACAACCCGCGTAATAAAATGCGCTCAATATGAGACCGCCAAAATGATATGAATCACACGTGGAGTACATGTTGAATCACACCTGGAGCTACATGTGAAGTGGACCAAGTCAGGTCAGGAGGATTATTTCAGTAATTGAGAGTAAGGTGTCTGTTGCACTAGAATCGGTCAAATAAATAAAAGGCTGTTAGTGGGTGCTCCATGTCTTCAGAGCTATGCTGTTAGGAGCCAAATATTAGGATTTCCTGTTTTATTGCTATTTTCGTGCTTTGTAGTTGTAATGTTGCTGGCCTATTTAGGCAGCAAAGAAGAGGAATAAGGGGAGAAAATCAAGCATTTAAACATTCTTTCCACTCTGTTATTCTTCTTCTTCTTGTCTTACCAAATTAATTCTATCAGTGGTATCAGAGCTTTTGTTTTCGATTCATGGATACACGTTCGAAATCAAATGCAGAATTCCGAACTGAAGTCACCGACATCTTAACCCGTCACGAGTCCAGCTTTGATGAGACAAAACAAGACGTCAATGCGATGAAACACGACTTGAATGAAATAAAACAAAATTTTTCCCAGGTTACGTCAACATTACAGGGTGTCATGGCTGAACTACAAGCCTTTCGACTTAGCCGCCAAGATAATTCCAGAGACAGGGAAGGAAATTTCTTTGAAAGAGGAGAGACGTCTGGCAGCAGTCCTACCACCATCACACGGCCAGGTTTCGAACGATATCTGAATGCTTATGACAGAATTCAGAATCAGGCACCTGACAGAATTCACCATCAGACTCAACTCAAATTGAATTTCCGATATATCGTGGTGATGAAGATCCTACCAGGTGGATTTTTAAGGCAGAACAATATTTCGAGTTCAAAGGAATCAAACTCACGCAGCAAGTGCAATTGGCGTCATTCCATCTTGAAAAGCTTGCCTTACAATGGTATCGCTGGTTCACAAGGGATCGAGGTCCAATGAATTGGGCGGAATTCACCAAAGTTATTCTTAAACGCTTTGGACCTACAGACTACGATGATCCGTCAGAACCTTTGTCTAGGCTCAAGCAAACTACCAGCGTTATAGCCTACCACCAAGAAGTCTTCGAGCGACTCTCACATAAGGTGGACGGGCTGCCTGAGAATTTTTTAATCGGTTCTTTTATTGCAGGTTTAAAGGATGATATCCGGATAGATGTACGAGTCAAACAACCGAAGACTCTCTCAGAAACCATCAGTGTAGCCCATCTCATTGAAGAAAGGAATCTGTTGCAGCGGAAGCCCAGCTCCAATTTTCGTTCGGCATTGCCAAACTACAATCATAGGGCACAACCAACAACAACAGTGGGTCTTTTGGGACCACCTCCAATGCAACCTGCCACCCAACCAACCGGAAACAAGTTTCCAGGTCCTATTCGACGCATCACCAGTCAGGAAGCCAAGGAGACACAAGAGAAGGGGTTATGTTTCTATTGTGATGACAAATTCGTTCCTGGACACAGGTGCATCAGGCCACAATTGTTCATGATGGAAGACATACTCTTTGAAGATTGTCCAGCCGATGTAGACATGGACATTGAGAATAATGGAGAAGAGGCCATTCCAGAAATTTCTTTCCATGCTCTGGCCGAAACAAATCACCCTCAAACCTTTCGGGTGATTGGAAAAGTAGGAAACAAAGAGGTCATGGTCCTAATTGATGGAGGAAGTACCCATAACTTCATCGATCAAGCGGTTGTCACCAAACTGGCGTTACCAGTAATCCGTGACAAGGTGTTTCGGGTAACTGTTGGAAACAAAGAAATCATTGAGTGTACCGGGCGCTGTATGGGGCTTCTACTCACTATCCAGGGGTTGCCAATTCGAGCTGATTTTTATGTGTTGCCCGTTGCTGCATGTCAAGCCGTTTTGGGAGTGCAATGGCTGGAAACATTGGGTCCGATTGAGACAGATTACAAACAACTTAGCATGTCCTTCTGTCATGCAGGGAAGTCACACACCATTCTAGGATTACACCGGTCTGAGTTAGCTCCCATGACAGAAAAGGAGTTGCTGTACCACTCAGGCCCCAGATTTTTTCTTCATATGATGTCAACAACAGCCCCTCTGGAACCACCCACGCACATTCCAGCTGACCTGCAGCGGTTGTTAACAGAGTTCGATCATTTGTTCAAGGAGCCATCCGGGTTGCCGCCAGTACGAAGTCATGATCACCATATTTCTTTACTTCCAAATCAGCCACCGGTCAGCACGCGGCCCTATCGGTACCCCCATTATCAGAAAAATGAGATAGAAAAATTGGTGAGTGAATTCCTTGAATCCGGCATCATCCGTCCTAGCAGAAGTCCATTTTCGTCACCAGTTTTGTTGATAAAAAAATCTGATGGCTCGTGGCGGTTTTGCGTGGATTATCGTGCTCTCAACGACATCACAATTAAAGATAAGTTTCCAATTCCAGTTATTGACGAGTTATTGGATGAATTGCAAGGTGCAAAATATTTTTCGAAGTTAGATTTGAGGTCTGGCTATCATCAAATAAGGGTTTGTGATGACGACATCTCCAAAACTGCCTTCCGCACTCATGACGGTCATTACGAGTTCCTTGTGATGCCTTTCGGTTTGACTAACGCTCCCGCAACATTCCAGAACTTAATGAATGACATTTTTCGACCTCATTTACGGAGGTTTGTCTTGGTTTTTTTTGATGATATTCTAGTGTACAACAAGTCTTGGGACGAGCATTTACAACATCTTAAAGTGGTCCTCCAACTTCTGACCACTCATCAGTTGTTTGTCAAAGCATCCAAGTGCCAATTTGGGGTTTTAATGGTTGACTACTTAGGCCACCGAATTTCATGGGAGGGGGTTGCGGTAGACCCCAATAAAATCAATTCAGTCCAACAATGGCCTGTGTTGACTTCAGTAAAAGGGTTCGTGAATTCCTCGGTTTGGCAGGATACTACATGAAATTCGTCCGTGATTTTGGTTCAATTGCTGCACCACTGACACAGCTCTTAACCAAGGATGGGTTTCGGTGGACAACTGAATCTCAGGAAGCATTTTTGAAATTGAAGACAGCGCTTATTACTCCTCCGGTTTTGCGACTTCCAGATTTTGAGCAGCCCTTTGTTGTCGAATGTGATGCAAGCGGGACAGGTCTTGGGGCTATATTGTCACAAAATGATCAACCAATTGCGTTCTTTAGTGAAGCCTTGAAAGGGTCGGCAAGGGCACTCTCAACTTACGATAAGGAAATGTTGGCAGTGGTGAAAGCTGTGCGCAAATAGCGACCATATTTGTTGGGCAAGCCGTTCGTCATCAAAACCGATCACCAAAGTTTAAAATACTTACTGGAGCAACGTATTTCTACTCCTTCTCAAGCTAGATGGCTGCCCAAACTTATGGGATATGACTACACAATATTGTACAAACGTGGCAGAGATAATCAAGGTCCGAATGCTCTATCTCGTGTCACCTTGCTTCAGTTTCAGGCCCTCACATTATCCTCTACAGACTGGTGGTCTTCCTTGCAACAAGAGGTAATTGTTAATCCTTACTATGCCACCTTGAGTACGAAGGGTTCCTCCAATTGTTTTCTCAGAGATGGAGTTTGGATGGAAAATGGTAAAGTCCACTTGAGCCCAAACTCCTCCTTACTACCTGCAGTATTAGCAGACGCACACTCCTCGCCGGTTGGAGGACATTTTGGCTATCTTAAAACCATCAACAGGGTCAGCTCAAGTTTTATATGGCTAGGGTTACGCACAGCTGTGAAGGCATTCATCCAAAATTGCATGGTCTGCCAACGTTGCAAGTATGACACTCTTAAGCCAGCAGGGTTGCTGCAACCCCTTGCTATTCCGGATCGTATTTGGTCTGACATTTCTATGGATTTCATCGACGGACTACCGTCCTCCCAAGGCCATGATACGATTATGGTGGTAGTCGATCGATTATCAAAATATGCTCATTTTGTGCCTCTCAAGCATCCTTACACAGCCTTATTGGTTGCCAAGGCCTTCGTTGCTAACATTGTGCGGTTACATGGTATGCCTCTCTCAATTGTCAGTGATCGTGACAGAGTCTTTCACAGCAATTTCTGGCGGTCCCTTTTCCAGTTGCACGGCATTGCTCTTTGTTACAGCTCCAGCTATCATCCTCAGTCGGATGGCCAGACCGAGGTAATAAATCGTATCCTTGAGCAGTATCTTCGCTGCTACACATATGATAATCCAAAAAAATGGTTGGAGTGGCTGCCATGGGCTGAGTACAGTTACAATACATCAGTCCATTCATCAACAAAAATGTCTCCTTTCGAAGCTGTATATGGTGTGTCCCCGCCTTCTATGCTTTCGTATATACCAGGTACTGCCAAGGTTCAGGACGTGGATGATATGTTGCGTTCAAGGGACGACATTCTTCGTGATCTTTGAAAGAATTTGGTTGCTGCCCAAGTTCGGATGAAGTGTCAGGCTGATCGTCACAGACGAGAGGTTTCCTTTGAGGTAGGAGACTATGTTTATTTACGTCTCCAGCCGTATCGTCAAACATCTGTTGCATTCCGGAGTTCGTTGAAATTGTCTCCTCGATTCTTTGGTCCCTTCAAAATTATGGCCAAAGTAGGGACTGTGGCATATCGGTTGGACTTGCCCGCGGGCGCACAAATTCACAACGTGTTCCATGTGAGTTTACTCAGGAAACATTTTGGTCCGCTCGAATTACCTATCGTGTCATTACCTCCTGTTTCGGCTGATGTCCAAATTTTACCAGAACCTGAAGTTATTTTGGATCGAAGGGTGGTTCAGAAAGGCAAGTATAGACCAAAAACTGAAGTATTGGTTCAATGGAAGGGTGCTGGCCGTGAAGATGCAACATGGGAGAACTTATGGCGACTTTCCAAATCATATCCAGATTTTGACCTTGAGGACAAGGTCGCTCCAAGGGAGGGGGAATGATATGAATCACACGTGGAGTACATGTTGAATCACACCTGGAGCTACATGTGAAGTGGACCAAGTCAGGTCAGGAGGATTATTTCAGTAATTGAGAGTAAGGTGTCTGTTGCACTAGAATCGGTCAAATAAATAAAAGGCTGTTAGTGGGTGCTCCATGTCTTCAGAGCTATGCTGTTAGGAGCCAATCTATTAGGATTTCCTGTTTTATTGCTATTTTCGTGCTTTGTTAGTTGTAATGTTGCTGGCCTATTTAGGCAGCAAAGAAGAGGAATAAGGGGAGAAAATCAAGCATTTAAACATTCTTTCCACTCTGTTATTCTTCTTCTTCTTGTCTTACCAAATTAATTCTATCACAAAAAAAAAGAGAAGCGCGATTTATTAATAATGCCTTTATAAGTAGCTTTTATATCATACAGAAAGTAATAAGCATTTTACCTTCAAGTCCTTCCATGGCTGGGTTTCGAAAATTAAAGTCTATGAAGCCATCTGAAATTTGTCGGGAGCAGACGCCTCAAAAAAAAAAAAAGTAGGCACTAAATTTATTGTCGCTATATTCAAAATAGTGTAATAGTTGAGAATAATACAATGATTTACGTTATTTTTAGTTAATTTTTTTATTTGTATGTAAGGGAAAGAGCTATGACTATTTGTTAAGAAGGCTATAATTAATATAACAAGATATAATATTTGTTTTAATTTATTGTACATGAGTTGTAAAAAAACCTGCATGATTTAGTTTTATTTAAATAACTTACTACAAACATATAATGACCTTTGTATAAGGTAAAAGGTTTGGAGCAATACTAAATTGAGTCAAAGTACTGAAGTTAATTTCATCTTCTTAATGTATCCATCACTTTAATGTTGTTGGTCTTTATACCTATTAAATATAAACATACAAAGTATATAAAAAACATTAGCTAAAGCGAATCATTATTTATATTTGATAAACTTTGAAATAAAATAAAAAATAATAAAGAATGATTCTTACATATTTATTTTAATTATATTCGTCGTTCTTTCGTATAATAAAAATAATCGATTATCATATCAATTGTGAATCTTTTAGCAATTTCTTTTTCTATATAGACAATCAAATAATTTGCAAGAAAATCATCCTCCATCCGATTGCGAAGTCTTGTTTTAACAATCTTCATCGCTGAAAAGCTCGTTCAGTAGTTGCTGTCGAAACAGGAAAAGTCAAAATAAGTCAAATCAACCTATCAACTAGTGGATAAATTGTTGATTTCTCTGTTTCAACCAATCCTTGATATAAATCAGCAATCAATGACATGTTCCTTAACTTTGGATGATTGGGTACATCAAGTTCATAATGCTGTAACTGAAGTCTTAAATGAATTTTTTCTTGGTCAAAAAATTCTTCAGGATAGAACTTGTCAACAAATAACCATATATCTTCAACATTGAATAATTTATAGCCATTTCTAGGATCTAAAGCTATGCTCAACTTAAGAAGCTCGATCGCCTGCTCATTGAATCTATTATTTAGCTCTTGCAATTATTGATCAATGATAGATGTAAATATATCAAATTGGTAGTGATGCTCAACTGTTACTGATTTTTTTTATGACGAGATTGTCCACATTAGAAAAACAAGTATCCATATCAGGAACTTCAATGTCTTGATGTTTACAAAATGATGTCACTTCTTCTAAAAGAGTTTCCCAACCATCATCTCTTAACTTCTGAATTAAAGTCTTTGTGGTAGTCACCAAATGCATAACACTTAAAATGTCTTGAGATTTTTATTGCAGGGCTTGGCAAAGCACATCAGTAATTCCCATAACATTCTTCATTATATGTAAGATGAATGCAAAATTAAATGACATTAGTAACTTAAATGAAAAAGTCGCATCACCACATTGAGAATAAGTAGATCTATCTAAAACAATGTTTTTAAGAACCAAGCAAGTTGCCCTATACATTTTTATCAAATTGCAAATTAATTTAAAGTGAGAACTGCATCTGCTATCTCTAGGTCATTGTAAACCACCTACTTGATTAACTCATTTATCCGTTTCAATCTCACTAATATCAACTAAATGTTCAATTGTAGCTGCTTGAAAAACCTATAATTCATCATTACGCTTACAAGAAGCACTAACAATGTTAATAATAAAAATCAAATTCTGAAAGAAAGTGTGAACATCATATATTTCTCTAGTTGGAGCAATAAGAGCCAATTGTAATTGATGAGCTAAGCAATGTATATAATATGCATAAAGGCAATCATTAATGACTAAAGCTTGCAAACTATTTCACTTTCCACGTATATTACTAGCACTATCATACCCTTGCCCCCTAATATTTTGAACATCAAGATTGTGTGATGAGATAAAACAAAGGAAATCTCTTCCTTAATAGTTGAAGTAGTTGTATCTTTGACATGAACTATATCCAACTACTTGTTCATTGTATAAATCCACTTCTATCAACAAACCTAATAATAAGGGCCATTTGCTTTCTTCTAGATTCATCTCGAGCTTCATTAATAATTAAACAAAATCTTGCATCACCAATCTCATAACGAATTGAAGACTGAACATTTCTAGTAAAGACATGCAAAATTTCTTTTTGAATTTGATGTGGATGTATTTAGCATTTTGTGGAGTATTACCCAAAACAAGAGCACCTACTTGTTCATTGTATGATGCTAAAAGTTCCATCATTTCAAGAAAATTACCTCGGTTTTTTTATTCTGGACGTTCATCATGCCCTCTAAAAGTACATGCTTGAAATGTGAGCCAACAAACAATATCTATTGAAGCTTTAATATGCAATCGATTATTTAGAATTTCTTGAGTAGTTTGCTTGTTAACTACCTTTTTAATATGACATGATTGATTTTTAAAATTTTTCAAGCACTTGGTAGCAAATCTATGAGCTGAATTTGAACTTTTTTTCATATGAGTAAAAAAATAACACCAATTGTCATGTACCTTATGTTGGTTCTTTGTTTCCTTCTTTCCCTTCTTTTTATTGGATCATCTATTATTCAACATATCAATTTGTTTATTTGGATGTATGTTGTGCCATGTAATTTCTGTGTTTTGTTTTTAATCCTTTATTTCATTGGTGCAGCATGAAACTGAGCTCCTTGAAGACAGCTTGGCTGTTCCTAGATTCCCTCTCTCTTCCAAGTTCGCTTCAAGTGAAGATGAATTTGTTGATTCAGATGACCATGCAAACAGCCGTCCGCGTAGCAGACCTGCACTTCAAAATCCACCTGTGACGGACTCCAATCCGCTGGCAGCTCCAGCTGTAACCGTGAAGCAAGAGTTTAGACGGCGGCATACACCACTTGGATGGCTCAATAAAATGGTAAAGGGATGGATTCTTTAGTGAATCACAAGAAATAGTCACTGCTACACTAGTTGATTAGTTTTTTGTACTAATCAATAAGTTGGTGATTTGATGATGATAAATTGCGCTTCCATCTGTCCTTTCTTGAATATGAAATATGCTGTTAAATTCTTTTATTTTATGGATAAACACAGGACCCTCTTGAGCCAGTGCTTTTGTTCACAAAGCCTCTGGTTCCAGAAAAGTTGGCAGCTGCAGGCATTGTACCACCAGCAGATTCGTCAATGAAGAACGATACATCAATGCCACCATATAGATTTCATGGAAGAATTGGCCGGGGTGGGCGTATTGTATTTGATAGATGGAACCCATTGTTACAAACTCCAATTGATCTTGGTAACTCTTTTTATATACCGCCAAGACCGAGGCCTTCAACATACAATTGAAATGTTTACTTGCTTTAAATCCCACATCCAGCTGTGACTGGTGAAACCCACTGGGAAGAGAGATCCATTTGATGTATTAATTGTAATGATACAGTGGAACGGAGGGAAGCTGCAGGAATGGTGAATATAGCAATGAGCCTATTTGCCAGTATTTTAGGCTGTGGCTGGAAGTCACACTTACGATGTATCATCGTTATTTTTCTGCATTGTTAGAAAAAAGATCACGTCTCTCCTTTTCTCCCATCATTCCCTCCCTCCATGCATGCATGTGTGCGCGCGCTCGCTCGCTCGCGGGCGTGCTTTTTAGAAAGTGCTTCATTGTGGTGAAAATTGTGAAGAATCAATCAACCACATGATTTAGCCTCCATCAAAGAAGTTGAAGAACCTCATGCAACATTAATCAAAACCACCAAATCCATCTCAATCTGAGATTGTCCATGCTTATGTTGCCAAGCTAGGCAAAGACCCGGGACACCAGCCTACAGACCCATCTTGATGGATGTAAATACCCCAAATTAGTTTGTCAATTTTTTTTTTTTTATCAAAGTAAAGATGGATTAAAAATTAATTTAATTTTCTTAGTCAAATCTTCTCAATGTTTAACATTAAATTTTTTTAATAATCAATTTAATTTTGGTATATGAAAGCTATCTTTTTTTAAAAAAGTCATTTCAATATATATATATATGAAATGCTTACTACGTACAGCAGCCGACATGAAATATAAAAGAAGTTTAAACATGAAGAAGAGATTGTCAAATTTTGAAGATGTTGTAGAGATGATTAAATAATACCCATTTCATCGTGATATGCCTTTTGGTCGTGGGATTCAGCTCAAAAGTTATTTTCATATTCTAAATTGTTCTGACAACTCTTAGGAAATTCTGGGTTTGCAAGGAAAGTCCAACTCCAAAACCGTGTGTGTGTGTGTGTGGATATTACCATTAAGGTTGCTAGCAGTTGCAAGTTGCTAATACTATTATTATATATATGTTCATAGTTACAGCTTGAGAGATTACAATTGGCTTGAGACCATTTTATTCACAAGGAAGATATATTAAAGATTGCGGTTTACGGGCATTCAAAGGCTTTCTTTCTTTCATTTACCATTGACATTCATGCTATCAATGCTAGCTAGTTTACCATGTAGTTTACCATGATATAACTTCAATCTACCACCGTGAATCTTGTAATATCAAGAATCTGGCCGGGATTAGATTTCAAATTAAATCAAGTGATTAATTTGATTAAAATCTAGTTTGTTTGACTTTATTTTAAAAACAAATCTTAAAATGAAATTATTTTGAAATGACCGATCAATTCATTCAACCCATAAATCTACCTTTAACAGGTCATTTGATAACACCTCCTCCATTATCAAATCAAGTCTTTATCACCTGTGTTTCTCTCTTGTGGGTTTTCTTTGAAGCATAAACATAGGTTCTTATCAACAATCAATCACATATGGCTCAAGGTTACTCAACTTTTTCCCTAATATTACTAATAACAATAAACTTACTCAAATTTAAGTGGGTCCAGCTACAATACCAAACCCAACAGCTTTGGACCCCCTTAAATGGCGGACCTAAAAGCCTTGGGTCTGGCTGCATTCCGAATCAATTAGAGTTAGGTGAAAATGCAAGATCCAAGAGTATTAGATCTTGACGCGAACCCATTAACCTAAGGTCTGACTCTTGACCCAATTGTCATGTGTCAGGGAGGGCTACAAGACCCAGGGGACTTCAGTCTGCTCCCTGCCACCCCCAAACAACTTGGGTCTGGCATGCCCTTCCAGACCCACGTTAATATTAATAAAAATAATTGATTTTACCCTTGAAATCACATCTATGTTTTTTTGAATAGTAATAAAATTTATTTCAAATTTAATAATATTGATGATATTAATAATAATATTAAACTTATCTGAACTAAGTTTTTATAGTTTTTAATCCCTTAAAATAAAACTTATTGTTTTTCTTCAATAATAATAATATTTTTCTTCAAATTATTAATGATAATAATAATAATAATTTTACCCTTCAAATCAAATCTATGGTTGTTCAAAATTAATGATATATTTTTAAAATTTCTTAATTATGATATTAATAATATTAATTATAATAAAAATAAAAATATTTATAATAGAAATAATATTAATCATCATAAAAATAAAAGTATTTCTAATACAAATAATAATATTTTTAATATTAATAATAACAATAAACTTACCCAAGTTTAAATGGATCCGGGTGCAACACCAAATCCAAGAGTTTTGGACCTCAAATTTCGGATCCAAAAGCCTTGGATCTGGCTACAATCCAAACCCATTAGGGTTGGGTGAAGACGCAAGATCCAATAGCATTGCGTCCTAACGCGAACCCATAAGCCTAGGGTTTAACTCCTGACCCAATTGTCTTTGGTCAGGTAGACCTGCAAGACCCAAGGGATTCGGGTCTGCCCCATGCCACTCCTGAGCAACTTGGGTCTGACATGTTGATTTCGAGGTAAAGGTTCGCGATAGAATTGCGGTGTTGATTCTTGAGAAAATTGTAACTCCTGATATCATGGAAGTCGATGATTTGGATGCAACTGTGAGAGGTGTTGGAGGGTTTGGATCTATTGGTGTTTGAGCTTCCTGTGATTTGTAATGTTTCCATAAATGTTTCTCTTTCTTGGTGTTTAAATTTAGCGAACATATGGCAGACTATAAGCAGTAAAAGTTTAAGGTTTGGTGAAGGACTTCCTTTTATTAATGAAGACACAGGTGTTTTATGGTTTCATTTCCTTTTTTATCTTTTTATATTTAGCCTTTTGTTAACAAGGCTATATCTATTTTATTGCTGTTTGCATGGATAGGAACCATAAAAAAAAAGCATGATGTATAAATATTCACAATTTCACCAATGAAATCTACCAAAATTGGGGATTTCTGATACTCATAAGAATCAAATTTCTATCAAATGAGCCAGTTGATCCAGATATAAAATATGTAAAGAAATCACAATGCCAAATACAACATCTTTGCTCGTCCCATTGGATTGGGAACTGAGAGCGCCATTTAAAAGTGTAAATGAAGCTCACTCATAAACTTAACTTTTCCTTTCTTCTCTCTTTGGCTAAATTGTTTTTTTTTTTAAAAAACAAAATTAATAATAATACTCAACCAGCAAATATCTCGAACTGATTTTCCAATTATTTTTTTAATTTACTCCTAAACAATAGAATTAACAGAGAAACTTTTACAATAAAATCAACAGAGAAACTTATAAAATAGAGTGAAAAACCCTAACCCATCTTCATCGTTTCTTTATAACTTCTAATTCTAAGTTTGCAAGTAATAAAAGAAAAGGCAAATCAAAGAAAGTCTCGTAAACCCATACAACAAACCTAAATTAAAAATCTTAATTAAATATACTTTGTTGATGTCACTGCTGTTGCTGATGTTGATGGTGACGGTGTTCGTGCCCGTGCCCGTGCTCGTGCTCGTGCCCGTGCCGGTACTCGTGCTTGTGCTCGTGCTGCTATTATTGTTGCTGGTGGTGGTGCTGGTGGTGGTACTGGTGGTCGTAGTGCTAGTGGTGGTGTTCGTTGCTGTTGGTGAAGGTTGTGGTGATGCTGCTGGTGACTGGGTCTGTTTCAATAAATTAAATGGGTTTTTAAAGGTGCAATATGCAATATTTTGGATTTATTTATCTATAAATAATGATTCTATGTATTTCAAATATTGTTGATAAAGATATATTAAACAATTAAATATTTCTTTCTACTATTTTTTTATTATTATTAATAGAGACATAGAGAGCCTGAGTTTTTCTTTTTTTGTCATTGATTTTTTGTTCAAGGTCTTTTTTTTAGTACAATTTGGCCTTTTTCTTTCTTGAAAAGGAACTGTCCACTATATTAACAAACAAAATGCGTAGTGATGTTTTAAAACCCACCTTCCCAACCAAACACAGAAATTTAAATGCCAAATCAAAGGAAAGCTCAGGAATAGAACACTTGGCTGTTGAAAACTCGAAATACCAATGAAATGCACATAAATTTTGCTCTTACCTGGTTACTTGTAGAGAGTCCAACATCATAAACCATGGTGAGATCAGTCTTGAAAAGTCCAGGTGATCGCTCGGAACCAGGTCCAGGTTTCAAGTCTTCGTCATAAAGAGCAAAGAGGTATGTATCCACTGATTTTCCTGGCATGAGTGGAGTGCCCACCATCGATCGAAGGTGTGCAATCAAATTGCCATTGTAAGCCTTGGCATTCTCAATGCTTGGCCCTACGTCGTTGTCATCTCCTTTAAATGGCCATCCAGTCTCAGCCACCACAATCTCAACATTCTTAAATCCCATAGAATTCAGTGCAGAATAAACTGCATCCACCTGCAATTGATTAAACCACTTGTCAGTAGCATTTTATATTAGATCATCTATTGATACAGAATTTTCGCACTTGCAATTTGATTTACTTTCACCTGAGCATCGAACATGTTCATGTACTTGATCTTAGTGTTTCCATCCATTCGTCCTGCATTCGGCTGGAAAAGGCAAAAAGCGAGAGTCTCAGGCCTTGTATCGCTTCTATAAGCAAAGTATGGGTAGGGATTGAATGCGAAAGGCGAACCATTCGCACTATTAAACTCCAACAAGCCCTTCATCAGATCCCCATAACTTGGATCAAAGCTTCCAGAAGAAGGTGGCTCAGACTGCTTAAGTACTCCCATCGAATGAACTGTGGAGACCTTAATTTTACCCCCGAGCGATGCATCATTTAGAGCATTCTGTACATTTTGCATTGCTGGTAAGAGCTTGTTCATGAGATTCTGGTCATTGGAAGTCATGACCTCGTTGCCGACAGTGATGAGGATGATATTGCTAGCTGGATAGAAGGGAAGCACGTTTGTGTTGATCCAGCTCTTGGCAAAATGGGGATCAGAGGCTAGTCCTGGAATGTCACCATTTGCAGTGCCGATAACAATTCCAATTCCGGTGTTGGCTAAGGCTTTGATTATGGCGGGGTCCGATCCATATAATCGGACCTTTTGGATTGAAATGGATTGAAGAAGTTTTGCATTGGATGATGGTGTTGGAAGGTTGTCCGCAAGTTGGCCATAGTTTATACCGAGGAATGACTGCGAGTCTGCACAAAAAGCAGCAAAATTTAAAGCAGATGATCAAACATCAATTTTTAAACGACAAAACAGAACACCAACATATTTTTTGTTTTCATAGACTGAAATGAAGACAGCTCAGTTAAGGTAAATTCTTTAGAAATGGAAGGAGGTAATTAAAATAGAAAGAGACGCAAACTTACTTGCAATTTTTGTTGGGGATTCCGTCACCCCATGCGCGGACCGGTGGTGTACTGATCATTGCTCATCGGAGGCTAAAGCACACTGACACAATATTTAACGTGGTTCGGCAAAACCGCCTACATCCACGGGAGAGAGTCATTGTATTAGAGATAGAGAAAGAGTTACAATAAATACATGTAGAGGAGGATCACTCAACTCCCAGCTCACACACTCTGCTGCATATGGCAGCAGGGCTGCTGCCCATGGCAGCAGCTCCTCTTTCTCTCTTCTTCTCTTCTCTTCACGTTCTCACACCCTCACCATTTTGCTCTCACAAAACATGCCTCTTTTATAGGCATTTCATGGCAACCTTCTTGCTTTGTTGTCAACATTGGTGGCTGCCAAACTCCAGCTCATTCAACAATGGTGGCTGCACCTAGCAGCATTCTTTGACAATGGTGGCTGCTGCAATTGTCAATGGTTGTTGCACATTAATGGCAAATCCTAACAATCACCCCCCTTTGACATTTATATAGGCAATTGTCCTCTTGCTTCTTCAGCACAAGCTTGCATCCTGCAGCTCTTCCAAGCCTACCATTCTGAGAGCGTCTGTGGCCAAGTTTACAGGTACTTGCCAAACCTTTCAATCACCAGAGTCACCAAAGCACACCTTTTCTCACACAAAAGGATCACTTCAACCAGATGGTCTCACACATCACATCTGAAGAGTGTTCACGCTTGTCTCTGGAACACAACATTCCCCTTCGAGCGTATCAATCATGCTCGGTCCGGAATGATTCATCAAGCCTTACACTAAGGCTTACAACACCCCCTCAAACAGAAATTTCTATTTCCAAGTGCGACAGTCATTATCTGAGTATCTCAATATGATCACGAGCTCACCACTCTTCCAAGAGTCTACTCATCCAGGAGTTGCGCCTGCCCTCTGTTCCACTCTAGGAACCACGCCTTACTTCTCCGTGAGTCTCTCGCTCTTAGTCGTAAGAGTCCAGGTAGCTCTCCACCTTCACCTATGGGGGCAGCCCATTAAAGGTTGATCCATATCTGTCTTCATACTCTGAGTATTACAATGCCATTACCGAGCTCACCACCTTGACAAGAGTCAACTCGTTCCCGGAACCTGCGCATGCCCTTCTGCTTTTTCATAGCAGCCGCGTCTTAGTGCTCCACAAGTCACACACTTATTGTCCAAGGCAAATGTCTTCTAGCTCATTGATCTTTAGCATGGGGGCAATATCCATGAAAGTCAATCCTGCATTTGTCTCTATACTCATCATAACCACTTCATTGGCTATCCATCTGTCCACTCATATCCAGCCATCACATTGGCTCTGGGGTTGTTCTGAACTGGGCGTACATCGTGGCCCACACACCTTCTCCTTAGGTGTTTCTGCTTGTCGTCATGCGGCGGTCTGAAATGGGGCTCCTATCATGGCCCTCACACCTTCTCTAAGGTGTCTTCGCCCGTTGTCATGGGGCGGTCTAAATTGGGGCTCCTATCACGGCCCTCACACCTTTTCTCTAAGGTGTCTTCACCTTTTATAGGTGGTCGCATCCTCCTTCAGTTGAGATGCTTCAAAGTGGCTTCAAAATTCTCTACCGCCATGTGCACTATAGGAGAGATTACTGCCACTGACTACATAGAAAGAGCAAGTTGCGGTATACTCCTCGCAATCCTCCACCTCGATTTCTATGTTTGGAGCTTCTGTGCCTTTCTGCTTGACAGCTCCACCTACACCAACTCTCTTTGGTGTCTTCACCTTTCATCATAGGCGGTCACCTTTTATCACAGGCGTTTGCACCCCCTCAATTAGGTGCCTCTACAACAGCTCTCTTTCCATCCTTGCATGCATTGGAAAGGTCTTCGCCTGTTGTCTTCATCAAGAGCATAAGAGACTTCCTGTTGTACAAACTTTAACAGTCTCTGCTCTGAGCTTCATCTGGTAACACTTCTTCTCCTTGCACCTGTTGTCTCATAATAGTACCTCGTTGGATCCTACGGGTACTCCTGCACAATCTCCGTGTGCCCTCGTGCAATTTCTGTTCTCCAGATTTCTCCCTATTCCTTGCTTATGTTTGACAGCAGCTCATCCTGTCATAACACCTGTCCAAGTCAAAATAGGGTGCCAATCTTTATCCCCTTGCTGTATTTCTCTTCCATTATCAGGGTCTTCATCAATTCTCCCCTTGAGAAATCACAGTCACCGAATCTAACTTCTTTGGAGAAATCACCACTCCATCAGATCCTTGATCGTTCGGAACCCAACTGTTCCTTCGTGCCGTCGTCTTGCTAGTCTTCAACCGTTTCATTACAAACTGCTATATATACGAAAATAGTACCGTATGGATAATCCTTCCACTAAGCAAGTTCCCAGGAAAGATTGGAGGGGTCACACTGGTCCCGCTTAAAACCCAATCTCCTAGACAGAACTTCTCAGGCCATATCTATCCATCGTACTGTCTTTCCGTATATACAACCATTTGCTAGCTTTGTTGCGGCTTTTCTTTACAAGTGATCTGGAATATACTGGTTTAATACATGATTTCTCAACATCTGCGAGACTACAAGGTCTTAGATTCATCAAGATTGGTCTTCGTCAATTTTCACTCTTCACCTCAAATTGCCCACATAACCGGGTGTCCAGAGTGTCCCAATTTTGCCTTCCCTCAAGGCAATTAAAATTCTTCCCACTTAGCAGTTTAACACATGTAATTGGGTAAACATGTGCACCTTCTTCTTCTTCTCTTCAACGACCACCATAATAACCTTGAGATGCCTCCTGATCGGGCAATCTCTCTTTAATAATTCACCACCACCACTTTCGGTCTCAAATCTCAACGATCGGACCGTACCATTGCATCCGGAACGATCAAATTAGCTGGAAACAAGTCTGAAATCGTCCAAATCGCATTTCAGACGGCTAAGATTTGATCAAAACAATTCTGGTCTGATCAACGGCTCAGATTCAATCTCAGATCCGGTTGCACCTAGGATCAGCTACACTGGATCCTGTCCCTCGGCTCGCGGCTCGGCTCGGCTTCAATTCAGTGCGGCTCGGCTCAGCTCGGCTCATGGCCGGTGACGTGGCAGGTGGGTCCCACTTGCTGACGTGTCTGCTGACTGGTCGATGATGTGTCTGTTGACCGTCGCTGAAGTGTCTGCTGACTTTCGCTGACGTGTCTGTTGACTGTCGCTGACGTGTCTGTTGACTGGCGCTGACGTGGCACGCTGACTGGGCAGTCTCTTCGCCGGCTCCTGCGGCAGTTTTCCGACGTCCGATTTTGACGCCGTTTTCACCAGTGGCTTCGTCTCGGCCTCCTCTACACAGTGGTATGGTCAAAACAAAATTTTGACAACTTTCATTTTTAAGCAAAATCAAACACCACTTTAAACCATGTGCTCTGATACCAATTGTTGGGGATTCCGTCACCCCATGCGCGGACCGGTGGTGTACTGATCATTGCTCATCGGAGGTTAAAGCACACTGACACAATATTTAACGTGGTTCGGCAAAACCGCCTACATCCACGGGAGAAAGTCATTGTATTAGAGATAGAGAAAGAGTTACAATAAATACATGTAGAGGAGGATCACTCAACTCCCAGCTCACACACTCTGCTGCATATGGCAGCAGGGCTGCTGCCCATGGCAGCAGCTCCTCTTTCTCTCTTCTTCTCTTCTCTTCACGTTCTCACACCCTCACCATTTTGCTCTCACAAAACATGCCTCTTTTATAGGCATTTCATGGCAACCTTCTTGCTTTGTTGTCAACATTGGTGGCTGCCAAACTCCAGCTCATTCAACAATGGTGGCTGCACCTAGCAGCATTCTTTGACAATGGTGGCTGCTGCAATTGTCAATGGTTGTTGCACATTAATGGCAAATCCTAACAATTTTTACAGTCAGTAAGAAGGAAAGGAGTAGGAAAGCAGCAGTATAAGGAAGCACCACCATGGCTTAGGAGGAGCGGTTTCTGTTCTGTTTTTTTTTTAACTGGAGTGGGCATTAAATATAGAATATGCTACAAGTCGAGTACAGAAGCGTAAAGATGACTTCGGGTGGTGAATTAAATTGTCACAATTATTTGATTCATATGATAATAATTTGGAAACGTGTGCTCCAACACAATTATTTGATAATAATTTTGTGTTGTAGCGTACTTAATTAGCACACGATATCGCATGTCTTCAAAGAATTAATTATAAGCTGACGCAATGGTTGTGACAATGCTTTGTGTTAGTTGTTAACAAGCTAGCTTTGAAGTGTTTGTCATCGCACTATAACATTCTAATCGATTTGAGTTCTCTGCCTTTCACTATTGTTTTCCACATAACCAAAAGGCAGGTCAATAGTCCTAAGAAAAAGAAAAAAAAACAACGGCAAATACACTTTAAAAAGGTACTTATCTATTAGATTCGAATATATACGATTAACCAAGGCAATAAAAAAAATTTAATGAACATAATAATTAATCAGTTCGGTTTTTATAAAAGACTAAATTATTGTTGGGTTTATTTAAATTAAAAAGAAAGTATGAAGACAAGATGTTTAAATTGTGTTTGAATATAGTTTTTACATATGTTTAGATAAAATAAATAATATGATGTGAAGGCATAAATAATAAAAGGATTATTTGATGGAGGAATTATGAACATAAATCAAGAAAAGAAGTAACTTGATTTAAATATGTGGTTGTATGTGAAATGATGATGTTATGTTTGTAAATGAATTTTTATCGGAACGAATGAAAAAAAAATTATGTGCTTTGCATTTCGGCACATAAGAAAAATATTAATGGACTAATGATATAATGACATTTGATTGATTCAGGAGTGATGTCTGGAGCTGGTTATCAGACAGGAGGAGTTGGTTATCATACGAGAGGAGTTGGGTCATCACGAATAGAAGGTAGGTGATTCGTCATCTTATTTTGTAATTATTAGTTTTCCTTAAATATCCGAGTTGTGTTGATGATTAGCTCTGGCTAATGGCATTCGAGACGGATGACCAAGTTGTTTTGATGATTAGCTCCAGCTAATGGCATCCGAGATGGATGAACAGGTTGTTTTGATGATTAGCTTCGGCTAATGGCATCCGAGATGGATGATCGGGTTGTGATTGTTGATTAGCAAGAATGATGACCGGGTTGTGATTGTTGATTAGTTTCGGCTAACGGCATCCGAGATGGATGACCGGGTTATGGTTGATGATTAGTTTTAGTAAATGACATCCTAGATAGATAGCCAAGTTGATTATGATGATTGGCTTCGGCTAATGGTATCCGTAAGAGATGATGAGTTGACTTGTGTGGTTGGTTTTGGTTAATGGCATTCGAGACGGGTGACCGAGTTTAAATATTGCAATTAGTTACGATTAAAAGCATCTAGGATGAATGACTGAGTTAAAGTGAAGTAATTAACCCCAACCGAAGATAAAATTGCTGCCTACCACTCCTATGGAGGTGTTGGGGCGTGTGCATGAGGATAATACAAGTAGTGAAGTAACGAGGGTTGCACAGTGTATTTGAGAAGTGAATGAAAGAATGTACTCACCTTCAGTTGATAACAAAAAATAACAATAACATCCTTCTAGTTATTATTATTATGTTTAGATTATTTATAGTTCTTGTATCCATGCTATTTTTGTAACAGGGGCATCATACAATCAAGGTACATAGGAAAACGGTTCCACAAGTTCTCATATTTTGAAAAGTGTTATGTACCAGTTTGTCTTAAGTGTTATATTGAATATTTGTCTTTCGATATTTTTGTAAGGACTTGTAATGAAAACTGAATTGGAACATGGATGTGGATGTGCAAACATATAGATATGATGTTCTGAATATATTTATGTGGTAATCTTGTTTATGAGGATGTTGTGTTGAGAAATTACATGAGGATCATATGAAAGGAGGTATTATTTGTGTAAAATTGTTGTTCGGCACTCGTATATAAACTCGTGTTGATAACGAGACTAGAATAGAAATGTAAATTCATGAGTATGTCAATATCATATAATGTAAACACCTTGAAAAAAATCAAGAGAATATCATTTTTAAAGTGTATTTGCCTTTTGGTTACGTGGAAAACAAGAGAGAATTAGGCAAATCGATTGGAAAGTTACGGTGCGATGAGAAACACTTCAAAGCTAGCTTGTTAACAACTAACACAAGCATTGCATCAGCTTATAAATTCTTTGAAGACAAGTTAATTATCCTTCCAAGTTTCAAAGCCTCTCTGTAGAAATAAACATGCGATAACGTGCGCTAATTAAGTACGCTACAACACAAAATTATTATAAAGTAATTGTGTTGTAGCATACGTTTCCAAATCACTAATAATGAATAAATTGAAGAATTATATTGTCCAGTGTACATTATGTTTTCCACGAAATAAATAAAATAAAATAAAAAATTGAGAATTATTCTTTATTAAATTGAATTAATATAATTAAGTAGTTAATTTCTTCACTTGCGAATATCTAATATTCATTTTTTTTCTTAACGTGAAAGGTAAGTAGTATGGGTTGGTTTAGTTTGATTTGGATTAAAAAAATTAACTATTTTTTTTTTTTTAAAAATTAAACTATATAAAAAATTGATTTATTCAATCTTATTTATGCTAAAATCAAATAAATTTAAATAGGTTAATAATAAAAAAAACTTAGACTATTTTTATCAAGGGTTTGATTTTCTTGAGATAAAAAATGATTTGTTTAGTTTCGTTATATATAGTTTTGGTTTTTTGGGTTTGATTTCTTGGTTTAATTTTGTTGGTTTCTAAAATGTAAAACCAAAATCAAACGGATCAAATTTTTTTAAAAAATCTTTTAATTGGTTTTTTTTACAGTTTTAAAACCTGACTCGGTAATCGACCCGGTCTAATGATCGGGTCACGGGCATATGTTTACCCATAGTTTTTTCCATAGTTTTATAGTTCCTATCCATGCCTTCCCTGTTGGCACTGTTTCTTTCGATTCATCTCCGTCGTAACAGTAGTTTATAAAGTTTTATTAACTTGATCTATTATGCTTTAAGACTCCATAGCCAAACAAACAAAGCAACATGGCTAATCCGATCCAACCAGGCGGGGCTTGCTTTGAACAGAACACAATAGCATCTCTTATGCCATGAATCTCTTCTATCAAACTTCTGATAAAAATCCTTTGAACTGTGATTTCTCACAATCAGCCATTTTCTTTTCCAACAACCCCAGCAAGTTTTCTCAAAACACTTCCTTCTTGGTTTTACTAATCCCTCTTCATGTTACTGCATTTGCGCATAAATTGGGTTTGGCATGGTAGTCTGGCTGCCAAGGGTGGCCCAAACACTTTCAAAAAGTGATAATAATGTTGGATCCTGCTGTCTAGCGGGATCCAATGTTTTTGGGTTTGGCTAAGACAGATCCAAAACACTTCAAAAAGAGGTTAGGTCTGATTGCCCAGCTAGACCCACCGATCTTGGGTTTATCTAGACAGTGAGACATAATATCCTTGAGTCTGGCTGCGCAACCATACCCAAAGATATTATTATTTGTATTATAAATATTTTAAAATTTATTATTATTAGTGTTATTAATATTAAAAATATTATTATTTTTCTTATAAATATTGTTATTTTTTATTATAATTAATATTGTTAATATTAAAAATCTTATTATTTTTATTATAATTAATATTATTAATATCATAATTAAGAAATTTAAAAAATATATCATTAATTTTGAAAAACAACCATAGATTTGATTTGAAGGGTAAAATTATTATTATTATTATTCTCATTATTATTATTATCATTAATAAATTTGAAGAAAAATGTTATTACTATTGAAGAAAAACAATAAGTGTTATTTGAAGGGATTAAAAACTATAAAAACTTAGGCAAGATAGGTTTAATAATATTATTAAATTCATTAATATTCTTAAATTTGAAATAAATTTTATTACTATCGAAAAAAACATTGATTTGATTTCAAAGGTAAAATCAATTATGATTGTTATTGTTAACTTCGGTCTGGAAGGGCATGCCAGATCCAAGTTGTGTGGGAGTGACATGGATTTGGCATGCCTTTCCAGAAGCAGACCCAAGTCCCTTGGATCTTCCAGCTCTACTTGGCCCGGGACACTTGGATTAGGATTCCTCACCCAACTCTGATGGGTTCAGGTTGCAGCTAGACCCAAGGCTATTGGGTTTGACATTTAAAAGGGTCCCAAAGCTCTTGAGCCTAGTGTTGCAATCAAACCCATTTAAACTTGGGTAAATTTAATATTATTAATATTATTTAAAATATTATTATCTATATTATAAATATTATTATTTTTATGATGATTAATATTCTTAATATTAAAAATATTAATATTTGTATTAAAAATATTATTATTTTTATTATAATTAATATTATTAATATCATAATTAAGAAATTTTAAAAATATATCATTAATTTTGAAACAAAACCATAATAATATTAATTATTTTTTTATTTTTATTATTATCATTAATAAATTTGAAGAAAAATATTATTATTATCAAAGTAAAATAATAAGTTTTATTTGAAGGGATTAAAACTATAAAAACTTAGGTCAGATAAGTTTAATATTATTATTAATATTATCATAACTCAATTCTGGTTTATTCTCCAAAATTCACTTTTTAAAAACAATAAAATAATGGCTGACAACGTGGAGAAATTAAGCAGGCCGAGAATACAACTGCAATTTTGAAGGAAATTCAAGGCCTAATTGTACCCTATTATGACCAAAAACGGAGAAAAAGAATGGAAATTCAAGGACAAATTAAAAGATTATTGGATGAATTTCCATAAGAATTAAGTCCAAAGATATAATTAATTTATTAATATGAATGAATTTAAAAATATTTATGATAATAATATTAATATTAAACTTATATGACTTAAATTTTTATAGTTTTTAATCCCCTTAAATAAAACTTATTGTTTTTCTTCGATAATAACAATATATTTCTTCAAATTTATTAATTTAATAATAATAATAATAATAATAATAATAATAATAATAATAATATTTTTACCCTTTAAATCAAATTTATAGTTGTTTTTCAAAATGAATGATATATTTTCAAAATTTCTTAATTATGATATTAATAATATTAATTATAATAAAACAATAACATTTATAATACAAATAATAATATTTTTAATATTAATGATCATAAAAATAAAAATATTTATAAACCAAAATAATAATATTTTTAATATTAAAATTAAAATACTTATAATACAAATAATAATATTTTTAATATTAAAACTCTTATACCTACATATTTGAGCATTGCTATACCTAAGGAACTTATGCTCGTATTGGTAAATCTCACTTCGTACCTTTTAATTTATGTTCACAGATGGTTTGGTTTTGTTTCTAAAACGAGTTTTGTTGTTCTAGCACCCAGATCAGGATTGACATGGAAGCACTTGATTGATGTGGGTGCTGGTGTCATAGATGCTGATTAGAGGCCCTGTTGAGATTATCACTTTAATGTTGATTTCGAGGTAAAGGTTGGTGATAGAATTGTTGATTCTTGAGAAAATTGTAACTTCTGATGCCATGGAATTTGAGGATTTTGATGCAACTGTGAGAGGTGTTGGAGGGTTTTGACCTACTTGTGTTTGAGCTTCCTGTGATTTGTAATGTTTTTTTTACAATGTTTCTTTTTCTTGATGTTTAAATTTAGCTAACAGATGATGGACTAAGCAGTAAAAGTTTTGGGTTTGGTGAAGGACTTCCTTCTTTTGTTAATGAGTCAACCTAGCAAAAGACAAGGTTATGGGTTACCAGTCAAGTCGTCATGATTGAGTTTAATAACTAGTAAATGTAAAGAAACCGAAGATATACCCATAAGAAATACTCTGATCCACGACCCATTAGATCATGGAAGAAGGAATCAGAACCCAAAGATCTGTAGAACAAGGTCAATGAAGCCAGCAAGAATATCTTTTAAATATGAAACGAATTGATTAACAAAGTTGACACGAGGATAATGAAAATTATCAAATGATAGATTGGCAAGTGAAACCATCTTCAAACTAGAGAAGGTTGTTGATATATGATCTTATAATTAGAGAATTCAAAGTTGAAATTTTATACGTAATTTGGAATTATATTACGTGAATTAACATTTACAAAAGATTGTAGCACTTTTCCTACACTCATGATCAACTATCATTCGGGGTGGAAGAAGTTGGCATGTAGGCCTTTGGTAGCCAAATTCCAATCTGCTGCAACGACCAATAGAACACTGATCAGAACCATGCCTAAGCATCCAAGTCCTAGATTAAGACACCACATGACACCATGGCCCTTTTGATGGGGTTTCTTGATCGAAATCCACATGAAACATGGATAAGCCAGTGTAAGGGGTAACGCGATTCCTCCGATTAAAGCAGCCAGGCTAGGTAAAAATGGAAAAGCCACAGCTATAAAGAAGGCCAATCCTCCGAAAAAAAGCCGAAACCCGGTGCGAACCCACCACGAGAATCGCTTGTTCTTCATGCAAGTGTACCTGAATTCCAGGTTGTCGAAAACTGGCATGGCGTAGATTTGGAATGAACTAAGGCAGTTAATCACTACTAGCTAGAATATTATTCATTTCCTTTTCTTATTTTTTTTATCTTTTTGTTAACCACCTGCAACAAGGCTATATATATTTTATTGCTCTTTGCATGAATAGGAACTATAAAAGAAGCATCATATAAAAATATTCACAATTCCACCAACGAAATCTACCAAAATTGGGATTTCTTATGAGATACTCATAAAGGATCAAATTTCTGTCAAATGATCCGGTGTTCTAGATATAAAATATATAAAGAAGTCACGATGCTGAATTCAGCATTACCTTAGACTGGGAATTGAGCGCACCATGTAAAAGTATAAATGGAGCTAGTTCATAAACTTAACTTTTCCTTTCTTTTCTCTTCGGCTAATTTTTTTTAATAATACTCAACCAGCAAATATCCCCTAATTTTCCAATTATTTTTTTCAATTTATGCCTAAACAATAGATTTGACAAAGAAACTTATAAAATAGAGAGAAAAACCTTAACCCATCTTCATCCTCTCTTTACAACTTCTTATTCTAAGTATGCAAGTCATAAAAGAAAATGAAAATCAAAGAAAGTCCCATAAACCCATACAACAAACCTAAATTGAAAATCCTAATTAAATATACTTTGTTGTTGCCGCTGCTGATGCTGATGGTGTTCGTGCTCGAGCTCGTGCCCGTGCCCGTGCCCGTGCCCGTGCCCGTGCTGCTGTCATTGTTGCTGGTAATGGTGCTGGTGGCGGTGGCTGCGGCTGCTGGTGACTGGGTCTATTTCAATAAATTAAATGGGTTTTTGGAGGTGAAATATGCAAGAATATTTTGGATTTATTTGTCTAAAAATAATGATTCCATGTATTTCAAATATTGTTGATAAAGATGTTAGATTAAAAGATTGAATATTTCTTTCTACTTTTTTTTAGTACAATTTGGCCTTTTTCTTTCTTGAAAAGGAACTGTACATTCTATTAACAAAGAAAATGCGTAGTGATGTTTTAAAACCCATCTTCCCATCCAAACACAGAAATTTAAATGCCAAATCAAAGGAAAGCTCAGGAATAGAGAGTGGCCTTCCCAACCAAATTTAAATGCCAGATCAAAGGAATAGAACACTTGGCTGTTGAAAACTCGAAATACCAATGAATTGCACGTAACATCATGATTGATTGGCCAAAGCCGAGTAGTGTGAAAGGCTTGCGTGGTTTCTTGGGACTTACTGGCTATTACCGAAAGTTTTTCCAGAATTATGGTACAATTGCATCTCCTCTTACAACTATGTTACGCATGGATTCTTTCAAATGGACAGCTGAGGTAGCTCAAGCTTTTGAGCACTTAAAAACTACTATGTCCAGCACCCAACGATCTCAATGCAAGTAAGAGTTTGAAACTTTTAACTTACTGTTGTTATCCAATTTTCGACCCATGTTTTGAATAAAAAAAATTAAAAAAAATATAAAAAATTAAAATAAAAATAAAAAAATAAGAATTTACATGTGGCGATAACATAGAGCATCAGAGTTAAGGAAGTAATATGTCAAGGAGATAATTACTGAATCATATATAATTATTGCAATATAAAATACAATAGATATATGATTTGATTCGTTCTGGTTATGGAAAATAATTATACCAAAGATATATGATTTGATTCGTGCTGGTTATGGAAAATAATCACTGCAATATAAAATACCATATTATAGGATTTGTTAGTGCTGGTTATAGAAGACAATCTCTGCAATAATTATTGCAATATTTCCTTGAATAGCACATGTAGAGATTTTCTATATAAATGAACCTCTAGCCATAATAGAGGGGGAGAAAAATTTACAAGGGAGCGGAGAGACAAACAAAAATGAAAAGAAACACAGAAAAAAACCCTACTCATCTTTAGCAAAGAAAACCCTAACCCTATTTCTCTAGCAAAGAAGCCGTAGCTTCTGCTCTTTTTTTAAAAAATAAAAACAACGAAGCAGCCCCTCCATTTGAAGAAACTAAGGATCTCTCTCTGGCCATACACTGTCCCCTCTCCCTTTCACCAGAACCTGTTAGCAAGATAAACGTTAACATTATCTTTATATAGAAATAGATAATCAGTACATATTATCTTCCTGTTATAGTTCCTATCTTATAGCTTAATTTCCTGTAATGTAGTTTCTTATTCCTAACTTATAGGAATACTTTTGCTGTACAAATACATTACCTAAGGTCTGTAATATTCATTCAATCAATATACATTTTTCTTTCATCTTTTCATGGTATCAGAGCAGAGTTAAGATCCTGATTCATCTTGATCCTTCGCTGTTCTTCGCTGCATTCAAATCACCTGTGTAGCGTTTTTCTTTTACAATCATCATGTCCACAGAAGAAACATCTCCAGCAATTGACACAGGCCTGGGAAATCAGATGGCTGTTCCTACCACTTCTGCAGATCTCTCAAAAACAAACATCTCAAATCCCTATTTCACTCATCACTCAGATCATCCGGGCTTGACTTTGGTCTCCAAACCTTTGAGCGGAGATAATTACTCCACTTGGAAAAGGGCTATGACTTTAGCCTTGAACTCCAAAAAAAATTAGGCTTTGTTAACAATTCAATCAAAGCTCCTTTAAAAGAAACTGATCCCGAAGGCTATGCAACATGGTCTCGATGTAACGATATGGTCCACTCATGGATCATCAACGCTCTCAGCCCAGAAATTTCAAACAGCGTGATTTATTATTCCACTGCTCATGAGGTTTGGGTAGATCTTGGTGAGCGATTTTCTCAAAGCAATGCACCTCGCATCTTTGAAATCCAACGAGACATTGCTTATCTCAAACAAGAACAGCTCTCTGTTTCTTCTTATTACACCATATTAAAAGGCTTATGGGATGAATTGGCTTCCTATGATAATGCAGTACATGGGGCACAACAGGATCAACAAAAATTGATGCAATTTTTGATGGGGCTGAATGATTCTTACAGTGCTATTCGCGGGCAAATCCTCCTTATGAATCCCCTTCCCTCAATTCGGCAGGCGTATTCTTCTGTTTCCCAGGAAGAGAAACAGCGCATCCTCAGTTCAACACACGCCGCAATTGAACCCAGCAACAGCGCAGCTATGGCTGTTCGAGGGAGACCCAATCCAGTTAGACATGAGCGATTCAACCGTCCATATGGTTCGCAAGAACCATGGTCGCAAGAGAGGCAGACAGACAACTTCAGGCAAGACAGACGAAGACAGGGCACAATCGCAGGCAGAGGACGTCCCAATTGTTCACACTGTGGAGAAATGGGACACTTGGTCCAGACATGTTATGAGCTAAACGGGTATCCAGTGGGCCATCCAAAGGCCAAATTCAACCCGGGCTCAAGAGGTTTCCATAACAGGGCTAGGCCTGCAGTGAATAATGTGGCCGAGAGTTCTTGGGCTAGGCCTGCAGTGAATAATGTGGCCGAGAGCCCTTCCAAGGTTGATGGCAGTCAGTTCATTGGGATTTCGGAGGATCAATTAAAACAACTTTTGTCACTCGTTAGTAAGAATGATGACTCTATATCTCAGGCAAATGCTGTGACAAAACCAGGTTTGTCTAAAATCACTTCCCGTAAATGGATCATTGATAGCGGGGCGACGGATCATATTTCTTCATCATCTAAATTATTCCGCAAAAATAAAAGTTGTTCATTACATTCGGTAATGTTGCCCAGCGGAGATAAAGTCAATATTGTCGCGAAAGGATCGCTGCCTTTAAACTCTGTCTATTATCTGCATAATGTGCTTTGTGTTCCTACTTTCAAAGTTGATCTGATATCAGTTAGTCGTTTGACGAGAGGCCTGAATTGCTCAATAACTTTTTTCCCTTATTGGTGTATTTTGCAGGATCTGGCTACGAGGAGGATGATTGGTTTGGGTAAACAAAGAGACGATTTATATTATTTGACGGCACTTCTGACGAATAAAACCGTAAACACCTCCTCCCCACCCACAAAACAGCCGACCTGCAATCTTACCATCTCATCCACCGATCTCTGGCATCATCGCTTAGGCCATGCATCATCTCCTTGTTTAAGTTTTATTGCCAAGAATTTTTAAAATTTTTCAATTCGGTCAAATAATGCTTGTCATGTATGTCCTTTGGCAAAGCAGAGTCGTTTACCTTTCAGTCCTAGTATTATTTCTTCAATAAAACCTTTTGAAATAATTCATTGTGATATTTGGGGTCGTTATCGACATCCTTCTCTTACTGGTGCTCATTATTTCCTTACCATTGTGGATGATTTTACTCGTTTCACATGGATTTTTTTAATGCGACATAAAAATAAAGCACAATCCCTCTTAAAAAAATTCTTCAGCTTTGTTCGGACACAGTTTGAATCTCACATAAAAACATTTTGAAGTGACAACGGTGGAGAATTTACCTCCTTACGTTCTTTTTTTCAAGATCATGGGGTCGTATTTCAACATTCTTGCGTTTACACGCCTCAACAAAATGGGGTCGTGGAACGTAAACATCGTCACATTTTACAAGTGGCTCGCGCTTTAAAATTTCAAGCCCATCTCCCTACCCTTTTTTGGGGGGAATGTGCTCTTACCGCCGTCCACATAATCAATCGATTGCCTTCTCCGGTTCTTTCTCTAAAAACTCCTTTTGAACTTCTCTTCTCAACCTCTTTTTCTCATCTCCGTGTTTTTGGTTGTTTAACTTATGCTACTAATGTCCGTATCTCTCATAAATTTGATCAGCGTTCCATTCCTTCAATTTTCATTGGTTATCCCGTTGGACAAAAGGCATACAAATTATTTGATTTGTCGAATAAAACAATTTTCACCAGCTGCGATGTCAGATTTCATGAAACAAATCTTTCCTTATGCATATGTCCAGCCCATTTCCCCACCCGAGCCTGGCCCAATTCCTATTATGGCCCGTGACATCCCTTGGCCCAATTCTTCTCCTTCCACATCAGATGCTTCTCTGTCACAATCCCTTACGCCCCCTTTACCAAATTCCCTACCTTCCTCTCCTTTGCCGGAGCCATCACAAATGTCCCCTTCACCTTGTGAATCACCGTCACCTTCTTCACCCACACGGCCATCTCCTTCAGCTCCACCATCTGAACACTCATCACCCCCTACTTCACAAACTACCCCTATTCCTGTCCCTATTCCTCTCCGTCGCTCAAGTCGTCAGATCGGTCCACCGATCAAACTCAAGGATTTCGTCTGCAACAATGTTTACACTCACCACTCCACCTCTTTGTTGCTGGGTCCAACTAAAGGTACTCGCCATCCTCTGTCTAACCACCTCTCATATCACAGATACATGCCTCATCACAGATCCTTTGTTGCTCAAATTGGTACAATCACTGAACCTAAGTCCTATTCAGAGGCCGTTGTTCATCCTGAGTGGCAGAAAGCCATGACTTCTGAGTTACAGGCTCTACAGGCTAACGGCACCTGGACTCTTACTACACTTCCCACTGGTAAAACTCCCATTGGCTGCAGATGGGTGTATAAGGTCAAGCTCCGATCAGATGGGACTGTTGAAAGGCACAAAGCACGGTTGGTCGCCAAGGGCTTCACTTAACTGGAGGGCATCGATTATCAGGATACCTTTTCTCCCACAGCCAAGATTATTTCAGTTCGCTGCTTGCTCGCCTTAGCCGCAGCCCATGGGTGGTCTTTGCATCAAATGGACATAAACAACGCCTTTCTTCATGGTGATCTGGCTGAGGAGATTTACATGTCTCCACCACCTGGCTTACAGCGACAGGGGGAGATTAATCTGGTGTGTCGTCTACATAAGTCGCTGTATGGTTTGAAACAGGCGTCTCGACAGTGGTTTGCTAAATTCTCAGAGGCTATTTGTTCAACTGGTTTCGTTCAATCTCGAGCTGATTACTCTTTGTTCACCAAAACACAAGGCAAGCTCTTTACTGCACTTTTAATATATGTTGATGACATTCTAATTACTGGAAATGATCATGCTAGCATTGCTGACACTAAGAAATTCCTGCATAGTCAGTTTAATCTTAAAGACCTTGGTAATCTAAAGTACTTTCTTGGTATTGAAGTTTCTGCATCCAAGAAAGGTATTTTTATCTGTCAACGCAAATATGCATTGGAAATCATTGATGATGTGGGTTTGTTAGGAGCTGCTCCAATTAACACTCCTATGGAATGAGGTTTGAAGTTATCAGACCAGGGTGTTTTGTTGAAAGAACCGAGTAAGTATAGAAGATTGGTTGGTAGATTAATTTACCTGACAGTTTCGAGGCCAGATATAACATATGCAATACATGTTTTGAGTAGATTTATGCATGAGCCCAGAAAACTTCACATGGAAGCAGCACTTCGGGTTGTCTGATATTTGAAAGGTGCACCGGGTCAAGGCTTATTTTTCTCATCGAATAATGACTTCAGGTTAAGGGCTTATTGTGACTCGGATTGGGCAGGTTGCCCACTTACTAGGAGATCAACCACAGGTTATTGTGTCTTTCTTGGACCGTCATTGATATCCTGGAGGTCAAAACGACAGAAAACAGTTTCCCTTTCTTCCGCCGAGGCCGAATATCGCGCAATGACAGGAGCCTGCTGTGAGTTGACATGGCTACGTCAACTATTGAAAGACTTGGGTCTAATACATCATAAAGCAGCTCTATTGTTTTGCGACAACAAGGCTGCCTTGCACATAGCAGCCAACCCAGTTTTTCATGAGCGGACTAGACACATTGAGATGGATTGCCACTTCATTAGAGACAAGATTCAAGACGGTTCAGTGATCATAAGATATGTGAGTTCTGCACATCAGCTGGCAGATATCTTGACCAAGTCTTTGGGAAAGGAGAATTTCGTTCCTATGATCCGCAAGTTGGGAGTCCAAGATATTCACTCTCCAACTTGAGGGGGAGTGTTAGCAAGATAAACGTTAACATTATCTTTATATAGAAATAGATAATCAGTACATATTATCTTCCTATTATAGTTCCTATCTTATAGCTTAATTTCCTGTAATGTAGTTTCTTATTCCTAACTTATAGGAATATTTTTGCTGTACAAATACATTACCTAAGGTCTGTAATATTCATTAAATCAATATACATTTTTCTTTCATCTTTTCAGAACCCCCATTCCCCTCTCCGCCGTTCCACCATTGCCATCTCTCCTACAAAACGCAGCAGTTCCCCTCTCTGTTAGTCCCCCGTCTCCATTCTTCCCTTGCAAAAGAACCCCATTAAAGCCACAGCCCCTTTCTCCTCTTACCTATAGCCAACCATTTTCCCCCGGACCCGTCATCTCCAACCATCCCAGCCTCCCCCAGCAGCCCTGGTTGTTACTTAAACCAGCAACCCATGTACACTCACACCATCTTCCCCAAACCATGACCACCATCTCCTCCCGAACTAGTCTCCCTTGCAAAACCAGAGAACCCCATTAAAGCCACAACCCCTTTCTCCTCTTACCCATAGCCAACCATTTTCCCACGTTTCCCACTCACAGCCCCGTGTCTTGCCCTCATCAGAATCTCCCTTTCTCGGCCAAGACCTCCCTTCCCATCTCCACTCCCCTCATTTCCCTTTCCTTTTGAAGTAAACCAGAAGACCCTGACTGCCGCCCCTCTGCTAAAGAAGAACACTAGAGAAACCCCTGGCCAAATATATAGAACAACCTCGTCTTCTCCACAGAACAACCTCGTCTTCTCCTGACCAGAGAACGGGCTGCGCCAACCCTTCACTCTCCCTTCCTCTCCGCTGCTAACAACAGCTCATTACGGAGAAGATGGAGAAATAAGAGGGGAGGCCGAAGGACAGTACAGAAGGAGCAGAAAACCGAGACTCCAAGGGCACCGATCTTTTGCCATGCCAGCAGAAGACTTTCCTCCACCTGTGAACGAGACGATAACACTGTGAGCAGCAATAAGCAAGAGCAGCACATTAGCAGGGATCCTTCCTCCCAAAGCGGCAAACAACAGCAGTAACATGACAACATGGTGTTTTTTTTTTCCAGCCTCTATTAAAGCCACATCAGAAACTCTCCTGCATGACAACAATTCTGTTTCTGCTGTGAGCAGCAGGCCGGATCTTCCTTCGTGAGCAGCGCCCAGTCGTCTCAGCGCCATCGCCTTCGCTCATCTCAGCGCCAGGTGAGTTTCTATGCATTCTTTTCACTTTGCATATTAATGGTTACTGTGCATGCTTTTGTTACTGTTCAAGTGAATTATAATTCACTTGAATAGTAACTAATGAGGCATTGTTTGCCTAGCCGGGTCCCTGGTTTGGGCCAGCGACCCGGCCAAGCCTGCTGGGTTCAGCCCAACCACATGAGTCGAGCTGGACCCAGTCCAAAAAAACGAGTAATATTGTTGGTTTTCTCGTGTATTTAGTTTATGGTTTGTATTTTTTTATTGTGGAAATACAAATCTGGTATTAAAATACCCGGTTTTCAACGAAATGTTGCAAATATACACACACACGTCTGAAAAACAAAAATAACATATTTTGAACGTTTTTTATATATATATATAAAAAAAAATATTTGAAGTTTTGAAAATGTGTTTTCACATGGATTTCTTAAACACAACAAATACTATTTTCTTGCATTTCTGGATTTTACAACATGTTTGTAAAACTCCAAAGGGTATTGGCCAATATTCCAAAAATATAAAAAATCTTATTTTGGGGGAATTCATCTATTATTCTCCGCTAATGTTTGGATAAAGAAATCCCTAACGGACGGATATCCAAAATATTATTGGAAATAATTTGTTATTATTCACTGTTAATATTTGGATAAAGAAACCCTAAGTGGTAAATATCCAAAATAATTTTCTAGGAATAATAAGTCATTACACATCATTGAAAGAAGCCTCGATTATAATTGAGGACATTTTAATTTTTTTACTCCACGGTTTACGAGCCGTGAGAGTACGAAACACTAAGGCAAAAAAAGGCTTTTAAAGCGCCCTAGATTTCTAAATTTGTGTCCCTCCTCTTTGCGATTTACGAGTCGCAAACTCTTCAAATACCAAGGAAAAAATGAGCTTTTAAAACACATGGAATCTCCTTGGATTTCTATCTTAATAAATTTAGTTAGAATCAAACCTAGAAAAAACTGATGGGATTAGAAAACACCAATATCATAGCAATTATAAGACAAACCAAACACCAAGCAGCTTACCTTAGGCAGGGTGTACTAGGGGTGCTAATACCTTCCCTTTACGCAATCAGTTCTTTGCTTTAGAATCTCTGAAAAACCAGTTAGGTTTCCTAGTAACCATAATACTAGGTGGCGACTCCCTTTTACACAAAAAAATAAAAGACCCCGAAATCGATCGAGGATCGCCGTGAGGGTGCGACACTTACTATAACCAACATTCCAGCTTACAATATAAAGAGATTATCCAAGTGGTCTCTGATAACATCGTTGTCCCCATTTTACGACACTTTTCCTCAAGTGCAAAAGAAGGGAAGCGATTGCGAAGAGAGTCAACATCCTTCCAAGAGGATTCCGCAAGGGACAACCCGTCCCAATGAACTAAAAACCGGTGCTGGTTGTTAACAGATCGGGAATCAAGAATAACTTTAGGAAGAGGTTGAATTTCTCCTTGTGTCAGAATAGGCAAAGAGGGTTCAATTGGAACTGTATTTCCATGGAAAGGTTTAAGGCAGGAAACATGAAAAACTGGGTGTAGTTTAGAGGAGGAGGGAAGGTCTAATTATTAAGCCATAAAACCCACTTTGGCTAAAATAGGAAAAAGGACCATAGTAACGGGGTGAAAGTTTAGTGTACCATTTTGAAGAGAGGCTAAGTTGGCGGTGAGGCTAAAGTTTGAGGAGAACCCGATCACCCAGTTTATAATGAACAGGACGATGTTTAGCATCATACCTGGCCTTCATGGAATTTTAAGCCTGAAGTAATCGGTTTCGAAGGTCTTGAAGCACTAATTCCCTGGATTTTAATTCCTGATCCGCAACTTCAAGTTTAGCTAATCCATGACAATAAAACAACATAGTGGGAATGAGAATAATTTTACTACTCTTTACCTGCAAGTCATTTTAAGAACCCCCCCCCAGACCTGTCAGCATCGCCAGCCGATTGCTCACTCTTCTACCGTTGGATCAACACGAATTTTGGGTATGTTGTGTGTCCTTATAGTTCCCACATCCTGACCAGAGCGATTATTCATATTTGAATCCACTAGAGAAATCTTACCGTTTGAAGTTTTCTGGACAAACCACTCTTGGAATAGTCAGAGCCGCCGGCCTATTTCTCCCTTTTCTACCGTTTGGATCAATCTGAATTTTGGATATGTGATGCGTATGGTTGTATTACAAATTCTAAATGGTGGAGATGAGATGAAACCTTTCCAGCAAAGTGTTATGCATGTTCTACATTGTTTCATCAATCTCAGGTCAATTTTTGTCTAAATCCGATCTAGGGAGATTCAACCGTTAACTTGAGCTGATATTTGGATATGTTCTGCATAAGATGCGTGTTTACCATTGTGCCGTTGGGATTTGTTATTTTTGGAATTGTTAGTGAGTAATTGTTATTTGAAGCTCTGCCTAGAATCTGTCATGGCTTCCAATCCGAATCCCCAAACACCCAAAGCTAACACCACCCACTCAATCACTAAACATCCCACAAACCAACACCAAAACACCCAAAACACAGTCTCCCCAACGCAGGTTTGGTTTCCAAAATCCCACGAATCAACAAACAATCAAAAATCTCTTTCCAACAGCCACCTTGACCCAAAACAACAACCACCCCATAAACACAATCGCAATATTCCTAGCCCAAAAACCCAGAATAACCACTCCTTTAACATCTCAGTGCCACAAATTTACTTTGAAGGGTTCCCAATATGGGCTGATTACCATCGGAGAAAGGCTCCTTTTAACAAGCTTGGCTCTGTACTCAAACTCTATGTATCCAGGCGTGTCAACAAAACAGGGAGTCTTTTTGGTTTTGTAACAATAGCATCAAACTTTTCTGATAAAGTTTTGCTAGAGAGTGTGAATGACATTTGGTTTGAATGTCACAGACTAAAGGCCAATTTCGCCAGACACTCCAAAAAGATTTCAAGAGAGAACAAAGCTCCCGACATATCAAAACCCAAAACAATTATAAGAGTACCTATTAGTGAAAGAGATGTAAAAAGTTACAAAGAGGTACTCAGTGAAGGAAAAGCGGAACAAATACATCCGCCTGTGGCTTCTGGACCAAAGGATTACTTTGAAAAACTCTCCCTTGATATTGAAGAAGAGGATTATGCTTGGCTAAAGAGATGTCTTCTGGGAAAAATAAAAAAAGGAAGCAATTACTCTTCTATACGCTTTGGACTGATCCAACATAATATAGATTTTGCTGGAATGCGCTTTCTTAGGGCATCTCAGGTCCTTATAATTTTTGAAACTAGAGACATGTTAATGGTACCATGGAGGACTAATAATGAATGTTGGGATGTATTTTTTGAGGAAGTTCGCCCTTGGGTTGAGACTGACACAACTTTGAATCGGATGGCCTGGATAACAATAACAAATCTACCCATTATATGGTGGAATTGCATATGCCTCTCAAAGATTTTAGAAAGATCTAGTCAGATGATAGGTTATGATAAAACTACTCTCAAGCATTTTGAACTATCTCAGTTACGGATCCTCATAGGTACACAACTGGATAAGGTGATTGTTTTTTGCAACTCAATAATCAAACATATCAGGTTAAGATAGAGGAGATGGACCAGTTACATTACCCAATTGCTGGCTCTATTTCATACACCATGGATGACTTTCAGACATCCCTAGAGCAAGGGGATGAGGATGATGAGGAAGACTCGGTTGATGTGGCTGATGGCGTAGACACAAATGAGGATAGAGCAGGGGTGCCTCCAGCAATCACCAGGACTCTTGGGGGCGGCGGCAACGGGTTGGAAAAATCAGATCTGGCATCGGATGGATACAAGCTATCACCTTCTGACGATAGCTCTCTTATCATATTTAATGCCCTTCATCTTGATGTGGGGCAAGATCAACATGCCGCCTCATCTTTAGAGAGATTTCCAGAAATTATGGCATACAATCTTTTTTTTTCGGACATCAGCTATATAAAATGCAGTCCCATTCCCAATGCTCTTACTCTATATATGGGACGGGGCACTCCTATTTTGAGAGAAGATGTTAGAAGCCCTGCAACTGCCTTGGGCCTTGACTCCTTTGTATTAACCCAGATTGAAAGCCTAGTTTATGGTCAAAATTTTCATTCTCATATGGACAGTGGATCTCAAAGCCCATCTGATGTTCTCTCTATTTCATCTGGATCGAACAACGATTTAGCCCTTCAATCAACATATAATCCTCAAGTCGTAGCAATTCTGGAACCGCAACACATGAATTACCCGATTATTTTACACATTGAAGAAACACAAAACAGAGTGCAACTGCTTTATCTGCAGAAACAAGAAGGAAGTTGCGACGTACAAAGATGATTACAGCTGATGGAAGCTTGAATGAAACAGTTAATAAGAGTGATTTGGATACTGAAGACTCAACAATTCAGAGGTGTAACAGGAGGAACTTGCTAGCTCATGGCGAAAACAATCTTATGAGTAATAATAGTTTTTATAGTTTTTAATCCCCTCAAATAAAACTTATTGTTTTTCTTCGATAATAATAATATTTTTTTTCAAATTCATTAATTTAATAATAATAGTAGTAGTAGTAATAATAATAATAATAATTTTACCCTTCAAATAAAATCTACGTTTGTTTTTCAAGATTAATGATATATTTTAAAATTTCTTATTTATGATATTAATAATATTAATTATAATAAAAACAAGAAAATTTATAACACAAATAGTAATATTTTTAAATTATAATACAAATAATAATTTTAACAACATTAAAATTAAAAATATTTTTTATATTAATAATTACAGTATACTTATCCAAGTTTAAGTGAGTCTGGCTTTAACACCAGGCTCAAGAGCTTTGACCCCTCTTAAATTGGGAACTCAAAAGCCTTGGGTCTAGCAATATTAGCAATATTAATTATAATATAAATAATAATATTTTTAATATTAATAATAAAAATAAACTTACTGAAATTTAAGTGGATCCGGCTGTAACACCAGGCCCAAGAGCTTTGGGTTCCTCTTAAATGGTTGATCCAAAAGCCTTGGATCTGACTACATTCCAAACCCATTAGAGTTGAGTGAAGACGCAAGACCCAAGAGCGTTGGGTCCTAACACGAACCCATTAACCTAGGGTTTGACTCTTAACCCAATTGTTTTGGGTCAGGAAGGGTTGCAAGACCTAGGGGATTTTGGTCTGCCCCCTACCACTCCCAAGCAACTTGGGTCTGACACGCCCTTCTAGACCCAAGTTAATAATAATATTAAACTTGTCTGACCTAAATTTTTATAGTTTTTAATCCCTTCAAATAAAACTTATTTTTTTTCTTCGATAATAATAATATTTTTCTCCAAATTTATTAATTTAATAATAATATTAATAATAATAATTTTACCCTTTAATCAAATTTATGGTTGTTTTTCAAAATGAATGATATATTTTCAAAATTTCTTAATTATGATATTAATAATAATAAAAAAAATAAAATTTATAATGAAAATAATATTAATGATCATAAAAATAAAAATATTTATAAACCAAAATAATAATATTTTTAATATTAATGATCATAAAAATAAAAATATTTATAAACCAAAATAATAATATTTTTAATATTAAAACTCTTATACCTACATATTTGAGCATCGCTATACCTAAGGAACTTATGCTCGTATTGGTAAATCTCACTTCGTACCTTTTAATTTATGTTCACAGATGGTTTGGTTTTGTTTCTAAAACGAGTTTCGTTGTTCTAGCACCCAGATCAGGATTGACATGGAAGTACTCGATTGATGTGGGTGCTGGTGTCATAGATGCTGATTACAGAGACCCTGTTGAGATTATCACTTTAATGTTGATTTCGAGGTAAAGGTTGGTTATAGAATTGCGCAGTTGATTCTTGAGAAAATTGTAACTTCTGATGCCATGGAATTTGAGGATTTTGATGCAACTACGCCCCGTTCTTGCTGGGTAGTGTCTCATCACCTACTGCTAAATGTTGTAAATCTCTAAAATGGCTAAGTCAGCATGCTATCAACAGGGAAGACAAAAGGGAACTCTGTAAATGTTTAAAGATAGAAGATTTGAAGCACGAGGGCGTTATCGTCGATAGAGCCAAAGCACTCCCTCGCCTGTGCAAAGTCCAGCTCCCTGTGCCGCTCATACCTGATAATATAGACTGTGACAAGTAAACATTGATATTATTTCTCTTTATTTATTCATTCATTTATTTTGCTTCTTTAAATATTATTCCAGGAATTTATTTTTAAATGTTTAATTTAATTCTCATGATCTCTGCCTAGCTGCTGATTTTGATCTATTTTCTTTGTGATGGGCAGGATAAAATTAAGCTGCTGATGAGGAGTAAATTGAGATGTCTGCTTAATACTAAAGGAATAAACTGCATGGAGGCATGGTGCCTAGAAATCTTAGAGCCTTTCATAGCTCATTACAGAAGTCCAAGCAATTTTATGAACAACACAATATATAATAAAATAATAAAGAAAATTATTGAAATAATACAGTCTTTTTTTATATAAAATTTCTATGGTTTTGAAATTAATGGTGATATTGTTTGGATAATATTATGATCCTTGTTGCCTGCTGTCTTTCTTTATTTTTATATAAAATTTTAAGGAAGGTTAGAATTGAAAACCTTAGATAACATTAAGGGTAAAATTAACAAATATGATTGGTGAATGATAACATTGATGGTCACTATATAAAGTATTCTTACAGTAACCTGATAAATCTATAACTTATACTAATAATTTGTCACACTGTGATATTGTTCAGGAACTCTCTGAAATTAAAAGGTAAAAGTAATATTGAGAAAAATTAGAAGTCGTCACCTAATAATTAAAAAAATTAAAAAACATAAAATATGTATTGATTTTAAAGATTCAGTTAAGGAGTTAGTTATATTTAAATAAATAATAACATTGCTTTTGTAGCATCATTTCTTACGAAAAATTATATTTACTATGTTTTTGATCTCCTGAATCTCAATCTGTCTATGTTATTATCATTAATTATCATAATTGTTTTTAATTTAATTCTAAATACACAATTTGAGTGTTTATATTCTCTCAATATACAAAAAGTTACGTGTTTGAACACTCATTAATTTGTCAATAGTCATAAATGGATTGAGGAGCCCAAAAGAATGCATGGATAGGCACAGATGTCAAGGTAGTCCTGGCAAGAATAGCACGACTTGCAAGGATGAATGCGCTCCGCAGTATATACGAATAGATCAATAATGAATTAATAATATAGTTTAATTGATTAGATTTTAAATTTATTTTTAAAAAATTAATAATTTAAATGTTATAAATTTTAGAATTGTTAGAAATTTACATGGTCGTTAATTTCAAGTTCTCAAAAAATTAATTAAGATACATGTAAACTGAGAGAACACAAATAATTAAAAAAAAATAACAAGAAGGAATTAATGTTGAAGCTCATTCGATTAGCATGTTAACCATCACATATACAGTTAATCACCCGCACGTCAGTATCGCTTAAGAAATACTTCATGCACGTTGATAGGAGGAGCTAATTAAAAAACAAAATGGATTAACTATAAATTAAAATATTCCCTTCAATGCCTATATGGCAACTTCAGAATTTAAAGGTCTATTAATTTAGTGTGGGATAAACATGATTGATGATATCAAAAGATTGAAAAAAAAAAAACCCTGAAAAATTCAATTTAATTTGTTTTTAATTTTAATTTTGAATGAGATACAGATTTTCCCCTTCTTTCTGTTTATTTTTTAGCCGCTAACCTTATATTTTCAAAATACTTTCCGAGAGTTAAGATTAAATTACAGTTTTATTTTTATCATTATATTTTTTTAAGAAAAATTCAAGAGCTTTTGCACGGGTTTTCAATGATTTTTGTTAATGGATTTGGATGTATAGTATACGGAAGAGATTAGAATTGAAAACCTTGCATAACATTAAGGGTAAGATTGATATGAATGGTAACATTGATAGCTAGTTTTTTTATAGTTAACCCCCAAAAAAAAAATCTATAACATAAGCTAAGAATTTAAGTGTTATTTTCTATTTTTTTTCAAATACATTAAGATTTTGAATCTGCCATAGGATTTTGAATAGTAATAAAATTTATTTCAAATTTAATAATATGAATGAATTTAATAATATTGATGATATTAATAATAATATTAAACTTATCTAAACTAAGTTTTTATAGTTTTTAATCCCTTCAAATAAAACTTATTGTTTTTCTTCAATAATAATAATATTTTTCTTCAAATTATTAATGATAATAATAATAATAATTTTACCCTTCAAATCAAATCTATGGTTGTTCAAAATTAATGATATATTTTTAAAATTTCTTAATTATGATATTAATAATATTAATTATAATAAAAATAAAAATATTTATAATAGAAATAATATCAATCATCATAAAAATAAAAGTATTTCTAATACAAATAATAATATTTTTAATATTAATAATAACAATAAACTTACCCAAGTTTAAGTGGATCCGGGTGCAACACCAAATCCAAGAGTTTTGGACCTCAAATGTCGGATCTAAAAGCCTTGGATCTGGCTACAATCCAAACCCATTAGGGTTGGGTGAAGACGCAAGATTCAATAGCATTGCGTCCTAACGCGAACCCATAAGCCTAGGGTTTAACTCCTGACCCAATTGTCTTTGGTCAGGTAGACCTGCAAGACCCAAGGGATTCGGCTCTGCCCCATGCCACTCCTGAGCAACTTGGGTTTGACATGTTGATCTCGAGGTAAAGGTTCGCGATAGAATTGCGGTGTTGATTCTTGAGAAAATTGTAACTCCTGATATCATGGAAGTCGATGATTTGGATGCAACTGTGAGAGGTGTTGGAGGGTTTGGATCTATTGGTGTTTGAGCTTCCTGTGATTTGTAATGTTTCCATAAATGTTTCTCTTTCTTGGTGTTTAAATTTAGCGAACATATGGCAGACTATAAGCAGTAAAAGTTTAAGGTTTGGTGAAGGACTTCCTTTTGTTAATGAAGACACAGGTGTTTTATGGTTTCATTTCCTTTTTTATCTTTTTATATTTAGCCTTTTGTTAACAAGGCTATATCTATTTTATTGCTGTTTGCATGGATAGGAACCATAAAAAAAAAGCATGATGTATAAATATTCACAATTTCACCAATGAAATCTACCAAAATTGGGGATTTCTGATACTCATAAGAATCAAATTTCTATCAAATGAGCCAGTTGATCCAGATATAAAATATGTAAAGAAATCACAATGCCAAATACAACAACATCTTTGCTCGTCCCATTGGATTGGGAACTGAGAGCGCCATTTAAAAGTGTAAATGAAGCTCACTCATAAACTTAACTTTTCCTTTCTTCTCTCTTTGGCTAAATTGTTTTTTTTAAAAAAAAAACAAAATTAATAATAATACTCAACCAGCAAATATCTCGAACTGATTTTCCAATTATTTTTTTAATTTACTCCTAAACAATAGAATCAACAGAGAAACTTTTACAATAAAATCAACAGAGAAACTTATAAAATAGAGTGAAAAACCCTAACCCATCTTCATCGTTTCTTTACAACTTCTAATTCTAAGTTTGCAAGTAATAAAAGAAAAGGCAAATCAAAGAAAGTCTCGTAAACCCATACAACAAACCTAAATTAAAAATCTTAATTAAATATACTTTGTTGATGTCACTGCTGTTGCTGATGTTGATGGTGACGGTGTTCGTGCCCGTGCCCGTGCTCGTGCTCGTGCCCGTGCCGGTACTCGTGCTTGTGCTCGTGCTGCTATTATTGTTGCTGGTGGTGGTGCTGGTGGTGGTACTGGTGGTCGTAGTGCTAGTGGTGGTGTTCGTTGCTGTTGGTGAAGGTTGTGGTGACGCTGCTGGTGACTGGGTCTGTTTCAATAAATTAAATGGGTTTTTAAAGGTGCAATATGCAATATTTTGGATTTATTTATCTATAAATAATGATTCTATGTATTTCAAATATTGTTGATAAAGATATATTAAACAATTAAATATTTCTTTCTACTATTTTTTTATTATTATTAATAGAGACATAGAGAGCCTGAGTTTTTCTTTTTTTGTCATTGATTTTTTGTTCAAGGTCTTTTTTTTAGTACAATTTGGCCTTTTTCTTTCTTGAAAAGGAACTGTCCACTATATTAACAAACAAAATGCGTAGTGATGTTTTAAAACCCACCTTCCCAACCAAACACAGAAATTTAAATGCCAAATCAAAGGAAAGCTCAGGAATAGAACACTTGGCTGTTGAAAACTCGAAATACCAATGAAATGCACATAAATTTTGCTCTTACCTGGTTACTTGTAGAGAGTCCAACATCATAAACCATGGTGAGATCAGTCTTGAAAAGTCCAGGTGATCGCTCGGAACCAGGTCCAGGTTTCAAGTCTTCGTCATAAAGAGCAAAGAGGTATGTATCCACTGATTTTCCTGGCATGAGTGGAGTGCCCACCATCGATCGAAGGTGTGCAATCAAATTGCCATTGTAAGCCTTGGCATTCTCAATGCTTGGCCCTACGTCGTTGTCATCTCCTTTAAATGGCCATCCAGTCTCAGCCACCACAATCTCAACATTCTTAAATCCCATAGAATTCAGTGCAGAATAAACTGCATCCACCTGCAATTGATTAAACCACTTGTCAGTAGCATTTTATATTAGATCATCTATTGATACAGAATTTTCGCACTTGCAATTTGATTTACTTTCACCTGAGCATCGAACATGTTCATGTACTTGATCTTAGTGTTTCCATCCATTCGTCCTGCATTCGGCTGGAAAAGGCAAAAAGCGAGAGTCTCAGGCCTTGTATCGCTTCTATAAGCAAAGTATGGGTAGGGATTGAATGCGAAAGGCGAACCATTCGCACTATTAAACTCCAACAAGCCCTTCATCAGATCCCCATAACTTGGATCAAAGCTTCCAGAAGAAGGTGGCTCAGACTGCTTAAGTACTCCCATCGAATGAACTGTGGAGACCTTAATTTTACCCCCGAGCGATGCATCATTTAGAGCATTCTGTACATTTTGCATTGCTGGTAAGAGCTTGTTCATGAGATTCTGGTCATTGGAAGTCATGACCTCGTTGCCGACAGTGATGAGGATGATATTGCTAGCTGGATAGAAGGGAAGCACGTTTGTGTTGATCCAGCTCTTGGCAAAATGGGGATCAGAGGCTAGTCCTGGAATGTCACCATTTGCAGTGCCGATAACAATTCCAATTCCGGTGTTGGCTAAGGCTTTGATTATGGCGGGGTCCGATCCATATAATCGGACCTTTTGGATTGAAATGGATTGAAGAAGTTTTGCATTGGATGATGGTGTTGGAAGGTTGTCCGCAAGTTGGCCATAGTTTATACCGAGGAATGACTGCGAGTCTGCACAAAAAGCAGCAAAATTTAAAGCAGATGATCAAACATCAATTTTTAAACGACAAAACAGAACACCAACATATTTTTTGTTTTCATAGACTGAAATGAAGACAGCTCAGTTAAGGTAAATTCTTTAGAAATGGAAGGAGGTAATTAAAATAGAAAGAGACGCAAACTTACTTGCAATTTTTACAGTCAGTAAGAAGGAAAGGAGTAGGAAAGCAGCAGTATAAGGAAGCACCACCATGGCTTAGGAGGAGCGGTTTCTGTTCTGTTTTTTTTTTAACTGGAGTGGGCATTAAATATAGAATATGCTACAAGTCGAGTACAGAAGCGTAAAGATGACTTCGGGTGGTGAATTAAATTGTCACAATTATTTGATTCATATGATAATAATTTGGAAACGTGTGCTCCAACACAATTATTTGATAATAATTTTGTGTTGTAGCGTACTTAATTAGCACACGATATCGCATGTCTTCAAAGAATTAATTATAAGCTGACGCAATGGTTGTGACAATGCTTTGTGTTAGTTGTTAACAAGCTAGCTTTGAAGTGTTTGTCATCGCACTATAACATTCTAATCGATTTGAGTTCTCTGCCTTTCACTATTGTTTTCCACATAACCAAAAGGCAGGTCAATAGTCCTAAGAAAAAGAAAAAAAAACAACGGCAAATACACTTTAAAAAGGTACTTATCTATTAGATTCGAATATATACGATTAACCAAGGCAATAAAAAAAATTTAATGAACATAATAATTAATCAGTTCGGTTTTTATAAAAGACTAAATTATTGTTGGGTTTATTTAAATTAAAAAGAAAGTATGAAGACAAGATGTTTAAATTGTGTTTGAATATAGTTTTTACATATGTTTAGATAAAATAAATAATATGATGTGAAGGCATAAATAATAAAAGGATTATTTGATGGAGGAATTATGAACATAAATCAAGAAAAGAAGTAACTTGATTTAAATATGTGGTTGTATGTGAAATGATGATGTTATGTTTGTAAATGAATTTTTATCGGAACGAATGAAAAAAAAATTATGTGCTTTGCATTTCGGCACGTAAGAAAAATATTAATGGACTAATGATATAATGACATTTGATTGATTCAGGAGTGATGTCTGGAGCTGGTTATCAGACAGGAGGAGTTGGTTATCATACGAGAGGAGTTGGGTCATCACGAATAGAAGGTAGGTGATTCGTCATCTTATTTTGTAATTATTAGTTTTCCTTAAATATCCGAGTTGTGTTGATGATTAGCTCTGGCTAATGGCATTCGAGACGGATGACCAAGTTGTTTTGATGATTAGCTCCAGCTAATGGCATCCGAGATGGATGAACAGGTTGTTTTGATGATTAGCTTCGGTTAATGGCATCCGAGATGGATGATCGGGTTGTGATTGTTGATTAGCAAGAATGATGACCGGGTTGTGATTGTTGATTAGTTTCGGCTAACGGCATCCGAGATGGATGACCGGGTTATGGTTGATGATTAGTTTTAGTAAATGACATCCTAGATAGATAGCCAAGTTGATTATGATGATTGGCTTCGGCTAATGGTATCCGTAAGAGATGATGAGTTGACTTGTGTGGTTGGTTTTGGTTAATGGCATTCGAGACGGGTGACCGAGTTTAAATATTGCAATTAGTTACGATTAAAAGCATCTAGGATGAATGACTGAGTTAAAGTGAAGTAATTAACCCCAACCGAAGATAAAATTGCTGCCTACCACTCCTATGGAGGTGTTGGGGCGTGTGCATGAGGATAATACAAGTACTGAAGTAAGGAGGGTTGCACAGTGTATTTGAGAAGTGAATGAAAGAATGTACTCACCTTCAGTTGATAACAAAAAATAACAATAACATCCTTCTAGTTATTATTATTATGTTTAGATTATTTATAGTTCTTGTATCCATGCTATTTTTGTAACAGGGGCATCATACAATCAAGGTACATAGGAAAACGGTTCCACAAGTTCTCATATTTTGAAAAGTGTTATGTACCAGTTTGTCTTAAGTGTTATATTGAATATTTGTCTTTCGATACTTTTGTAAGGACTTGTAATGAAAACTGAATTGGAACATGGATGTGGATGTGCAAACATATAGATATGATGTTCTGAATATATTTATGTGGTATTCTTGTTTATGAGGATGTTGTGTTGAGAAATTACATGAGGATCATATGAAAGGAGGTATTATTTGTGTAAAATTATTGTTCGGCACTCGTATATAAACTCGTGTTGATAACAAGACTAGAATAGAAATGTAAATTCATGAGTATGTCAATATCATATAATGTAAACACCTTGAGAAAAATCAAGAGAATATCATTTTTAAAGTGTATTTGCCTTTTGGTTACGTGGAAAACAAGAGAGAATTAGGCAAATCGATTGGAAAGTTACGGTGCGATGAGAAACACTTCAAAGCTAGCTTGTTAACAACTAACACAAGCATTGCATCAGCTTATAAATTCTTTGAAGACAAGTTAATTATCCTTCCAAGTTTCAAAGCCTCTCTGTAGAAATAAACATGAGATAACGTGCGCTAATTAAGTACGCTACAACACAAAATTATTATAAAGTAATTGTGTTGTAGCATACGTTTCCAAATCACTAATAATGAATAAATTGAAGAATTATATTGTCCAGTGTACATTATGTTTTCCACGAAATAAATAAAATAAAATAAAAAATTGAGAATTATTCTTTATTAAATTGAATTAATATAATTAAGTAGTTAATTTCTTCACTTGCGAATATCTAATATTCATTTTTTTTTCTTAACGTGAAAGGTAAGTAGTATGGGTTGGTTTAGTTTGATTTGGATTAAAAAAATTAACTAAATTAATTTTTAATTTTTTTAAATTAAACTATATAAAAAATTGATTTATTCAATCTTATTTATGCTAAAATCAAATAAATTTAAATAGGTTAATAATAAAAAAAACTTAGACTATTTTTATCAAGGGTTTGATTTTCTTGAGATAAAAAATGATTTGTTTAGTTTCGTTATATATAGTTTTGGTTTTTTGGGTTTGATTTCTTGGTTTAATTTTGTTGGTTTCTAAAATGTAAAACCAAAATCAAACGGATCAAATTTTTTTTAAAAATCTTTTAATTGGTTTTTTTTCACAGTTTTAAAACCTGACTCGGTAATCGACCCGGTCTAATGATCGGGTCACGGGCCATATGTTTACCCATAGTTTTTTCCATAGTTTTATAGTTCCTATCCATGCCTTCCCTGTTGGCACTGTTTCTTTCGATTCATCTCCGTCGTAACAGTAGTTTATAAAGTTTTATTAACTTGATCTATTATGCTTTAAGACTCCATAGCCAAACAAACAAAGCAACATGGCTAATCCGATCCAACTAGGCGGGGCTTGCTTTGAACAGAACACAATAGCATCTCTGATGCCATGAATCTCTTCTATCAAACTTCTGATAAAAATCCTTTGAACTGTGATTTCTCACAATCAGCCATTTTCTTTTCCAACAACCCCAGCAAGTTTTCTCAAAACACTTCCTTCTTGGTTTTACTAATCCCTCTTCATGTTACTGCATTTGCGCATAAATTGGGTTTGGCATGGCAGTCTGCCAAGGGTGGCCCAAACACTTTCAAAAAGTGATAATAATGTTGGATCCTGCTGTCTAGCGGGATCGGTTTGGCTAAGACAGATCCAAAACACTTCAAAAGGAGGTTAGGTCTGATTGCCCAGCTAGACCCACCGATCTTGGGTTTATCTAGACAGTGAGACCTAATATCCTTGAGTCTGGCTGCGCAACCATACCCAAAGATATTATTATTTGTATTTTAAATATTTTAAATTTTATTATTATTAGTGTTATTAATATTAAAAATATTATTATTTGTCTTATAAATATTGTTATTTTTTATTATAATTAATATTGTTAATATTAAAAATCTTATTATTTTTATTATAATTAATATTATTAATATCATAATTAAGAAATTTAAAAAATATATCATTAATTTTTAAAAACAACCATAGATTTGATTTGAAGGGTAAAATTATTATTATTATTATTCTCATTATTATTATTATCATTAATAAATTTGAAGAAAAATGTTATTACTATTGAAGAAAAACAATAAGTGTTATTTGAAGGGATTAAAAACTATAAAAACTTAGGCAAGATAGGTTTAATAATATTATTAAATTTATTAATATTCTTAAATTTGAAATAAATTTTATTACTATCGAAAAAAACATTGATTTGATTTCAAAGGTAAAATCAATTATGATTGTTATTGTTAACTTCGGTCTGGAAGGGCATGCCAGATCCAAGTTGTGTGGGAGTGACATGGATTTGGCATGCCTTTCCAGAAGCAGACCCAAGTCCCTTGGATCTTCCAGCTCTACTTGGCCCGGGACACTTGGATTAGGATTCCTCACCCAACTCTGATGGGTTCAGGTTGCAGCTAGACCCAAGGCTATTGGGTTTGACATTTAAAAGGGTCCCAAAGCTCTTGAGCCTAGTGTTGCAATCAAACCCATTTAAACTTGGGTAAATTTAATATTATTAATATTATTTAAAATATTATTATCTATATTATAAATATTATTATTTTATGATGATTAATATTCTTAATATTAAAAATATTAATATTTGTATTAAAATATTATTATTTTTATTATAATTAATATTATTAATATCATAATTAAGAAATTTTAAAAATATATCATTAATTTTGAAACAAAACCATAATAATATTAATTATTTTTTTTTTTTATTATTATCATTAATAAATTTGAAGAAAAATATTATTATTATCAAAGTAAAATAATAAGTTTTATTTGAAGGGATTAAAACTATAAAAACTTAGGTCAGATAAGTTTAATATTATTATTAATATTATCATAACTCAATTCTGGTTTATTCTCCAAAATTCACTTTTTTAAAACAATAAAATAAAGGCTGACAACGTGGAGAAATTAAGCAGGCCGAGAATACAACTGCAATTTTGAAGGAAATTCAAGGCCTAATTGTACCCTATTATGACCAAAAACGGAGAAAAAAAAAAGCAAATTCAAGGACAAATTAAAAGATTATTGGATGAATTTGCATAAGAATTAAGTCCAAACATATAATTAATTTATTAATATGAATGAATTTAAAAATATTTATGATAATATAATAATATTAAACTTATATGACCTAAGTTTTTATAGTTTTTAATCCCCTCAAATAAAACTTATTGTTTTTCTTCAATAATAACAATATATTTCTTCAAATTTATTAATTTAATAATAATAATAATTTTACCCTTTAAATCAAATTTATAGTTTTTTTTAAAAATGAATGATATATTTTGAAAATTTCTTAATTATGATATTAATAATATTAATTATAATAAAACAATAACATTTATAATGAAAATAATATTAATTATAATAAAAAAAATATATTTATAATACAAATAATAATATTTTTAATATTAATTATCATAAAAATAAAAATATTTATAAACCAAAATAATAATATTTTTAATATTAAAATTAAAAATACTTGTCGCACCCGACATCGCGGCGGCCCACAAATAATTCTAGATTATGAAAAAAAACAAATTTCTGGCATCTTGTTCTTTTAAGGGAAAATGTCTTGTTTAAGGAGTCGCCACCTAGTATTATGGTCACTAGGAACCCTAACTGGTCAACTGAGATTCTATGGTACGGGACTGATTATGTAAAAGGGAAGATATTATCACCCCTTAAACGTTCTGCCTGAGGCAGACTGCATTGCTGGTTTTGTCTTAAATTGCTAAATATTTATTGTCTTATGCTATGATGATTTGTTTATAATATTCCTGACTCTGGCGCCAGTGAATATTCGACAACGGATACTTCCAACTCTGGCGTTGGTAAGTATTACGTAACCCAAAATAAAAATGAATAATGTTGCCAATAAAAATAAATTTAAATATATTCATGCATATTTTTTATTTTTTCATTTTCTATTTTCTATTTTTCTATTTTTTTTGGGCTGGACCCAGCCAGCCCGGCCCGGCCCGGTCCCTGGCCCAAGCTAGCGACCCGGCTGAGCAAGATGCACACAGTGTGAAGGTAATTAAATTACCTTCACATTGTGTTCAATGTTTTATTGAACACGGAGAATAAAAGTGGGATGGGCGTACCTGCTTCTGGAGACGACGAAGATGGTTGCAGCGCGGTGGTTCCTCCCATTGGCGTCTGACCTTGCCTTCTGCTTTCCTTTGCTGTCGTTCCTACCGCCTTTTCTGCTTTTTCTTTGTGTTCCTCTGTTTTCTCAGTTCTTGAGATGGAGGAATTAAGAAGATTGTTGCACTCGACATCGCGGCGGCCCAAAAAAATAATTCTATTATGAAGAAGAACGTATTTCTGGCATCTTGTTCTTTTAGGGGAAAAAATGTCTTGTTTGGGGAGTCGCCACCTAGTATTATGGTCACTAGGAACCCTAACTGGTCAACAGAGATTCTATGGTTCGAGACTGGTTACGTAAAAGGGAAGATATTATCACCCCTTAAACGTTCTGCCTAAGGCAGACTGCATTGCTGTTTTTTTTGTCTTAAAATGCTAATTTTTTTATTGGTTTACGTTCTGATGATTTATTCACAATATTCCTGACTCTGGCGTCAGTGAATATTTGACTACGGATAATTTCAACTCTGGCGTTGGTAACTATTACGTAGCCATAAAAATAAATTTAGATTAATATATTTAAAATTTACTCTAACGCTAGTGAATAAATAAATAAATTAAATTCATTTTATTACGCATCCACATATTTTTCTATTTCTTATGTAAATAAAAACATAAATAATAAATAAAATTAAATCAGTGTTTTTTATTCCTGACTCTGACGTCAGTGAATAAATAAATAAAATTTATTTTTCATACATGCACATATATTTTTTTTTTAAATAAAATAAAATATAATGAATAAAAATAATACAAACTTAAACTAGTATTTTACTCCCGACTCTGGCGTTGGTGAATAAACCGGTAAATTTATATTATTTTTATTCATGCTTAAACATATTTTTTTTATTTCTTTTTATTTCTTTTTTTATTTTTTTTTAATTAATTTTTTTTTAGGCTGGGCCCAGCTCAGCCCATATGGGCTGGACTAAGCCCAGCCGGCCCAGCCCAATCACTGGCCCAAGCGAGTGACCCGGCTGGGCCACAGCACGCATGAACTAACTTCATGCGTGCATGGCGTTGTGCCAAGGTAATTAATTACCTTGGCACAGTGCCTAATGCACTGAACTTCCAAAAAGAAGGAAAAAAAACGATGAAAACAGAGGAAGCCTACCTTGTTGCAGGTTGCTTCGCCGGAATGCTAGCGTGTCGGGCGACAATCAGTGGTGGCGTTCGTCAATAATAAGCTAGAACTCCTCCTTCAACCTCCTCCTTCCTGCCCTCTTTTTCCTCTACCTTCGTCTGAAAAATTATCCCCGTGCTATGTTTTTCAAGTTCTCCTAACTCTCTCTCAGTTGGTTTCCGTTTTCGTAGTTTTAGGCCGGTGTTGGTGAGGGGAAGCTCGTTTTCGGTATGGGGTTCTAAAAATACTCAAAAATGTAGCTGGTGTCTTTGTGTTTCGAGTTTCTTTCTTCTCTCCCTCCTCTGTTTTTTTTTTCAACCCCTTGCTCTTCGGTGCTGCTCGGTTTATATAGGGCTCGGCAGGTTGATAACGGGCGGCAGGCTGAGGGTCGACCACCATTAAGGCGCCCATTACTGAAGCCAACGGACGACGATTACTGCTGCAACGTTCGGCGTCCTTTACTGTAGAAAACGGTCACTGGGTTAAAGGCGAAGAAGATGAACAGCGTCTTCAAAACGACGTCGTTCGGCCATTTGTCCCTTTGATCCATGCAGTTTTGAAAGTCTTGTAATTAAACCCCTGGTTTAAATTGTAATTGGCCCCCTGCATTTGCGCGCCTTTTTTAATGTAGTCCTTGGATTTTAATTTTGCAATTTGGACCCCCAATTAAACCCCAAACGTTGCTATTTTTTCAATTAAGTCCCTGATTTTATTAATTTAATTAAATCAAAAGTCCAATTAAGTCTAAAACTTATCAATTCTCTAATTAAACCCCTGATTGGATTAATTAGATTATTTCCAAGCTTAATTAAGTCTCAAAACTTATCAATTCTCCAATTAAACCCTTGATTGGATGAATTAAATTAATTTCAAGCTTAATTAAGTCTCAAAACTTATTAAATTAATTTCAAGCTTAATTAAGTCTCAAAACTTATCAATTCTCCAATTAAACCCTTGATTGGATGAATTAAATTAATTTCAAGCTTAATTAAGTCTCAAAACTTATCAATTCTCCAATTAAACTCTTAATTGGATGAATTAAATCAATTCCAAGCTTAATTAGATTAATTCCAAAGTTTAATTAAACCCCAAAACTTCCAATCATGTTGCCCTTAACCCAAATTTTAATTCATTCTTCAATTATTTCATTTTACTTGTTTTTTCATCATTATTATTTTGTTTCATCATTTTTTTTATCCTTTTCGGTAAATAAAATAATAATAAAATAAAATGGTCAAAAATTGGGTTATGACAGTTGCCCCCTCTTTATAATATTTACTATGCAAAGATATTGGAAAATTTCATTTTCCTTTAGCTTTGTGTAGTAAATTTATAAAGAAAAGTAGATACAGAAAGAACTTTTTTGTTTTTTTGTTTTTTTTTTTTCAAGTCTTGAAAATTTTGAAAGCAATAGATTAACACACGACCTTTACAGAGAGATGTAGAAATCAAGAAACAAATCATTTGGAAGACGACCCATTTGTTTTTATATATTTTTTTGTTTTTTTGTTTTTTATCTTTTTTTTTTTAGTGGTCTCATTGTGATGGGTGACCTACCCAAGTATAAAAAAAAGGAAAATGAGAGGCTCGAAGGCGCACTTAAAAGAATGCAAGAAGAAAGCGAGTGCTCAAAGGCACTCGAAGAGGAAAGCAAGTGCTCAAAGGCACTCGAAGAGGAAAGCGAGGGCTCAAAGGCGCGCTCGAAGAGAAAAGTAAGTGCTCAAAGGCACCCGAAGAGGGAAGCGAGGGCTCAAAGGCGCGCTCGAAGAGGAAAGCAAGGGCTCAAAGGCGCGCTCGAAGAGGAAAGCAAGTGCTCAAAGGCACTCGAAAAGGAAAGCGAGGGCTCAAAGGCGCGCTCGAAGAGGAAAGCAAGTGCTCAAAGGCACCCGAAGAGGAAAGCGAGGGCTCAAAGGCGCGCTCGAAGAGAAAAGCAAGTGCTTAAAGGCACTTAACAAGGAAAGCGAGGGCTCAAAAGCGCGCTCGAAGAGAAAAGCAAGTGCTCAAAGGCACTCGAAGAGGAAAACGAATGCTCAAAGGCACTCGACGAAGAAGGTGAGGGCTTAAAGGCGCACTAAAAAGGAGGTAGGATAGAAAATGCACTACCTTTGATGGTCGAGGGCTCAAAGGTGCGCTCAAAAAGGAGGTAGGATAGGAAATGCACTACCTTTGATGGTCGAGGGCTCGAAGGTGTGCTCGAAAAGAAATGAGGTGAGGGCTCGAAGGCGCACTCAAAAGGAGGTAGGATAGAAAATGCACTACCTTTAATGGTCGAGGGCTCGAAGGCGCGCTTGAAAAGAAATGAGGTGAGGGCTCGAAGGCGCACTCAAAAAGAGGTAGGATAGAAAATGCACTACCTTTAATGGTCGAGGGCTCGAAGGCGCGCTCGAAAAGAAATGAGGTGATGGCTCGAAGGCGCACTAAAAAAAAAGGTAGGATAGAAAATGCACTACCTTTAATGGTCGAGGGCTCGAAGGCGCGCTCGAAAAGAAATGAGGTGAGGGCTCGAAGGCGCACTCAAAAAGAGGTAGGATAGAAAATGCACTACCTTTAATGGTCGAGGGCTCGAAGGCGCGCTCGAAAAGAAATGAGGTGATGGCTCGAAGGCGCACTAAAAAAAAAGGTAGGATAGAAAATGCACTACCTTTAATGGTCGAGGGCTCGAAGGCGCGCTCGAAAAGAAATGAGGTGATGGCTCGAAGGCGCACTAAAAAAAAAGGTAGGATAGAAAATGCACTACCTTTAATGGTCGAGGGCTCGAAGGCGCGCTCGAAAGGAAATGAGGGCTTGAAAGTGCCATAAAAAATGATGATCAAAAGCTCAAAGGCACATTTGAAGGAGGTAGACAAACACAAAGATTTTTTTTAAGGTGGCCTAATTCTCATGGACGGCCTGCCCAGGTTGAAAATTCTCAAAAGTGAAAAATTTTCAAAAGCACTTTCAATCTTTGGCCATTTCAAGTTGGCCTTCCCCTTGATGGATTCCATCAGAATATTTTCTTATCTGAAATTTGCAAAACTCATAATTCAATGTCTCAAAGTTTAGATGATATGCATGCATCTTTACCTGTTTTGAAATATAGGCCCCCATTTCTTCTTAGTCTTCTTGTTGCTTGATTGGTGAGGACTTGTTACCTCTGATTTGGGTCCTTTTTGTCGCTTGGCTTCTAGCCCACTCGAGTTGGCCCATGTAAGTCTATTTCCAGATTTTTTTGCACAACTTAGCCTTTGTGGTGCCCATCGTGACCCACTTGCTTGATAAAGATTTTCTGACTCGTCAAATAATTTAAGAGGACTACTCATTACTCCTCGTTTCAATGCTAGAAACATTCGGTGTCACTTGCTGAAAGGATCAAACTGTCTTTTGTAAACCAAAATGCCCCCTTGTCTGGTTGAAGGAAATTACCATCTCTTTTTTTAGAATTTTTTCTTCTAAACACAATGTTGCCCCCTTGCATTGGTCATTGCCCCCAAGTGTGCTATGTCAAATACTTAGACAAATAATGGTTTTAAGAGGCTCTTCTCTCATTTCTCTCCTTTTCAGTTTGGTGAAGGATATGGGTCGAGAATAAAGCTTGAAATCTTGATCTTGCATTTTGAAAACAAAAATTATTTCGATGTGAGCCTAAAACAATTTGCTTTTGAAATCTTGCAACTCCTTGGTTATTTTCTTTCTTAGAAAAGAGATTATTTGCTCTTATGTTTGGCAATGAAGTCTTCGGTGAAAACATGTCATGAGGTGACCTTTTGTTTCATAGTGAAGGGCTCGAGAAAAAGCTCGAGGTTTTGTATGAGAAAAATTTGTCTCTTTTTAAACATTCATTTTTATCAGCATGAATAATAATGAGTAGTTTACTCTTGATGTCATGAATCTTACGAAAAAGTATTCTTTACATTTTGAGAGCATTGTTTATTGTTTTAGGTTGCTTGCTTGCTTGATTAGAAAGGACTTCTATAGGGACGTAACGTAGGCTGTGGTTCTTGGTTATGAAAGAAAATGATTCGTAAAGCTCAAAGAGTGTTTCAGGGTTTCAAAGACTGAGGATCATTATCAACAGTTTGACTATTGATGTCATTCATATTTTCTTTTGCCGCTCTTCTTTGATTTGCTGCTTCTTCTTTTTTATTGCTTTGCTAAGGCATACTCACTTTATCTTGGATGTCACTTTTTCTAGTGATTTGGGCATGCCCCCTAGCATTTGAGTTTCTTGAGCTCTTATGCCTTCTTGGCTTGCTCACGACATTTTCTCTTTTCTTATTGAAATTTTCTCTTGCCCCCCAGTGTGGGGTTGATCCTAGTCGGGATTTTTTCATGAAAGAAAAATCATCCAGGCTCAAAAAGGGATCGCAAGGGATGTACGTATTTCAGAAAGTGAAAGGAATAACAAAGATGGCCTTTCCTCATTTCAAGCGCAAACAACTATGATCAATAAACTTTGACCTCATCCAATATGATGGTTTGGTCTTTGCAAAGATGTATTTCATGAATCATGAGTTAACGAGTTCACTACATACCATTATTCACACGTTTAAAAAACACATGATTCAAGAGTCATGGCGTAAGGGTGTTTATTCATCATTTTTTTTTAATTTAATCACCTCAATGATGGAGTTGCTTGATTCACTTGTCATTTTAGTCATTCTATAAGTAGAATGTTAAAAGTATGGTTTTCGAATAAACATCAAATTATTTTCGGAATCAAAATGCAAGATCAATTTTTTCAAAACTCCATTAGGGAAACTGATTTTGGTAAAAGAGATGAATTGCGTCTATAAGATCATGCGAGGTTGTAAAGGTTTTTTTTTTTTTTTTTTTTTTTTTTTTTTTTTTTGCAGGCACCCTCTTCAAAAAAATATGCAAAGAGAAATCATTGGCCCAATCTTATTTATTGATTTGATAAAGACTTATACATCATGGATAGTATTTCTTTACAGAATCTGAGTTCACAGGCCTAACTACGTCTTCCCCATCCATTCTTGTTAGCATCAACGCCCCTCCTGAAAATGCCTTCTTCATTATATATGGTCCTTCATAATTGGGCGCCCATTTACTGTGATCTTCTCCAGGTAGTGGCAGAATTTTCCTCAATACTAAATCTCCTTCTTTGAACTCTCTTGGCCGAACTTTTCGGTCATATGCCTTGGCCATCCTTTTTTGATACAACTGGTGGTGACAAATTGCTGCTAACCTTCTCTCGCTGATCATATTTAGCTGCTCATATCGTATCTTGACCCACTCAATCTCCTCGAGTCCAGATTCGATGAGGACTCTTAAAGATGGAATTTCTACTTCCAATGGTACCACTGCCTCCATTCCATATACTAAAGAGTATGGTGTAGCCCCGGTTGATGTTCTCACTGCTATTCGATACGCATGGAGAGCATAAGGAAGCCAATCATGCCAATCTTTATAAGTAATCACCATTTTCTGAACAATCTTCTTTATATTTTTATTAGCAGCTTCTATGGCGCCGTTCATCTTAGGTCTGTAAGGGGACGAGTTGGAATGCTTGATCTTCCACTTTGTGCATAGCTCCGCTATCATCTTTCCATTGAAGTTTTGAGCATTATCAGTCACCACCCTCTCGGGTACACCGTATCTACAGATTAGATCTTTCTCGATGAACCGTTTGACCACTTTCTGAGTCACATAGGCATATGAGCAGGCCTCTACCCATTTGGTAAAGTAATCAATCGCTACAAGGATAAAACGATGTCCATTGCTGGCTTTTGGATTAATAGGCCCAATCACATCTATTCCCCACATTGCAAAGGGCCAAAGAGACACCATGTTAAATAGAGGTGCAGGAGGCGCATTGATTTTGTCACTATACACTTGACACTTGTGGCACCTTCGGACAAAATTTATGCAATCTTTCTCCATGGTCAGCCAAAAGTAACCTGCTCTTTGCAACTGCCTAGCCATCATGTGTCCGTTTGCGTGGGTAGCACAAATTCCACCATGTACTTCTTGTAGGGCCTTGTTAGCTTCCAGATCACCCAGACATCTCAGTAAAGTCCCATCAAATGACCTTTTATACAAAATCTCTCCATCTATGTAGTATTCCATAGCCATTCTTCTCAAGGTCTTTTTATCTATCTTCGAGGCTCCCGACGGGTACTCTTGATGTTGAATAAATCTTTTTATATCCGTGTACCATGGGTCTTTATCCGTTTCTTCTTCTATTGAACAACAATGAGAGGGAGAATTTATGATCTCGATGATTACAGGCTGAATTTTGGCACCACAATCAATTATAGCCATAGAAGCTAAGGTAGCTAACGCATCGGCAAACTGATTTTTGTCTCTCCCCAAATGAGTAAATTCTATTTCATCAAAGCTTTCAGCCAATTTGGAGAGGTATTCCTGGTATGGTCTCAATTTTTCATCCCTTGTCTGCCATTCACCTTTTACTTGACAGATTATTAGCATTGAGTCTCCATATACTTCTAACTTTCCTACCTTCATCTCTAATGCAGCTTCCAATCCATGGATGCAAGCTTCATACTCAGCTATGTTGTTTGTACAACTAAAGTGCAACTTTACCGAGATAGGATATTGCTTTTCTTCTGGGGAAATTATCACAGCACCTGCCCCGTTGCCCGATACATTTACTGCTCCGTCAAAATACATGGCCCACCAACCACTCTTCTCTTCCTTCTCCATTACTAGCACATCTTCATCAGGAAAGTCGAAGTTCAATGGCTCATAATCCTCAATAGCATTATCGGCTAAATGATCAGCAATTGCGCTTCCTTTTACTGATTTTCTTGTCATGTAGATGATGTCATACTCAGCCAGCAGTACTTGCCATCTGGCTATTCTACTCGACATGTATGGCTTTTCAAAGATATACTTCAATGGGTCCATTCTTGAGATCAACCAAGTAGTGTAGTATAACATATATTGTCGCAACCTCTTCGCACTCCACACTAGACTACAACATAACTTCTCTACCATACTGTAACGGGATTCACACTCGGTGAACTTTTTACTCAAATAGTAAATGGCTTGCTCCTTTCTTCCTGATTCATTCTGTTGCCCTAACACACAACCCATAGCTGATTCGGTCACAGTTAAATATAGGATGAGTGGCCTTCCGTGCACGGGCGGTACCAACAATGATGGTTTTTGTAAGTACTGCTTGATCTTATCGAAAGCTTTTTGGCAATTTTCATCCCATGTTCCAGGATTCTTCTTTCGGAGTAATCAAAAAATTGGTTCACATGTGACTGTAAGTTGTGAGATAAAACGGGCAATATAGTTCAAGCGCCCTAAAAAGCCTCGAACTTCTCTTTCAGTCTTTGGAGCGGGCATGTCTTGTATGGCTTTTACTTTGTCGGGGTCCACTTCTATGCCTTTATTACTTACCACAAATCCTAATAGTTTGCCTGATTTCACCCCGAATGTACACTTTGCATGATTCAATTTCAATTGATATTTTCTCAACCTCTCGAACAATTTCCTCAGAGCTGGGATGTGGCTTTCTTCATCTTTGGACTTTGCGATCATGTCATCCACGTAGACCTCAATTTCCTTGTGCATCATATCATGAAAAAGTGCTACCATTGCCCTTTGGTATGTTGCTCCAGCATTCTTTAATCCAAATGGCATCACCTTATAACAGTAAGTTCCCCATGGGGTGATAAATGTCGTCTTTCTCTTATCTGCTTCAGCCATTTTAATCTGATTATAACCGGAGAAACCATCCATGAAAGAGTAAGTGAAACTCTTAGCAGCATTGTCCACTAACACGTCAATATGAGGCAACGGGAAGTCATCCTTCGGGCTCGCTCTGTTCAAATCCCGAAAATCCACGCACACCCTGATTTTGTTGTCCTTCTTGGGAACCGCCACAATGTTAGACACCCATTCAGAATATTATACTACTTCCAAGAAACCTGCATCCCACTGTCTTGTTATCTATTCTTTTACCTTGAGCAATACATCAGGTCTTGTCCTTCTTAGCTTCTGTTTGACTGATCGACAACCCTCAATCAAAGGTAACCTATGCACTACTATTTCAGTATCCAAACCGGGCATGTCAGCGTATGACCAGGCAAAAATATCCACATACTCCCGCAAAAGGGTGACCAACTCACTCCTCATATCTGTAGTGATCAACATCCCTATTTTCAATTCCTTTTTGTCATGCTCGGTGCTTACATTTATTAATTCTAATTCCTCTCTTGCAGGCTCCCATGCATGTTCGGATTATTTTATAAGCTTCTTGAACTCCTCAATGTCCTCTTCACCATCTTCTTCCTCATCCATTGAAGTTATAGTTTTATCCAAATTAGGCCAATTATTCTCAATGCAATGGGTTTGTAAGTTTATCGTTGTCCCGCTTTCAGAGCCCGCTTTCAGAATCCCTGAAAGCGGAAAGTGCCTTTGTTATGAGTGCATAATGTAAAAGGTGAAACTAGAAAGCATGATGAAGGGAAAAACAAAGCATGATCTCATTAAAACTTGAAATGATAGAAGGGCTCAAAACAAAATCTTATTACCAATATCTTGAGCCACGATTATTGGCAACGCAAATTTATTCAAACAAAATGCAGCAAAACATGAAAAGCAAGCAATCAACAAATGTTTACTTTTTAAAGATAATTGGGACTTCTTGAATTTCCCAATTGTTCAACTCTTCCCCTTCAGCTAATCTTCTCACAAACTCAGGTAGACCATCCTCTAGAGCACTCACAGTCAGTTGGGGTAGTTCTTCATAGGGGCTCTCTTCATCTTCCAAACCTCCTTGGGGTTCTTGTTTGTTGATCTCTTCCAGATAGTGGATGGTAGCACTGTTAAATTCTTTGCTCATCTTCTCAATTTCACCTCCAGCATTGATCACTTGTGCAGGTCGTGGGAATGTTATGTGGATCGGAGGGATCTGGATTTGACCCCCCTTAGGCTCCCTTCCTTCGATTCGAGCCATTCTCCTTTCTCTTTTAGACTCGGCCACTCTATTGAAATCTTCCTTTCTAGGTTTAAAACCTAAACCGAACCTCTGATTGGCACATTTCATCTTTATTACGTTGATCCTTTCGGGCATTCCTGTGATAGGGTCATACTGGAATGGCAATCCGTGCTTCAGAAAATATTTAGCAGCCATCCTTGCAGCCTCAGAAACCTCTGGTTTCCTTCGCACCGTATTCTCAGGTACTCATTCAGCATTTACTACCTCAAATGCATGTAGGTTTCCGTCCTTACTCTCTTCAGCCTCTATATAAGGAATCGACACGTTTCTAACCATGTTTAAAGCTTCTTCAGCCCTTACTGTCACCAAGTTCCCATTGATGATAAATTTAACCCGTTGGTGTAATGAAGATGCAACAGCTCGTGCTGCATGAATCCAAGGTCTTCCTAACAACATGCTGTATGTGGGATGAATATCCATCACTTGTAAAGTAACTTGGAATGGCTGGGGGCCAATTACAAGCTCAACATCAATATTTCCCATAATCGGCCTTGGCGAACCATCATATGCTCTAGCTGTCATGGTACTTGGCTTCATATGAGAGGCATCAACTGGCATTTTATCGAGCACATGCCTCGGCAATACATTCAAAGCGGAACCATTATCTATCAGCACCTTGGCGATCACACAATCCTTGCATTTCACAGTGATATATAATGGCTTATTGTGACCAGTTCCTTCATGATCTAGTTCATCATCTGTGAAGTAGAGATAGTTAGTGGCTTGAATCCTTCCCACCAAATGTTCTATAGAATCTTGTGTGATATCTTGAGGAACATATGCTTCGTTAAGGACCTTCTGGAGAGTGTTCCTATGCAACTTTGAACTCAAAACTAACGACAATAGAGAGATCTTGGCGGGGGTCTTTTTTAATTGGTCCACCACACTATATTCACTGTGCTTCATTAGCTTCAGGAACTCGTTAGCCTCCTCATCGCTCACTGGTTTGTTGACCTCATCCATCTTGGCCAACTCCACCACATTCTTTCCTTTTGTCCTCCTTTGGTCTTCTAGCTCTTCAGGAGTATAGTACCTTCCACTTCGGGTTAAACCCCCAACTTCAACATGACAAGTAGGAGATGGTCTCGTGGTATGGAAAGAATAACCATAATTATAAGGTATGGCATTATAATTTCCACTAACCGTGCTTGTAGGTCTAGCCAAAATCATTCTTGGGGGTCCTCCCTCCGTTGGTTGATATCTACAGACTTCAATTTTCTTGTCGAAGCCAGTCATGGTTCCTACTAGGTTTTCTTCAGGCATCCCTATCCTCAACACTCCCAATGTCATCATGTCTTCTACTTTCACCCGAAACTCTTTACAAGAGTTTATATGGTGTCCTATATGCTGGTGATACTCACAATATTCACCCTTATGCTCCGCGGCTTGCTTTTTGATAGGTGTTTGGAGGTACCCAGTTTGCTCCAACATTATGTACAATCTCTCCATTGACAATTTTAAGACGTTAGTACCCCTTTCTTCTTCTTCCAAAGCATTCACCCCCCCACTTCCAGAAGCATGGTGCGGTAGCGGGTTGGATTTAACGTTCGGAAAATCATCAAAGGAAATCCAACCTGCTTTGATGAGTTGGAGGATTCTCCTTTTGAAAACTAAACAACCATCAATATTATGGCCGGTGATACCAGCATGGTACTCACATTTTTGGTCTGGTCGGTACCATTGAGGAAAAGGTGGTTGCAAGGGTGTTAAAGAAACAGGTGTTACTTGGCCAATGCTGAGCAATCTTTGATACATCTCACTAAGAGGTATGGGAAGTGGGGGCAGTTCTTCTTGGTTTGCAAGGAAATTTCTGCGTGGGTGAAATGTGTTCCTTTGGTGGTACGGGATATTTTGGGTGTTTATTTGGTTTTTTAGATAAGGCAAAGTGAAATTTACGTTGGATGTGGGAGGAATGGTCATGAGTGGCCTGAAGTTATGCTTTCTTCCCCTACCTTCACCTTCGACGTTGTGGACGTCAGCCTCCTTCTTGCGTCCAACAAAACCCTTTTTTTCACTTGGGTCTGTGATCCTACCCATTCGAATGGCCTGTTCGATTGGTTCAGCTATAACAACCAAATCAGAGAAGCTTTGTGCAGAACTTCCCACCAAGTACTCAAAGTATGGTGCCTTAAAAGTATTGGAGAACAAACCTATCATTTCCTTCTCCAATAATGGCGGATAAACCTGTGCTGCTGTTTCGCGCCACCTTTGTGCATACTCCCTTACAGATTCCTTATGACCTTTCTCCAACGAATGCAAGCTTGATCTATCAGGGGCTATGTCAATATTGAACTTATATTGCTTAATAAAGGCATCGACTAGGTCTTTCCATCCCCTTATCTTAGTATTATCCAAACGCATGTACCAAGTGAGAGCGACATCGCTCAAACTATCTTGGAAGAAGTGGATCAACAACTTCTCATCTTGTACCACTTCAGCCATCTTATTGCAGTATGACTTAAGATGGGTTATTGGACATTGAGTTCCAGTGTATTTGATGAATTCTGGCACCCTAAACTTCTTAGGAATGACTACGTTAGGTACCAAACACATCTCGGTGGCTTTCACCGGGTCATACAAATGATTTCCCTCAACTACCCTTACCCTCTCCTCTAGGGCAGCCTACTTCTCCAAACCTTCAACTCCTATCATTTTGTCCCTAGAAGACCCTTCTAAGGTTAAATCATCAGCATGAGGAATCCTCATCGGGTATATAGGCTGAGCTGGGAAATGCGTAGCATATTGGGGCTCATGCGAAGATCCACTTGCCCCCATGTTTGGTAGGTTGAAGAATGTCGGAGGCGTCGGTGGTATCGGAGCGGTAAATGCTGGTTGGGAGGATGTCCCTTCTCCTGACTTAGATCTCAGGGCTTGTTCGAGTAAGCTAGTAAGCCTAGCGACATCTTCCTTTAGACCGTTCAACTCCTTTTGATGTTGAACATCCAACTGGGTTCTTTCCTCATTTTCCCTTTTCTTTCGCAACCGGGTGTTATGAGTGTGTTTTAATGGGGGACCTATATTTCACCTGGTGTGCAGCATTATGACAATTCATAAGGGTATGTTCAAAAATGCATGAATGTGAATGCAACATTTTGGGCATGGATTATTTCATGGGAGGGTGACATAACAAACGTTATTCTTTGGATGCGTGGTCAGATCTACATCTGATACTTATTTGCAATGCCGAGAGGAGATCTGTTTAAACTTTTACCATCTGAGCTTTCAGCCTTGTATACACACTTTGAATAATAAATAAAGATCTCCGCCCTTTTTTATTTAAACCATAAAAACTCTCATTACAACAAGTGATTCATCTTAATCTATTACAGGGGGAAAGGCACTGCCTCTATTAGCTATAGCTTTTAGAAACATATCGATGTTATTCATGCTCCTTTGATACTTCACGATGTCCCCTCCAACTTGACGGGCCTCCACTCTAAGCCAATGAGCCTCGGCCGCAGCTCGGTCAATTTGCTCTTGAAATTCCCTTATTCTTTCAGTATAGATCAAGTTGTTTCTGGATAGAGAATTATTTGCAGTATCTAATATTTGAATGTGACTCTCCATCATTTTCTGACTTTCTAGCAATTGTTCGGTCTTTGCTTCTCCCTTTGCCAACTTTGTCCTCAATGCTTTTGCTTCAATTTTAACGCTATTGAGTTCAGTTCTCGCATTCTGGGTGGCTTTGACTATCTTCTTGGTTTTAACCAACTCCAATTCAACATCTTTTAACTGGCTCTTGAGTTCTTTTATATCTGTTAAACGCTTGCTTGACACAACTTGAGTTTTGACGGCCAATTCCTCCCAATAATGGGTCTTCTCCACCTGAAGCGTCTTCTCCTCATTGATGACTTTTAGGGATTCCAAGTCGTTCATTGCTTTCATCCGATCTCGGCCCAACGAGTCCCTTTCTTCCTCAGCTAATTTCCTCATAGCTTTTTCTTCGGCTAATTTATGCTCCAATGATAGTCTCAAATCTTCCTTCGTTTTAAGCTCGGCTTGCAATCATTTTACTTGCTCTCTTAGTTCTTCTTCACAATTCACCCTCTTTCTTCGGGTGCCCACGAATTCTGAAATTTCTACCATATCGGAGACTCTTCTGTCACGCCATTCGGGATACTTTTCACTAACTGTGGGATTCCTTGATCCATTCTCCTTCTTTATCAACAACAAAGAGTTCCAATCCTGTTTAATGCTTTCTAACATTTCCATGGCGGCCCCTTTATAGACCCCGGTAAATTGAGCTATGTCAATTGTCCTAGGAACACTTTGTATACCCCCAAACTGACTTGCAACTAAAGCAAGTGCGTAACTGACGTACCCCGTTACTCCAATTAATGGTACCCAAGGCTTTTCTCCACAACTCATCAAGCTTGTCATATTCCTCATCCAAGGAGCTTTCCAATTAAAAATGCTTAATGGAAGCCTTTGCAACTTTACCCTCCAATCATCTTCCGAAAAGCTTTCCCACTCTTTTGATACAAACAACTCGAGTGGCTTTTGGTCAAACCACCAGAAATTATTGAATATTGGCGCCTCCGTTTCTATATGACTTAACAACCAGATGAATAGTAAAGAGACACAACATCTCATGGAACCTTTACCCGTTTTCTTGCAATGACTAAGAGATAGGAAGGTTTCAGCCAAAATTGCGGCACACGGGTTAATCTTTGTCTTTTCATATTCCACAAACAAATTAGCGGCTTCCAAACTGATAATTCCCGTAGTAGAGGGACATAGAACTAAACCAAATATTCCCAAAGCCAATATTCTATGTTTCTCTAATTTAGCACCCGGGTTAGCTTTTTTAGCAATCAACAACTCCTCTAGTTGTTTCCATCTAAGACCCCCAGAGTTATCTTTCTCTCTATATGGTATCAGCTGAGGAATCCCTAGCAGTTTGGCAAGCTCACCCATGGTGTTGTCAATTCTCTGGCGGAAGTACACTTTGTAGGCATCTTCAGGGAATTCAGTCAACACACTATACTCTTCAATGGTAGGTGTCATGTCGACATTTCGGAAAGTAAAACAACGGTAATCAGGATCCCAAAAATGTATCATGGCTTTTATAGCTGATGGCAAAACTGGCACCTTCAAAAGGTGCAAAATCCTCCCGTACTTCATAGCAAATTCTGCTTCATCTATCTGATACTTAGTGAGTGAAAAAAATCTGCTAGTGTCATTTATTATGCACCTAACATCTTTGAGTAGCGGTGTCCCACCGGTATTTAGTCTAGGGCAGTCTCCCTCGGTCATTTGCAAGGATTCAGATTCAAGTCCATACTCAACAGTGGTTACCTCCCGAATAACGGTCATTATGTCACCCGAAAGCCCTGTAATGAAAAATGCTTAAATGTTATGCTTATCTTAGTGAAATTATAAAGGGACCAACCTAAAGAATATGTTCTAGCCATTAAATGGATCTGGGTAATTTGGCTATCTAGTCTCAAAGGTCTTTCGCATGCTCAGTGATCGCCCTCGAAAGGTTGATATGAGGTTTACACGCAGCGTGAAGATAGAGGCCCTGAGTAAAATCAGTTTGGCATATCAACCACTATCGAGCAAACAAATAATGCGAGAGTTGGATAGTTTCGCGAGCCTTACCTAGGCTAAAGCCATTGGGGTGCCGTTACTCCTCCACTTATCTTAAAGTTGGTACCACATGTATATATAAAAAAAACGAACTTGAATGATGTTCATATTAACATATATGCGTGATAAATATGAATAATTATGCATGCTAAAACAGTAAAAAGAAAAAAATAATAATAAAATAAAATAAAATACACAAGAATACATAATAAACAATAATAAATAACAAATAAATAAATAAAACAAAAAAAAAACAAAAAAACAAAGTTTAGTCCTAGGTCCCCAGTGGAGTCGCCATCCTGTCGCACCCGACATCGCGGCGGCCCAAAAAAATAATTCTATTATGAAGAAGAACGTATTTCTGGCATCTTGTTCTTTTAGGGGAAAAAATATCTTGTTTGGGGAGTCGCCACCTAGTATTATGGTCACTAGGAACCCTAACTGGTCAACAGAGATTCTATGGTTCGGGACTGGTTACGTAAAAGGGAAGATATTATCACCCCTTAAACGTTCTGCCTAAGGCAGACTGCATTGCTGTTTTTTTTGTCTTAAAATGCTAATTTTTTTATTGGTTTACGTTCTGATGATTTATTCACAATATTCCTGACTCTGGCGTCAGTGAATATTTGACTACGGATAATTCCAACTCTAGCGTTGGTAACTATTACGTAGCCATAAAAATAAATTTAGATTAATGTATTTAAAATTTACTCTAACGCTAGTGAATAAATAAATAAATTAAATTCATTTTATTACGCATCCACATATTTTTTATTTCTTATGTAAATAAAAAAATAAATAATAAATAAAATTAAATCAGTGTTTTTTATTCCTGACTCTGACGTCAGTGAATAAATAAATAAAATTTATTTTTCATACATGCACATATATTTTTTTTAAATAAAATAAAATATAATGAATAAAAATAATACAAACTTAAACCAGTATTTTACTCCCGACTCTGGCGTTGGTGAATAAACCAGTAAATTTATATTTTTTTTATTTCTTTTTTTTATTTTTTTTATTTTATTAATTTTTATTAATTGTTTTTTATTTATTTTTTGGGCTAGGCCCAGCTCAGCCCATATGGGCTGGACTAAGCCCAGCCGGCTCAGCCCCATCACTGGCCCAAGCTAGTGACCCGGCTGGGCCACAGCACGCATGAACTAACTTCATGCGTGCATGGCGTTGTGCCAAGGTAATTAATTACCTTGGCACAGTGCCTAATGCACTGAACTTCCAAAAAGAAGGAAAAAAAACGATGAAAATAGAGGAAGCCTACCTTGTTGCAGGTTGCTTCGCCGGAATGCTAGCGTGTCGGGCGACGATCAGTGGTGGCGTCCGTCAATAATAAGCTAGAACTCCTCCTTCAACCTCCTCCTTCCTGCCCTCTTTTTCCTCTGCCTTCGTCTGAAAAATTATCCCCGTGCTCTGTTTTTCAAGTTCTCCCAACTCTCTCTCGGTTGGTTTCCGTTTTCGTAGTTTTAGGCCGGTGTTGGTGAGGGGAAGCTCATTTTCGGTATGGGGTTCTAAAAATACTCAAAAATGTAGCTGGTGTCTTTGTGTTTCGGGTTTCTTTCTTCTCTCCCTCCTTTGTTTTTTTTTTCAACCCCTTGCTCTTCAGTGCTGCTCGGTTTATATAGGGCTCGGCGGGTTGATAACGGGCGGCAGGCTGAGGGTCGACCACCATTAAGGCGCCCATTACTGAAGCCAACGGACGACGATTACTGCTGCAACGTTCGACGTCCTTTACTGTAGAAAACGGTCACTGGGTTAAAGGCGAAGAAGATGAACAGCGTCTTCAAAACGACGTCGTTCGGCCATTTGTCCCTTTGATCCATGCAGTTTTGAAAGTCTTGTAATTAAACCCCTGGTTTAAATTGTAATTGGCCCCCTGCATTTGCGCGCCTTTTTTAATGTAGTCCTTGGATGAATTAAATTAATTTCAAGCTTAATTAAGTCTCAAAACTTATCAATTCTCCAATTAAACTCTTAATTGGATGAATTAAATCAATTCCAAGCTTAATTAGATTAATTCCAAAGTTTAATTAAACCCCAAAACTTCCAATCATGTTGCCCTTAACCCAAATTTTAATTCATTCTTCAATTATTTCATTTTACTTGTTTTTTCATCATTATTATTTTGTTTCATCATTTTTTTTATCCTTTTCGGTAAATAAAATAATAATAAAATAAAATGGTCAAAAATTGGGTTATGACAAAGATGACGATGCCGGTTCTCTCGGGTGGTTCTTCTTTCTTTGTTTTCTTGCTCTGTTTTATTCTGTGTTATGCTTGAATCTGGAACTAAACCAAAGCTGGGTTTAGTCCTCTATTTTCTTCCTTTGGTGTTCGTTTTCTCCCCCCTGTGTCTGCTTCGTTTCCTCTCTGTTTTTGCTCGTCTAGTGGTGTTCCCAGTGTTACTTCCTCTCCTCCGGTTTGTTCCCTTTTCTAGTTCTCTGTCCGATCTTCTCCGTCTAAGACGGAGACAATAGTGGTAAAAGCACGAGGTGCTGCTGGTTGATGGACCAAAATTTTCCCTGGTTCGGTTTCTCTCCGTCTCACTCCCCGGTTCTGTCTTTTTCTTTCTCTCCTTATGACCTTTCGTTCTCTGGCTTTTATAGCCAGAGAACAATTCGTTTCTTCCAACCATTGATTGCAGGTGTAATGGCAGCGATGGCAGCGGCGGGCGTCCGTTGCAGAAGATGAACAGCGTATCCACAGACATCGCCGTTTTGAAGTTTAACGATTATTTGCGTTTTGGCCCTTGAAGCTTTAAACGTTTTGTAATTAAGCCCCTACTTCAAACTGTAATTGGCCCCCTGCATTTGCGCGCCATTTTCAATGTGATCCTTGGATTTTAATTTTGTAATTTTGACCCCAAATTTAATATTTCTTCAATTAAGTCCCTGATTTAATTAATTTAATTAAATCCAAAGTCTAATTAAGTCTAAAACTTATCAATTCTCCAATTAAGCCCCTGATTGGATTAATTAAATTAATTTCAAGCTTAATTAAGTATCAAAACTTATCAATTCTCCAATTAAACCCTTGATTAGATGAATTAAATTAATTTCAAGCTTAATTAAGTCTAAAAATTTATCAATTCTCCAATTAAACCCTTAATTGGATTAATTAAATTAATTTCAAAGTTTAATTAAATCCCAAAACTTTCAATCATTTTGCCCTTAACCCAAATTTTAATTCATTCTTCATTTATTTCATTTTACTTGTTTTTCCATCATTATTATTATTATTTTTCCATCATCAAATTTTTTATTTTTTTTCAGTAAATAAAATAGGTCAAAAATTGGGTTATGACAGTACTTATAATACAAATAATAATATTTTTAATATTAAAACTCTTATACCTACATATTTGAGCATTGCTATACCTAAGGAACTTATGCTCGTATTGGTAAATCTCACTTCGTACCTTTTAATTTATGTTCACAGATGGTTTGGTTTTGTTTCTAAAACGAGTTTTGTTCTAGCACCCAGATCAGGATTGGCATGGAAGCACTCGATTGATGTGGGTGCTGGTGTTATAGATGCTGATTACAGAGGCCCTGTTGGGGTTATCACTCTAATGTTGATTTCGAGGTAAAGGTTGGTGATAAAATTGTGCAGTTGATTCTTGAGAAAATTGTAACTCCTGATGCCATGGAATTCGAGGATTTTGATGCAACTGTGAGAGGTGTTGGAGGGTTTGGACCTACTTGTGTTTGAGCTTCCTGTGATTTGTAATGTTTTTTTTTTAAATGTTTCTTTTTCTTAGTGTTTAAATTTAGCTAACAGATAGTGGATTAAACAGTAAAAGTTTTGGGTTTGGTGAAGGACTTCCCTTTTTTTTTTATGTTAATGAGTCAACCTAGCAAAAGACAAGGTTATGGGTTACCCGTCAAGTTGTCATGATTGAGTTTAATAACTAGTAAATGTAAAGAAACCGAAAATATACCAATAAGAAATACTCTGATATTCCACGACCCATTAGATCAGGGAACAAGGAATCAGAACCCAAAGATCTGTAGAACAAGGTGAATGAAGCCAGCAAAAATATTTTTTAAATATGAAACGAATTGATTAACAAAGTTGACACGAGGATGATGAAAATTATCAAATGATAGATTGGCAAGTGAAACCATCTTCAAACTAGAGAAGGTTGTTGATATAAGATCTTATAATTAGAGAATTCAAAGTTGAAATTTTATACATAATTTGGAATTATATTACGTGAATTAACATTTACAAAAGATTGTAGCACTTTTCCTACACTCATGATCAACTATCATTCGGGGTGGAAGAAGTTGGCATGTAGGCCTTTGGTAGCCAAATTCCAATCTGCTGCAACGACCAATAGAACACTGATCAGAACCATGCCTAAGCATCCAAGTCCTAGATTAAGACACCACATGACACCATGGCCCTTTTGATGGGGTTTCTTGATCGAAATCCACATGAAACATGGATAAGCCAGTGTAAGGGGTAACGCGATTCCTCCGATTAAAGCAGCCAGGCTAGGTAAAAATGGAAAAGCCACAGCTATAAAGAAGGCCAATCCACCGAAAAAAAGCCGAAACCCGGTGCGAACCCACCACGAGCATCGCTTGTTCTTCATGCAAGTGTACCTGAATTCCAGGTTGTCGAAAACTGGCATGGCGTAGATTTGGAATGAACTAAGGCAGTTAATCACTACTAGCTAGAATATTATTCTTTCCCTATCATATAAAAATATTCACAATTCCACCAACGAAATCTACCAAAATTGGGATTTCTTATGACATTCTCATAAAGGATCAAATTTCTGTCAAATGATCCGGTGTTCTAGATATAAAATATATAAAGAAGTCACGATGCTGAATTCAGCATTACCTTAGATTGGGAATTGAGCGCACCATGTAAAAGTATAAATGGAGCTATTTCATAAACTTAACTTTTCCTTTCTTTTCTCTTCGGCTAATTTTTTTTAATAATACTCAACCAGCAAATATCCCCTAATTTTCCAATTATTTTTTTCAATATACGCCTAAACAATAGATTTGATAAAGAAACTTATAAAATAGAGAGAAAAACCTTAACCCATCTTCTTCGTCTCTTTCCAACTTCTTATTCTAAGTATGCAAGTCATAAAAGAAAATGAAAATCAAAGAAAGTCTTATAAACCCATACAACAAACCTAAATTGAAAATCCTAATTAAATATACTTTGTTGCTACCGCTACTGATGCTGATGGTGTTCATGCTCGAGCTCGTGCTCATGCCCATGGCCGTGCCTGTGCCCGTGCCCGTGCTGCTGTCATTGTTACTGGTAATGGTGATGGTGCTGGTGGCGATGGCTGCGGCTGCTGGTGACGGGGTCTGTTTCAATAAATTAAATAGGTTTTTGGAGGTGAAATATGCAAGAATATTTTGGATTTATTTGTTTAAAAATAATGATTCCATGTATTTCAAATATTGTTGATAAAGATGTTAGATTAAAAAAATGAATATTTCTTTCTACTTTTTTTCAGTACAATTTGGCCTTTTTCTTTCTTGAAAAGGAACTGTCCATTCTATTAACAAACAAAATGCGTAGTGATGTTTTAAAACCCATCTTCCCATCCAAACACAGAAATTTAAATGCCAAATCAAAGGAAAAGCTCAGGAATAGAGAGTGGCCTTCCCAACCAAACACAGGATAGCTCAGGAATGGAAATTTAAATGCCAAATCAAAGGAATAGAACTGGGCTGTTGAAAACTCGAAATACCAATGAATTGCACGTAACATCATGATTGATTGGCGAAAGCCGAGTAGTGTGAAAGGCTTGCGTGGTTTCTTGGGACTTACTGGCTATTACCGAAAGTTTGTCCAGAACTATGGTACAATTGCATCTACTCTTACAACTATGTTACCCAGGGATTCTTTCAGATGGACAGATGAGGTAGCTCAAGCTTTTTGAGCACTTAAAAAACTACCATGTCCAGCACCCAACGATCTCAATGCAAGTAAGAGTTTGAAAATTATAAGTTGCTACCCAATTTTTAACCCATGTTTTAATAAAAAAAAATTAATTTTTTTTTTTAAAAAAATATAAAAAATAAAGATAAAAATAAAAAAATAAGGATTTACATGTGGCGATAATATAGAGCATCAGGGTTAAGGAAGTAATATATCAATGAGATAATTACTTAATCATATATAATTATTACAATATAAAATACTATAGATATATGATTTGATCCGTGCTGGTTATGGAAAATAATCATACCATAGATATATGATTTGATTTGTGCTGGTTATGGGAAATAATCACTGTAATATAAAATACCATATATATATAATTTGTTAGTGTTTGTTATAGAAGACAAACTCTACAATAATTATAAAGATTTTCTATATAAATTAACCTCCGGCTATAATAAAGGAAGGGGAGAAAAATTTACAAGGGGGCGGAGAGAAACAAAAATGAGAGGAAACACAGAAAAAAAACCCTGCTCATCTTTAGCAAAGAAAACCCTAACCCTATTTCTCTAGCAAAGAAGCCGTAGCTCCTCCTCTTTTTTTAAAAAATAAAAACAACGAAGCAGCCCCTCCATTTGAAGAAACTAAGGATCTCTCTCTGGCCATACACTGTCCCCCCTCCCTTTCACCAGAACCCCCATTCCCCTCTTGGCCATTCCAACATCGCCATCTCTCCTCCAAAACGCAGCAGTTCCCCTCTCTGTTAGTCCTCCATCTCCATTCTTCCCTTGCAAAAGAACCCCATTAAAGCCACAACCCCTTTGTCCTCTTACCTATAGCCAACCATTTTCCCCCGGACCCGTCATCTCCAACCATCACTACTAAAAAAAGGGACTATTAGCATCTGATTTTAGCAACGGATAATTCCGTTGCTAAATTCAGTAATGGATTTGCAACGGATTGTATATTTATTATTTTTTTAATATTAGCAATAGGTTTTAGCAACGGAAAATCCGTTGCTAAAGACAATATAGAATCTGCAACGGACTATCCGTTGCTGATTCAAAAAACAAATATTTAAATTTTAATATAAAGTTAAAATTACACAGACCGTTGATAAGGTATTTTACTTTTACAATCTCAACTGTTAATTAGCAATCCTAATCTTACACTCTCTCCCCTTCAGAAACGTAAACAGAACAATAAACAAAGAACCCAGAAAATGCTAATTAACTTGCAGTGAATCTTCATCCCCTTCGTCCCCTGATAATAACATCCATAACAGTAGAAAAACAATTAACTTAGCCCTCTCTCTTCATCGATCTGATCTTCCTTTGTCCCTAATATTTCTCTTCATCTTCTTCTCATTCGTCTCCAACATCTCGAGTTAGGCTAGGCCATACCAAACGTCAAATAATCTTACCTACCACGTTTTCAGACTCAGAGGCTCTCTGCTCTACTCTTTTATGGTCACTTGTAGCAGCAACTAACAACAATAACAGCAGCATTTCACCAAAAAAAAAAAATTAACAGCAGCAAGTAAAGATCCAAAACAAAGACAAGAGAGGCTACATAGAACACCCATCTCTGATATTCATTTTCTTGTTTTGTTCACCTGTCTGAAAACTCCCTTATAAAGCTGAATTCTTTTAGGGTAAGGTAATCAGTATCACTGACCCAATGGATTTAGAATTCTTGCACACTCTTGATGTTCAGATTCTTGGGGCTGTAGCTGTGGCTATTGTGGCCATTGTTATTGGTGCTGTCTTTCTCTTCTCCTACAAAAAGCCCAAAGGTCTGAGCTTTTTCTTTTCTTTTGTTCTTAATTCTGTGCTTTTTTATCCTATATTTTGTGCATGTTGATTGAGTTTCTGTTAGGAAGATTGGATCTTTTACGAAGTTTGTGATTGTTCTATGAAATTTGGGTTCTGGGTTTTCCAAATCTTCAGTATCCATATTGAGAAGGATGGTTCTTGATGTTGAATGCAGTTCACGCTGCGCAAATGTTATACTCTAACATAGTAATAAATGGATTGTCATTTTAAGTTTGCTTGCTGTACGAGGCTTTGATGTGATTTTTATTAGCAATGGTTGCTCTAATTGCATACTCTTCTATTTCTGTATCTCTGAGTTACTAATTTTAAGGTGATATAGGCTTTGTTGTTTTGTTCTACGGTTTCTCTTTGAATGATTTATGGTTGTGTAAAAGAGCCTTATACTTCATCATGGATTATGGAGAGCTAGTATTGTTGTACCACAGCTAGAACTTGGTGAACTCATTTTTCTGTTTGATTATAGGCTGCTTAGATCCATAAAATTTCAAGCAGTTTAAACTTGTCAAGCGTGTTCAGTTGAGCCACAATGTGGCAAAGTTCACATTTGCACTTCCTACACCTACTTCTGTTTTAGGCCTTCCCATTGAACAGCATATAAGTTGCAAGTTCAGTTCTTTCCTTCTCTTTTTGTGAATTTTTTATGTTTGTCTGTGTCAATCGTTTCTTAATCCAGTGTTTTTAAGTATTAACCATTCAAATGGCTTCAATTATATTAATTGATATGATGGAAAGTTGCCTTAGTTGTTACCTGTCCCTGTCATTGTTTAGTTCTTTTATCAGCTTCTTCCCTGTCATTGCCTTAGTTGTTACCTGTCCCTGTCATTATTTAATAAAAATAATATATTCAGCAACGGAAAAATCCGTTGCTGAAAAATCAGCAACGACAAATCTGCATCAGATTTTGTCCGTTGCTGATTCCGTTGCTAAATTGTTTTAGCAACGGATTTTAGTATTATTTGCAATGGAATAATCTGTTGCTAATTAATACATTTTTTAGTAGTGCATCCCAGCCTCCCTCAGCAGCCCTGATTGTTACTCAAACCAGCAACCCATGTACACTCACACCATCTTCCCCAAACCATGACCACCATCTCCTCCCGAACTAGTCTCCCTTGCAAAACCAGAGAACCCCATTAAAGCCACAACCCCTTTCTCCTCTTACCATAGCCAACCATTTTCCCACGTTTCCCACTCACAGCCCCGTGTCTTGCCCTCATCAGAATCTCCCTCTCTCGGCCAAGACCTCCCTTCCCATCTCCACTCCCCTCATTTCCCTTTCCTTTTGAAGTAAACCAGAATAACCTGACTGTCACCCCTCTGCTAAAGAAGAACACCAAAGAAACCCCTGGCCAAATATATAGAAACAGCCTCGTCTTCTCCTGACCAGAGAACGGGCTGCGCCAGCCCTTCACTCTCCCTTCCTCTCCGCTGCTAACAGCAGCTCATTACGGAGAAGATGGAGAAATAAGAGGGGAGGCCGAAGGACCTTACAGAAGGAGCAAAAAACCGAGACTCCAAGGGCGCCGATCTTTTGCCATGCCAGCAGAAGACTTTCCTCCACCCATGAACGAGACGACAACACTGTGAGCAGCAATAAGCAAGAGCAGCACAGTAGCAGGGATCCTTCCTCCCAAAGCGGCAAACAGCAGCAGTAACATGACAGCAGGATGTTTTTTTTTTCCAGCCTTTATTAAAGCCACATCGAAAACTCTCCTGCATGACAGCAATTCTGTTTCTGCTGTGAGCAGCAGGCCGGATCTTCCTTCGTGAGCAGCGCCCAGTCGTCTCAACGCCATCGCCTTCGTTCGTCTCAGCGCCAGGTGAGTTTCCATGCATTCTTTTCACTTTGCATATTAATGGTTACTGTGCATGCTTTTGTTACTGTTCAAGTGAATTAGAATTCACTTGAACAGTAACTAATGAGGCATTGTTTGCCCAGCCGGGTTCTTGGTTTGGGCTAGCAACCCGGCCAAGCTTGTGGGGTTCAGCCCAGCCACATGGGCCGAGCTGAACCCAATCTAAAAAAACGAGTAATATCGTTAGTTTTCTTGTGTATTTAGTTTATGGTTTGTATTTTTTTTAATTGTGGAAATACAAATCTGGTATTGTCATAATCCAATTTTTGACCATTTTATTTTAATTATTATTATTATTATTTTATTTATTGAAAAGGATAAAAAAAATGATGATAAAAAAATAATAATGATGAAAAACAAGTAAAATGAAATAAATAAAGAATGAATTAAAATTTGGGTTAAGGGTAACACGATTGGAAGTTTAGAGACTTAATTGAGTTTGGAATTAATTTAATTAATCCAATTAAGGGTTTAATTGGAGAATTGATAAGTTTGGAGACTTAATTAAGCTTGGAATTAATTTAATTAATCCAATTAAGGGTTTAATTGGAGAATTGATAAGTTTCAAAACCAAAGCTGATTTACAAAGGGTAATCAAACTTGTGAAATGAGACCAATTTTTCTTATGATAATTTCTTTCGCAAAATCAGTATATAGGTCAATTTGAGGTGAATTTGGATTTTTTTGATAAGTGTGGTTTGTGGGTGTCATAACCTAATTTTTGACCCTTTTTTTTAATTATTTTATTTACTGAAAAAATAATGAAAAACAAGTAAAAATAAAATAAATGAAGAATGAATTAAAGTTTGGGTTAAAGGCAACATGATTGGAAGTTTTGAGGTTTAATTAAGATTGGAATCAATTTAATTAATCTAATAAAGGGTTTAATTGGAAAATTGATAAGTTTTGAGACTTAATTAAGCTTGGAATTAATTTAATTAATCCAATCAAGGGCTTAATTGGAGAATTGATAAGTTTTGAGACTTAATTGAGATTGGTATTAATTTAATTAATGAAATCAGGGGGCTTAATTGAAAAATTATCAAAGTATAGGGCTGATTCTGGTAAATTTTGCAAGAAATTAACATCCAGGGACTGTCTTGTAAAATTCGCTGAAATGTAGGGGTCCAATTAAATTTATCCAAGGGCTTGATTACAAAACTTTCAAAACATCAAGGACTAAAACGCAAAATAACATCAACACTGTTCATCTTCTTCACCCGAAAAAAAAGAAAACTGCTGCCTTTACTCCTGCATTAAAAACAGAGAGCATGGGACTGCATGGCATTCTAAGGGAGGATAAAACCAGAAAAAAACGGCTAGAGAGAGGAGGACAAAAGAAAAAGAAAAGGAGTGGACGTGGGGTAGCCTCTGGTTTCTTCAAAAAGAAATAGAGGAGACGAACGAACAGGGGGGAAGAAACGAAAAAACAATCACAGAACCAGGGGAGAAACAGAACCAGGGGAAAAAGGGAAGAGAAAGACAGGGGTGACTGGAAACAGAGAAGAAGAAAAAAATCGGGGGGAGAGGTCAGTAACCAAAAACCAAAGAAAAGCAGAGGAGGCCACGAAGAAAGGGAGAGCAGAGGAAACACAGAAGAAAGACCAAGGAAAGCAGTAGACAAGAGTCACCACCAGCGTCACCACTGTTTTCGTCGCCTCCAGAAGCAGCAGCTTCAGAGCTCCATCTTGAGCAGCCACTGCACCAGAAACAGGGCACTCCAGGAGAGAAATACAGGGACGAACCGGGGAAGAAAAGGAGGAAGAGAAGGAAGAAGAGAGGAAGAACAAGAGGTGGCAGCGCCGTTCGTCCAGCGCAGTGCGCCATCGTCTCCGGCTACGCCTTGCTGCACTAGGTAAGTCTTCTCTCGTCTCTCCCCTCCTGCATTATAATTCACTTGCTACAGAGCAAGTATAGCAAGTGAATTATAATTAATTCACTACCCAACCGGGTCACTGGCTGCGGCCAGTGACCAGACCAAGTATGTTGGGTCTACCCAGCCATGTAGGCTGGATCAGACCCAACCCCCAAAAAAAAAAATCAAAAATAAAAAAATAAAAAAATAAAAAATGAAAAATGAAAAATATGTGTATGCATGAATAAAAATAATATAAATTTATTGGTTTATTCACCAACGCTAGAGTCGGGGATAAAATACTGGTTTAAATTTATATTATTTTTATTCGTTATATTTTATTTTATTTAGCAAGAAAAAATAAAAAAAAACATATGTGCATGTATGAAAAATAAAATTTATTTTATTGGTTTATTCACTGACGCCAGAGTCAGGAATAAAACATTGATTTAATTGTTTTTTTATTTTTTATTTAACTACATAAGAAATAAAAAAAATATGTGAATGCCCAATAAAATGAATTTAGTTTATTTTTTTTATTCACTAGCGTTAGAGTCAGGAATAAAAAAATATTAATCTAAATTTATTTTATATCTACGTAATAGTTACCAACGCCAGAGTTGGAATTATCCGTAGTTGAATATTTACTGACGCCAGAGTCAGGAATATTGCGAATAAACCATTAGAGCGTAAACTAATAAAATTTAGCAATTTAAGACAAAAACAGCAATGCAGTTTACCTCAGGCAGAATGTTTAAGGGGTGCTAATATCTTTCCTTTTACGTAACCAGTCCTAAACCATAGAATCTTTGTTGACCAGTTAGGGTTCCTAGTGACCATAATACTAGGTGACGACTCCTTAAACAAAACATTTTCCCTTAAAAGAACAAGATGCCAGATATCTGTTCTTTTTCCATAATTCAAGAGAATTATTTGTGGGTCGCCGCGATGTCGGATGCGACAGTGGGTTTTGATGCGATTTTTTTTTCTTTGCAGGTTTTTTAACTATTTGGTGATTGAACATTATGAATTTTACAACGGTGTTGTGCAAACGTTTGAGTGTGAAGAAACTGGTCACCAATGTCCCTGTCTATGAAAGCATTACTGGTAATGCCTGTTTCCTTCCAGAACATTGTTTTGTTTGTATGACTTTCTTTGAATTTGTATCGTATGGTGTTATGGTGTCTTTGTGATTATGAAAGCATTATTGGTAATGTTTGTTCATTTCCAGAACATTGTTTTGTTTGTATCATCTTCTTTGAATTTGGGACAATAGGCTTCTCTTGAAAAAATTCCTTATGATTTTACGATTTCACGATCCGTTTTTACGATCCAAGTTTATTTTGTATTTTTCGTGTCGTGTCAAAAATGTTTTTTGACAACCTTAGCCGGCTGGACAACATTAAGAAGGGGAGGGGGAATTTTAGATTTTCCTTCATTAAGCCTAGGAGAAAACACCCAAGTTAGTATACCTACACAAGTCTTGGAATTATTAAGCGGAGAAAACACACTTGGGCAGAGGATTTACAAGAAGAAAAGTGAAGAATTTATGAAGAAAAGAGGGAGCAGGGAGGGTCGGCTGCAGGTGAAGAAAAAAAGAGTTGAGAAACCTTAATCAAACTAGAAATTAAACCTAAATTTCCCTCTGGTATGTAGTACTACACAAATTGTGAAAGCCAATTTAGATTCAATTAAGAATTGTGTATTAATTTGAAGTTGAAAAGTTAGGGCTCTTGAGTAAAAAAAATTAGGGGAATGTCGAAATGATTGGAATTAAATGGACTAGAATATTCTAAGTTGCCTCAAAAGATGAAATTATGCATAAAAGAGAGGAAGGGAACATTGGTTCCCTTAGGCATGTTTCGGCCAAGAGCCAAGTCAGGAAGGGAAGAGAAATTCTGGTGGGTTGAGTATTCTTGATGCATAAATTAGTGATAGAAATGGTCTTGAATGTGGAGGGGTGCAGTGAAAAAAAAAAACAGAGAGAGAGAGAACATATGCAAGGTGACTAGCTATTGGAGGGGAAGAAAGGAGAGGAGAACTTATATTTCCTTGCTTAATTATTTGAGATGTGCTGTTATAATATGGTTGCTAATTAGAAAAAAAAAATGCATCACTTATAAGGAAAAGGAACACTTTGTTCCTTTGGGTAGGTTCGACCAAAGTAGAAATGAATGAATTAACTTAGTACAAATGACCTTGGAAGGTCACAATGAGACGGGTTGCTATGTATAAGTTGAAGGCATAGCTGTATCTAACGAGGAAGAAGGGATTGGAGAAAAAAATTGGAGATACATTGCCCATTGACAAAATAAGGCAGGTTCGCCGCCCTGATTCCTAAGGGAGTTCGGACATGAAGACGATAAAATCCAAGGAAGGTCCCTTCATAGCAATTGTAGCCGGGAGTGTTAGCTTTCCAATGAATCTGACCTCGCTTAATTTGGAGTTCTAGAACTCCATACACAAATAAAAATTTGAGGGGAGGTCAAATTGTCACCCCTGCTGGCAGATTCAGCCAAGTCGATAAAACAACGAAATTTAGCCATATTAAGGATAAAATTTCTTTTCTTGCCCTTCGTAAAGTGTGTAACATCACGTCTTGATCTTTAAAAAGGAATAAACTATGATAAAAATTGAATTCATGATGTCCACTTGGGCTACTAATGAGCTGAAAATGTTAAAGGATAATAATGAGGAATGTAGGTGAGAAAGAAAAGAATGGTAAAAGAGAAATGAATATTATTGCTATTGTTGTTGTTGTGTTGTGATATGTGGACTAATATAGAATGATGATGGGTGTTCATGGTTTCAGGAGGAACCGCAGGAGGAGGGCAGGAACCGCAGGAGAATGTAAGTCGAGCATTTACAGTAGTTTGGTACTCGGTTTCTATATCTCCTCTAGTTAAAAATTATTTTAACTAATTGTTCACTACCAGAAATTTGCTTAATACCAATGTCATTACCGACAGAATAATTCTATCGGTAATTTGCAGTCATAATTACCGACGACATATTTTTCATCTGTAATTCCGACGGTATATACCGGCGGACTACTTCGGTCGATATATACCGATGAAATTACAGACATAATATTCAGAATTTAAAAAAAAGGGTGGTTCGCTAACGTGGAAGTTTTTGTGGGTGATTTTACCGATGGAATCACCGAGATGAAGTTTTTGGTTGAACCATATCGAGTTGCTCCTTCGATTGACTTGGAAGGAAATTCAAATTTTCGTGTTTTCGATGATAGTCATGTTGATGTTGACGTAGAGGAATTGAATGTTGTTTTGAGCTCTAGCGGACAACCAAATGTCGATCAAAATGATGATATCCATATTGAAGATTGCGATGAAGGTGATGACTATTCAATTGACAACGAAGAAGAAGAAAATTTTGACTAACTATCAGAATGAAGCCATGTGTAAAACATTTTTTTCATATAATATATATTATGGATGATATATTTTGTAACACGAAATATTTATTTGATAAGTTTGTATTGTTTAAGCACTGTTGTTATTGTTTTGTGCGATGGACAATTTATCATTTAAGTGTTTGCAAGAAGTTGAATAGGCAATACAAACATCATCTTTCTTGCACACTGCACTATTACCGACATCCATATCGACAGATTCCAGTCCGTTGGTATTTCACAATAGCGTCCCTGGAAATGCCACAACCATCACCGATGACGTTGCGGACGCATTCCAGTCCGATGGCATTTCACAGTAGTGTCCCTGGAAATGCCATAACCATCACCGACGATGTTGTGGATGGATTCCAGTCCGTTGGCATTTCACAGTAGCGTCCCTGGAAATGCCACAACCATCACCGATGACTTTGCAGACGGATGCCATTCCGTCGGCATTTCATAGTAGCGTCGCTGGAAATGCTATAACCATCATCGACGACTTTGCATACGGATTCCAATCTGTCGGTAATTTGTCAGCAAGTTACAATTACCGACAACATCACCGACGGATGGTGCGAATTCCAAAGGGCGGGGTATTAAATGCATCTCTGACTGTGAAAAATATGAAGGATAGTTAAAAATGATGGTGCGAAATTCAAAAGTTACCGACGGATTTTCGAAACATCACCGACGGAATAATTTAAAATAATCTTTTTTTAATGTCCGTCGGTTAATCTGTCGGTAAAACTGCGCTATAAATCCCAGCAACCACCCCTTCAGTTCATTTTTTCATCTGCTCCGCTATTCCCCTTTCATTTTTGATTTTTTTCCTCTCATTTCCTTCAAGACTTTTGTTTGTTTTGCTTGTAATCTTTACTTGAATCTTCATCAAATTAAAAGGCATGTGTTTCCTCTACTTCATTTTACTTTAAGAATTTTTTTCTTTGTTTTAGCTATTGTTATTTTTGTTATGTTTTTTGTTTTGGTGTATTTTTATAATGTAGATAAAGTCTTGAAATAAACACATTATTAAGGTAAGCATATTTCATTCCTAAAGTATATAGTTTTTTTTTTGAATTTTTTGAATATATTTTATTGTTTGTATTGCCATAATAATTGAATAATTTGTTGAATTGTAATTGTTAATGTTGAATTTACCTTGTAATTAGTAATTGAATATGTTGGAATAAATTTAATTATTTTCTTTCAATTTTACTCTATTATTGCATGATTTGTGTTTAATTATTTCCATTAATTTTAATTGTTAGTCTAGAGTTTTTTTTTTAATTAATTGAATATATTTTATTGTTTGTATTGCCATAATAATTGAATAATTTGTTGAATTGTAATTGTTAATGTTGAATTTACCTTGTAATTAGTAATTGAATATGTTGGAATAAATTTAATTATTTTATCTTAATTTTACTCTATTATTGCATGATTTGTGTTTAATTATTTTCATTAATTTTAATTGTTAATCTAGAGTTTTTTTTTTTAATTTATTGAATATTTTTTTTTGTATTTCCATAATAATTGAATAATTTATAGAATTTTAATTATTATTGTTAAATTTACCTTGTAATTAGTATGGATGTTATTTGTATAGATGTTATGTTATATACAAGATTAGTATAGATAGGGTTAATTGGTTGTGGCTATTGTAAATATTTGCAAGTTTGAAAAGTTTGGGTAGTCTACAATATAAGGGAGGTACTGCCAAATTTTTTTAACATTCGAATTTAATTATATAATTATTCGTATAAAATTGTGGCTATAAGTTTGTTTCGGTTTTAGTTTTTTTTTTTTAATTATAACATAATTTATGAATAATTAATCAATATTTCATTAATTTATTTTATTTCAGGTTCACAAACATTGAGGCCGCCCGAGTAATATCATCGGCGTTTAAATCGTCGATGGAGATTCCATTATTTCAATGGAGTCAGGTATCTACACATCCTGAATGGATACCTCAAATCGATGCATGGTTTGACAGATTTGAGGTTGGTGTTAATTTCTAATTTCCAGCTTATTTCTAATAAATTATTAATATAATTGTAAATAAATTATTATTTTTATTTAAAATTAATTATTTATACACAGGACAAATTCAACTGGGACAGCGCGCATGAAACTATTGTGAGGAGGGTGTGAGGAAATCACGCAGCAACTAGGTAACATCGAAAACAATACAAGATGTTTTTAGAAAAAAATTATGTTTCAAAATCTAATTTCTCGCTATGGAAGTAGGTTGCGTGATTTTTGGTATGAAGCACAAAAAAAGGCAAAACAAAACGCGAGAGATTAGGGTCTCTAAGGCTGGAACGACGTGGCGGTATTGAGGGATTTCAAACCGCTATACATCCCGACAGATATATGGCTGTAATATCTTGAGCACATGACGCTGAGCGGTTTACACGACGCTCACAGTCCAGTGCTGGCAACCAGAATCGGCCAATTCATGGCTCGGTGACAACGCACACCGGCGACTCCGTTCCGTTTGCTGCACATGTGAAATGGATGGTAAGATTAATTTAAATGAAATAAATCGTTAAATAATTTGCTGTTAATTAATTTTTTTCATTACAGGCTACGTCTCTTGGATGTGAACCGAGCCCAATGGAGCTGTTTGTTGAGATGCACGTGCGGAGTCAAGACCACCAAAAGGGGGCGCAACAGTTCGTTGACAACCGTGCTCAACACTTTGTGGTATGTTTGTTCAACCATTTTATTTTGTAAGTTATTATTTTTATTAAATTGAATATGATGATTTCTTTTTTCATTTTCTGGAGACCTATAATAGCCGGTTGAGAGAGAGATATGTGGACGATCCTTCGACCCATCCGGATTTCGATCCAGATTTGTGGATGGAGGTAGGATCGTCTGGTGGACTCGATGACAATCGGGTGTACGGGCTCTTCAACACTACGGCCGAGAACTTGCAGGCGGCCCGTAGTGTCTCAACCGTTGGGAGCTCGCAATCAGTATCGAGCACCCAATCTAAGGAGTTCATGGCCTTGCAACAACACACGACTTAACTCACCAAAAAATACGAGCACCTCTCAATGAATTATGAACAGTTTCGCCACATGGTCATGAACATGGCATCACAGAGTGGTGATATATGTGCGCCTCCTTTTTTGCTGTATAAGAACCAGCGTCCTCCTCCTCCTCCTCCACCACCATTATGTTAATTTAATATTTTTTTTAAAACATATTCAATTTGTAATGAATATTATTTAACTTTATTTTTTTGTTTTTGATGTTTAATAAAAATTTTATTTGCATAATTAGTTTTTTTACTATTAATTTATATAATTTTATATTATTTATTATAAATAATTTTTAAAAATATATATTTAAAAATAATCACCGATGAAATATACCGATGGAGTGTTTCTGTCGGCATTTCACAGTAGCTTGGTGGAAATGCCACGTCGGCATTTCACAGTAGCTTGGTGGAAATGCCACAATCACCGATAAAATTACAGAGGGATATAGTTCGTCGACATTTAACCGGGAGGTGAAAAATATTTACTGGATATGCCACTATCACCGACGGAATACATCCGTCGGTATATTTCAAGCGGGATTTTTTTTTCGCACAATTTCCGTCTATAAAATCATCGGCAATTGTTTTTTTACCGACCGACTTAGTGACAGAATTAGGTATTACTGATGAAAGGAAAGCCGACAGATATTTTTCATTAGGGATTTCGTCGGTAAAAAAACTGTGACATCTTGTAGTGGTTGAACTATAAATTTTGGTGCTTGTTATAACCCAATTTTGACCCACTTATTTTTAATTTAATTTTAAGGAGGGTAAATCTTTAAATTTAAAAGATTAGGGGTTTAAATGCAAAACTTCAGGGGCCGAATTGAGAAACAGGCCACCTATAAATCCGACACTGTTTTGGTCACTCCTATTCTTCATCTTCTTCCTCTAGAAACAAAAGAAACTACCAACAAAGAAATGCAGAACACCACCAGACGCACTGCGATGCACATGACTTCCACCACCAGCTTCTCAGTTCGTTTCCGTGTCCCTCGTCGCCATAACAAGACATTGACGTGTGAAGGAAACCACCACCAACAGTCCAACAATGGCAGGACTGTTGGTGTCCTAATCCAACCAAAACACAGAGTCTCAAACCCTATCCTCATGAAGATCATTGCCCCGGGAAGATAAGGATCAAGCTAAGGTATCCAAGTCCCAGTGAAACACCAACATGTCCCTTCCAGTGGTGTTTATCCAGAGGCAAGCCATGCGCGGAGAGAAGACCAGGCACGTCCCCTATAAGTACAGAGCTCTAGGGAAAAAAAAAAGCAGAGAGACAGTAGAATAGAAAACAGAGGAGAGAATCCATAACAAATAAAAAAAACACAAGAGTAGAGGGAGGAGAGACTGAAAGGAGAAGGAAGAAGAGAACATTCTCTGGCTGGTGCTAGGACCATTACCTTCGTCTTCATCTTTGTCTTCGCCAAGTAAAGCTTCCTTCTCACTCTGTTTCTGAGCTTTTCAAAACAGTGTGAAGGTAATTAATTACATTTGCACTGTGCAGTGCACGCATTACTTGGTTCAAGCGTGCCTGCTGCCCAGCCAGGCCACTGGCTTGGGCAAGTGACCCGGCTGGGCCGGCTGGGTCCAGCTTAGCCCATATTGGTTAGGCTAGACCCAGCCCCAAAAAAAAGGTTGGCCGGGTTTGGGCTTTAGGCCCTGTCGGTCCAAATTTTGTTTGCTAAGGATGTGTTTGGCAAAACACATCCTTATGCCTTGGCCATCATTTTTATGCCTATTTTAGTTTGATATTGGGCCAAACAAGCCGCTTTGTGTTATCAGAAAATTCCAAAAATATTTTGGGATCTTCGTTGATTTATTTGTGGGCCACTCGCACTTTGATCTATTATTTTCTTTTGCGTTTTGTATTTTTTTATGTGCTCAATCCGTGGACTATTACTGTTAAATGCAAATCTATCGTACAATGCTTTTTTTTTTCATCTAAAAAGGGTAAATAATAATAAAGGGTAAACAAAAAGAAAAAGGCATAGGAAAATTCTTCTTCGAATTCAAATTTTTGTAAAATTGTTCATGACGCTAGAGTTAAGAATATCACAATTTTTTGGGTTTTGTGCAATATTTACCAACGCCAAAGTTGGAAATATTTGTATGAACTGTTCACTAATGCCATAGTCAGGAACATTATAAGAAGAGTAAAAAAAGAAAAAAAAAAGGAAAAAAATAAGAGAACATATTCTTAGCAATTTTAGACAAAACCAGTAATGCAGCCTACCTCAAGTAGGACGCTTAAGGGTGATAGCATCTTCCCTTCTGTGTAACTAGTGTCGTACCATTGGAATCTCTGTTGACCAATTAGGATTCCTAGTAACCATAATACTAGGTGGCGACTCTTTAAACAAGACCTTTTTCCTCCAAAGAACAAGATGCCGGATATCTGTTTTTTTTTCCAATCAAGATATAATAAATTTTTAATTGGTCGCTGTAATGTCCGGGTGTGAAAAAATGGTGACTCCGCTGGGGACCTTCTAGGACTAAGCTTTGATATTTGTCTTTTTATTGCTAAACAATATTTGTCGAGCTATTTTTTTTCTTTATTATTACTATGTTGTGTTTATCAAGTTTTATTTTCTTGCTCTTTTTACTATTTTAGCATGCATAGTTATTCATGTTTATCTTGCATATATATTGGATATGGATCTAGGTCGTCACACATCACTCATCTAATTTTTTTTTAATTATATAGGTATCAACTTTAAGATAAGTGGAGGGGTAACGGCACCCCAATGGCTTTAGCCTGGGTAAGGCTCGCGAAACTTTCCAACTCTCGCATGATTGTCTACTCGACAGTGGTCGATATGCTGAACTAATATTACTCAGGGCCTCTATCTTCACGCTACTTGTAAACTTCATATCGACCTTTCAAGGATGATTACTAAGTATGCGAAAGACCTTTGAGACTAGATAGCAAAACTACCCTGATGCATTTAATGATTAGAACCTATCCTTTAGGTGGATCCTTGTATAATTTCACTAAGATAAGCTTAACATGTAAGCATCCTTATTATAGGGCTTTTAGGTGATATAATGGCCGCTATTCATGAGGTAACAACTGTTGAGTATATACTCGAGTCTGAATCCTTGCAAATGACCGAAGGGGACTGCTCTAAACTTAATGTTAATGAGACACCGTTACTTAAAGACATTAGGTGCATAATAAATGACACCAACCGATTGTTTTTGCTCACCAAGTATCAGATAGACGAAGTAGAATTTTCCATGAAATATTGGAGGATTTTGCACCTCTTGAAAGTGTCGATATTGTCATTAGCTATAAAAGCCCTGACCCATTTTTAGGATCCTGATTATCGATGTTTCACATTCTGAAATGTCAACATGAAACCTACCATTGAAGAGTATAGTGTGTTGACTGAATTCCTTGAAGGTTCCCATAAAGTGTACTTTCGCTAGAAAATTGATGACACCATGGATGAGCTTGCCAAACTATTGGGAATCCCTCACCTAATCTAGAGAGAAAGATAACTTTGGCGGTCTTGGATAGAAACGATTGGAGGAGTTCTTGATTGCTAAAAAGGCTAATCCTGGTGCTAAAATAGAGAAACACAGAATATTGGCCTTGGGAATATTTGGATTAGTTCTATGTCCCTTTACCACGGGAATTATCAGTCTGGAAGCTGCTAATTTGTTTATGGAGTATGAAAAGACAAAGATCAACCCATGTGCTGCGAGTTTAGTCGAAACCTTCCTGTCTCTTAATCATTGTAAGAAAACGGGTAAAGGTTCCATGAGATGCTGTGTCTCATTACTATTCATTTGGTTGGTAAGCTATGTAGAAATGAAGACGCTCATATTCAAAAATTTCTAGTGGTTCGACCAAAAGCCACTTGAGTTGTTCGTATTAGAGGAGTGGGAGAGTTTTTCTGAAAACGATTGGAAGGTAAAATTATAAAGACTTCCCTTAAGCGTTTTTAATTGGAGAGCTCCGTGGATGAGGAATATGGCAAGCTTGATGAGTTATGGTTAAAAGCCTTGGGTATCATTAATTGGAGTAATGGGATATGTTAGTTACGCACCTGCCTTAGTTATAAAGCAGCACGGGAACATACAAAGCATCCCTAGGATAGTCGACATAACTCAATTTACCAGGGTCTATAAAGGGGCACCATGGAGATGCTAGAAAATTTCAGGCGGGATTGGAAATCTTTGTTACTGATAAAAAAAGAGAATGGATCGAGGAATCCCACAGTTAGCGAAAAATATCCTAAATGGTGTATAGAGGAGTTACCAACATGGAAGAAGCTTCTAAATTCATGGACATCCGAAGAAAGAGGGTGGGTTGTGAAGAAGAATTGAGAGAGCAAGTAAAATTGTTGCAAGCCAAGCTCAAAGCAAAGGAGGAGTTGAGATTGTCCCTAGCGATCATGTGTCCGTTTCCATGGGTAGCACAAATTCCCTCATGCACTTCTTGCAGGGCTTTGTTGGCTTCCAGATCGCTCAGACACCTCAGCAAGGTCCCATCAAATGACCTTCTATACAAAATTTCCCTGTCTATGTAGTATTCCATAGCCATTCTTCTCAAAGTCTTTTTAACTATCTTCGAGGCTCCCGATGGGTACTATTGATGTTGGATGAACCTTTTTATATCTGGGTACCATGGGTTACCGTTCTCTTCTTCTTCTATTGAACAATAGTGAGCGGGAAAATTTTTGATCTCTATGCCTATAGGCTGAATTTTGGCACCACCACCAATTATATCCATAAAAGCTAGGGTAGCTAAAGCATCGGCAAACTGATTTTGTCCCTCCCCAAATGAGTAAATTCTATTTCATCGAAGCTTTCAGCCAATTTGGAGAGGTATTCCTAGTATGGTCTTAATTTTTCATCTTTTATCTACCATTCACCCTTTACCTAACATATTATCTACATCAAGTCTCCATATACTTCTAATTTTCCATGACTGGATTGCATTGAGGCTCTTGACTATGTTCACTCATTCTTTCTTCAGGTTAAGCTGTTGTCGGAGTCTAATTGAAGGCGACGAGTCGGTTAGGAGGACTTTCACCAGAGGTATTTCCTAGTATTTGCTCGAGTAAGCTAGTAAGGCGAGCCATGCTTATCTTCAGAGACTCCAACTCTTCTTGAAAATGGGCATCATGGTGAGCACACTCTTTATCTTCCATGTTTCTTGCTCAAAGTCAGGTGTTGTAGATTCTTTGGGGACCTATTTTTCAACATGGAGCATGTATGTATGTTATTTACAATGAATGGATGTAAATGTTTGTATATGCTCATTGGATATGGATGGCTATTTAGGGAGCTTATACTCTAAGAACAAGTTTTGGGGACATTGCATGATGGGTAGGCTTTCTACCCTAGTCTCAAAATGGTCTCTTGTTGTCCTAGTGATCGCCCTCGTGAAGGCAATGCTTAGGCTTAGTAGGTAATGGGATGACATTTGGACCAATCATTACCAGTCTAAGCACTCAACGAACAATTAGGGTTTACACAAACTTAAACCTTGACTAAAAGTCATAAGGTAAGCTACTAGTCTCCCACTTAACCTAAAGTTTTTCAGTGTAAACTCTCACAAAAAAAGTGAATGATGCATGAATATATTCTATACAATGTGTGAACGATACGTGCAAAAATCTAAGTGTAAATAATAAAAGGAAAATGCATATTTAAAAAAAATACAAACCCAACAATAACATAAAAATTAGACATAAAGAAAGCTTAGTCCACTGGGTCCCCAGCGGAGTTTCCATTCTGTCGCACGTGCCCGCGCAGGTGTCGATGGCGATTGTCTACTCTCGTATGTATCTGGAAAATATGGGGAGACAAGGAATTCTTTTCTTTTATTAGTGGAAAGGGGAAATGGTTGTCACCACCTAGTATTTTTGTCATTAGAAACCTTAACAGGTCTTAGAGATCGGGCACGGAGACTAATTGCGTAAAAGAAAGGTATTAGCACCCCAATTACACCCTACCTAAGGTAGGCTGCATTATTTAATTGTCTAATTGTCTGATAAAAAAATAAGGTCTTGTCGTGTTTTCTAATTGTTGGTCTGTCGAAGGTTTAAGAAAAGTCCTCCTTAGTAAGGAGATTCTTATCTTATGGATAAAACCTAATCGTTCTAACATCAATAAAAAGAACTACCTTTTTAGTGTCCAGAATACGTTTTACGTATAAATTTCTAATCCCAGATACTAAAAGAAAACAAAATATTTTTGGGGTATTTTTGAAAAACTGGCCTAGTTCTCATAACTTTAATAAATTGTTTATAAAAGCTAAAATGCATGCTAAAAAATAAAAATTTTGAAGTTTTGTTGTATGAAAATATGATATGATTTTTTTTTATCTTTGAGAGACTTGGCCGTATGCATGAAAACAAAACATTTTTTTTGTTTTATAATTTTTTGCAATGTTTCGATGAAAACCGGGTATTTTAACATCGAATTTGTAAACCAATATTAACCAAAGTTGATAAAAAAAATGTGGGAAATCACACATTTTGAAAGGATTTTTTTTTGAAATTTTTTTTGGACTGCGCCACACCCGGCCTAACCATTTTGGTCTGCCCCAATGCTGTCTGGCCCAGTAAACAGTGCAGGCAATGAACAAGAACGAGAAGCTGACTTGTAGTGGCTCATGGTGGTGCTCGCTGATGGCGGTGGCGGTGGCGGTGGCGGTGCGAACTGGGGAGCTGAGGGTGGCCAGTCGACAGTTCTTCTTCTTCTTCTCTGCCTCTTTGTGTTATTCCTTTTTTTTTTCTTCGTTCCCTCCTCTTCTCTGATTCTTCTTCTGTTTTTTACGGTGTTCTTCCCTCTTACGGTGCTGCTACTATCGTTGGCAGTGCTGCTAGTGGCGATCGGATGTTGCAGTGGGCAGACCCAAGTCCCTTGAGTATTGCAGCCCTACTTGACCCAAGACAATTGGGTCAAGAGTGAGACCCTAGGTTAATGGGTCCACGTCAGGACCCAATGCTCTTGCGTCTTGCGTCCTCACCCAACTTTAATGGGTTAAGGCTTTTGGGTTCCTCATTTTAGAGGGCCCAAAGCTCTTAGACCTGATGTTGCAATTAGACCCACTTAAACTTGGGTAAGTTTATTATTATTATTATTATTAAAAATATTATTATTATTTATATTTAAAATATTTTATTGTTTTTATTATAATTAATATTGTAATATCATAATTAAAAATTTTGAAAATATATCATTAATTTTGAAAAACACATATTAAATAAGTTTTATTTTAGGGGATTGAAAACTAAAAAACTTAGGTAAGATAAGTTTAATATTATTATTAATATCATAAATATTATTTAATTCATTCATATTATTTAATTTGAAATAAATTTTATTACTATAAAAAAAACATATATGTGATTTGAAGGGTAAAATCAATAATTTTTATTATTATTAACTTGGGTTTGGAAGGGCATGCCAAACCCAAGTTGCTTGGGAGTGGCAGGGGGTAGATCTAAGTTTCCTAGGTCTTGCAGCAGTACCTGGCCCAAGACAATTGGGTCAAGAGTCAAACCCAAGGCTAATGGGTTTGGAATGCAGACAGATCCAAGGTTTTTGGGTCCGCAATTTAAGATGGGTCCAAAGCTCTTGAGCCTGATGTTCAGCCAGACCCACTTAAACTTGGGTAAGTTTATTATTATTGTCATAATCTATTTTTGGATTATTATCAAATTCATTTCCTTTTTTTTTCAAAAGAAAAACCGAAACAATGTGTTTTAAACCACATTGTTCTCCTTCTTCCCCTGCATACACAGAGGCAGGGAAGAAGGAGATTTTTAAAATCTTCTTTCCCCACTCACTCTCTCCCCAGACTTGACACCACCTATACCCACCATACCCTGCCAACATGATAAAGAAAAGAGAGGGAACCATGCCCTGGGGTGGCTATGCAGAAGCTGCCCTACGCCACCTTACCCTACACTTGGATAGGGTAGGGTGGCCCTTCCCCCTGCTTCCTATAAATATAAGGTGAGAACCAGAAATAGAGGGGGGGGGGGAGCTTTTGAAGAAAGACAGAGAGAAAAGGGTGAAACAAAACGGGAAGAGAGGAGATTTTGGGGAGGTGGACAAAAGTTTTGAGAGAGAGACAAAATAGAGAAAAGGAACAGAGAGGGGGGGAGAATAGAAAAAAAACGAGGATAGGGAGATTGTTTTTGAAACCAGAGAAAAGGAAACAGGGGACAAAAAAAAATAAGGGAAAGGAGAAGAGATAACAGAGAAGAACAATAACCTCACTCTCTTTTTTGTCTCTTTCTATACCATTTGAAAAAGCATCATTGTCAGCCTCTGCCATCTTCTCCCCCCTGTGGGCTGCGCTACAACAATCATGAAGAAAAAGAAGAAACTGGTGCCTCTGCACAAAAAGGAAAAATAGCAGCAATGATTGGTTTTTTTTCACCACCGCTTGGAACCAACTCCCAAGCAACTTGGATCTGGCATGCCCTTCCAGCCCCAAGTTAATAATAATAAAAATAATTGATGTTATCCTTCAAATCACATCTATATTTTTTTTATAGTAATAAATTTTGTTTTAAATTTAATAATATTTATGATATTAATAATAAAATTAAACTTATATGACCTAAGTTTTTATAATTTTTAATCCCCTCAAATAAAACTTATTGTGTTTCTTCGATAATAATAATAATTTTCTTCAAATTTATTAATTTAATAATAATAATAAGAAGAATTTTACCCTACAAATCAAATCTATGGTTGTTTTTTGAAAATTAATGATATATTTTGAAAATTTCTTAATTATGATATTAATAATATTAATTATAATAAAAACAATAAAATTGATGATACAAATAATAATATTTTTAATATTAACAATATTAATTATAATAAAAACAATAATATTTCTAATACAAATAATAATATTTTTAATATTAATAATATTAAAATTAAAAATATTTATAATACAAATAATAATATTTTTAATATTAATAATAATAATAAACTTACCCAAGTTTAAATGGGTCCGGCTGTAATACCAGGCTCAAGAGCTTTAGGTCCCTCTTAAATGACTGACCTAAAAGCCTTGAGTCTAACTGCAATAGGAACTCATTAGAGTTTGATGAATACACAAAATCCAAGAGCATTGGGTTTTGACGTGGATGCATTGGCCTAGGGTTTGACTCTTGACCCAATAGTTTTGGGCCAGGTAGGACTACAAGACCAAGGGTACGCGGATCTGCTCCCCGCCCCTCTCAAGTAACGTGGGTCTAGCATGCCCTTCCCGACCAAAGTTAATTAAAATAAAAATATTTGATTTTACCCTTCAAATCACATATATGTTTTTTTATAGTAATAAAATTTATTTCAAATTTATTAATATGAATGAATTTAATAATATTTATGATATTAATAATAATATTAAACTTATCTTACCTAAGTTTTCATAGTTTTTAATCCCCTCAAATAAAACTTATTGTTTTTCTTCGATAATAATAATATTTTTCTTCAAATTTATTAATTTAATAATAATAATAATAATAATAATAATTTTACCTTTCAAATAAAATCTATTGTGTTTTTCAGAATTAATGATTTTAAAATTTCTTAATTATGATATTAATAATATTAATTATAATAAAAACAATAAAATTTATAATACAAATAATAGTATTTTTAATATTAGAAATATTAATTATAATATAAATAATAATATTTTTAATAGTAATTATCATAAAAATAATAATAATTGTAATACAAATAATAATATATTTAATATTAATAATAACAATAAACTTATCAAAGTCTAAGTGGGTCTGACTGCAACACCAGGCTCAAGACCTTTGGGCCCCTCTAAAATAAGGAACCCAAAAGCCTTGGGTCTAACCACAATTCGAATCCATTAGAGTTGGGTGAAGATGCAAAATCCAAGAGCATTGGGTTCTGACGCGGTCCCATTAACCTAGGGTTTGACTCTTAACTCAATTGTCTTGGCTAGTGAGGACTGTAAGACCTAGGGGACTTTGGTCTGCCCCGCAACTCCCAAGCAACTTGGGTCTGGCATGCCCTTCCAGACCAAAATTAATAATAATAAAAGTAATTTATTTACCCTTCAAATCACAACTATGCTTTTTTCGATAGTAATAAAATTTATTGCAAATTTAATAATATTAATAATAATATTAAACTTATCTGACCTAAGTTTTTATAGTTTTTAATCCCCTCAAATAAAACTTATTGTTTTTTTCGATAATAATAATATTTTTCTTCAAATTTATTAATTTAATAATAATAATAATAATAATAATAATTTTACCCTTCAAATCAAATTTATGGTTGTTTTTCAAAATGAATGATATATTTTCAAAATTTCATAATTATGATATTAATAATATTAATTATAATAAAAGAAATAAAATTTATATAAAATAATATTAATTATAATAAAAAAATAAGAATAAGAATAAAAATAATAATATTTTTAATATTAATCATCATAAAAATAAAATTGTAACTCTAATGTTGATTTTGAGGTAAAGGTTAATTAGCGATAGAATTGCGCAGTTGATTCTTGAGAAAATTGTAACTCTAATGTCATGGTAAAGGTTTGGATCTGTTTGATGATGGACTAAAGCAGTAAAAGTTTTGGGTTTCGTGAAGAAGTTTATTTTATTAATGGAGACACCTGCAACAAGGCTATATATATTTTATAAAATGGTTTGTTTTTCATGTGTTTTATGGTTTCATTTCCTTTTTTATTTTTTATTAACCACCTGCAACAAGGCTATATATATTTTATTGCTGTTTGTATTGATCAAATCACACTATCTTGCTGCTTAACCTCAAGCATTACTCAGTTGTAAGAAACTTGACCGACTAAGTTCAGAAATACATGGAGAATAGGTTGTTCTAGCAAAAAATACGGTATGAACATTTCTTTGCAAGCTTGCACACACACACACACACACTGAATCTCCCTAATTTACTAGTAAAAAGATGATGGCTTCACCAATTTAAGTGAGAAAGAGATTAATGGCATAAAGCACCCATCACCTCCAAAAGGCTCTGTACATGGGTCCTCAGTAGGGCAAGTGCAAGCATTATAGCCTATAGTACAGAAATAAAAGAACATTACACAGCTGTAGTTTATACGCAAATGCAGTAACATGAAGAGGGATTAGTAAAACCAAGAAGGAAGTGTTTTGAGAGAACTTGCTGGGTTGTTGGAAGAGAAAATGGCTGATTGTGAGAAATCACAGTTCAAAGGATTTTTATCAGAAGTTTGATAGAAGAGATTCATGGCATAACATTACAAGATTTCACAGTTTTACCGACGACAATATTTTGTCAGTATGTGATTAAGAGTTCGTCGGTAATTTATTTACCGACGTCTTCACCGACGAAATACGTCCGTCAGCTTTCCGTTCGTTGGTAATACCACCGTCTGTCGCTATATCGGTCTACAAAACAAAAAAAACATTTGCCGATGGTTTTACAGACGGAAATTGTGCACCAAAAAAAAATTTTCAGCTTGAAATATATCGACGGATTTATCCCATCGGTGATAGTGTGACATACCGACGGATACATACCTCGGTAAAGTTGTCGGTGAGTGTTTGAAATACCGACCGAAGATATCAGTCTATACATTCATTGGTCATTGTGGCAGGTACTGTCAAATACCGACGGATTAAGTCTGTCGGTAAAGTTGTTGGTGAGTGTGAAATACCGACCAAATATATCCTTCTGTAAAGTCGTCGGTGACTGTGGCAACTACTGTCAAATGCTGACGGATATATTCCGTCAGTAAAACCATATGTGATTATTTTTAAATATGTTTTTTAAAAATTATTTAGAATACATAATATAAAATTATATAAATTAATGGTAATAAAAAACAATTATGCAAATAAATTTTTTATTAAACATCAAAAACAAAAAAAAATAAAGTTAAATAATATTCATTACAAACTGAATGTGTTTCAAAAAAAATATTAAATGAACTATTAAAGGTAAATAATATTTATTACAAATTAATATAAAGGTGGAGCTGGATGAGGAGGAGGAGGAGGAAGAGGCTGGTGGTTATACAACCAAAAAGGATGAGGTGCACATGTATCACTACTCTCTGATGCCATGTTCATGACCATTTCGCGAAGCTGTTCATGATCCACTTTTTGTTGTGCATGCTTCGCTTTGAGTTGTGCAAACTCCGCTGATAGGTGGTCGTATTTTTCGGTCAGCTAAGCCGTGTGTTGCTGCAAGGCCATGAATTCCTTAGATTGGTTGCTCGATACTGATTGGGAGCTCCCAACGATTGAAACACTACGGGCCGCCCACAAGTTCTCAGCCGTAGTGTTGGAGAGCCCATAAACCTGATTTTTATCGGGTCAACCAAACGGTCCAACCTCCATCCACAAATCCGGATCGAATTCCGAATGGGTCACATGATCGTCCCCATATCTCTCCCTCAACCGGCTATTATAGGTCTCCTGAAAATAAAAAAAAGTAATCATCATATTCAATTCAATAAAAATAATAACTTACAAAATAAAATGGTTGAACAAACATACCACGAAGTGTTGAGCACGGTTGTCAACGAACTGTTGCACCCCCTTTTGGCGGTCTTGACTCCGCATGTGCGTCTCCACAAACAGGTCCATCGGGCTCGGCTCACATCCAAGAGAAGTAGAATATAACGAAAAAAGATTAATTAACAACAAATTAATTTAACGATATATTTCATTTAAATTAATCTTACCATCCGTTTTGCATGTGCAGCAAATAGAACGGAGTTGCCGGTGTGCGTTGTCACCGAGCCATGACTTGGCTGATTCCGGTTACCAGCACCGGACTATGAGCGTCATGTGAACCGCTCAGATGTCACGTGCTCAAGATAGCATGGCCATATATCTTTCGGGATGCATATCGGTTTGAAATCCCTCCAAACTGCCATGTCGTTCCAGCCTTGGAGATCCCTATCTTTCGCGGTTTTTTTTGCCTTTTTTTGTGATTCATACAAAAAATCATGCAACCTACTTCCATAACGAGAAATTAGACGTTGAAACATAAAATTTTTTCTAAAAACATCTTGTATTGTTTTCGATGTTACCTAGTTGCCGCGTGATTTTCCCACACCCTCCTCACAACTTTGTCATGCGCCCTGTCCCAGGCGAACTTGTGTTGTGTATAAATAATTAGATAAATAAAAATAATAATTTATTTACAATTATATTAATAAATTTTTAGAAATAAGTTGGAAATTAGAAATTAACACCAACCTCAAATCTGTTAAACCATGCATCGATTTAAGGTAACCATTCAAGATGTCTAGATACCTGACTCCATTGAAATAATGGAATCTCCATCGACGATTTAAATGCCGATGATATTACTCGGGCGACCTCAATGTTTGTGAACTTGAAAATAAAATAAGTTAATGAAATATTGATTAGTTGTTTATAAATTATGTTATAATTTAAAAGAAAAAACTAAAACCATAACAAATTTACATTGAAAGGTTGTCCTTCCACTATGCCTCGTACTTGCGGGTGAATTGATTCCACTACAAAGGCACGCCACCTCTACGCTATGAACCCGTGCTGGAAGAGGCAGCATCGGTTGACGACGCAGGTGGCGTAGGTGCCTCTTTTTGAGAGGCATCTAAGGATACGTCATCCTCGCTGCTAGAAGAACTAGCTGCGACCATACGTGAGCGACGAGCTGTGGTTTTCGTTCTACGCATCTACACAATTGTATACAAATAATTATATAATTAAATTTGAATGTTAAAAAAAATTCAAGAGCACCTCCCCTATACTGGATACTACCCAAATCCACAAACCTGCAAATATTGACAAAAGCCACAATCAATTGACTCCATCTATACTAATATTGTATATAACATAACATCTATACGTATAACATTCATACTAATTACAAAATAAATTCAACATTAACATCGTATTCAATCATTATATAAATACAAACAATAAAAAATATTCAATAAATTCAAAAAAACCTCTAAACTAACAACTAAAATTAATGCAAATAATTAAACATAAATCATGCAATAATGTAGTAAAATTACTAATTATTCCAACATATTCAATTACTTATTCTAAGGTAAATTCAACATTAAAAATTACAATTCAACAAATCATTCAATCATTATATAAATACAAACAATAAAAAATATTCAATAAATTAAAAAAAAACTCGTAGACTAACAATTAAAATTCATGCAAATAATTAAACACAAATCATGCAATAATGTAGTAAAATTATTAATTATTCCAACATATTCAATTACTTATTCTAAGGTAAATTCAACATTAACAATTATAATTCAACAAATTATTCAATTATTATGCCAATACAACAATAAAATATATTGAATAAGGTTTTTTTTAAAAAAACTATAGACTAACAATTAAAATCGATGGAAATATTTAAACACAAATCATGCAATAATAGAGTAAAGTTACTAATTATTTCAACATATTCAATTACTAATTATAAGGTAAATTCCATTTTAACAATTACAATTCAACATATTATTCAATAATTATGCCAATGCAACAATAAAATATATTCAATAAATTCAAAAAATGAAACTATAGACTTTAGGAATGAAATATGCTTACCTTAATAATCTGTTTATTTCAAGACTTTATCTACATTATAAAAATACACCAAAATAACAAAAATAACAAAAATAAAAATAGCTAAAATAAAAAAAAATCCTTAAAGTAAAATGAAATAGAGGAAACACATACCTTTTAATTTGATGAAGATTCAAAAATAAAACTAGTAACCTTTGCAGAAATCTTGAAGGAAATGAGAGGAAAAAAATCGAAGAAGAGGGGAAATTAAGAAAGGAGGAGATGAAAAAATGAATTGAAGAGGTGGTCGCTGGGATTTATAGGGCAGTTTTACCGACGGATTCACAAAAATCCGTCGGTAAATTTTGAATTTCACACCAATGTTTTTAATTACCCTCCATATTTTTCGCGGTCCGTCGGCAACATGACGTGGTCAGAGATGCATTTAATGCACCGCTCTTTGTAATTCACACAGTTCGTCGGTGATGTTGTCGGTAATAGTGACCCGCCGACAACATACTAACGGCCTGGAATCCGTTGGTATGGACGTCGGTGATAGTGACATTTCAAGTAATTATTTTTGAACTCTTTGTGAAATACCAACGGACGTTGTCCGTTGGTATGGATGTCGGTGATAGTGGCATTTCAAGTAATTATTTTTCAACTCTCTGTGAGATGCCAACAGACATGAGTCTGTCAGTGATAATGGCATTTCAAGTAATTATTTTGATTGCTAAATTGTCCATCGCACAAAACAATAACAACAGTGCTTAAATAATACATAAACTTATAAAATAAATATTTCATGTTACAAAATATATCATCCATAATATATATTACATGAAAAAAATGTTTTACACAGGGCTTCATTCTGATAGTTAGTCTGAATTTTCTTCTTCTTCCTTGTCAATTGAATAGTCATCACCTTCATCACAATCTTCAATATGGATATCATCATCTTCATCAACTTTTCTTTCAAGGCCCAGGCTTAATGAAGACAATGACTTAGCAGCAAGGTTGTTAAAATCGTGATTATAACACGGCATGAAAAATGCAAAACAAACTCGGATCGTAAAATCGTAAGGAATTTTAAAATATAGTAAAAAAATTCATGCTTCAAATACAAATTCATACATAGTTCAAGCACCTTAAAATACATGCTTCAAATAAAAATTCATACATAGTTCAAGCACCTTAAAATACATGATTCAAATAAAAATTCATACATAATTTAAATAACTTTTCATTAACTAATAATTAACAAACTTAAAACAAACAATCTGCTGGTGTGTCATGTAAACTAAAACCAGCTTCATCGCAATTTCTTCATTTTGTATGAACCTAAATAAACAATTCAAATTTATAAGATTTTTATCAAATATTTTAACATTTAAAATAATATATATATATATATATATTTAAAATTTTATTTTTCATATCAACACATTAAAAAATCTAAAAATATCAAAATTAAATTAATTTTATAAAAGTTAATTTTTTAAAAAACAATAGGTAAATTGCTAAAACAAATATAAAGCAATGTTATATTCTAAAGAAGTAGAATAAATTGCAATCGACAACTCTCTCTTACTGTCAAGATCTACACTCAATTTAATCTAACTAAACTGCAACCCAAATTATTTAGAGTTGATACTTGATAGAGATTCATCAAACAACATGTTAGAAGGGGTAAGTTGCCCAACATGCTAGAACAAGGTAGAAGAGACATGAAAAATGACAGGAGCCGTCTAGCTTACGCAAAAATTAATTTAAAATAACAAGGAAACAGTAACAATGGACAAGTACATGCTGTTTTGTTGTTTCTCGTGCTACACGTACACTGCACTACACCAAATGCTAATAGTCAGTCGACACCGCCAATAGTTAGTCGACACCTGTAATAGCAATTGCAATTTATTTTTTGCGGGTAAAATCGTTAAATCGGTGGTAAAAACATGATTTTACGCGATTTCACCTGATTTTAATGATTTTACTCGATTTAACCCGATTTTACTCATTTTTGAGTTTTATAAACGATTTAGCACGTAAAGCCCACATTGACTCGTAAAATCATACGATTTTACGAGTTAAATCGCGATTTTAACAACCTTGCGTAGCAGCACTTCTTCTCATTTAATAAACCTTGTATATAATGTACATCAATGAACAATAAACAATAATCACGTAATGACATGCATACAATAATTTTGCAAGTGAGAATGAGTTTGTGATAGTGCTTACATGTGTTCTGAACCATGTGGCAAATTGTTCATCTTGTAATTGAAAGATCCGGGATTCGGTCAGCCGTGAGTTATTGAACAACAAATATTGTTGATGTTCCCTGCAAGTGGTAATGAGTGTATTATATTACAATATATTATTGACAAAGTTTAATTAGTATTACACATATATACACTTACTGAATAAAAGATCTCAGCTCATCATAGTTAAATAGAACATAATTGTGTGCTTGTTTGAACTCTATTTCTGACAAATATCTTCATCTTACGACATATTTAGGTGTGGGTCATCCAGGATTGGAGAATATTGACAAGTTCCCACCGGAAGACACTTCACCATCATCATCATGTTGTGGAACGCGATTGATTCTCGTTCTCAGATGAGGTTTGAAATAGTACGAGATAAATGTTGAGATCTCCTCAACAATATAGGCCTCACATATCGAAGCCTCAACATGCGCCTTGTTCTTAAATTTTTCTTGAGATTGAACAAGTACCTGCATTGAATTAATCAAGTATTTTCAATTAAGAAAAACATATAAAATACTTTTATATATGAATTACATTGCAACTGTAATATCTAACTGTTCGAATAGGTACATCCATCTATACTGGACCGGTCCTCCAACTTTTGCGTTGAACGGTAGATGTATGGGGAGATGCTCCATTGAGTTAAAAAATGATGGAGGGAATATCATCTTAAGTTTGCACAGTGTCTCGATGATATTCGTTTCAAGCCTCTTAATGTGATCAATATTCAACTTGCTGGAGCATAAATCTCTAAAGAAATAACTGATCTCCATGAGTGCATCCTATATCCCCTTTGGACAAATCACGAAAAGCTAATGGGATGAGTGTTTGCATAAACACGTGGCAGTCATGACTCTTCATTCCATACAATCTGCATTCGTGCATATTAACTAGCCTTGATATGTTCGAGGCATGTCCATCCGGAAAACACAGACTCTTAAGCCATTTGTAGACTAGTAATTGTGTGTTTTTCTCTAACACGAAGCTTGCTCTTGGTTCGTGCAGCCATCCCATAATGGTTCGTCAGAATCTTTCAACAAATCAAAAAACCTAGCTGCATTTGCATTAGGTTCTTCTTCTACAATTGGACATTGACTGACATTACCTTGATTCATTTTCATTGCATCCATAACCATATTCCTGTAAGGATTAGTGTTGTCATTTGCCGCTTCATGCACATTGCTAGCACTAGAAGTTGACTCAACCACCCTTTCTACCATGCTCTCATTACAAACAAATAGTTCTCTGTGGGCATACCAACACGGGCAATCCTCCATGAACCCTTTGTGTAGAAGAGGCATCATTACAACATCTGGATGCATATACTTTTTATTTGTACACTTCTTGCATGGACAACTAATACCGTCTCCAATAAAATTTCTAGGAATAGATGTTGCAAAATTAATAAAACCTTGAACCCCATTAAAATAACTCATCCTCCGCAATCCTTTAGGTGAATCTCGATACATCCATGAACCATCATCCATGACTTCTATTGAACATCTATAAAATTATGATGACAACATGTATTAATTAACTATGTTAGGTAAATAAATTTGCAAAAATATTAATTTACCTCGAGATTATCCAACAAACCAATTACAACTTCTCATAAATATTAAATATTCATTATCAATTATCAATGTCCATACAAATTAAAACATATATATCAATTTACGAAAATTACAACTCCGCAATACCATTGATGATAAAAATTAAAACGGACCCATTAAACAAGCTATTAATTATTTCAAAACAACACATGTAATTCGGTAATTCAATAGTGTTTCAACAATTTATAAACAAATACAATCTTACAAAATCTAAAACAAACCATAACAAGTATAAAATTATACATTCATATACTACAAGTTTGTTTGAGAAATAACAATAAAACATGTACATCTACTAACAAAATACATATATTAAAAAAACAATAAAATTCACATTTAAATGTTAAAATTTAAAAAGATAGAATTACTTACAAAAACTAATAAAAATCCATCGGTAAATTAGAACACGGATACTGTGACGAGAAGACTTCAAGAAATATGACTTGTTGTGCTGAGAAGAGGGCGATTTTTTTTTTGGGGGGGCTAGTTATTTGCAGTTGGGGAGAGTTGAGATGGGGAAGAAGAAGGAGAAATAGGGGAGGAGAGGGTTGGTAGAGAGAGGATATATTAACTTTTGCCGACGGTTTCACCGACAGATCTATTCTGTCTGTGATTCCGTCGGCTCGTCTGATGGTAAATAGGGCATGTCACCGTACGAAGCTACTGTTTTGAATCCCTCAGTGATTCCGTCGGCATTTGCATTGGTGAATCGGTCACGTCACCGTACGGAGCTGATGTTTTGAATCCCTTGGTGATTCCATCGGTAAAAAATACCAGCAATAACCTCCACGTCAGCGAACCGCCCTTTTTTTATATATTCTCAACATTCCATCTGTAATTTCGTGGGTAGATACCGACGGAATTTGGCCGTCGGTATCTACCGAAAAAATTACCGACGGATTAAATTCAGTCAGTAATGGCAACCTCAAATTATCAACAGAATTATTCCGTCGGCAATTCCGTTGGTATTAAGTGAATTTCTGGTAGTGTAAGAGATGCTATTATGTTCGGTTCAAAGCAAGCCCCGCCTGGTTGGATCGGATCACGGTCAATCCCTCGTCCATAAGCAAAATCCAGATTATCCTGCAATTGTGCATCTGATACACCAGACTTGGGCACACACCATGTTGCTTTGTTTGTTCGGCTTTGGAGATGGTGTTGCTGGAGTTTTTGGTTTAGTCGGAGTCTTAAAGCATAATAGATCAAGTTAATAAAACTTCATAAACTACTGTTACGATGGAGATGAACCGAAAGAAACAGTGGCAATAGGGAAGGCATGGATAGGAACTATAAAAGAAGCATCATGTAAAAATATTCACAATTCCACCAACGAAATCTACCAAAATTGAGGTTTCTGATACTCGTAAGGATCACATTTCTACCAAATGAGCCAGTTGGTCACAATGCTGAATGCGACATTACCTTTCCTCATCCCATTGGATTGGGAACTGAGCACACTGTAAAAGTGTAAATCGAGTACAAATATCCTCTTAACTGATTTTTCAATTATTTTTCAATTTACTCATAAACAATAGATTCAACAGAGAAACTTATAAAATAGAGAGATTCAAAACGGGTATTTTTTACCCATCTTCATCATCTCTTTACAACTTCTTATTCTAAGATTGTAAGTCATAAAAGAAAAGGTAAATCAAAGAAAGTCCCATGAACCTATACAACAAATCTAAATTGAAAATCTTAATTAAATATATTTTGTTGCTGCCGCTGCTGATGTTGATAGTGCTCGTGCAATTACACGTGCAATTGCACGTGCTCGTGCTCATGCTCATGCTGCTGTTATTGTTGCTGGTGCTGGTGGCTGCTCCTATTAGCGGTTGTGATGCTGCTGCTAGTAACTGGTTCTGTTTCAATAAATTAACTGGGTTTTTGCAGGTTAAATATGCAATAATATTTTGGAATTTTTTGTCCAAAAATGATGATTCCATGTATTTCAAATATTGTTGATAAAGATGTTAGATTAAAAAATTGAATATATATGTTTTTTTTTATCATTATTAATAGAGACATAGAGATCGATTAAAAAGATGTTATGGGCTGGGTTTTTCTTATTTTGTTAATTTCGTAACAGAACAAGCCTATTCCAAAAATCATAATGTTTAGGATAGAAAATCAGGATTTTTTTTGTTCAGAAGTTAAGTTCAAGGGGTTTTTCTTTTAGTACAATTTGGCCTTTTTCTTTGCTGAAAAGGAACTGTCCATTCTGTTAACAAACAAAATGCGTAGTGATGTTTTAAAACCCATCTTCCCAACCAAACACAGAAATTTAAATGCCAAATCAAAGGAAAGCTCAGGAATAGAGAGTGGCCTTCCCAACCAAACACAGGATAGCTCAGGAATGGAAATTTAAATGCCAAATCAAAGGAATAGAACACTTGGCTGTTGAAAACTCGAAATACCAATGAAATGCACGTAAATTTTGTTCTTACCTGGCTACTTGTAGAGAGTCCAACATCATAAACCATGGTGAGATCAGTCTTGAAAAGTCCAAATGATCGCTCAGAACCAGGTCCAGGTTTCAAGTCTTCGTCATAAAGAGTAAAGAGGTATGTATCCACTGATTTTCCTGGCATGAGTGGAGTGCCCACCATCGATCGAAGGTGTGCAATCAAATTGCCATTGTAAGCCTTGGCATTCTCAATGCTTGGCCCTACGTCGTTGTCATCTCCTTTAAATGGCCATCCAGTCTCAGCCACCACAATCTCAACATTCTTAAATCCCATAGAATTCAGTGCAGAATAAACTGCATCCACCTGCAATTGATTAAACCACTTGTCAGTAGCATTTTTATTCGATCATCTATTGATTCAAAATTTATGCCTTGCAATTTGATTTACTCTCACCTGAGCATCGAACATGTTCATGTACTTGATCTTAGTGTTTCCATCCATTCGTCCTGCATTCGGCTGGAAAAGGCAAAAAGCAAGAGTCTCAGGCCTTGTATCGCTTCTGTAGGCATAGTAAGGGTAGGGATTGATTGCGAAAGGCGAACCATTCGCACTATTAAACTCCAACAAGCCCTTCATCAGATCCCCATAATTTGGATCAAAGCTTCCAGAAGAAGGTAGCTCAGACTGCTTAAGCACTCCCATCGAATGAACTGTGGAGACCTTAATTTTACCCCCGAGCGATGCATCATTTAGAGCATTCTGTACATTTTGCATTGCTGGTAAGAGCTTGTTCACGAGATTCTGGTCATTGGAAGTCATGACCTCGTTGCCGACAGTGATGAGGATGATATTGCTAGCTGGATAGAAGGGAAGCACGTTTGTGTTGATCCAGCTCTTGGCAAAATTGGGATCAGAGGCTAGTCCTGGAATGTCACCATTTGCAGTGCCGACAACAATTCCAATTCCGGTGTTGGCTAAGGCTTTGATTATAGCGGGGTCCGATCCATATAATCGGACCTTTTGGATTGAAGTGGATTGAAGAAGCTTTGCGGTGGATGGTGGTGGTGGAAGGTTGTCCGCAACTTGGCCATAGTTTATACCGATGAATGATTGCGAGTCTGCACAAAAAGCAGCAAAATTTAAAGCAGATGATCAAACATCAATTTTTAAACGACAAAACAGAACAACAACATTTTTTGTTTTCATAGACTGAAATGAAGACAGCTCAGTTAAGGTAAATTCTTTAGAAATGGAAGGAGGTAATTAAAATAGAAAGAGACGCAAACTTACTTGCGATTTTTACAGTCTGTAAGGAGGAAAGGAGTAGGAAAGCAAGAGTATAAGGAAGCACCATCATGGCTCAGGAGGAGCTGTTTCTATTCTGCATTTTTTGAAAGTGGAGTGGGCATTAAATATAGAAGATGCTACAAGTCGAGGGCAGAAGCGTAACGTATAGTTATTATGTGGAAAACAAGAGGGAAAGGCAGAGAACTCAAATCGATTGGAAAGTTATGGTACGATGACGAACACTTCAAAGCTAGCTTGTTAACGTATAGTTCCTCCAGCCCTAACAACTAACACTAAGCGTTGTCACAACCATTGCATCTGCTTATAGATTCTTTGAAGACAAGTTCTCCTTCTAAGTTTCAAAGCTTCTTTGTAGAAATAAAATGCACAATTTTCCTTTTATCTGAACCTACTAATACGTGGGCACACCGTAGATGACGTTGAAATCCTGTATGTAGATCGTTAGGGGCCAAGTTCATGTTGAAAAGAAGTATTGCAAACTGAAAAGCATTCTCCACCCTTCAATCCTGCAAGTGAAACGGAGAATTAGACGAGAAGGTTTCCTCTTTTTTGAGACTCACAAAGTGTTAATGGTGTGCAATCCATATATCAAATTGCTATGTAAACTTCTGAAAATTTGTTTGAGCTTTGATTTGTATACACTAAACAACAACAAGGGAAATCATCTATTTATTAGCACAAATTGCTATGCTGAGCTTCGATTTTTTTTTTTTGGGTACTTCATTGTTCAATATATTTATTTGATTCATATGATAATAATTTTGTGTTGTAGCGTACTTAGTTAGCACACGTTTCTAAATCTAGAAGTCGTGGTTTATTTCAACGTCATCTATAGATGTTGTGCCCACGTACTAGTAGGTTCAGATAAAGGAAAATTGTGCATGTTTATTTCTACAGAGAAGCTTTGAAACTTGGAAGGAGAACTTGTCTTCAAAGAATTTATAAGCAGATGCAACGGTTGTGACAATGCCTAGTGTTAGTTGTTAGGGCTGGAGGAACTATACGTTAACAAGCTAGCTTTGAAGTGTTTGTCGTCCCACCATAACTTTCCAAGGACTTGGATGGATTTGAGTTCTTAGCCTTTCCCTCTTGTTTTCCCCATAATTGCAAATTATTATACATAAAACTATATCATGTAAGGAAAGTCCTACTTATAAAGACTAATTGTACCGTGAATTCGAACAGTGTTAGCAAAAGTCATGTTCATCAAGATTCATGGCACTGTGTATTGGAGCAGTGTAATAACAGAGTTGTTCTTGTCACAGAGAGGTGCAAAGACTGTAGGGGGAGGATGGGCCGGGTTATCTTTTCATTGGGATACATTTGACATAAAAAAATGGTTAAAAAAAAACGATTAGTGTAAATTTTGATGGGTCATAGTAGGACTACAGACCCGGTTCTAGACACCTGGTGCTAGCCAATCATGCCCTGATACATATGGTGGACTAAGCAGTACAAGTTTTTATGGTTTAAATAACCACCTGCAACAAGGCTATATATATTTTATTGTTGTTTGCATTGATCAAATCACACTATCTTGCTGCATAACCTCAAGCATTACTCAGTGTAAGAAACTTGACCGACTAATTTCACAAATATATTGGAGGATAGGTCGTTCTAGCAAAAAATACTGTATGAACATTTCTTAGCAAGCTTACACACACACTGAATCTCCCTAATTTACTAGTAAAAAGATGATGGCTTCACCACTTTAAGTGAGAAAGAGAATGGCATAAAACACCCATCACCTCCAAAAGTCTCTGTAGAGAGTCCAACATCATAAACCATGGTGAGATCAGTATTGAAATGTCGAAATAATCGCTCAGAACCAGGTCCAGGCTTCAAGTCTTCGTCATAAAGAGCAAAGGTGTGCAATCAAACTGCCATTGTAAGCCTTGGCATTCTCAATGCTTGGCCCTACGTCGTTGTCATCTCCTTTAAATGGCCATCCAGTCTCAGCCACCACAATCTCAACATTCTTAAATCCCATAGAATTCTGTGCAGAACAAACTGTATCAACCTGGAATTGATTAAACTACTTGTCAATAGCATTTTTATTAGATCATCTATTGATACAAAAATTTCGCACTTGCAATTTGATTTACTCTCACCTGAGCAAGTAATAAAGGAAAATTGTGCAACAGAACGCAAATTGGATTAAATCAAATTACTCTTGTTGTTACCCAATTTTTTACCCACCTTTTTGATAAAATTTTCGGAAAATCCAAAAATAGCGAAAAACAATGAAAATCCAAAAAAATACGTTTTTAATATATTTGCTTCGTTTTTAGCATTTTCAACGTCCTCTAAAAAAGAATTTAAGTTTTCAAAGGTTTTTTGAACGCGTTCGACTTTTCACGCGTCATTTTTAAAATCATTGATTTTCCTCATTTAAGTCGACGTTGATATTGCTCGTTTGAAAAAAATACAAAAATAAGAAAAATCAAAATTTACAAAAAAAAGAGAGAGTTGAGGGACCAATTTTGAGGCCCAAGCAACATTTTGCCTATAAATAGCTGCCTTCAACACAAACCTTAGGGGGGCAATTTTGAGATTTAGGGGGGAGGCAACACAAGGAGAGCAAACCCTAAAAAACTTATCATTTCTGCTCCCTTACCAAAAAGGAGCCGCCGCTGCCCCTCCCCTCTGATTTTTAGCATTTTCTTCTCCTCCTCCCTTGCTCTCTGCCAAGAGAATCCAGACCAGCCTCCCCTCACAAATCAGCCTCCACCGTAGCCCCATCTTCCTCTCCCCTCTCCACCGGCCGCTCCCTCACCTCTCCATCGTCCCCCTCCTCTCTCAGCCTTGCTGCTCAACAGCTGCTCTCTTCTTCACAACGAAGCCAGCCGAACAAACGACAACAGCAGCAGCGCCGTCCTCACCAGGGAGCCAGCAGCGCCGTCATCGGCAGTGAGCAGCAGCCCACACACGGCAGCCCCGGGGCCACACTCTTCGTCATCTCCTTCAACCGGTCAGCAGTAGCCCTTCTCCAGCAACGGCACCCACACACCCACGACCTCCCTCTTCAGCCGCAGACGCCATTTCTTCTCTCCCCACTGACCGGACAACCACTCACATCTCCACCGTAGCTTCAGCTGCCACGGACGACAGCTCCACCGCCAGATCTGTCACCAGCAGGAAGAAGGAACAGCAAGCTGAGAAGAAGAAAGAAGACCGAGGTTCACAGATCTAAAAAAGGAAAAAAAATCCGAGAACGGATTTGGACTAAACAGAACTGCTGGTTGCGTTTTTTGATTGTTTTGCAGGTCACCGCCGGCCAGGAAAGAAGAAGGGAGGAAGCTGTTTCGGATCTCCCCCTGCTGCTGTTTTTTTCGGCGGCGCGTGAACCCACGCGCCGCCAGTGACGGTGGTGCGTGGAAGGACGCGCCACCACTGTTCCTGCGCTGGCAGAAGGGCTTCCCTGCCATTTCTGGAGTTTTAGGGATTGTTTTGTAATTTTTAGATTATGTTATTGTAATTGTCGCACCCGACATCGCGGCGGCCCTAAAAATAATCTTGATTATGGAAAAAGAACAGATATCTGGCATCTTGTTCTTTTAAGGGAAAATGTCTTGTTTAAGGAGTCGCCATCTAGTATTATGGTCACTAGGAACCCTAACTGGTCAACAGAGATTCTATGGTACGGGATTGGTTACGTAAAAGGGAAGATACTATCACCCCTTAAACGTTCTGCTTAAGGCAGACTGCATTGCTGATTTTGTCTTAAATTGCTAGATATTTATTGGTTTGTGCTCTGATGGTTTACTTGCAATATTCCTGACTCTGGCGCCAGTGAATATTCAACTACGAATAATTCCAACTCTGGCGTTGGTAAATATTACGTAGCTATAAAATAAATTTGGATCAATATTTTTATTCCTGACTCTGGCGTCAGTGAATAAACAAATAAAATAAATTTATTTTTACGCATGCACATATTTTTTTATTTTTTCTAGCTAAATAAAATAAAATACAACGAATAAAAATAATATAAATTTAAACCGGTATTTTTATTCCCGACTCTGGCGTCAGTGAATAAACCAATAAATTTACATTATTTTTATTCATGCATACACATTTTTTATTTTTTTCTACCCTTTTTTATTTTTCTATTTTTTTTTATTTTTTTCTATATTTTTTTTGCCTTTTATATTTTTTATGTTTGTTTCTATTTTTTATTATTTTTGGGGGCTGGGCCCAGCTCAGCCCACATGGGCTGGGCTAGACCCAGCCAGCCCAGCCCGGTCACTGGCCCAAGCCAGTGACCCGGCTGGGCAAAAATCAAAGAAAACAGGAAATGAATTAAAGTCCAAAGTAAACAGTAACCGGTGAATTAAAATGAAAAATGGGGAAAGAGAAGCTGACTTACCTGGTAGCTCTGAAGATGAAAACGTGATGGAAGATTTGTAGGCCAAACTCCTCCCTGTTCCCTTCTCCTTGGTTCTTGCTTTGTTGTCCCCTGTCTTTCACGTTCTGCTCCGTCTTCCCCCTTGTTTCGTTTGCTTCTCTCTTTCTCCTGTGTTTGCTCTGTTTTTTTTTTTTTTTTTTTATTGCTTCTCCCCAGTTTTTCCTTCTCTCCCGTTCATGGCTTTTTTTCTCTGTTTTCCGGGTTTCTATTTTTCTGCTCACTTGGTTTTTTTCGTTCTCCCTCCAGTTCTGTGATTCCTCCACTTTGGCCTCAGTTTTTTCTTTTCTTCTCACCCCCCTGTTTCTGTTTTTCTCCTCCTCTGATTTTCGGCCCCTCCTCCTCTGTTGCTGAGGCCTTTTTCTGGGTTTTGCTTGAGTCTTATTTCCGGTTTTTTTTTGTTCAATTTTCTCTGCTTTTGGGTTCCTTTTTCGGCTCCTTTTTTTTTCCTCCCCCCCCAGTGTGCATGGACTATCTCTGGCCTTTATAGCCAGAGAACAAAGCCGTTTCTTCAAGCCATAAATTGTGTTAAATTGCAGGTGTAATGGTGGGAGCGGCGGTGGGCGTCCGTTTCAGTCGGGAAGAAGATGAACAGTAGCAGGAAAACGACGCCGTTTTTGGTGTTTTGATCCTTGACATTTTCAATTTTTGCAATCCAGTCCTTGGGTAAATTGTAATTGAACCCCTGCATCTCAGCGCCATTTACACATTGGTCCTTGGGTTTTAATTTCTTTCAAATTAGACAAGAATCAGCCCTATACTTTGATAATTTTTCAATTAAGTCCATGATTTCATTAATTTAATTAAATCCAAGTCCAATTAAGTCTCAAAACTTATCAATTCTCCAATTAAACCCTTAATTGGATTAATTAAATTAATTCTAAGCTCAATTAAGTCTCAAAACTTATCAATTCTCCAATTAAACCCTTAATTGGATTAATTAAATTAATTCCAAGCTTAATTAAACCCCAAAACTTCCAATCATGTTGCCCTTAATCCAAATTTTAATTCATTCTTCATTTATTTCATTTTACTCTTTTTTTTCATCATTATCATCATTTTTTTTTATCCTTTTCAATAAATAAAATAATAATAATTATAAAAATAAAATGGTAAAAAATTGGGTTATGACAGTTGCCCCCTCTTTATAATATTTACTATGCAAAGATATTGGCAAATTTCATTTTCCTTTAGCTTTGTGTAGTAAATTTATAAAGAAAAGTAGATACAGAAAGAACCTTTTTTTTTTTCTTTTTTTTAGTCTTGAAAACTTTGAAAGCATTAGATTGACACACGACCTTTACAGAGAGATGTAGAAATCAAGAAACAAATCATTTGGAAGATGACCCATTTGTTTTTATATATATATATATTTTTTTTGTTTTGTGTTTTTTTTTTTTAAAAAAAAAAATGGATCAAATTGTTTTGGGCAACTTGTCCGATGATAAAAGGAACACGAAAAGGGTTTCGCGAGTGGTCTAATTGTTCCAGGCGACCTGCCCGATAGGAAGAGTAAAACGCGAAAAGGGTTTCGCGAGTGGTTAAATTGTTCCAGGCGACCTGCCCGATAGGAAGAGTAAAACGCGAAAAGGGTTTCGCGAGTGGTCTAATTGTTCCAGGCGACCTGCCCGATGAAGAATGAAACGCGAAAAGGGTTTCGCGAGTGGTCAAATTGTTCCAGGCGACCTGCCCGATGAAGAATAAAACGAGAAAAGGGTTTCGCGGGTGGTCTAATTGTTCCAGGCGACCTGCCCGATAGGAAGAGTAAAACGCGAAAAGGGTTTCGCGAGTGGTCCAATTGTTCCAGGCGACCTGCCCGATGAAGAATAAAATGCGAAAAGGGTTTCGCGAGTGGTCAAATTGTTCCAGGCGACCTGCCCGATAGGAAGAGTAAAACGCGAAAAGGGTTTCGCGAGTGGTCTAATTGTTCCAGGCGACCTGCCCGATGAAGAATAAAACGCGAAAAGGGTTTCGCGAGTGGTTAAATTGTTCCAGGCGGCCTGCCCGATAGGAAGAGTAAAACGCGAAAAGGGTTTCGCGAGTGGTCTAATTGTTCCAGGCGACCTGCCCGATGAAGAATAAAACGCGAAAAGGGTTTCGCGAGTGGTCAAATTGTTCCAGGCGACCTGCCCGATAGGAAGAGTAAAACGCGAAAAGGGTTTCGCGAGTGGTCTAATTGTTCCAGGCGACCTGCCCGATGAAGAATAAAACGAGGATTTTTTTTTTTGACAAATACAAAGAAACGGGTCTTATTGTAATGGTTGACCTACCCAATAAAAATGAAAGGGTCTCATTGTGATGGGTGACCTACCCAAGTAAAAAGAGAAAGGAAAATGAGGGCTTGAAGGCGCACGCAAAAGGATGGTCGAGGACTCGAAGGCATGCTCGAAAGGAAGCGAGGGCTCAAAGGTGTGCTTGAGAAAATGCGAGGGCTCAAAGGCGCGCTCGACAGGAAGCGAAGGCTCACAAGCAATGCTTAAGAAAATGCGAGGGCTCAAAGACGCGCTCGAAAGAGGTGAGGGCTCGAAGGCACACTCAAAAGAGAGGTAGGGTTAGGAAACGCACTACCTTGGATGGTTAAGGGCTCAAAGGCGCACTTGAAAGGAGATAAGGCTCGAAGGCGCACTTGAAAGGAGATAAGGGCTTGAAAGCGCTCTAAAAATAATGCTCAAAGGCTCGAAGGCGCATTTGAAGGAGATAAGGCTCGAAGGCGCACTTGAAAAGAGATAAGGGCTTGAAAGCGTCCTAAAAATGATGATTAGAGGCTCGAGGGTGCATTCGAAGAAGGTGGAAAAACACAAAGATTTTTCAGGTGGCTTAATTCTCATGGGCGGCCTGCCCAGATTAAAGATTTCTCAAAAATGAAAAATTTTCAACAGCAATTTCGATCTTTGGCCATTTCAAGTTGGCCTTCCACTTGATGGATTCCGTTGGAATTTTCTCATCTGAAATTTGCAAAACTCATAGTCCAATGTCTCAAAGTTTAGATGATATGCATGCATCTTTACCTATTTTGAAATATAGGCCCCCATTTCTTCTTAGTCTTCTTGTTGCTTTAACTGATGAGGACTTGCTACCTTTGATTTGGGTCCTCTTTGTCGTTTGGCTTCTAGCCCACTCGAGTTAGCCCATGTAAGTCTATTTCCAGATTTGTTTGCACAACTCAACCTTTGTGGTGCCCATTGTGACCCACTTGCTTGCTAAAGGTTTTTTTTTTGACTCGTCAAATAATTTGAGAGGATCACTCATTACTCCTCGTTTCACTGCTAGAAACATTCGGTGTCACTTGCTGAAATGATCAAACTGTCTTTTGTAAACCAAAATGCCCCCTTGTCTGGTTGTAGGAAATTACCATCTCATTTTCTAGAATTTTTCCTTCTAAACACAATGTTGCCCCCTTGTATTGGTCATTGCCCCCAAGTGTGCTTTGTCAGCTACTTAGACAAATAATGGTTTTAAGAGGCCATTCTCTCATTTCTCTCCTTTTCAGTTTGGTGAAGGAATATGGGTCTAGAATGAATCTTGAAATCTTGATCTTGCATTTTGAAAACAAAAATTATTTCGATGTGAATCTAAAACAATTTGCTTTTGAAATCTTGCAACTCCTTGGTTATTTTCTTTCTTGGAAAATAGATTATTTGCTCTTGTGTTTGGCAATGAGGTTTTCGATGAAAATGCATCATGACATGACCTTTTTGTTTCAAAGTGAAGGGCTCAAGAAAAAGCTCGAGGTTTTGTATGAGTAATATTTGTCTCTTTTTAAACATTCATTTTTATCAGCATGAATAATAATGAGTAGTTTACTCTTGATGTCATGAATCTTACAAAAATGTATTCTTTGCATTTTGAGAGCATTGTTTATTGTTCTAGGTTGCTTGCTTGCTTGATTAGAAAGGACTTCTACAGGCATATAACGTAGGCTGTGGTTCTTGGTTATGAAAGAAAAGGATTCATAAGGCTCAAAAAGTGTTTCAGGGTTTCAAAGACTGAGGATCACTATCAACAGTTTGACTCTTGACGTCATTCATATTTTCTTTTGCCGCTCTTCTTTGATTTGCTGCGTTTTCTTTTTTACTGCTTTGCTAAGGCATACTCACTTTATCTTGGATGTCACTTTTTCTAATGATTTGGGCATACCCCCTAGCATTTGAGTTTCTTGAGCTCTTATGCCTTTTTGGCTTTCTCACGGCATTTTCTCTTTTCTTATTGAAATTTTCTCTTGCCCCCCAGTGTGGGGTGTGATCCTAGTCGGGATTGGTTTTCATGAAAGAAAAATTATTCAGGCTCAAAAAGGGATCGCAAGGGATGTACTTATTTCAGAAAGTGAAAGGAATAACAAAGATGGCCTTTCCTCATTTCAAGCGCAAGCAGCTATGATCAATAAACTTTGACCTCATCCAATATGATGGTTTGGTCTTTGAAAAGATGCATTTCAAGGGTCATGAGCAACGAGTTCACTACATACCATTATTCATACATTTAAAAACACATGATTCAAAAGTCATGGGGTAAGGGTGTTTATTCATTTCATTTTTTTTTTTTTGGTTTATAATAGTCACCTCAATGATGGAGTTGCTTGATTCAATTGTCATTCTACAAGTAGAATGTTAAAAATATCATTTTTGAAAGAACATCAATTTATTTTTGAAATCAAAACGCCAGATCAAATTTTCAAAACTCCAATAGAGAAACTGATTTTGGTAAAAGGGATGAATTGAGTCTATGAGATCACGCGAGGCTTCAAAAGTGTATTCATGAGTTCTTATAAGAAAACTCTCTTAATCAAATGAATAATGCTTGGTCGTGAACACGATTGAATGACAAACTCATTATTTTATTGAAGCTTAGGAAAATGAGTTCAATAACAAAGATCTTATACCAACATGAATACTGGCATGATAACACATAAAGGGGCTAAACATTTAGTGATCATTGATTGGAATTTCCAGAATCTTTCAATCACTCATTCTTCTTGACAAAGGTATCTTTTCAACAGTTAGTTGAAGCCATATGCAGATCATTCTTGGCCTAATGTCACCGTAGCTTTTTCTTCAAGATATTTGATTTCTAGGAGTCGGTATGAAAAAATCAGCTATAGGAATGATAAGTGCCTTGACAACCACCTTCAGTGTCCTTTCCTTTTTCAGTGAAACCGTTCTTTTCAGTTGGATCAACAATTTTACCTAACCCAATGGCTTGTTCAATCCTCTCAGCTATAACAACTAAGTCAGTAAAATGCTGTGTAGAGCTTCTAACCAGGTATTCAAAGTACGGGGCCTTGAAAGTGTTGACAAATAAGTTGATCATCTCTTTTTCCAATAAAGAAGGGTTAACCTGTGCGGCGGCCTCACGCCACCTTTGAGTATATTCTCTAATGGACTCCTTGTTATTCTTCTCCATAGCTTGCAAGCTTAACCGATCAGGGCCCACGTTTACATTGAACTTATATTGCCTCATGAAGGCATCAACCAAATCCTTCCATTTTTTAACCTTGGTATTATTTAATCGCATATACCAAGTGAGGGCAGTGCCACTTAAGCTGTCTTGAAAGAAATGAATCAATAATTTCTCATCATCAACTACCTCAGCCATTTTGTTGCAGTATGCCTTGAGATGAGTTATAGGGCATTGGGTTCCCGTATATTTAATAAATTCCGGCACCCTAAACTTCTTAGGAATGACTACGTTAGGCACCAAACACATATTGACAGCTTTCACCAGGTCACACAAATGGTTTCCTTCAACTGCCCTTATCCTCTCTTCTAAGGCAGTCCATTTTTCCAAACCCTCTTCTTTCACTCTCTTGCCCTTTTGAGATTCTTTCTCGGTAGAATCAACGGTAAACAGCATTCTTGAGGGGTATGCTGGCTGGAAATGCATAGCTTGTTGAAATTCATATGACACTCTATTTGCCCCCAGATTTTGCATATCTTCAGGATGAGTTATAAGTGTTGCTTTTCCGGATTTATCTCTCAAGGCCTGCTCGAGTAGACTAGTAAGCCTTGCGACTTCTTCTTTAAGATTATCCACCTCTTTTTGATGTTGGGCTTCCAACTGGGCTCTTTCTTCGTTTTCCATTTGTCTTTTTCTCGAACGAGTGTTATAGGCGGGTTTCAATGGGGAACCTATATTTCAACCTGCTAAATGTAAATCATGCAATTTATGCAAAAATGCTGAAACAATTAATTTTAAAAAAAATGCGTATAAAATGCGGACTCGCCCTTTATGGGATGACAACCTAATGGGAAGATCCTAATTGTTGAGTGCATCAAAGGGTTGGTCATTATCTAGTTTCAAAGGGTCTCTCGCATGCTCAATGATCGTCCATGAAAGGTCGATATGAGGCTTACAAGTAGTGTGAAGATAGAGGCCCTGAGTAATATCAGTTTGGCATATCAACCACTTCCAAGTAAACAATCAAGCGAGAGTTGGATGGTTTCACGAGTCTTACCCAGGCTAAAGCCATTGGGGTACCGTTACTCCCCCACTTATCCTAGTTTGTAAAGTGTGTGCTCCCCAAAGTGATGCATGACAACATAAACAAGAATGCATGCTAAAGCAATAAATGCAGGAAAAATAAACAAATAAACACAAAAAAAATAGCAATAATAAGACAAAAGACAAAGCTTAATCCTAAGGTCCCCAGTGGAGTCGCCATCCTGTCGCACCCGACATCGCGGCGGCCCTAAAAATAATCTTGATTATGGAAAAAGAACAGATATCTGGCATCTTGTTCTTTTAAGGGAAAATGTCTTGTTTAAGGAGTCGCCACCTAGTATTATGGTCACTAGGAACCTTAACTGGTCAACAGAGATTCTATGGTACGGGATTGGTTACGTAAAAGGGAAGATACTATCACCCCTTAAACGTTCTGCTTAAGGCAGACTGCATTGCTGATTTTGTCTTAAATTGCTAGATATTTATTGGTTTGTGCTCTGATGGTTTACTTGCAATATTCCTGACTCTGGCGCCAGTGAATATTCAACTACGAATAATTCCAACTCTGGCGTTGGTAAATATTACGTAGCTATAAAATAAATTTGGATCAATATTTTTATTCCTGACTCTGGCGTCAGTGAATAAACAAATAAAATAAATTTATTTTTACGCATGCACATATTTTTTTATTTTTTCTAGCTAAATAAAATAAAATACAACGAATAAAAATAATATAAATTTAAACCGGTATTTTTATTCCCGACTCTGGCGTCAGTGAATAAACCAATAAATTTACATTATTTTTATTCATGCATACACATTTTTTATTTTTTTCTACCCTTTTTTATTTTTCTATTTTTTTTATTTTTTTCTATATTTTTTTTGCCTTTTATATTTTTTATGTTTGTTTCTATTTTTTATTATTTTTGGGGGCTGGGCCCAGCTCAGCCCACATGGGCTGGGCTAGACCCAGCCAGCCCAGCCCGGTCACTGGCCCAAGCCAGTGACCCGGCTGGGCAAAAATCAAAGAAAACAGGAAATGAATTAAAGTCCAAAGTAAACAGTAACCGGTGAATTAAAATGAAAAATGGGGAAAGAGAAGCTGACTTACCTGGTAGCTCTGAAGATGAAAACGTGATGGAAGATTTGTAGGCCAAACTCCTCTCTGTTCCCTTCTCCTTGGTTCTTGCTTTGTTGTCCCCTGTCTTTCACGTTCTGCTCCGTCTTCCCCCTTGTTTCGTTTGCTTCTCTCTTTCTCCTGTGTTTGCTCTGTTTTTTTTTTTTTTTTATTGCTTCTCCCCAGTTTTTCCTTCTCTCCCGTTCATGGCTTTTTTTCTCTGTTTTCCGGGTTTCTATTTTTCTGCTCACTTGGTTTTTTTCGTTCTCCCTCCAGTTCTGTGATTCCTCCACTTTGGCCTCAGTTTTTTCTTTTCTTCTCACCCCCCTGTTTCTGTTTTTCTCCTCCTCTGATTTTCGGCCCCTCCTCCTCTGTTGCTGAGGCCTTTTTCTGGGTTTTGCTTGAGTCTTATTTCCGGTTTTTTTTTGTTCAATTTTCTCTGCTTTTGGGTTCCTTTTTCGGCTCCTTTTTTTTTTCTCCCCCCCCAGTGTGCATGGACTATCTCTGGCCTTTATAGCCAGAGAACAAAGCCGTTTCTTCAAGCCATAAATTGTGTTAAATTGCAGGTGTAATGGTGGGAGCGGCGGTGGGCGTCCGTTTCAGTCGGGAAGAAGATGAACAGTAGCAGGAAAACGGCGCCGTTTTTGGTGTTTTGTGTTTTGATCCTTGACATTTTGAATTTTTGCAATCCAGTCCTTGGGTAAATTGTAATTGAACCCCTGCATCTCAGCGCCATTTACACATTGGTCCTTGGGTTTTAATTTCTTTCAAATTAGACAAGAATCAGCCCTATACTTTGATAATTTTTCAATTAAGTCCATGATTTCATTAATTTAATTAAATCCAAGTCCAATTAAGTCTCAAAACTTATCAATTCTCCAATTAAACCCTTAATTGGATTAATTAAATTAATTCTAAGCTCAATTAAGTCTCAAAACTTATCAATTCTCCAATTAAACCCTTAATTGGATTAATTAAATTAATTCCAAGCTTAATTAAACCCCAAAACTTCCAATCATGTTGCCCTTAACCCAAATTTTAATTCATTCTTCATTTATTTCATTTTACTCTTTTTTTTCATCATTATCATCATTTTTTTTATCCTTTTCAATAAATAAAATAATAATTATAAAAATAAAATGGTAAAAAATTGGGTTATGACAGTAATTTTTTTGTTTATTTGTTTTGAAATTGTATTTTGTATGGTGGGTGTAAAAAAAAAAAAAAAAGAAAAGAAAAGAGAAAATAATAATAGAAAAAGAGATGTGTGTGTGTTTGTGGATATTTTTATGTATGTTATTGAATCAAAAGAAAAAAAATGAATTTAATATTTTAATTTATATGCACAAATATCTAAAGGACAGATAAAAATCATGTTGTATTTTCCATGAAAATATAGAACGTGTTTCTACATATATTTTGGGAACTAATAACTGATTTATCAAAGCCTTAGAATTGGGCTAAAATTTTATTTTTAAAAACACATCAAGTCCACGAAGCAGCTTACCTCAGGTAGGGTGCGTTAGGGGTGCTAATACCTTTCGTAACCATAACCAGTCCCTTACCCATGAATGTCTGACAAGACCAGTACATCCGGTTTCCTAGTAGCCCGTAATCAATTACTAGGTGGCGACTCCAACGAACCAACCAAAGCAAAACGCATTAAAGAAAAATCGCCAACTGATGCCGCGCGGATTTTATGACGTGCGACAGAATGGCGACTCCACTGGGGAAGGTATTGTTTTCGACATTATTGGACTAAGCTTTGTGTATTTGATGTGTTTATGTTTTTGCATTTGTCTTATTTTATTTTTGTTTTATCCATGCATTGTATAAAATTGTCTCATGCATCACATGTTTTAATTTTTTAAAAGCACATACAAGCTTCAGGTTAGGAGGGGGACTAGCAGCTTATCTTATGACTTTTAGTCAAGGTTTAAGTTTGTGTAAACCCCAACTCTTCGTTGAGTGCTTAGACTGGTAACAGTTGGTACATGTGCCATCTCATTGCCTACTGGGCCCCTATATTGCCTTTAAGAGGGTAATCACTGGGACAACGAGAGACCCTTTTTAGAGACCAAGTAGTAAAACCTACCTTTTGTCTCACTTAAAAAGATTAGAACCTGTCTTTAAGATGTATGCTCCGTATACCTTGTTTTGCATCTGAGTAAGCCCTTCTTGAAGCATCTTGAACTCCAGACTTATGGGTGACACAATGACCGTCGCTCAGAAAATTTTCATTGTAGAGTTTGTGCAAGAATCAAGATTCTTGTTTCATCATACAAGAGTTGCGATCATATGTCACCCCTCGAAGGGCGAGTTCATCATATAGATTGCATGTTCATACATTCATCATGCATGTACCGTGTTGAAAAGAAGGTTCCCCCACATGAGCTGTGCTACACGTGATTGGAAAATACAAGGAAAAATGAAGAAAAGGTCAGACAGAGGTTTATTGTCAAAAGAAAATTGGAGCCTCGAAAGTGAAGTAGTTAGACTCACATCTGCTTGAACAAGCGCTGAGCTTTAAGAAAAAAGAATGCATGCACAGCCTTCCGTGGGAACACCGTAGTCTATGGGACACAAAAAAATGATTGGCTTTTCTTGTCAGCATTCCACCAGTAGTGACCACAACATCGATGCTCTGCTTTTTCCTTCATTTCAGTCCTGAATAACAACAACAACACCTTCATTCATCAATTAAAGATGATCTCCTTCCGGGTTCAGCTGCATTGTTAATCGTTCATCGCCTCCACATCTTCCAATGGCACCCAATAGCTGTTAGCCTTCGGTGCATGGTGCATTAGTCTTCTTTGAAGTTACCCCCACTTTGAGCTCAATGCCAGTTCAGCAGCACAAGATGTTGGTCTGAAAACAAAAAGTAAAAAAAAAAAAACATGATTAGACACTGAACTTCTACGTGGCAGAGCTCTCTCTGTAGAAATTTGATTGTGGATCTGCCAGTGGGGAATGCAAGAGAGGATGTAGTAGTTTCATATGTATTGAAACTTTCTCCCACCAGTGGCACCAGCAAAACATTGTAGTAGGCAGAAGAGTCAGACCTGGTCTGAAAAACATTAGCAGACATCAAACTTCAACGTGGCAGAGCTCTCTCGTCAGGAATCTGTTTGTGAATCTGCAAGTGGGAAATCCAAGAAGAGATGTGGTAGTTTCAGATCGTCTACAATTTTCTCCTACCAGTGTCAGCATTGAAATACAAAAGTAGGGAGAAAAGACAAGCCTAGACTAAACAACATGAAGAAGACTGAAACTTCAATAGAGAAGAACTCCCTCTACAGGTGTCTGTTTGTTGCACCGTCTGTGAGCAATCGAAGATGAGGCAGAAGAGTTTTCGATTCATCAGGTTCTCTTCCAGTTTTGATAATGTGTGATTCCACACGTTTTGCTTTTGTGCGCTGCCAGGATTACCTAGCTAGTGGAGGGTTTCCAACAATTCTCATACAACCGCAACAACATTGGAAGATTGACATGATGTTGTGAGGATTGCCAAAAGAATAGAGCTAACTATCAAGATGGGAAAGATTGAAGGCTCTACCATGGATTTCAGAACTGTGAAGGGAGTTGAATCAGGAGATGACTCTGAAGATGGGAAACCATAGTTATGTGGTTTAGCCAGGTCTCACTGTAGCATCAATGGCTCAAATGTCTTTGCCAAGATTGACATCCCTCTGCCACTTAAGTTTGTCGACTAGCATCGACCAGATTCTAGAATTTTGCCTAACTCCGACAAAACTCATGCAACCACCATTTTCTAGGTGGTTCAATCCAGATAGGAGATGTGTTGTCGTGGTGGGGTCCTTGGCCATTTTGGTTGAACAGATGCAAGAGATTCAAGAATCGAGCTTAGTTTGTGAAAGATGATGTCATCGATCATTTTTTTCACCAGAATATCCTCATAATGACAAGTGATCGCAATTGCTTAGCAAGACACAAAAATTGCCAGAGGAGCTGATCTAAGAAGGGGTTAAACTGTCAATCATTTTGTTATGGATTTTTACCCTTCTACATTTTGTTTTGGGGTCACATCTCATCCTTGAATGAAACATGTCTTCTCTTTGTCTTCTGGTTGTTTTGAAATCAAGCGATGCTTCTTTCAAAGGCTATTTGACAAAATATTTTGATCAAGCTTGAACATACGATTAAGATTAATTAATCCTGAAGATTAAAAGTATTTTGATTGCAGAAATGACTCGATGCTTGAAAATGACATGAGGTGACCAAACAATTTTGAAGTCATACCTCCTGAAACTGAACCACACATCATGTAGCTAAATTTTAGCAGTATGCATAATGACATGTAGTGGATTCAGTAGTTATGGACTCGTGAATCATTGACTCTTACAAGTCCCAATCATTACACTAGATGAGGTCAAAATTTATCGATTCTAACCGACCTTGCTTGAAATGAGAAAAGGCCATCTTTGTTATCCTTTCACATTTCTTGAAATATTATCCCTTGCAATCCCATTTTGAGCCTGGTAAAGTATTTTCTTTCAAAAAGAAACCCTGACTAGGATCACACCCCACACTGGGGGCAAATGAGAGATATTTTGAAGACACTAATATGATTAATGGATAAAAGAAAGGCTTAGAACAAAAGTCCAATGATTGAGAAAGGGCTAGAAGAAGAAAAGCCATAGATTGAGGGCCATCCAAGAAAACGTTGAGGAAGGCTACGTAAAAGCAAAAAAGAGTGGAATGGAAGGAGAATGCCTATCAATTCTACGAGGGGCAAAAGAGGTTTCAATTGAAGAAAGACACAACAAATGCCAAAAGTCAACACTAAAAAATCAAGTTTCATGTCTTTTGGTGTGTCTAGGATAAAGCCTTTAGTGTCTTCAAAAATTTTTAGATTGATTATTCATCATAGAAAAAGTTGGATTTACATTATGACCTATGTTAAGAGAATTCTGATCTTTGAGATTAACAAGGTTATATGTCACTTTCTCCACAATGACAACAAGAAAGAGAGTTGATGAATAGTTGATGTTGATCCTAGGTTGTTGAAACCCTCAAACACCTTTTGAGCCTGTGAATTTCCCTTCTTTCCTAAGCCATGAACCATAGCCTGTATTACATGCTTTTAAAAGCCCTTTTTAATCAAGTAAGCAATCTGAACCGATAAATGGCGATCTCAAAACTTGAAGAGTTGTTCCATAAGGGTCGTGACTTCATGGATTAAGCTACTAGTTATTATGCATGCTGATAAAATTGGTGCTAAAAAAAGAAAACAATCTTTCTTGATGAATCCTCAAGTTTTTACTTGAGCCTTTTGTTTCTTGAAATTCGCAGAAGGTCACCTCATCGCAGACCATCAAAAGATATACCCAAGATCAAAGATTAAAACTGACACAAAGAACCATGAAAAAAGTCATTTTAATCTTACAACGGGTCATTTTTGTTTTCGAAATACAAGATAGTCAAAGGACTGCATTGAATAGTGTGTGTTGGATCTTTGACTGAAGAAACTTGATATTCAAAAAAATACTTTCAAAAACTGACATCTCTCTGATTTCATTTCAACAATTAGACTTGAATAGACATGACCGTTGAAATATGAGATTTGATTCCAGAACAAGAAAGATTGTCAAATAAGAACATCGGGCGAGTTTGCAAAATCCTTGACAAGAATGACATCAACACTCCTTGAAAAGTTGACCACCTGGGGGCAATATAGTGGACCCTGAGAAGGAAAACAAAAGGTATTCAGATCAGCTGGGGGCAAAGAAAGAATCAAACGATGAGTTGGCGAAGTCCATCAAAGTCATTCCTGGCGATCACAAAAAACCATTTGGTTATAGACAGAAGAATGAGCATGTTCAAATCATATTGGGGGCAATGTTGTTCAAAGACAATCCATGATTTAGTGAACTTCAGCAGCAATTGATGGGCAACGCTGCACTTGAAAGATATTTTCATATCTTCATCTTGGTTTATCATCCCCAACATAGCTATGACTTTTGAACGATGTTATCACATAGTCACATTTGAATGAATGTTGGAAGGATGCACCCACTAAGACTAACTGTGGGGCCATTTGTTTTGAAGCTCAAATGCGCACTTCACCGCATGAATATGGGTGATGAACATCATTGATGATGCCAGTGCATTTCTTTTCATGATCTGATTTGACAAGCTGAGAGGAATCCATGGAGAAGAACATTAAGTTTACAACGATGAGTTTTTTATTGCAAGCTATGAGATGCATGTCCGGATGACTTGGCAGTTTCCAAGAAGGTTGATGATAACATATACTTGAAAGGTATTGTTTCAATTGGAGGCAAGTTCATGACTGATTGACAATCTTGATGGGTGTTGGCATGATGCATGCAATCAATTAGAGGATAATTCTCAGAAGAATCCAAAAGAGAAAATCCTTCATGATGAATCAAGCAACACCACACTTGGGGGCAGAGTCAATCTTGATAAACAATGAGAGTAGTAATCGTCGTGGACAGCCTAAGATGGGCATTGTACTTGCATTTGAGTGGAAGGCTAGCATGAATGAGCCAATGCATCGAAAGGACAAAAAAAAGCTTTGGAATGCAAACAAAGGCACCCTATGACGATAGATCATCAAAGAGGGGGGGACCTATATTTCAAATCAGGTAAGGATGCATGCATGTCATCAAACCTCAAAGCACTGCACATACTTGTGATTTGTTACAGAAAGATCCTCAATGAAGTCCAGCAAGATTGTGGACAAAGAAAGAATCATTGAGTTGATGATGACAGAATCGGTTTAGATCTTGGAATGAGAAAAGAATGAGATGAACCCTGCCAGTAGGAAAATCTCAAAGAAATGAGGAAATCAACCCTGTCGTCAAGAGGAGTCTTCAAGTCAACCTGCAATCAGGAAGTGCCGTTTGTCAGCCTTATCCTGTCAGGACTTCGCCGGCCAAGTCTTTTTGCCAGGTAAGTCACATTTTTTCTTTGGGTAGGTCACCCATTATAACGCGACCACTTCACATTTTTCACATTCTTCCACTTGGGTAGGTCACCCATTATAATAAGACCAATCTTTTCATTTTTTCTGGGTAGGTCACCCATTATAATGAGACCGCACTTCACATTCTTTCCACTTGGGTAGGTCACCCATCATAATGAGACCGTTTTTAACATTCTTCCATCTGGGTAGGTCACCCATTACAATGAGACCACTTTTTACATTTTTTTTGGTTTTGGTTAAAGGAGGTCGCCGGATGGGATCTCACGTAGCTTTGGTTAAAGGGAATCGCCAGATGGGATTTCAGGTTGACCGAGCTACACACACAGATTTTGGTTCTGGTTAGAGGGGATTGGCGAAAGGAATCTCAGTCTATCCTAACCATACAGGAGTTTCGGTTCTGGTTAGAGGGGATTGGCGAAAGGAATCTCAGTCTATCCTAACCGCACACAGGAGTTTTGGTTCTGGTTGAAGGGGATCGGCGAAGGGGTCTCAGTTCAGCCCAACCACACAGATTTTGGTTCTAGTTAGAGGGGATTGGCGAAAGGAATCTCAGTCTATCCTAACCATAAAGGAGTTTCGGTTCTAGTTAGAGGGGATTGGCGAAAGGAATCTCAGTCTATCCTAACCGCACACAGGAGTTTTGGTTCTGGTTGAAGGGGATCGGCGAAGGGGTCTCGGTTCAGCCCAACCACACAGATTTTGGTTCTGGTTAGAGGGGATTGGCGAAAGGAATCTCAGTCTATCCTAACCATAAAGGAGTTTCGGTTCTGGTTAGAGGGGATTGGCGAAAGGAATCTCAGTATATCCTAACCACACACAGGAGTTTTGGTTCTGGTTGAAGGGGATCGGCGAAGGGGTCTCAGTTCAGCCCAACCACACAGATTTTGGTTCTGGTTAGAGGGGATTGGTGAAAGGAATCTCAGTCTATCCTAACCATACAGGAGTTTCGATTCTGGTTAGAGGGGATTGGCGAAAGTAATCTCAGTCTATCCTAACCGCACACAGGAGTTTTGGTTCTGGTTGAAGGGGATTGGCAAAGGGATCTCAGTTTAGCCTAACCACGCAGAATTTAGCTTTGGTTAAAGGGAATCGCTAGATGGGATTTCAGGTTGACCGAGCTAGACACCAATTTTTGTTCTTGTTAGATCACCAGATGGGATCTCAGGTAAACCCAATCAAAAGGGCAGGTCGCCCGTGAAAATAGACCCGTGTGAGTGTGTGGGCAGGTCGCCCGTGAAAATAGACCACTTTGAGTATGTGTGGGCTGGCCGCCCTTGAAAATAGACCACTGTGAGCGTGTGTGGGTAGGTCGCCCTTGAAATCATCCAAGATAATGAGATTATTTTCGTTTTGTTTTCTTTACAAAGCTTACTATGCGAAACATCGAGGAGTTTTGCTTCGTAAGCATTGTAAAGAGGGGGCATTTGTTGTTACCCAATTTTTGACCCACCTTTTTGATAAAATTTTTGGAAAATCCAAAAATAGCGAAAAACAACGAAAATCCAAAAAAATACGTTTTTAATATATTTATATCGTTTTTAGCATTTTCAACGTCGTTTAAAAAACAATTTAAGTTTTCAAAGGTTTTTTGAACACGTTCGACTTTTCACGCGTCATTTTTAAAATCATTGATTTTCCTCATTTAAGTCGACGTTGATATTGCTCATTTTAAAAAAATACAAAAATAAGAAAAATCAAAATTTACAAAAAAAAGAGAGAGTTGAGGGACCAATTTTGAGGCCCAAGCAACATTTTGCCTATAAATAGCTGCCTTCAACACAAACCTTAGGGGGGCAATTTTGAGATTTAGGGGGGAGGCAACACAAGGAGAGCAAACCCTAAAAAACTTATCATTTCTGCTCCCTTACCAAAAAGGAGCCGCCGCTGCCCCTCCCCACTGATTTTTAGCATTTTCTTCTCCTCCTCCCTTGCTCTCTGCCAAGAGAAGCCAGACCAGCCTCCCCTCACAAATCAGCCTCCACCGTAGCCCCATCTTCCTCTCCCCTCTCCACCGGCCGCTCCCTCACCTCTCCATCGTCCCCCTCCTCTCTCAGCCTTGCTGCTTAACAGCTGCTCTCTTCTTCACAACGAAGCCAGCCGAACAGACGACAACAGCAGCAGCGCCGTCCTCGCCAGGGAGCCAGCAGCGCCGTCATCGGCAGTGAGCAGCAGCCCACACACGACAGCGCCGGGGCCACACTCTTCGTCATCTCCTTCAACCGGTCAGCAGTAGCCCTTCTCCAGCAACGGCACCCACAGACCCACGACCTCCCTCTTCAGCCGCAGACGCCATTTCTTCTCTCCCCACTGACCGGACAACCACTCACATCTCCACCGTAGCTTCAGCTGCCACGGACGACAGCTCCACCGCCAGATCTGTCACCAGCAGGAAGAAGGAACAGCAAGCTGAGAAGAAGAAAGAAGATCGAGGTTCACAGATCTAAAAAAGGAAAAAAAATCCGAGAACGGATTTGGACTAAACAGAACTGCTGGTTGCGTTTTTTGATTGTTTTGCAGGTCACCGCCGGCCAGGAAAGAAGAAGGGAGGAAGCTGTTTCGGATCTCCCCCTGCTGCTGTTTTTTTCGGCGGTGCGTGAACCCACGCGCCGCCAGTGACGGTGGTGCGTGGAAGGACGCACCACCACTGTTCCTGCGCTGGCAGAAGGGCTTCCCTGCCATTTCTGGAGTTTTAGGGATTGTTTTGTAATTTTTAGATTATGTTATTGTAATTTTTTTGTTTATTTGTTTTGAAATTGTATTTTGTATGGTGGGTGTAAAAAAAAGAAAAGAAAAGAAAAGAGAAAATAATAATAGAAAAAGAGATGTGTGTGTGTTTGTGGATATTTTTATGTATGTTATTGAATCAAAAGAAAAAAAATGAATTTAATATTTTAATTTATATGCACAAATATCTAAAGGACAGATAAAAATCATGTTGTATTTTCCATGAAAATATAGAACGTGTTTCTACATATATTTTGGGAACTAATAACTGATTTATCAAAGCCTTAGAATTGGGCTAAAATTTTATTTTTAAAAACACATCAAGTCCACGAAGCAGCTTACCTCAGGTAGGGTGCGTTAGGGGTGCTAATACCTTTCCTAACCACAACCAGTCCCTTACCCATTAATGTCTGACAAGACCAGTACATCCAGTTTCCTAGTAGCCCGCAATCAATTACTAGGTGGCGACTCCAACGAACCAACCAAAGCAAAACTCATTAAAGAAAAATCATCAGCCGATGCAGCGCGGATTTTATGACGTGCGACAACTCTGTTGATAATAAAGGAAAATTTGATTTATTCTATTGCACATTATTATAGAATGTACTTATATAGGAAATATTGTAGACATACTCTTGTGTGGTAACCTCCACGTATATATAGAAAGAGTTGGCTAACCATTAGGTTAAGCCTCCTAATTATTCTCAACTTGGTATTAGAGCTTTCTGCATTTAGAACTCTTTTCTCCCTCCCTCCCTTTGCAGCCAGCCCTCTCTCTACTTTTCCTACATGGATTCTACTATTGCCGCCGACTTCTCTCTCTCCACTGGTGGTGCAGCATAGTCGGCCGGCCATCCCCAAGCTGCTGCCAGTAGTGTCTTTTCTCCCCAACAGCAGCCTCCACTTGTAGAGCATGTCTCCGATTCTTCCTCACAAGTCTATGTCGTTCCTTTGCCTCTCATAGGAACACACACTCCAGCTTTCGTTCCTTTATCAAACACCCACCAAGTTGTTTCGTTGAAACTTACGAACACAAATTATCTCTATTGACGAATGTAGATAAAGCCTTATCTCCTTGGTCAAGGTGTTTTTCACTTCGTTGACGGCTTAGTGTCTTGTCCTCCATCTCATATTTTTGATAGTTCTGCTAGTTCTTCCTCTACCATCAGCCCATCTTTTCTTCGTTGGAAGCAACAGGATCAACTTATTTTGAGTGCTTTACTCTCCTCTCTCTACGTAGATGTGTTGCATCTTGTGATAGATTGTTCTATCTCGCATTGTGTTTGGCGCACTCTTGAGAAAGCATTTGTCTCTCCATCTAATTCTCGCATCACGCAACTCCATGGCTCCTTTCAAGACCTTCAACAAGGTGACTCATCGGTTAGTATATACATGCAGCAAGCCAAATCGTTATTTGATGAATTGGTTGCTGCTGGTCGCCCAATGTCTCTTGGAGACTTCAATCTCTATGTGTTTCGTGGCCTTCGTGGTGAGTTTAAAGACTTGGTAACGAGTCTCATAACCAAGACAGAACCGCTATTATATGCTGATCTTCACAGCCACCTTCTTACCCATGAATTTTTGCACAAGAACTCCTTCCATTCCATGACTGTTGTTCCCTCTCTGCTGTCTTCTTCTTCTCTGCTGCAGCAGCCACCACTGCTGCCAACACCTCAATTTTCTGCTCACCATGCTATGTCTCATCACAGCCCCAACTTCAGCCGCAACAGGGGTCACTCTAGAGGTAATTGGCATCCCAATAGCAATCGTTACACTCCCCAGAACAGGGGCCAATCTGTTGCGGATTGGCGGCCAAACCACTGGCAGCAGACCAGGCGCAACTCCGGCGCTGGGCAGTGGTCTGGACAGCAGCATGTACGCTACCAATTATGCTCCAGTTTCGGTCACATAGCTCCCCATTGTTCCCAGTTTCGTAGCACCACTCAGCAACCCTCCGCTCACCTTGTTGTTGGGAATGTTTCTGCTGCGACTTGGTTCCCCGACACCGGCGCAAATCAACATGTCACATCTGATCTTGGAACTCTAACTGATTCTGCACCCTATCTTGGTAATGATTATTTGCATGTTGGTGACGATAAGGGCCTTGACATATCCCATATTGGACATACTACATTACATTCCCCAAAACGCATGTTTACATTATCTAATGCATTTGTGTGTGTTATGCTGGGATGTGATGAAAGATTATGTGTTGGAATTGATGATTTCAATGTGTGTGTTCTGTTGAGATTTGATGAAAGATTATGTGCTGGAATTCATTATTGCATGTGTGTATTCTGCTGGACTTTTGTGACAGATTATGTGCTGGAATTGATTATTGCATGTGTGTGTGTGTGTGTTCATGCAAAAATCATGCGACTTTGCTGGAACCTAATGTCAAATTGCATTGTCTGCAGTGAATTTGTAAATCGTTTCTGAAATTGATTCGTTTGTAGCAAATTAGTATTCACTGTCGAATTGTGTGTTCTGCAGCGAATTTGGGGTTCGCTACCAAAGTTGTATTGTATGCAACAAATTTGTAATTCGCTGTCGAAATTGAGTTGTTTGTGGCAAATTAGCATTCACTGTCAAATTGTGTGTTATGCAGCGAATTTGTAATTTACTGCCGAAATTGAGTTGTTGCAGCGAATTTGCATTTGCTGCTGAATTTTGTGTTCTGCAATGAATTTGTGATTCGATGGCAAAGTTGTATTGTTCGCAGTGAATTTGTGACTTGCCGCTGAAATTGTGGCGCCAGAAGCGAAACAGTTTTCACTGCCAAATTGTACGGCATGCAACGAATCATTTTTCGCTGCCAATTTCTACAATAGGCCTCCCGGGTAGAAATGACTCAAATGCTTATAATAATTTCATTGTATAATGGTGTAAAATGTGAGACATTTGAATGCGAACATATGAACTCTTGAAATAAGTATGGTGATGAATGTGATTGAAAGATACAAATGTACTGATTTGTGACCATTGATGTCTTAGGTAGTGCGGTCGGGATCAGACCATCGTCAGGAAAAAAACAACCCATAAGTGGAGCAGGCAGGTGACTTCCACCTTCCTTTTTCATAACGTTGATTTATGAAATGCTCTATCATGAATTGTTACCGTATTGTGTTAGTATAGATATCAAACTACCAAATGGGTAAATGTTGACAAATGATTGATTAGCTTTAGCTAATGGCATCCGAATGGATGGCCAGGACAAACGATTGATTAGCTTCGACTAATGGCATCTGAATGGATGGTCGGTACAAATGGTTGATTAGCTTCGGTTAATGGCATCCGAATGGATGCCAAATGATTGATTAGCTTTGGATGACAAATGATTGATTAGCTTCGGCTAATGGCATATGGAGTGGATGGCCGGGACTAGTGAACGATTAACTTCAGCTAATGATGACTTAAGAGGATAACCGAATTTAAGATTATGGATGATTGCAAGAATTGATGCCTTTATATGTACTACAAGTCGTGCATACCAAGTACATAAAGGAACTACAAATGTTACGCTTCAAACTTGGGATAATGTTAATGCTTCATTAAACTGCCAGACTGCTTATTATTATTAAGTAATCATATTCTTATAATTTTTTTGTACTACAGCAAGGACATCACACCAACGAGGTGCCTAGGAAGCCCAATGCACAAGAACCTACTTTTGCAAGGAATCATGTAGTTGCATTCTAAATCATGATGTATTTTGTACAAATTAATGTACTGAATGTATAAGTATTATTAGATCTTTCTGTTTAAAATTGTGATGACTATATCGTATATTTTTAATATGAACTTATAATTATGCAAACATAATATTATGTGTATATATAAGATTCACTTTTAAATGGAATGTTGTTGATGTTGATGTATGGATTGTATCTTGATAATGAGAGAGAATAGGTTCGCCGATTACTAACATGATGTGTGTCAATTGTGTGTGTATATATATAAATGTACCGTCATTTTGGGTTTGGAAAAGTCGATGCCAGTTGTTGCTGCTACTGTTGTTGATTTGTCTTCTTTTCATTTGAGTCATTCATATTCTAGTTTTTATTTATGGCATTCTCATCTAGGTCATGTTTCATCTTCTCATTTGAGATTTTTGACACCCATAAGAGCTTTAGGAAATTTGCAACCTTGTGATATTTCTGATTGTAGTGGATGTAAACTGGTGAAATTTTTCCCTTTCCCTTTTGATAGAAGTATTTATGTTTCCTCTTTCCCATTTGACTTGATTCATTCTAATGTATCTGGACCTTCTCTTGTTGCCATAAAAAGAGGGTCTTGATATTATGTTTCTTTTATTCATGATCATACTCATTATTATTGGGTTTATTTATTGAAACATCATTATGAATTCTTTGAGATATATACAGCCTTTAGAGCTCTTGTGAAAACTCAACATTCTATCGTTATCAAATGTTTTAGTTGTGATTTAGGTGGGGAATACACCTCTAATAAATTTTGTGAGTTACTTGCCTTAAATGGAATCATTCACCAAACATTGTGTACAGATACTCCTAAGCAAAATGGTGTTACTAAAAGAAAACATAGGCACATTGTCGAAACTACTCATTCTCTCTTGTTGTTTGCTTCTATTCCTAGTGAGTTTTGGGGAGAAGTTGTCCTTATTGCTATAAGTTTGATTAATACAATCTCATCTTCTCATAATTAAGATTTTTCTCATTTTAAAAAGTTACATGGGTATGTCCATGATTATTCCTCCTTTAGAGTTTTTGGTTTTACTTGTTTCATTCTTCATCCTCATATTGAATGCAGTAAATTTTTCTCTCGATCTGCTATTTGTGTCTTTCGGGGTTATAGTGAAGGTAAAAAGGGGTATCATTGTTTTAATCTAATAACTTAGAAACTTTATGTATCTCGTCATGTTGTCTTTCTCGAGCATATACCTTTCTTTTCTATTTCATCCACTACTCATAGCTTGACTAGACCTGATATTATTTGTATAGATCCATTTTCTGAGGATTCTGATAGTTTATCATCTCATGTTCCTAGTACCTAAGATACTCCTTCCCATGTTCAACTAATTTGTACTAATCATTCTGCAGGTACTGACACTTTACTCTCTAGCACACCTGAAGCTCCATTCTCATCTACAACCCCCCAAAGCTTCGTCTAAGATTGTGGATCCACCTTTACGTCAATCCATATGCAGTTGTACATCCATAAAACTACTAGAATTTGCTTATTCTTGTTATTCTTCATCCTTTACTTCTTTTTTAGCTTCTGTTCATTGTCTCTTTGAGCCCTCTTCCTATAAGAAGGTAATTTTTTATCCTTTTTTACAGCAAGCTATGGATGAGGAACCTTTTGCTTTGTATAAAATAGATACTTGGGATTTGGTTCCTTTACCTCCTAGTAAGAGTGTTGTTGGTTGTCGTTGGGTGTATAAGATCAAGACTAATTCTGATAGGTCTATTAAACGATACAAAGCTAGGTTAGTTGCAAAAAGCATACTCTCAACAATATGCAACAATATGGTATGGATTATGAGGAGACATTTGCCCCAGTTGCAAAAATGACTACTATTCATACTCTTATTGTTGTAGCTTCGGTTTGTTAGTGGCACATCTCTCAACTTGATGTTAAAAGTGCCTTCTTGAATGGAGATCTTCAAGAAAAAGTTTATATAGCACCCCCTCCTGGTGTTTCACATGACTTTGGGTATGTTTCTAAGCTCAAGAAAGCGTTATATGGTCTCAAACAAGCACCTTGTGCTTGGTTTCAGAAATTTTCTGTTGTGATCTCGTCTATTGGATTTGTTTCTAGTAGTCATGATTCTGTCCTTTTTATTAAACTCAAGAAAACTAATTCGCTGCTAACAATATAATTAGGCAGCGGAAACTGGTTCACTGCTGAAACAAAATTCATTAGCGCACACGTCCCACTATTGATACAAAAATCATTGACAAAAACTAAGTTGCTGCTGATCTAGAAATCGTCAACGCAATCTATGTCGTTGCCGATTCAGTAATCATTAGCGACTTTTAAGTTATTTCTAGTTTTACTCTTCATGGCCGAAACATAATTGCCCCATTTTATTCAATCTTTCTCATGCATTTTATCAAGTCTAACACAAACATATTCCCAACAACATGACATGATCATACATTTAACCATTTGATTTCTAATTAAACAAGTTCATCCATTACCTATGCAAAAATAAAGGCATTAACATGGTGTGAGTTCCACTTCACTTTCAACATGCCCCTAAGGCTTAACAACAACACAATTCTGCATATTTATTATCATTTCAACACATTTTCACATAACTTCATCCACCATATATGTAGAATTTATGTCATTAACACAAGTATAATCACAACAATCATGTCATAACCACATTCTCATTCACTTGAACCATGTTCATGCAAGTTCATTAACCTCATAATAAAATCAAAGCATTAACATTAACACAAATTCTATTTCAACTCAGTTATCATCCTAAGGGTTCAACAAGATCATAATTCTGCACATTCTTCCATTTTATTTTCACACAACTCTTCACTCATGCATGCTAAATCCATAAATTATCAAGAACATGAATTTTTACCTCAGCTCAGCTCATGCATGTTTCTATGAGTTAAACAAGGTCACAAATTTCAGGTTTTATCATTTCATTTCATCTTTTTCCAAATTTTTCCCTTGGGTGGCCCTTAGTCTAGGTTTTGTTCATCATGTTCATCCATTTCTTTTTTGTCAATGTTTCTAGAATAGGTCCCCCCATCCAGCCCCCATTATCCTTAATCTTTCTATCTAGTCCTTGACACGATCAAAGAGCTGATGTCTTATCCCAGGTGTAGGAGTGTCAAAGTAATAAATAACCCGGCAAGACCGGGGTCGAACTATATAAATTATCAATAATAAAAGGAGAAAAGTTGAATAGAACTTTTGAGATGTGATATTGATGTAAAGATTTAATCAAAGATAAAAAAAAAATTATCAAGGTTAGAGGATCCACTAATGGTATTTCAAATAAATATAATATAAACTCTTTTTATTACTCAACTGGAAACCACACACAAAGGAGGATCCAATCGGAAGATTTATCGTTATTAGCTCATTATAAATTATTCACATGATCATATTAATCATCTTATCTAAGTAACACCATACTTGTAAATATTGCCAAGTATTCATGATGCTAACTTATGTTAACAACAAATCAAATTCCTCTCATAACAATGATGTTGGCCGAAGACTATGAAGGATCAAGCATTTGTTGTACCAAGTGTTATACAACATAAATCTAGATTAACTATTTAACAAGTAAGGTATTAAGAGTGAATAAGATAAAAATGATAAGACATGTTAATAGCAAACTTTCTTGGATATAAACATTGAAGTCCATGTTGAGTTCATATCATACATATTCTAACACCACTAGTGAAAACATTTCACCTTGACATAATAAACTTACCTAAACATTATGAAGAAGAGAAACATGAATAAACAAGATAAGAACATGATTATGATATAAGTTAACTAAGTATAGAAAGGAAATGAAAAGGTATAAACAAGAGATTAATATAGCATGAAAAAAAACTTGAACATTACAAAGAGAGAAAGCAAGAAGATGATCTTGATCTCAAAAACAAGATGCTTAAATACATGGAAAATGCCTCCTTTTATAGGCTAAAATTCAAAACTATTGATTAGATGACTAACTATTTAGTTGGTGGCCAACCATTAACTTGGTGGCTGGTTATTGACATTGTTGGCTAGCCAAAACGTCATTGCTAACATCAGAATTCGAGCACATAGTCTTCATAAAAGTTGTAGGCAATTGTCTCAAATTTTCAACAAAAAAAACCAAAGCTCATTTGGACTTCTAGAACTCGAGATATGGGCTAAACACTAAACAGTGTCTAGGCTACAAAAGAGATTCAAACATCACTTTTGATGTTAAAAGTTGAACTTGAAAATGGAAGATTTGATTCTTGAACTCTTCATGAAAGTTTTAGACCTATGTCTTAGCTTTCCATCAAGATAAACCAGACCTAAATCCAAGGTCTACAACTCCAGTTATGATCCAATAACCGAATGGTGTTCTAGTTTGAATTGAACCAGCATCTTTTCTCCAAGCTTAGTCCTCTCTTTGTCTCATCACTTTTAATAGTTAATCACATCAATCGATCCTTTGAGTTAAAGGATAAACCTACATTCAAAATGAACATTTACCATAAATTAAAGATGTCTTATGTTATCGTACTTGCTATTATAAAACATGCTCAAGTTAAGGAATTTAATGATACTTTAAGTGCAATATGATGATATAAAACCTTGATAAAAATGCACTTTTAGGTACTAATCAGTCCTCTCAAGTAATAGGTGTAAGAATCCTAGCCAAACCCTTACGGTTTCCTTCTCTTTTCTATCCCAAAATTCCAAAAGGCAAGTAACGAGGTGATGTTCTTTCCTTACCTCACAATCTTGGGTTGTCCTAGGTAGGTTTCTTATGTAGTTCTTCTTCTTCTTCCTCTTCCCTCTCTGTTGCAGTAGTCGGCCCTTCCAGCTCACTTGCCTTTCACGGTCTCCTCTCCTTTCTTCTAACTCTCTCTTCACACAACAATCAAGGGCTTGCATGCAACTGGGTTCTGCTTTGAAAAGAGAGGGGTTGCTGAAGCCAAGGCTACTAGGCGGCTGTTTTTGGGCAAGAGAAAGGGTCACCTTCTCTTCCCTCCTGCATTTATACCCCTCTTGAATGAGAGGGGATTTTTGGGTGCTAGTTATCCTTGGTCTTTATCCCTTTGTTGACTTATCCTATGGCTGGTTATATCCTCCATAATCCCCTCCTAGGATAGGCCGGTTCCTCCCCCACCAACTTTCCTTAAAATAAGCTGGTCTAACGTTAAATTCTTTTGTCGAGTTTTACAAAACACATGGATTTGTCAACGCACACAACCACCGTTGACTCAAAAACCATTAGAAGAAACAAGCCATATTCAAAATGGGAATTTATAATGATAATGATGGTCGAAAAAAGAATGACGATATTAATGCATGAAATGAGAGAATGTAAAATATAAATAAAGCAATAATTGAAAGAAAGACCTATATTGGCTGTTAATATGGTTATTATGAAATGTAGCCTTGAATGAGGATAACTTATGAGATATGCCAGTGATTACCAAGAGGAACCACAGGTATTGTTCAGTAGCAGCAGTAGGGGAGCACGAGTAGAGCTTCTACTGTTGTAGGTGAACCACACCTATACTTTCTAGTTAAATTTCATGATTTAATATGTTATTGATGTGAAATGTGAATTAGCAAATGTTGGATATTTTGTGAAAGCATGAAAGTTTGCGTAATGATGTTATTATTTTGGATAGTTGATGCAACCATATTATTTGATAGTTTTACTCACATTTACCTATGTTTTATACATAAAATGTCTTGATATTCTTTATTTTATGTTTTGAAGGCACTTTTGGATGAAAGGTTCAAAAAGAAGTAAATTGGAGATAATTGGTAGATTTGACCTTCAGTCGATGTTTTGTGTAGAGCTTGAGCTCTAGAGGTTGAAACAAAGTGATTCCAGTAGAATTAGAAAGCTAACATACATACCATTCTATACATATAAGGAAAGAAAAATAAAAAGAGAAAGAGCATGGAAATCACAGCCTTCAAAGTCAAATCTTACGTTCTGCCAGTGTTGACCTTCGACCACTCCGACTAGAATATCTTGAGCTACAGAAATCCATTGGATGCAAACTCAATTTGTTTGGATTCCTGACTCAAAGACCTATCAGTATACTAAATTTCAGCAGAAAAAGAGCTCAAATCAGAGAGATATGATTTTTCTAAGATGACACATGAATTTTATCAATAGACAGGTTTTGTGAAGAAACAAGTCCAAAGTACTTCTTAAAGTATCCAAACATCATCCAAGTCTTTATTTTGGCAATTTAGCTTTCTAAGTCAAAAGTCAAAGCTTAAAGATTTTATGCAAGGCTATTTCTCATTTTTTAGGAAAATAGTTATTAAAGTACTTAAATGTAAATTGTCTACTTAGGAAAGGATAATTTTGTAGAAAAAGGATTAGGGTTTCCTAAGATATAAAAAGAAAGAGAGAAAGGAAAGAGAGGGTAGCAACTAAGAGAAAAAAAAAAAAGCCCCTTTCCTCTAACAGAATCGCAAATCATGTTTTCTTCCTTCTTTTTGATTAATTGTTCAGTAGACATGCAAGGCTAAACTCTTTTTCTTGGTGGCAAGGACATGAAAACAGAACCGCAAATCATGTTATCTTCCTTCTTTTTGATTAATTATTCAGTAGACATGCAAGGCTAAACTCTTTTTCTTGGTGGCAAGGACATGAAAACCTTCAGATTTCAAGAACAGTGAGATTTAGTTTACCTTTTCTTTTTAGTTTATATGATGAATATGTTTGTTCTCCTATGCTTATTTTTCCTATGATTGTTTATTATAATTGCTAGAGCGGACTCTAAGTTATTATTGTAGACAATCTATTGCTAAGTTCGATATCAAAACCGGAGTTGTGGTATATGAACTTGTAAAGCAACTGAGTTTAATAATTATGGCAGATCTATGTTATTAACTTTAAGGAGAACATTTGATTGATCAAATCAAACATGGACTGTGGACAATTATGTTGTCTAGATTAATCAACTCATCTAGTTCTTAAGGATGCCATTGAATTAAATTACTAGTGCGAACACTGTGGTTATTTGATGGTTAGGATTAGTTATACAACGAATCTGTTAACTAATCAACATAAGAAAAGATTAATATTCAGAGTATAAATTGACATTTTGTTTCCATGATCAATTCTGATTTCTGTAGGTGGACGTTTACTTACGACCAAGGTTTGTTTTTCTTGATAAATTTTGGTTTTCTTTGATTTAGCATTGATTGCTTCTTTCTGTTTACATTTGCTTTTGCCTAGATAACCTCTAACCCCCCTAAATCACATATCATCTAGCATAAAAATCTGATTTGAACCTTCCTCGTAGGATCAACCCCTTACTTGCTCTATACCATCTTGTGTATTGTGTTTGAAGCTATGGTTATTAATTTGTACGACCGTGACATCGCAACAATAGTAGTCTGAATGTATGTATGTTCAAAGTGAATGATCCTTGTGTGAAATTACCACGCGATGAAATTATCGCTAACATAGGAAATATTAGTGTGATATGTGGCGTTGACTAATGATTAGTACTTAAAAGTGCATTCTCATTAAGGCTTTATATCATCGTATTGCACTAAAGTATCATTAAATTCCCTAACTAAAGCATGTTTTATAATAACAAGTCTGATAATATAATATATCTTTAATTTATGGTAAATGCTTGTTTTGAATGCAGGTATATCTCACAATTCAAAGGATTGATTGATGTGATTAACTATTGAAAGTGAAGAGACAAAAAGAGGACTAGGCTAAGAGAAGAGATACTGGTTCAATTCCAAACTGGAACACTGTTCAGTCATTGGGTCATAACTGGAGCTGTAGATCTTGGATTTCAATTTGGTTTATATGGCTAGAAAGCTAAGACATATACCTAAAACATTCATGGGTAGTGCAAGACTCAATTCTGTTGTTTGGAAGTCCAAATCTTAGCAACAACAGAGAAGTTGGAATCTGTCCTGTAGCTTAGACACTGTTCGGTTTTCAGTTCATATCTTGAGTTCTAGAAGTCCAAATGAGCTCTGGTTTTTTTTGTTGGAAAGCTAAGCCAATTGCCCACAGCTTTCATAGAACAAAGGGCTCAAATTATGATGTTAGCAATGACGTTTTGGCCAGCCAACAATATCAATAACCAGCCAACAATGTCAAAAACCAGCCAACAAATCAATGGTTGGCCACCAACTAAATAGTTTGTCAATCAATCAATAGTTCTAAATTTTAGCCTATAAAAGGAGGCATTTGCCATGTATTTAGTCATCTTGGTTTTCAGATCAAGATCATGTTCTTGCTTTGTTTCTTTATATTTTTGTAATCATTAAGTTTTGCTTTCATTAATTTCTTGTTTATGCTTTTCATCATAACTATGTTTTTATCTAGTTTATTTATGTTCTTCTTCTTTATTATGTTTAGCTAAGTTAATTATGTCAAGGTGAAAAGGTTTCTCTAATGGTGTTAGAATATTTATAATATAAACTTAACATGGACTTCAATGTTTATATCTAAGAAAGTTTGCTATTAACATGTCTTATCTTTTTATCTTACTAATTCTTAATATCTTGCTTGTTAAATGGTTAATCTAGATTTGTGTTGTATAACACTTGTTACATCAAATGCTTAATCCCTCATAGTTTTCGGCCGACATCGTTGTTATGAGAGGAACTTGATTTGTTGTTAATATAAGCTAGCAACATGAATGCCTGATGATATTTATAAGTATGGTGTTACTTAGATAAGATGATTAATATGATTATGTTAATAATTTATAATGAGCTAATAACGATAAATCATCCGATTGAAACCTCCTTTGTGTGTGGTTTCCAATTGAGTAATAAAAAAAGTTTATATTATATTTATTTGAAATACCATTAATGAATCCTCTAACCTTAACATCTGTTTTATCATTGTTTAATCCTTACATCAATATCACATCCCAAAACTCTTTTCAACTCCTTTTCTGTTATTATTCTCTTCAAATCTTTTTCTTTATTTGTAATTTATATAGTTGACCTCCCTGTGGTTCGACCCCGGTCTTGCCGGGTTATTTGTTACTTTGACACTCCTACACTTGGAATAAGACATCAACTCTTTGATCGTGTCAAGTTTTTGGCGTCGTTGTCGGGGAGGTAAGTATTGTATAAATTATATATTTCTTTTATTTTCTTTTGTTTTTACTTTTATTTGTTTTTCTAATTTTTGTTTTTTTTTCTATTTTTCGTTTTCTTCTTTCTTTCTGCACTTGCATGAGAGTTTGGACACATACATTAAGTGGTAGACTTTCTAGAAAACCCTCATTTTCTTCAGAAAACATGGCTGACGAAGATAACCAGTCAATTCATAATGAGAATAATGAGAATAATCGTGTTAGAACACTTAAAGACTACATGAATCCAACAAGAACAAGTGCATGATCATGTATAATTTTTCCTCCTGATGCATCTCATTTAAATTTTAAGCCAGGTATTATTCAACTTTTACCCACTTTTTCATGGCTTAGAATTAGAAAATCCATACTTGCATTTAAGAGAATTTGAAGAAGTTTGTAACACCTATAATGACTTAAATTATAGCATGAACACCATCAGATTAAAACTTTTTTCCTTTTCATGGATAAGCACCAGTTCTTCAGGAGTAAGAAAGCTTGACCACTGATGCGTGCCTTTAGGAAGTTGTACAGCATTGGTTATTAATAACAACACAAAGCAAACAAAAGGATAGAATCAAACTATAATACATGGACAGATTACTTCCAAAATTTTTGGGAAGACTAAAACCTACACATCACCTCTACCACCAACTATAACGATGAGAAGATTGCATGCACTGGATATTCGTAGACACAAAGTCCATTGCTATAGGAAAAATAAAAGTCATAAAATGCTAGAAGAGTTCCACTCCTAGTGAAAACAATGGGATTTTGGATTAGGTTTCTCATCTGTTTATATCACACCCACTACCAGAAATTCACCTAAAACCAATGGAATTACCGACAGAATAATTCTGTCAGTAAATTGCAGTGATAATTACCAATGCATACTATTCCATCGGTAATTCAATCGGTATATACCGATGGACTAATGTTGTCAGTATATACCGACAGAATTACAGACGAAATATATAGATTTATTTTTAAAAAAAATAGTTTGATGACGTGATAGTTTTTTCGAGCGATTTTACCAACAGAATGACCAAGGGATTCAAACTGGAATCTCCATACAGTGACATGACTAATTCACCGTCAGAATTACCAAGGGAATTACCAACAGAAGTATTCCGTCGGTGATTCCCTCGGTAAGAGTTAATATATCATCACTCTGCCTACCCTCTCCTCCCTTATTTCCCCTTCTTCTTCCCCATCCCAACTCTCCCCTCCCAAATTGCAAACAACCACCCCCCTAAAAATATCCCCCTCTTCTCAACAAAAGTCATTTTTCTATAACTTTTATGGTCATATCATCCGTGTTCTGATTTATTGTTGATTTTATCATTTTTTGTAAGTAAATTTATCTTTTTTAATTTTAACATTTAAATGTCAATTTTATTATGTTTTATTGTTATTTCTCAAACAAACTTGTAGTATGAATGTATAATTTTGTATTTGTTATGGTTTGTTTTAGATTTTGTAAAATTGTATTTGTTTATAAATTGTTGAAACTTTGTTGAATTACTGAATTAGATGTGCTGTGATGAAATAAATTAATAGCTTGTTTAACGGGTCCATTTTAATTTTTATCAATGTTATTGCGGAGTTATAATTTCTGTAAATTTATATGTATAAATTTGTATGGATGTTGATAATTGATAATGAATATTTATGAAAAGTTTTAATTAGTTTGTTGAATAATCTCGAGGTAAACCAATTTTTTTGCAAATTTATTTACTTAACATAGTTAATTAATACATGTTGTCATCATAATTTTATAGAGGTTCGATAGAAGTCATGGATGATCGTTCATGGATGTATTGAGATTCACCCCAAGGATTGCGGAGGATGAGTTATTGTAATGGGGTTCAGGGTTTTATTAATTTCGCAACATCTATTCCCAGAAATTTTACTGGAGGCAGTATTAGTTGTCTATGCAGGAAGAGTAGAAATAAAAAGTATATGCATCCAGATGTTGTAATGATGCATCTTCTACACAAAGGGTTCATGGAGGATTACCTGTGTTGGTATGCACATAAAGAACTATTTGTTTGTAATGAGAGCATGGTAGAAAGGGTGGTTGGGTCAACTTCTAGTGCTAGCAACATGCATGTAGTTGCAAATGACAATAGTAATCCTTATAGGAATATGGTTATAGATGCAATGAGAATGAATCAAGGTAATGGCAATCAATGTCCAATCGTAGAAGAAGAACCTAATGCAGATGCAACAAGGTTTTTTGATCTGTTGAAAGATTTTGATGAACCATTATGGGATGGCTGCATGAACCACAGTAAATTATCGGCCATAGCACAGGTGTTCACTATCAAGTTAGATCACGAGATGAGTGAGGCCGATTATGAAAAAAATTATCAAAATAGGCGAGAAGCATTTTACCTTAAGGGAATAGGCTAAAAGAGAACTTCTATGCTGCAAAGTCCATGATGAAACCCCTCGGTTTAAGATACCATAAAATTGATATGTGCCCTAACTTCTGCATGTTATACTACCTTGAAAATGTTGAGCTAACCGAATGAATGACACGTGGGCATTCTTGTTACAAACTCTCGTGGCATATAAAAAACTTAGATACTTCCCAATCACACCTAGACTATAGAGGTTATTCATGTCACCAAGGACTGTTGAGCACATGACATGACACCAATCACATGATGCTGTTGATGGAATGATGGTGTATCCTTCTAACAGTGAAGCATGGAAACACTTTAACAGTGTGCATCCTCACATTTCAATTGAATCAAGGAACATGCATCTTAGGTTGTGTATAGATGGATTCAACCCATTCAGGTCATTTGCTGCTCCTGCAAACACTTAGTTTGTAATTTAAGTGTTTGCAAGAGAATAAATAGGCAATACAAACACAATCTGTCATGAACAATGTACTATCACCTATGGATTTCCAAACGGACATCATCCGTTGGTATTTTATAGAGAGTTGAAAAATATTTACTGCATATGCCACTATTATTGATGTTGATACCAACAAACATATTCCATCGATATTTTACAAAGAGTTACAAGATATTTATTGCACATGCCATAATCATCGACGTCTCTATAGACAGATACAGTTCGTTGGTATTTGTCGGTGTAGTTCACAATTACTGATGGATTCATCGATAGACTGTGCAAATTCCAAAGTGCGGGTATTAATGCATCTCTAACCATGTGAATATGCCGACAGACTGCAAAAAATCTGGAGGGTCATTTAAAAATTTTAGTGCGAAATTCAAAATTCACCGATGGACATTTGAAAATTCACCAATAGAATAATTAAAAATAATATTATTTAAATAGGCCGTCGGTGAGTCCATCTGTAAAACTGCATTATAAATCTCAATGACCGCCCCTTCAATTCATTTCCCTCCTCTTTCGTTTCATCTCAACTTTTTTCTCTCTTCTATTGCGAAAATTTTCATTTTTTTCTTATAATCTTTAGCTTATTGTAATCTTCAACAAATTAAAAGGTATGTATTTTCATTTAATATGCTTAATGATTTTATTTTTCTCATTTTTTCTTTGTTTTATTAATAATATATTTTTGTTATGTTTTTAGTTTTTTTTGTATTGTATGTAGATAAAGTCCTGAAATAAACACACTATTAAGGTAAGCATTTTTCATTCCTAAAGTCTGTAGTTTTTTTTTTTTAATTTTTTCAATATATTTTATTGTTTGTATTGCCATAATAATTGAATACTTTATTGAATTTTAATTGTTGTTGTTGAAGAATTGAATATATATGATTAAATTTAATTATGTTATCTGAATTTTACTCTATTATTGCATGATATGTGTTTAATTATTTCCATTGTTATTGATAAATTTCTATATATGTTAGTTAAATATACAAAATTAAATGTTATTCTTTTCTTTATTTAATTGTTAAATTTGTATAGATGTTCGGTTATAAATAAGATTTTTCAATGGAGAGAATTAGTTTGTGGATGTTGTTAATATTTACAGGTTTGAAAACTTTGGGTAGTGTCCAGTATAGGGGAGGTGCTACTTTTTTTTGTAATAATCGATTTAAATTATGTAATTATTCGTATAAATTCGTGTAGATGCATAGAATGAAATCAACAACACGTCGTGAGCATATGGTTGCAGCTAGTTCTTCTAGCAACGAGGATGACTTCTCCTTAGGTGTCGAACAAGAAGAGGCACCTGCGCCGACTCATGATGCTTGTCGCACGTCATAAAATCCGCGCGGCGTCGACTGGCGATTTTTTCGTTGTTATGCGTTTTGCTTGATTTGATTGGTTCGTTGGAGTCGCCACCTAGTATTTAATTGAGGGTTACTAGGAAACCCGGATGTACTGGTCTTGTCAGAGATTCGCGGGTAAAGGATTGGTTGTGGTTAGGGAAGGTATTAGCACCCCTAACGCACCCTACCTGAGGTAAGCTGCTTCGTGACTTTGATGTGTTAAAGAAGTTTTAATAATTGTCTTTTCATCGGATATTAGAAATACAACTTACATGTAAGTTAATAATTCTTGACCGTGATCCAATCAAAATATTAAATTCTTCTTTAATCTTTACAATTTTATCTTAAATAAAAATAAAACATCCATAAAACAAATACAAACACACCCATACACTTTCACTATATTTTCTTTTTCTTTTCCTTTCCTTTTCTTTTTTTGTTTTTTACATACATAATTTTTACATGTAAAACAAATAACAAAAATTCAAAATAAATCAAATACAATAATATCTAAATATACACATCATCTGAAAGTTACAACAAAAACACAAAGAAATCCTCAGGAACAGTGCTGCACAGCCTTGGTGCCGTCTGAACAGCGGCGGCGCGTGGGTCCATGCGCCGCCGCCGGCGAAGACCAGCAAGCTGGTGGATCGGGATCGTCTCCTTCTTCTCTTCCCTTCCCTACCGGCTGTGAGGAACACCACTACCTGCAATAACAGAAAACGCACAACACAGTCAATTTTAGTTTTTTGGTTTTTCTTCATGTTTTGCAGATCTGCTTCTCTCTTAGCAAGCTCAGTTTCTTTTCGTTTCCCCTTTGTTCTCTGTTTCAAACGGCCGGCAGTGTGACCATAGGGCTGTTGGCCTTTGGGTTTTGTCCGGTCTGCAGCTGTCGGTGGCCGGTGAATCTGTGGACGGCGCGACTGTGGCTAACGGTGTGGACGGTGCTGATGGCTCCGTGGGTGCTGGAGGAACGGCTGGAAGAGGGGGAGCTAGTCCGGTGTGGGAGCAGGAGGGAGGCGTTTCCTGGTGGAGTTGGATCTGTGGGCCACTGGCGGTGCGATTCTGCCGGCGTTCGGCGAGCTGGCCGCTGGTTCAGGAGGAAAGAGCTGAGGGAGGCCGCGGCTGAGGAAGAGAGTGAGGGTTGTCTTGTGGGTCTTGCTGCTGTCGTCTGCTGGCTGCTGGAGCTGAGTCGGCCGAGAGAGGGAAGAACGGTGGTTGGCCGAGAGAGCAAGAAGAAGAAGGAAGGCTTGTGCGGGGAAGATGAAGAAAGTTGTGGCCGGCTGAAGAGGTGAAAATGAAGGCAAATGTTGATGGGAAGGGAGATCAGGCTTCAGTTCTCTTTGTTTGTTGCCAAAGGAGGGGGCAACGGCTTGAGCAGATGAGAGGCAAGGGAGGGGCTGCCCCGGTTTGGTTTTGCAAGAGAGGGGCTGCTGCTTGTGCCGGCTGCTGCTGGTTGACGGAGGAGAAAAATCAACCAAAAATGGGTAGGGGGGGCTGGCGGCTGCTGCCTTAGGTGAGGGAGATGAGAGTTTTGTTTTTTTTTTTTTAGGGTTTTCCTCCCTTTTGTGTTGCCTCTCCCAAATTACAAAATGACCCCCCCTTTGAAAATTTAGTGTAGCATGGTATTTATAGGAAAAGTTTTGCTAGGTTTTCAAATTAGTCCCTTAACTTTTCCTTTCCTTCTCTTTTCCTCTTTTTTTTGTAAATTTTGATTTTTTTCTTATTTTTTTTGTATTTTTTGAAAGCGATCAAATATCAACATCGACTCAATGTGGAAAATCAATGATTTTAAAATTAACGCGTTAAAAGTTGAACGCGTTCGAAAGACCTTTGAAAATTTAAATTCTTTTTAGACGACGCTGCAAATGCTAAAAACGATGCAAATGTATTAAAAATGTATTTTTTTGGGTTTTCAATGCTTTTCACTATTTTTGGATTTTTTCTGAAAATTTATTAAAACATGGGTCAAAAATTGGGTAGCAACAATGCTGCCTCTTCGAGCGTGGTTTCATAGTGTAGTGGCGATGTGCCTTTATTGGAAGGACGATATTTCAATGTAAGTTTGTTTCAGTTTTAGTTTTTCTTTTAAAAAAATTATAACATAATTGATGAATAACTAATTAATATTGCATTAATTTAATTTTTTTTCAGGTTCACAAGCATTGAGGCCACCCGAGTAATAATATCGGTATTTAAATCGTCGATGGAGATTCCATTATTTCAATGGAGTCAGGTTTCCATACATCCTGTATAAAACCCTGGCCTATTATAATGTGGATAACCAAGAAACATGATGAAAATTTTGATGCATAGAGATTTCGTTATACAAATTAAAGTAAAGATATATGTGGTTATTGAATGAATAAAAAATAAATGATATAGTATTTGCACCCGAAGTTAGCTTGGAAATGTTAAATATTCAACCGCAAAACAATACAAAAACATTGAGGATTAAATGGGAATGACTAGTTTCCTGGTTTGAAAACTAGTGGCACCAATAAAATTGGCCACGTGAACTCCACCTTATAAACTTTCTAGTTTGGAAACTAATGGTGATAAATATTTTTACCAAATGTTTGGGTGAGGAATTATAAATTCAGTCCTTCAATAGTAAAAAAAATTACTGGGATACAAGTTGGTATGCAACCAAACATGACCTAGGGTTAATTGAGGGGGTATAAATGCTTTGAGGCAAAAAGGAGGAGGACTCTTCCTCTTCCCTCTAGGCCATAAGCAGCAAAAATTCCCTCCTCCTTCTTGAAATTTCTTCACCAAAACATGTCCTTAGAAAATCATACTTTGATGAATAATGAGTGAATGGGAGTATGAAAACCATCATTTAGAGGTAGAGAGAGAGAGAGAGAGAGAGAGAGAGAGGAAAGTTCGGTTAAGGAGGAAGAAACTTGAAGGGGACTAAGTTAAGGAGAAGAAAAAGAAGCGAAAAATCAGCAAGAACACCCTAGGCTTGTTTAAATTTGTTAGGTAAGAAAATTTTCCTTGTTTCCGCTCTTGTTTGAATAGATATTGTTAGAAGGAATGAAACCGTCAAATGTGGATCCCTAGGGCATTGACATCTACTGATTTTGGAACCTAATGAATCATAAAAGACATATTAGATGAAATAGTTGTTTTAGATGTTAAAAAAATGCATGAAAAATTCTTCTTTAATTATACAACCTATGAATTCAAATCTGGACAGAATCATTATCTGACTTCTAATTATATTTGAGAGCTGCTACTAATGTATTTTTATGAATATTCCTCATGGATATTGTGTATAAACGTGTTACCTTTCAATGGAAATAAAGTTTGCTTTATTTGGAGTTATAGAACTCTAAATATGAACAAAATATTAAGGTAAGGTCATGTTACATACTACTAGACAGAATTGTTGTTTGACTTTCAATTATGTTTTAGAGCTGCTACTAATGTATTTTGATGAATATTCCTCATGGATATTATGTATAAACATGTTAACTTTTAATGTAAACAGAGTTTGCTTTATTAGGAGTTATAGAACTCCAAATATGAACAAAATATTAAGGTAAAGTCATGCTACAAACTACTAGACAGAATTGTTGTCTAACTTTCAATTATGTTTTAAAGCTGCTACTGATGTATTTTGATGAATATTCCTGATGGATATTATGTATAAACGTGCTATGTTTCAATGGAAATAGAGTTTTTTTTAATTTATTTGGAGTTATAGAACTCCAAATATGAACAAAATATTAAGGTAAGGTCATGCTGCAAACTACTACACAGAATTGTTGTCTGACTTTCAATTATATTTGAGAGCTGCTACTAATGTATTTTGATGAATATTCCTCATGGATATTGTGTATAAACGTGTTATCTTTCAATAGAAATAGAGTTTGCTTTATTTGGAGTTCTAGAACTCCAAATATGAACAAAATATTAAGGTAAGGTCATACTGCAAACTACTAGACATAATTGTTGTTTGACTTGCAATTATGTTTGAGAGCTGCTACTGATGTATTTTGATGAATATTCCTTACGGATATTGTGTATAAATGTGTTACCTTTCAATGGAAACAGATTTTGCTTTATTTGGAGTTATAGAACTCCAAATATGAACAAAATATTAAGGTAAGGTCATGCTGCAAAGTACTAGACATAATTGTTGTCTGATTTCCAATTGGGTTTGAGATTTGATATTGGTAACTTTTGATATATGTTCCTTATGGAAATTATATGCAGATGTGTTAGCTTTAAATTGAAATAAGCTTCCCTCTATTTGGATTTATGGAACATCAGATATAGAAGAAATGTTGAAGGGTTAGGTGATAGGCTATAGGACAGAATTGTCGATTAACTTCTGGATGGATTTAAGGTTAACGAATGACATAATTTTTGGCAGCTATATTCCTGAAAGTTGTGCTTGAAGGTGTTAAGGCCCCGTTTGTTTGCAGGAAAGTAGTTTTCTTTTGGAAAGTGAATTCCAGGAAAGTGAATTCCGGGAAAGTATTTTCCGATGTTTGGAAGTATAATGGAAAATGAACTGGAAAACACTTTCCAGTGTTTTGTTATGTTATGGAAAATGAACTGGAAAATAATTTATTAATGAATTAATTTTTTTTCAAATTTATCTAATATATGAAAAATATTAAATATAAATATTTAATCACTTACAATAAAAGAATAAAATCTAAAAAGTGTAATGATGAATTTTTTTTATTATATTTTATATTCATATATAGCTTATTTTATAAAATATAATTATATATGTCATATAATATTATAGAGATATAACCTTGTGAAATTTTTCATAAATAAAACCTATTAATTTTTTTTTCAATTTTAAAAGCTTAAAATATGTTTTTTTTCATATGAAGAAAGCCAAATTAGTTTATGGTTTTAAGATTTTTTTAACCAAGTAAGAGTTAGATATTTGGGTTTTTTGGTATGAAGATTTTTTTAAAAGATAAATAAATACAAAAATATTTTGATAGATTTTTTGGATAAAGATTGGTTTTTTTTTTAACGGGTATAAGCAATTATCCCTGTAATATCCCTTTAATATATATCAAAGAAGTATTGAGAAATAAATATGAATATCTTACATCAAACATAGTCTTGCATAAATATTAAGTTTTAATGTAATACTCATACATATTAGTTCAAATTAACAAACATAAACATGCTAGACCGAATTAAACAAGTACACATACTTGTCAAATAACAAACATAAACTTTCTTATCATAGTGAAATCATCTTAGCAATCAGGCCTGCGTTGGTTAACAAAATTCTGAACCCAAATTTTTCTCAAATTAGCATTTTTTACCATAAATGCTTTTGCCAACATTTCATGTTGGACCAAGTGATCAAATGCATCCCCAAGCGTGATCTCATTAAAGCCTTCAATTTTCATCACTTCTGTATATAGCTCATTAACATCAAGTTGATTTTTGCTGAGGCTTTGGATTACAAATGCTACATCTCCAATCTTTTTAGACAACTTTTCAACACTATTATCTTCATACATGCGATTTCTCTTCCTATGTTGCCTCTTTTGTGCACTAGAGGAAGATGTATCTTTTCCTTTTGAAGTTTCTTCATATTCCCCTTCATTTTCAATTGAAATTGATTGCTCTTTAGTGTTCTCTTCCAAGTTGACATCAGCATATGATTTGGCATAATTTCCGGTTGCCATATCTTTTCCAACAACAATTGTCATTGCCTCGTACATGTCAAGTTTTTTGTTGAGATACTTGTCATGATTGGGATGTGCCTGTTCATAAAGTTTAGAATATGAAATTTTTTAGTTCATTGTATAACATTTTGGAAATAAAAGTAAATATAAAAATTACGAAGAGTATAATATTTATCATACCTTCACTTCTTCATCATAAACATCTTTCGAAACTGTAATCATCTTCAAACAATCATCCCAACCAAAGCCACTTTTATTTTTAAGCTTGGTTATTATTCCCCATTCTCTTTTCACAGTTTTGAGATGATTGTCAACATGCTTAGGCTCGCATTGAACGTTGAACTTTTGACTAATTTCGGTAGCCACCTTAACAAAAGATTCTGCTCTAAAGGTGGAAGAAGGTTTGTTTCCTTTAAGTGCCTCCTCAACTAATATCTCAAGTAGCATGTGAGACATAGGCTTAGACCATGTAAAGTGCTTGCCCTTGCATTTTTCATTCAGTGTGGTACTCATTTCTATAAAAAAAAGGTTACAAATTTATACAAAATATAATCATACAATATTTAGATTTAATAAATTAAATATAAAAACTACAATTAATATTTAAAAGAGAATACATAAAATACATAAGAAATTATAATAAAGTCAACAAACAATCCAAATACATAACAAAGATAATACAAACTCAAGCAAGACATAATAAAAACAAACGTATATAATTAACACTCAATTACTAGTTTCTTTAAGTGTTATAATCATTCCACATGGTTGATGCAATCATTTCTCTTTTTGTTATCCACTCCCTATTCTCTTCCCTCTCCTCTCGTTGACTTAAGTTGATTGTTCGTCTAATTGGTTCACTTTCCGAACATATTTCTTCCATAAGAAAGTCATTTGGATCAACTCCCATAATGTGATTATGAATAATACAACATGCAAGCACAACATCTACTTGTGTTTCATAAGACCAAAAAGACTTTCCATCAATTGATCTAAAACGACTCTTCAAAATACCAAACCCTCGCTCAATAGCAGTTCTCAAAGAAGAGTGTCGAAGATTAAATAACTCCTTTTCATTTTCTGGTGAATGTTCTGTAAACTCGTTCAAGTGATATCGAACTCCACGAAAAGGAGAAATGATTCCTTTTCGAATACTGTAACCAGCATCACCAAGATAATATTTCCCTACAAATTAGAAAAAAAACCCATTACTATCTTTAGCTAATTAAACATTTTATATGTTTATTGCATATAATAAATACTTTATTATATACCTTCTAGAATTTTTAAACCACTAGGTCTTGATAATTCATCACCTAAAACCTGTGAATCATATGCACTTCCTTCCCAGCCAGCTAAAACATATATAAACTTCAAATCAAAAGTTATAGCTGCTAAAACATTTTGTGTTGTTCCTTCTTTTCGACCTCGAAACTTTCCTTGAATCTCAACAGGAACATTTGCAGGAACATGGGTACCATCAATTGCTCCCACGCAATCCTATATAAATATGAAAAAATAATTTATAACCTTTTCTTCTAGATGTAATTAATTAATGTATAAAAATATTATTATTGTTCTCATACCTTAAAATAAGGATAGAATCTTCGATTATTCAATATCTCTGCGGGAACTGTATCACCTGGGTCTTTAATTAGGTGTTTGTATAACATAAGAATTGCTTTTAAAACAATTCTAAAGTAACGATGGATAGTTTCAACAGACCTATAGTATATACCACTAATAAAACGAAATCTTTGGTTTTGGCCTACAATTTGTAAGAACATAATTACTTGCTCCCTAATAGACACATTTTGAGTTGATCTTAATAAGTCATGACTTGTGAGAACATCACACAATTTATATAAGACAACTGGTTTCATACGAATTTGTTCAACGCAATGTCTATCACCTCGATTCAAAATGCTATCCATATAGAATTCTCGTTGAGCAATTGCATTTATACGTGGTTCTCTTGGTATATAATTTCTATTTCTTTCTTGTTTAATAATAGCTTCCCCTGTCACTATCACAGTTACAGCTACTCTCATACATGCTGCATGAATAATCTTACTATCCATAACAAAAAAGTGAAGTTTTCTGCTAATAAAACCTAAAAATTTGGGGAAATAAACATTAAAAAAGCATATAAAATACTTACATAATCAATATAATAAATTATGCTCAAAATTATGCTCAAAGAAGCCGATTCCCAACACAAACAATACCTTAACAGAAATAATTATATAATGAATTCTGTATCCCAAAACAAACAATATAATAATTTATTAATGAATTCTGTATATAAATATTTAATAGGCTCAAGTTTTATATCCAAGCCAAATCAGTTTTTTATAACTGTGTAATATTTCTACCCAACATTAACGCACATAATATTTCACTGTCTAAAATATTTCTACCCAAACCAATTCCCATTTCACTACTGTGTAGCATCATCAACCGTGGATTACTTGCCTAACCATATACTCTTCACTTATCAAGCTTGGAACCCATATCTCCACCCGGCTTAACCACTGTCTAATATTTCTACCTAACAACAACGGGTATAATATTTCACAGTCAAGATTTAGCCAAACCAATTCCCATTTCATCATCAGCATCATCAACACACACATCACTGTGCATCATCATCAACACAGACACACACATCACGCCTAGAAAGCACAGGAAACGCACAAAGCACAGGAAACACATATCATCAACTCATCAATAGAGAAGGAAAATCACATCGGGTGGGTCGAGTTCTACTGGAAGAGAAGTAATTGAAGAAAAGGAGATGAAGATGAAGAGATGGAGGGGAATTGAAAGCATATGTGTTCGATTACATAAAAGGAGAAACAGAGCATGGGTTTGCTGTGTTTTTTTCACAGAAACCAAACAAAATGTTTTGTTTAGTTTCTGTGAAAAAAACACAGTAAACCCGATTCTGTGAAAAAAGCATAGGATGGGAAAAATGGGTATGGGTTGCTGTGTATGGGTTTGCTGTGTTTGGTTTTTGTTAAAAATGTAGGGGTTTTGGTTTTCTGTGTGTGGGTTGCCCAGCGAAGAGGTGGATCGGCAGGGAAGGAAACGGGGCTGAAGGGCGCCATCGGCTTAACGAAATAATGGGTTTTTTTGCGTTTGTTGTGCTAGCAACAGTGGTGAAACGAAGGAATGGTTTGGTTTTCTGTGTATGGGTCTCTGGGAAAAATTCTGGGTTTGCCGTGGTTGATTTTTCCCAAGGGTTTGGGTTTGTTGTATGGGTTGCCTTCCCACGGGTTTGGATTTACACAGAGCATGGGAGCATGGGTTGCAGTAAAATTAACAAGATAAACAAGGGAAAAAACGCAACAAATATATCACAAGACATGCCATTATAACAACAGAAAAATAAAAAAGATGAAAAACATATAAGATAATAAATAGACATTTGAGGAAAAAAATTACCTGGAAGAAAGCTGTGAGAGATGCTTCCAATTGATCTGGGTAAATTATTTGGGAGAGAAAGAGAGTTTAGGGATTTGTATTTTAGAAGAGTGCACGTTTTGTTAAAGAGAAAGGAAAGTGTTTTCCTTGGAATAAAGAAAGGAAAACACTTTCCTGGCATAAAGCCTTTTGTTTTCCTTTGACCAGAATTGAGTTTCCTTTGACCAATTTTCTTTATGTTCACCAAACATGGGAAAGTGGGGAAAGTAGTTTCCAGGAATTCATTTTTCTGGAAACAAACAAGGCCTAACTTTCACTAGGAACTGACCCCTTTTGAATTAAAGCTTTAGAACTTTAATTAGGGACTAGAAACCATAGATAGGCCATGCTACAAAGCGATGGAAAAATTTTATGTGTGAAATAAGTGACTTTGGACATGTTAATGATTTATATGAGTTAGCTCTTCTAAAACATGGAAGATGTATATGTTAACATTCTAAAAAGACCTTATATATGAGTCGTGTGGATGCTTGAGTGTTAATACGCTAACCTTAGAAATGTGCCTAGTATATGTATGTATGTTATGATGGGACAAATAGACATGCATGAAAGATATCATGTATACAATAAATAAATGTAGATCGATTGTACACAATGACTTGATGGAAACATAACCTAAGATTTTTGAAGGTTAAGATTAATGAGGTCATATCGAAATGATAAAGAAATTGTAAAAGTATATGAGACATCTGACATAAGTTAACTATATGCATTATACTAGGATCTCATTAATACTTCCTCATATTTTAACACATGTTTATGAATTGATGTTGTAACAGGACCTTCGTACACCCAAGCTGCTTAGTAGTCTTTTAGGGAAGTACTTGTATTAAGGGTATGTAACGTAACAAAATATAGTATTAGTAGCATGAATATAAGACATGCTCCTTTAGTGTAAATTGTGATGTATTGAATCTTAATCTATGTAAATGTTGTAAGTTGTAAATTTCATATATTACTATGCTAATTAGAAATCCTTCAATTTATTTAAATTCTACTTACATAATTTATGTTAAGTATAGATTGAATAAGTGACATGCTTGCTGATAGTAGAACTTCGATAAAAAAGTATATTGATTGGATAACATATTGAGATGTATTGATGATCAAATGGTATTATGATAGTGTAGTCGATAACTTGGTATAGGCTATATACAAAGGAGACTCTGCTGAAATTTTGGTAGAATATATATATAAAAAAATTCACACCAAATTTCCCAATGCATTCAAAAATAAGATATTAAAATTTGGGGTCATTACGTCCTAAATGGAGACCTTATATCAATGCATGGTTTCGAAGATTTTAGGTTGGTGTTAAGTTCTAATTTCCAGCTTATTTTTAATATATTATTATTATTATTGTAAATAAATTATTTATACGCAACACAAATTCGAGTGGGACAACATGCATAACCATTTTACGAGGAGGGTGTGGAAAAATCACGCGGCAACTAGAAAACATATTCTGTTGCAATATGATTTTTTTTAAAAAAAATTATGTTTTAAAATCTAATTTGTCTCTATGGATTGAGTGATTTTTGGTATAAATCATAAAAAAAGATAAAAAAAAATACGCGAGAGATAACGAACGGTCTTCAAGGCTAGAATGACGTGACAGTTTGGAGGGATTTTAAACGGCCATACATCCTGGGGGATATATGGCCGCAATATATTCAGCACGTGATGTATGAGCAGTTCACACGACGCTCATAGTCTGATGCCGACAGCCGGAATCAGTAAATTCATGGTTCGGTGACCACGCACATCAGTGGCTCTATTTCGTTTACTACACATGCTAAACGAATAGTAAGATTAATTTAAATGAAATATATCATTAATTAATTTGTTGTTACTTATAAATATATTTAACTTGCAACAATTTTTTCCTTATAGGCTACGTCTCTTAGACGTGAGTCCAGCTCACTGGAGTTGTTTATAGAGAAGCACATGCGGAGTGAAGAAAAGGGGGTGCAACAGTTTGTGTACAGCCGCGCTCAACACTTCGTGGTATGTTTTGTTATTTCATTTTATTTTGTAAGTTATTATTTTCTTGAATTGAATTTGATTATTTCTTTTTTAATTTTTAGGAGACCTATAATAGTAGGTTAAGGGAAAGATATGGGGATGATCCTTCGACCCATTCGGATTTTGATCCGAATTTGTGGATTGGGGTAGAATTGTCTAGTGGACTCGATAAAAATCAGGTGTACGGGCTCTTCAACACTACGGCCGAGAACTTGCAGGCAACCCGTAGTGTCTCAACCGTTGGGAGCTCCCAATTAGTATCGAGCATCCAGTCTGTAGAGTTCTTGGCCTTGAAACAACAATACGAGCGACTCTCAGAGGATTATGAACAACTCCTCCAAATGGTCATGAACATTAGAACACATATTGGTGATACATGTGCGCTCCATTTTTGGTCGTTTGGTCCTGGGAACAACCAGCCTCCTCCTCCTCCTCTAGCTCTGCCATTGTTCTAGTTTAATTTTTTTTTTTTGGAAACACATTAAATTTTTAATGAATATTTGGATGAATATTATTTAACTTTATTTTTATATTTATAATGTTTCATACAATTTTATTTGCATAGTTGGTTTTTTTTACTATTAATTTATATAATTTTATATTATTTATTCTAAATAATTTTTAATTTTTGTAAATAACAACCGAAGGATTTCCAGATGGAAGTAGTCCATCGGTATTTTACAGAGAGTTGAAAGATATTTACTGTATATGCCACTTTCACCAACAGATTTCCAAACAGACGTAGTCCATTGGTATTTTATCGGGAGTTGCAAAATATTTACTGCATATGCCACTTTCATCGACAGATTTCCAGACAAACATAGTCCGTTGGTATTGTACCGAGAGTTGCAAAATATTTACTGCATATTCCACAAACATTGACGGAATAATTCTGTCGATGTATTTCCAGCGG